>CM057450.1:545930526-546595526 GCA_016271365.2 Neoceratodus forsteri | reverse complement strand
ATCTGGGTGACCATGGGTGGTGGTACAGGTGGAAAGTGATGAGGGAGAGGAGGGAGGAGGAGGATGAAGCCTAGCTGCTGTGGGTGGTGATGCACATTCATGTGCATGCACACCTAGGAGACCTAGCCAGCAGTTCCTGAGGAAGAAACACAAGGAGGAGAATCCCCAATGTGTAGCAAAATGGTGCCCCACCATTCCTGACTGTCCGGTGGTCCCCATATCCAGTAGACTCGACTGTTACCATGGCTGACAGTATTCTGGAAGGAGCACACAAGAAAAATGCCCTTCTTAGAGAAAATGCCTCCAGTGGACCCCAGGGGCTGGGTAAAGGACAAAGATATAAGGTGGCTGGGGCTGGAAGGTAGCCAGGCTGAGAAAGGACAGCCTTGGTGACCGGGGAGGGCAGAGAATGTATGAAAAATGACTGAGTTTTGTGAACAAATGGAATTTTATCCAGTAATATTTGATATTAATTTCTAAACATTGGTCTTCCTTAGAACACTGACTTCCAAAATGTGGTGTCTTGGCTTCCATAAAACTGGAATGAGTTCCGAATTTCACAAAAGTTTATATTAGATGAGTGAGAAAAATGATGGGAACAGGAGAATGAGATTAGTGTAGAACATTTTCATATTTAATTGTAATATAAAATCACACACACCCAATAATACAAAGCATCATGGGATGTATATGTGAATCACTCTGAAAAAACTTTAGACTGCTTCTGCCAAATGGCTTCTCACACAATCTACAAAGGCTGAAAACAGAAGACATAGGCATGTGTTGTACTTCTCAGGACTCATCAATGCACCTCATCTGTATCTTAGACCAGGGGAAGGAGAAACCAATCTGTGATACTCTAATGGGTTAGGGTCACGGTGAGCCCAAAACAGGAAAGCAATCCAAAAGACAAAGAACCTCAGCACATAAGTCCTGAGGCAAGGGTTACCCGGAAAGGGTAATGGCAACAGAGATTAGGTTTCAAAGAAATATAAAATCAGTCACAGATACCACAATAACACAAAGTATCATGGGAAGTGTATGCAAATCACAATGAAATTATTTAGGCTGGTTCTGCTTTAAGCAGGAGTGTATTATGCCAGAGGACCTTTCTCACAATCTGTAAAGACTGAAACAGAAGACACAGACACATGCTTCTTCCTTTGCAGGAGTCAACAGTGGGCCCCATCTCATCTGTATTACAGCCCAGGTGAAGGAAGAACCAGCGCTATGATGGTCTTACAGGTTTGAACTATAGTGACCCCAAAATAGGAAAGCAATCTAAAAGACAACGAAACTCAGCTTAAAAGCATTGAGGCAATGGTTACCTGGGATGGGCACTGGCAACAAAGCCTGGTTCCAAAGAAATATGAAATAAAAAGTGCTTTAGTGCTGAGGTTCTCTGTCTTTTGAATACTTAAATGTAACTGTATATTTAATTTTTTTCTATACTGTGGGTGTTATCCTGATGTTGCATTTTTGTATGTCTAAAGTAATATACTTTTATAACTTATGCTAATGGTATGTGGTATTTATGGGATGCCACCGAGGGTGAGCCTTTGCACAGTTGTTCAGTACTGTACATTCCACATTTATTTTTCAGTAAACAAACAACTCTCTCTCTCTCTCTCTCTATATATATATATATGTATTATTTAGAAATATGGAGGCTTTATCTTACACCATAGAAACTATTTTGAAAAGTAGCCTTAAACATGCTCATGTATTCTCCAGAAAATTAAATTCCCATTGGCTTAAACTAAGTGAAGCATCTCAACAGTGCCGCCTCTTGAGTCACAAGAGCGGGTTCCTGCAGCACATCCATCCCATCTCAGGGGTAAGCAAAGAGTTAAGTCAGTGCCCTTTGAGACACAGGAGCGGGTTTCTGCAACACATCTATCCTATTTCAGTGGCGAGGAAAGAGTTAACTCAGTGCCCTTTGTTATCAAAGGGGCAGGTCCCTGAGTAATCCCACCACTGCCACCGTCTGTTCTCTTATCTCTCCATGTCCTTGGCCTGCACCTGTCACCTCGGGGCTGCCAGTGTTAATTATTAACCCTAACTTCCTGTTTGCAAAATGAAATGGAACAAAAAGAAAAAAGGGACCATTTAATGAAAAATATTATTACTGTAACTGGACAATTCAGTTCACAGTTCCTCTTGACATTTTTGTTCAGAGTAAAGTTATAAAGCTTTAAAAATTTATTATACTGCATCTTTGAAATTTACGTGATACTATAACTGTACATTGGGTTCTTTATATTAAATACTAGACAGCTCCATTTCACAGCAGAAATATATATTTTTTTAACACAGCCATTTGAGTTCCACAGCATGGCCCTGGTGTTGGGGTTACCACATCACTCTACCATGTAGGAGAAACCAGTTCACATCTCAATAGTGGGGTAGCCAGGAAAATAAAATTTGTAAGCCAGAACACCCTTTGGTGCCTCTCTGCTGCTTTCCATTGTATACATGACCAAATTTGTTGCCCCCACCCCCATTGCTGTACTTCAGACTGCAGTATAAGAGCAAAAAAATGATAACAGTGTTATGCATGTACTATTATGGTTCATTTAAAGAGAACAAACCAATCACATTAAAATACCAGTAGGGGCACGGATTAAGTAGCTGGAGCCACCAAAATCCATGGACAGGGCACAGAATGCCACCCCATACCTAATCAACTTGTAAGGCATGGCTTAAAGAACTGTGCTGAACATGTAACTCATTTCTTCCAGTACAAGTTGTTTTTTTAACTACTTGTTTCAATTCTGTTATTGTCCCAGCCGTAAGTCCATGTTAGTAGCCACAGTGGTTGTTTCTGATTTACAATCTGTGTTAAGTGCCATTTTAGAACTGTATGATGTAGTTTATCTCCCTCCTGACCACAGAGTTCCATAATAGAACATGGCTGCATTGTGCCAACAATGGAAGAGCCGAGCAAGGACATCAGCTACATCCAACAGTTCTAAAGTGGTACTTACTACTGGTGTGTAAATCAAAAACAGCCACTAGGATAACTGAAAAGCTTGTAGAGATGGGACAGTGACTGAATTGGAACCAGTATTTAACAAGCATTTGTCAATGCCGAATGTTGATTGATTTGCGCCGTTGATCTCACTCACTCCCCCCCTCACTCGCGTGTTCTGTTTCTCCTGGCGCTGCAGGCTGCCCTTTTGTACTGGGCTCCTGCAAGCATTGACACCTTTGTCTGCCCACAAAGAAATCTGCAGCTGTCCCAACAGAGCTCTATTGAGCTCGCTCACTCCCCCTCTCTCACTCGCTCGTTCTGTTTCTCCCACCGCAGCAGGCTGCCCTTTTGTACTGGGCCCCTGCCTGTGTTGATGCCTTTTTCTGCCAACAAAGAAATCTGCAGCAGTCTTGACAGAGCTCAGTTGAGCTTGGTCTCTCCCTCTCTTTCACTCGCTCGATCCTAATCTGTCCCAAACACTGATTTCCGAAAGTGACTGCGGTATTCTGCGCTGGAAAAATGAAAACACATTTCAGCCAGGATGTGAAAAATGACAGCTGTACTGTTCATAGGGAGGTGTGAAAAAATGCCAGTGTTGAAAATCTGGCATGAAAATATTACTAATTTGCAAAGTTACAAGGGTGCATGGAACTGCAAAACACACGCTCGTAACACAGTCATTTTATGGAGTTTCATCACAACATTTTCAACATAGGCATTTTAGGACCTCTGCTCCTGAACAGTGTTACTGTGATTTTCGTAATGCATCCCAAACACTGATTTCCCACAGCGCCCGCGCTATTCTGCACCAGAAGTGTGAAAACACATTTCAGCCAGAATGTGAAAAATGACAGCTACACTGTTCATAAGGAAGTGCAGAAAAATGGCAATGTTGAAAATCTGGAGTGAAAATATTGCAAAGTTGCGAAGTTACAAGCATGCATGGAACCTATGCAATGCACGCTCGTAACACACTCATTTTATGGACTTTGTCACTAAATTTTCAACATAGGCATTTTAGGACCTCTGCTCATGACCAGTGTCACTGTGATTTTCTTAATGTGTCCTGAACACTGATTTCCCACAGTGACTGCTCTATTCTGTGCCGGAACTGTGAAAACACATTTTAGCCAGGATGTGAAAAATGACAGCTGTACCGTTCACACAGAGGGCCAGAAAGATGGCAATGTTGAAACTCTGGAGTGAAAATATTGCAAATTGGCGAAGTTATGAGCATGCATGGAAACTGCGCAACGCACGCTCGTAACACAGTCATTTTATGGCCTTTCATCACTAAATTTTCAACATAGGCATTTTAGAACCTCTGCTAATGAGCAGTGTCACTGTGATTTTCGTAATGTGTCCCAAACACTGATTTCCCACAGCAACCATGCTATTCTGCGCCGGAAGTGCGAAAACACAATTCAGCCAGGATGTAGAAAATGACAGCTGTATTGTTCATAAGGAGGTGTGGGAAAATGGCAATGTTGAAAATCTGGAGTGAAAATATTGCAAATTTGCAAAGTTACGTGCATGCATAGCAACTATGCAACGCACACTCGTAAAACAGTCATTTCTTGGAATTTTTCCACCAAATGTGCAACATAGACTTTTTGAGAGCCCACCTCATGAACACTGGCACTGTTGTTCTATTAATCGGTCCTGAAAGGAGATTCTGTGCAGTGACCATGAAATCACCTTTCAGGGCTGAATAACGCCATGGCAGCAGCTGAATTCATGAGGAGGGGTACCAAAAACCCCATGTTGATAATTTGGTGCCAAAATTCCAAGTTCACGGTCAGCTTTGAAGAGTGCAGAAGTGTTCTTGGTCCACCGAAGATTGTTGCGCTGGGCTCTGGGGGTAAGTATGGGGTGAGGAGGTGTGTGGGGAGGTGGGGTGTGCAGAGGGTGGGCGCAGGTTGGGGAGGGGCCGCCGGACTCAACGAGGGACCATTTTTTTGCTTTACAGGTAAAAAAAAAAAAATTGCAGGACTTTTTTTTTTTAACTGGGACATTTATGGACATTTGGTACACTTGGATGGGCTCCCAGCGTGCCAACCTACTGTTATGTGTGGGGGGGTGACTGTGGCTGATGGGGGATTGGGCACCCGTCAGCATGTCTGGGCGCAATAGCTGAGAAGTTGGGCACCTCCTCGGCATACACCTATGTTTCATCACAAGGGAGACATGATGCTGATGGGGTGGGCTCCTGCATCCACAAATCAAACTGGGAGGGGGGAGATTATGCTGATGGGGAGTGGGCTCCCCCGTCAGCAACCTGAATGTACGCGGGGGACTGAAGCAGATGGGGATTTGGGGCCCCCGTTGGCAAACAACCACTGTTGTGGGGGGGGCACATTCTGCAGAGGGGGATTAGGAACCCCCCTCGGCACTGGGGGCTCACTAATATTGTTTGTGAATATAGCGGCAAGTCGCCGCCATGTTCATCAACAATATCACATTAGCAAGGTTCCACCCAGCAATGACGGGTCACTCCCTCATTGCAGTGGAATGGCTTACGCTGCAATGCTGAGGCGGCCCCTGATTGCAGCAGCTGAAACCTTACAAGGTTGTGGCACACTGGCTGAACTAGTGTCAGCAGCAGCGTGCCACCCATTGGGAAAGATGGGCCAAGCCTCCAAAGGCTGTGGGGGCATTGGCCACAGCAGTGCCGTGCCTCCGCAACCTGCTTCTGCAGCAAGCTGCCGCGATATGTTTCTTGCGCATGCATGCAATCAACATAAAAATTAGATTCTACAAATGGGAAAATGACTTTCTGTTTCATTGCAGGTCTCCTTTTAAGTGGCATATTCCTTTCTACACCCATGCATCCTGAGTCTTACTTCCACTACTGGGTTGGTGGAATCGTGGGGGGGTGATGACCACACATCTTACTATCCCCCTTAAAGGATCGATGTGGTAGAGCAGCCATTAGCTGAGATGAGAGGGACTTGAACTGGATGAAGAGATAGTTATAGTCTTAACTGCATAATGCCATCTGACCCTGCCCCTTATGTTATGTCAGCAGATGCACAAAGGGAGCCCCTGGACCCTGGAGGAATGCTAAAAGGAAGGACCACTGCAGGGAGTGAAGCTGCAGGCATGACAGCATATGGAAATCAAAAGGGCAGGATTAGTGCCATCCGTCAGTATTGGGGTGAAAGACAGAACAGGCTGAGAGCAGCCTCCCGGCTTGCCTTGGAGCAGCATTCTCATTTAGTGCGAGGGTAGCAGCTCGCCCACCTTCAGAGACAGTGTAAAGGTGCAGGCATGCAGTGCCAGTCATTAGTGCAGGAGGTGGGTGGATGAGGGCAAAATAAAATACTAGAAACTGAGAAGTTTCAGCTTGCCATCAGCACAGCAAATGGTGCAGTGACTAAGCACTCAAGTGTTGCTTGGAAATGACATGCACTTGGTTGTGGAGTTGCTTGGCTTGCTTCCAAGAATGCATAGGAAGATTCCACTCCACTTCACTGTGTGCTAGCTGACTAGGATAAGTTGTATCTCCTAATATCACTGGCAATAACTACAGTCATTATTGTGATGCAGTAACTTATACAGCAGGTTAAACGATCAGGATCATGTCTTGTACCGTGCCTGGTTCCTCTTTATTTCTGAGTTTTCAGTGGCTTATAACAAACATGTCCCCCTCAGATCACTTCAACCCAGGTTCAGGAATGACCTCGGGTCGCTAGGGCGCTAGCTTGGGGAAGGGTATAGGAGCAGGATTGAGCTGCTTGAGGTCACGTGATGCAGGCTGCCTGAAAGCTGTGCCTACCCTGGGCTCCTTCCAACCATCCGATATAACCAATTTTTAAACCAGATTCAGAGCTCTATTTTCTACAACTGAAGTGGTTGAAGACTTCTCATCCTCTGCCTATCATTTTGAATTGCATTTCTTAGCATCGCATAGCTCTACCGTGGCGATGGAGGCAGAGATGAGACAGGCCGCGATGCGGCACACCCTGCCTAACACGCCTGAGAAACTCCCCAAGAAAGTGAAAAGCCAGGCCTCCGGGAGTTCGAGCAAAGCGGGTAACTCTACTTCCCCGACTGTGCCCTTATCGGAAGAAAGATTCCTCCAGGAGTTTTCTCCCTTCCATGAAGCGCTGAATACCATTACCTCTGATCTCAAGGTTATCAAGGGCGATCTTGCTACACTTAGTACCAGAATGAGCGATTCAGAGGCCAGAATCACCTCCCAAGAAAGATGGCCAGAAAAAGCTGACGCAGAAATCCTTTCGCTAAAGCAGCAAGTTCGGAAACTTCAACTTAAAACGGAAGATTTGGAAGGGCGTAGTAGTAGGAGGAACAATCTACTGATTATTGGTTTACCTGAAATGGAAGAGGGCTCGGATGCCATATTATTCCTGCAAAAGTTCCTTCTCAAAGTTGTGGGACCCTCGCCCTTGAATCCTCAGTACCACCTCGAGAGAGCACACAGATCTCTGAGGCTGCGGCCTCTGCCAGATTCCCCCGCCCGATTATTATCAAATTCTTAGCTATATCGAAAGCAGCATGTCCTTAACAAGGCAAGAGATCTACAGGCCATTACCTGGGGCTCCTCCAAGATCCGAATTGCTCAAGATCTCTACAAAACATGACAGCTAAAGGGGAGGTTCTGATAATGGGAGACTTCAACATGCCAGATACAGATTGGTCAATACCAGCAGGAACATCGGCCAGAACTAGACACATAGTGGATTCCCTGCAGGGGGAGGGCCTCAAACAACTGGTACAGCAACCCACAAGAGACAGGGCTATCCTAGATCTAGTACTGACTAACAAAGAAGGGATCACGGATCTCCAGGTAGAAGGTCACCTGGGGGCCAGTGACCATCACATGGTATGGTTCAATTTGGCTACTACATCCAAATCATCCCATTCCAAGGCAAAATATGGGACTTCAGAGGAGCTGACTTTGATAAGATGGCCAACAGAGTTAAGCTAGCCCTGGCAAAAAGAAACACAGGTGAGGAGGTACAGGCAAAGTGGTCAAGCATTAAGGATACAATACTTGAAGCAACATCCCATTGTGTTAGACAGAAAAGGAAGTGTAAAAAGAAGGAAACCACTTTGGTTCTCAAATACAGTAGCAGAAAAGGTCAGAGCCAAAAGGCTGGCCTTCAGAAAATATAAAGGAACACAGCGGGATGAAGATAGAGGCATGCCAAACTGCCCTAAGGGAAGCAGGTAAGGCAGTAAGGCAGGCAAAGTCCCAAACTGAGGAAACACTAGCACGAACAGTAAGGAAGGTGACAAGACTTTCTATAGATACATTAGTGAAAGGAGAAAGTCCAGAGAGGTATTGCTAAGCTTAATGGAGAAAAGGAGCATGTGAGGAGGAGGACCCTGTAAAGGCATCTATCCTAAATAGATACTTTTGCTCAGTATTTACTGAAGAGAAGGTAGGGCAGGGCCCACAGCTCAGCATCATGGACACAGGGGGGAGGGAGGTGAGCACTACTCCCTTCACAAAAGAAAGGGTCCTACAAGAGCTTGCTAAGCTCAGGGTGGATAAGGCAATGGGACCTGATGGCATACATCCCAGGGTACTTAAGGAGCTAAAGGAGGAACTAGCAGAGCCATTAGCAGAATTGTTTAGTGAGTCTCTGAGCACAGGAGAGGTCCCAGAAGACTGGAGAAGGGCTCATGTGATCCCACTCCACAAGAGTGGTAGCAGGGAGGAGGCGGGGAACTACAGACCGGTCAGTCTTACCTCAGTAGTGGGCAAGATTATGGAGGCACTCCTTAAGGAAAGGATAGTGCAACACCTGGAATCCATAGGGCACAGGATCCAAGACAGCATGGGTTTACAAAGGAAGGTCCTGTCAAACTAATCTCATAGATTTCTTTGACTGGGTAACCAGAGTGTGGACCAAGGGGAGCAGTTGATGTCGCCTACCTGACTTCAGCAAAGCTTTTGACACTGTTCCACATAGAAGATTGATAAATAAGCTAGGTAGGCTCGAGTGGGTCAGAAGTTGGTCAACTGGGTGGCAAACTGGTTGACTGGCAGAAAACAGAGAGTGGTGGTAAATGGTATACAGTCAGAAGAGATGCAAGTCACAAGTGGGTACCTCAGGGATCAGTCCTGGGGCCAGTCCTATTCAACATCTTCATTAGTGACCCCGCAGATGGACTAGAGGGTAAGGCTTGTCTGTTTGCAGATGACACCAAGATCTGCAACAGAGTAGATGATCCAGATGGGGTGGGCAGAATGAGAAGAGATCTGGATAAACTAGCAGAATGGTCAGAAGAGTGGCAACTGGGATTTAATGCAAAGAAGTGCAAAATCATGCACATAGGGAAGAGAAACCCTGAAGCCACTTATAGGCTGGGAGGAGTTGCTAGCAGTCACAAAGGAAGAAAGAGACTTGGGCATCATCATCACTGATGACCTAAAATCATCCAAGCAGACCTCTAAAGCAGTAGGTAAGGCTAGGGGGTGTTAGGGTGTATTAGTAGGGATACTGACAAGTCGTAAGAGGGAGGTAATAATCCTCTCTGTACAAGACATTGGTTAGGCCCCATCTGGAGTACTAGCGTGCAGTATTGGAGGCCACACCTTCACAAGGACATTAACCAAATTGAGGCAGTCCAGAAGGGCAACCAAAATGGTGCAGGACTGCATCAGAAGACATATGAGGACAGATTAGGAGCTCAATATGTATACCCTTGAGCAAAGGAGGAGAGAGGTGATATCATCGAGACATTTAAACACCTTAAGGGCATAAACAAGGTGAAAGAGTCTAACATGTTTAAATATAAGAAAATAGCAGGACAAGAGGACACAGCATGAGATTAGAGGAGGCCGATTAAGGGGAATGTGAGGAATTTTACAGAAAGGGTGGTAGATGCATGGAATGGCTTACCACAAGAAGTGGTGGCTATGAATACAGTGCATGGCTTCAAACAGGCATGGGATAGGCATAAGGGAGCAATACAAATGACTACGAATAGATAGGTCACTGACAGAGCAAAGGCCGATGGCACATTTATAAGGTAGAAAAAGAAATGGGCAGACTGGATGGGCCTTGCGGTCCTTATCTGCCGTCAACTTCTATGTTTCTATGTTTCTATGTTTCCCGCTGGAAACCAGGCAGAGGAGAACTGCCTTTCACCCAATCGTGCATAAACTAATTGCGGCCGGCATCCGATTCAGAATGCTTTACCCTGCCAATCTCAGGATCACAATCGACGGATCTTCAACCACTTACGAGACCCCAGAACAAGCCTCCAAGGACTTATCTGTTAAACTCCCCAACCTCTTCAAAGAGGGTTGAACTCTATACAGCCCTAAAAGTTATAACTGCTTTGTTGTTTCTATAATCGTATACTGTTATTGTGGTCAATTACCTCCATGTCTTTGTTAAATATAGTTGACCAGGTTCTTTGGGGGGGGGATGTCCTCTAGATCCAGATTCTAAGGTCCAGCTGTTGCCCTGATCTCCCATGGCCGCTAGAGGAACCCTGGTGCTGAGTGGAGCTCTGGAGAGAGGTGTTTTAGACCGGACCAGGTTTTGGTCCCACAGGTAATATGCCCCCCTGAGCGTCCCGATAGTGCAGAGGTGCATTACTGCCTAACCGACACCCGAGACTTCATCCCCTGGAGCTGCCATACCCATCAATGGCTCACAACTCGGGTTTGAACTGGCATATGGTGGTAAGCACCTATTTTCATTGTTGTGATGTATACAACTGAAGGTGCTATGGTCAGGCTGATATCTAGCTGCTGGCCTTGACACTTCACTGAATGAGCTCCTCTCGATCGCGTCATGGAGCAGTTCCCAACTACCATACTAAGGGAAGATGGTGGGGGGAGGCCCGGGGAGGGGAGAGGCTTGTAGGAAGCTGCCTCGCGATCTGAGAGAAGGGGAGGTTGGCGATTCACAGGAGTCCTCTATGGGGGTTTGCTATATAATTTTATTGTTGACACAGCTAGTCACTCTACTCCCCCACTTCTGTCGCACAAATTCAAGAAGCAGTTGGTGCATGGTGCTCCTGGGATCTGCCAATGGGAAGTTAGTTCAATTTCTCACTTTTGGGTACCCTGTTTTCCATTTACCCGTACTTGGAACTATTGTGTAAATAGTTTATGGGGTTACATTTCTTACTGGGGGGTGGGTTTATTTTTGGCCTCGGGCCACGATGCCTCGATCACAGTTTAATGGTTCTAAATTTCCTTTTATAGACCTTGTATTTCAGGAGGCTAACTGTCACCTTTTATATGTAATTCATGAATTTATTTGGGGCTCCAGAGTGTGTTATCGTTATTTTTTAGCTTGGTGGTTTTCACCTTCTTATCTAACTAATCCATTTGATTACATCCGGTTAATATGAAGATTAAAGTAGCTTCATGGAATGTGCATGGGCTCAGGGACAGAACTAAAAGACTCCAAGTTTTTAAACATTGTGACCTACTGGGGATTGAAGTTCTCATGCTTCAGGAAACCCATTTGATTGACAAGGAAGTAACCTGGCTACACAGATCTGGCTTTTCCCAAGTTTTCTTGGCAAGTGGTTCTGAAGCTAGCAGGGGAGTGGCTATCCTAATTAGGAATCATGTCCCTTTTCTGGCTGAAGTGAAGTTAAGCGACCCAGAGGGCAGATACATTCTGGTTAAGGGCTGTCTCAATAGCTGTAGTATCGTGTTGGGATCTATCTATGGTCCAGTCGGAGGGAGTCTGGACTTTCTCATGACTTTGGCGAGTAAGATTGGGAATTTTTTGCCCTCACAATCAATATTAGGGGGGGGACTGGAATGTCCCACCATCCCAAACTCTCGATAAAACCTATATTTCAACAAGGTCAGCATCCCCAGCTCAAAAAAGCCCTTGTGGACTTCATGCAGCTTCTGGGGCTATGCGACCCTTGGCGACTTGCCAACCCTCTACTCTGCTCTTTCTCCTTTTTTTCCCAGGTACACAACTCATGGTCTAGACTAGACTACATTCTGATTAATAAGTCACTCCTCCCTGGCGTCTCCCAGTCAGGTATCGAATCGATAGTCCTATCAGACCATTCAACAGTCTGGATTAGGATTTCACCAAATCCCAACTTTCAACGTGACACCATTTGGAAGTTAAACACCCAGCTTCTTAAAGATAATCAGATTGTCTCGCACATTAAAGACCTGATCTCAAATTTTATGGCCCTAAACAAAAACTCCACACCGAGGATAGACTCGATATGGTATGCCTTGAAATGCTATCTCAGAGGGCAACTAATCAAACTAGCTTCAGGGAGGAAGAAACATAGGCAGGCCCAGGCTGCTTCGCTGCTAATCAAAATTAAGGAACTAGAGCAGTCCCTTTCCCCTCCCCCCCTCAGGCCCATTAGAATCCCTGCTAAAGCTAAAAAATGATTACACAGACCTATTAAAAGAAAAAGCCGAATACGCAATGTTAAAAACACAATCCAAGTATATTGATCATGGCGAAAAGGCCGGTCGACTACTAGCTCTCAGACTGCGTAAGACAGAGAGCTCGAGACTGATCCCGATGGTGCAAACCCAGGAGGGTGTGGTCAAGACAACCCCCAGAGATCGCTCAGATCTTTGAGAATTTCTACAGTAGGCTCTACAGCAGACCCACCCCCACCCAGCGTCTCTGGAGGGAATTTCCACTTATTTAGCCGATCTCGACCTCCCTCTCTCCTCCCACATCATAAAAGCTCCCTTACCTCTCC
Organism: Neoceratodus forsteri; assembly: GCA_016271365.2. Lineage (NCBI taxonomy): Eukaryota > Metazoa > Chordata > Ceratodontiformes > Ceratodontidae > Neoceratodus > Neoceratodus forsteri. The sequence goes on along the minus strand of CM057450.1, from coordinate 546,582,862 downwards.
CATCACTTTACGTGAAGTAGAAGAGGCGATCACATCCTTAGCTCCTGATAAAGCACCGGGACCAGATGGCTATCCGTCCAACTTCTATAAGACTTTTATTAAGGAATTGGCCCCTCTTCTCCTTCAGCTTTATGATTACATATTTGAAGCTGTTGTCGTGGACTCCACATTATTAGAAGCCATAATAGTCTTGATCCTCAAACCAGACAAACCCCCTACTGATCCCGAAAGCTATCACCCCATCTCCCTATTAAATTGTGACATTAAGATCCTGTCCAAGATCTTAGCCGAGAGAATTAAAAAGATCTGGATCCATCTTCTTAGTCCTGAACAGGTCGGGTTCATGCAAGGTCGCTCTCCGGCTGACCACCTTAGGACCCTCTCACACATCTCACACACAGCCCAATCAATCCGTACTTCGTTGGCCTTAATCTCACTAGACACTGAAAAAGCATTTGACAGAGTCAATTGGGACTTTTTATGGGCAACACTAGATAAGATGGAATTCCCAGCCTCCTTTATACGGTGGATTCAGGTTATTTATAAATCTCCCTCGGCTAAGATCTATTCCAATGGCGTGTTCTCTTCACTCTTTTATCTATTTACAGGCACCAGACAAGGCTGCCCACTTTCCCCCTTTCTGTTTAATCTATACTTAGAACCTCTCCTCCATAACATTAAAAGGTCCCCCCACATCCGGGGCTGCACGGTTTCCAAGCAGGAGCTGGTCCTTTCCGTCTACGCGGATGACATTCTCCCTCACGTTGCCCACCCCGAACAGTCACTAGCACACGTCCTTCAAGTCATTATGCAATTTGGCCGCCTCTCCTATTATAAACTGAATCTAGCAAAATCAGAAGTGTTTCCATTAAATTCTTTCACTCATAAAGATACTTTTGCTAGATTTGGTATGAGGTGGTCTCCCAAATTGATTAAATACTTGGGCATCCACTTTACCAATGACCCACTAATACTTAGGAAGCTCAATTTAGATGATCTTGTGACCAACATTCAATTAGACCTTCAGAGATGGTCCAAACTCCCTATCTCTCTCTGGGGCAGAATCAACATCATTAAGATGAATGTCCTACCCCGGATTTTCTACCCTCTCAACTTACTGAACCCCTGATTACCCCTTTCATATTTGCAGCACCTACATTCTACTCTCTCTCAATTTATCTGGCAAAATAAATCTCCCAGATGGGCTTTCCCCAAGCTATGTCTTTCTAAGGACAAAGGAGGGCTTTGCCTCCCTAATCTACTCTTTTACCACTGGGCCTCCCACCTCTCTAAATTGAGCAGATGGCTAGCAAACAGGGCAGAAGAACTCTCGCCGCTCTGGCTTCAAATTGAGAGACAACTACTCGTAGAGGCCAATCTTTGCTCCCCGGCCATATTTTTTCTTCCTACCTCAGCACTCCCGCCCTCACTATCAAACTCGACCATCCTCACTTCCCTTAAAACCCTTTCTCAGTGCCTACACTTCCTCAAAATTTCCCCAAAAAAGGACCTGGCTCAGCCCCTTGCCCTCAATCCCAATATTCGGTTGGGAGGCTCAATGATTACCTTAGAGTTGCTCCCCCAAATCCGAGAGGCCGTGGTCGAGGTCCTATACTTGCGAGACTCCCTTCTATCTTCCCCGGAGATAATGGCCAAATTAGATCTCCCTCCGAGGTACATTTTCAAGGTATACCAACTAAGGCACCTCATTAGCGCAAATTTCGGGACGGACTATCGTCGATCACAGATAGGCCCTTTTCTCTCCCAGATTCAGGATTTAGTCTCCAATCCCCATGGAATCTCCACTGTTTACTCCTACCTGATAGACCTCAAATTTCCGGACTCCCTCCCAGGTTCTGGTGTCTGGACTTCTCTCCTGCCTAATCTCGCTCCCAACTGATCTCGAATCTGGAAGGACCTACACAGATACCACACTCAGGCTAGGTTTAGGCTTGTCCAATATCACATTCTAAACAACATGTACTATACTCCGGTCAAATTAGCCCGGTTAGGGCATTTACCTCTCCCTCTTTGTACCAGATGCTCGAAATCAGAGGGAAATCTTCTTCACATCTTCTGGCAATGTGAGAAAGTGACCCCCCTCTGGCATTCCATTCAGTCCAGTTTGGATCCTCTCCTGGGTCTTGATGGTCTCTTCGCTGCAGAAATATGTATCCTGGGTATCTATTCCAAAGTGGAGAACCAGGAGCATAGATTTCACATGGCACTCATCTCTATGGTGGTCAAAAGACAGGTACTTAAACACTGGTTGGACCAGCTAACCTTAACATATGCAGAATGGCTGAAAGACCTATCAACCTGCTTTAGTATGGAGAGACTCATGGCCAGCTTGCATAATCGTATGGACCTGTTCCATAAAAAATGGCATAAGCTATACTTGTTTTATCTACATTAGAGTCTACCTGGTTCTGTCTCCGATGCCCTTTTCCCCTCACCTATCTTATTACCATCCCCATCTGCACATGGTATTAGATACATGGCACAAGATTATCCGAATATGCACACTCGGGGGCAGTTTGAGGGTGGGGGGAGGGGCTGGAGAGTAATTGGGGTGTTTTCTTTTTACTTTTTTTTTTTTCTTTTCCTTTCTCCGATTCCATATTTCATTTTACATTTTGGTCAAAAATGCAGTGTTAACTAATCCTATGACAGTCTCGATGTTAACCTCTGTATTGTTGTAATCTTGTAAAACTAATAAAGTTAAATTTCAAAAAAGGGATTGAGCTGCTTACTGGTGGCTCTCCTCTCCTGAGGTGGATGCTGTCCCACCCGTAGTCTCATCACCACTGGGTGGAGGTCCGGTGGTGCCGCAGGTGGGTAGAGGGACGACTGGTAGGGTGGGACATCTTGAAGGGTATGATATGCATGTGCTTCCACACGTGTGTGTCACGTTGGGGATGCGTGGGGTCGAGACTGGGAGAAAAATGCAAAACCGTCAAAAAGTACTGATTAAAAAAAAACCAAAAAATTAGAATTTGTTGGCAGAAAAAGACCACTTTGTCCACCCACTCTGCCAAGATGGTCCCTGCCTAGTCTTTCTCCACAAATCCTAACTGATCTCCGGTGACCCGCCCTCCTTCCTGCCTATTCACTAATATTCTCTTATGTCTATTCCACACATGCTTGAAGCCACCTACTGTTTTTGCCTCCACCACTTCTGCTGGCAGTCTATTCCAGGTGTCCACCACTCTTTCAGTGAAGTAGTACTTTCTCACGTTCCTCTTTAACTCACTCCCCAACTTCATTTCATACCATGTGGTCCTAGTGCTCTTTTCCTTTGAAAAAGCTCCCTCCTGCACCCTATTCACTCCCATGAGCTTCTAGGTCATATACCCCCTGACAACACGGGCGCAGTGAGCGACACTACAGCGGCCGGCACGTCGCTGCCGTCCCAACTGGAACCCAGCACTGTCTGTGGAGGTCTTGCACCCAAATCAGCTCCAACTTGGAGTTGATAATCTTTAGTGGGGGGTGCAGAGGGCACAACCGCTTTCTTTGGAACTGGCAGCTGGCCGTGAAAAGCGATCAACCTGCCAGTTTCGCTGTCTGGTCAGTCGACAAAATTTTTGTCGACGACCAGTCGTGGATCCCTTCTAGGTCTCTATCATGTTCCCTTCTGCTCTCCTTTCCAGGGTGTGCATGTTGAGATTCCTCATTCTCTCATCATAGTGCTTTTGGTGCCACCCCGTGCCATTTTAGTTGCCTTTCTCTGGACTGCCTCCACCCTGTCTATGTCCTTTTTGAGGTGCAGCCTCCAGAATTGGACACAATATGCCACGTAGTGTCTCACCAGTAAGTGATACAGTGGCAACACCACCTCTCTCCTCCAGTTGAAACTACTTCTCCCAGTGCATCCCTGCTGCTTTGTTGCACTGTCCTGCCACTTTGAGGTCATCAAATATGAAAAACCCAAGGTCTCTCTCCTGCTTGGTGACTGATAGTACCTTCCCTCATACTATACTCAGTTCCTGGGTTCATATGCCCTAGGTACATGATTTTGCACTTTTTAGTGGTAAACCCCCAACTGCCATGTTTTATACCACTCCCTGAATATCCCAAGATCCCTATTCATTATTTCCACTTCCTCCTGATTGTCCACCCTGTTACAGATTTTGGTATCATCTGCAAAATGAATACCTTCCCTTATGGTTCACATGCAATGTCATTTATGAAGACATTGAAGAGGACCGGTCCCAGTACTGAGCCCTGAGGCACCTTGCTGGTCACTCTTCCATCCTTAGAGTGGGTGCCATTAACCACCACCCTCTTTCTCCTATCCATTAACCAATTTTTAACCCAATTCACCACTTTGGATCACACCCCTAGGCTGCCCAATTTCTTAATCAGTCTTGTGTGGCACAGTATCAAAAGCCTTGCTAAAGTCTATAGACTATGTCCATTGCCCTACATTGATCTATTTTCCTGGTCACCCAGTCAAAAAATCAATCAGGTTTGTCTGGCATGACCCCCCCATTAATCCATGCTGCATTTTTTCTAGCAGCCCATTTGATTCAACACTCTCTGCCATCCTTTTCTTTAACAGTGTTTCCATTAGGTTCCCCACCACAGAGTTAAAGCTCACTGGCCTATAGCTGCTAGCCTCTTCCCTGCAGCTGCTCTTATGTAGAGGAACCACGTCTGCTCTCCTTCAGTCCCATCTAGCCCAATTCCAGTGAGCTTTTGAATACGGCCATCAGTGAGACAGCCAGCACCTCCCTGAGTTATTCTAGTGTATTTGGATGTTCCCTGTACGGTCCCATAACCATAGCCTTGTGTACTTTCAGAGATGTTAGTCCTTTCAGGACTCTTTCCTTTGAGAATGAACCTGATTCTGCCTCCTCCTTTCCCTTGTTCCTCCTGCTCCCCATTGGTCCATCCCCCTCCAAGAGGCTGAGCAGAAGTACCTGTTTAGGATTTTTGCATTTTCTTGGTCCCCTTCTGTGCAGTCTCACTCTGCCGTCTTCCTGAGCCACACTATCTCTCCCCCTGCTTTCCTCTTCTCACTTATATACCTGAAGAAAGTCTTACTGTAAGTAAAAAAAAAAAGTTTTTGCACATAAAGTGCAAATTGGGACCAGCCTCACACTTGGGTGTATGGTCCTTGGTGTAGACTGTTCCCCTTTAAATCACACAGAGAATGCACTTTGAGAGCACAACATTCATAAAGTCAGGCTTCTGGAATATTTTGAAACTGAGAACCTGATCGACTTTCTGGAAGGCTGGATACCGCAGCTATGCAACTGGCCAACACCACTTGCACTGGGATTTACTGACAGACCTGACCAAGCAACTCCTGCGAAAGCCTCCATGACCATGTATACTCCCAGAATACTGGTGCAAATACTCTCCACGATGCGTATCCATGATCTGATTTAGCATGGGGCAAGGAGTACAGAGGTACTAGGATTAAAACATTCCCTGAATTGTGTTATGTAGCTTGCCACCAGAGGAAGGGACTTGAGGGTGTCAAGAGGCAGCTGTAAGTGCTGGACTTGTCTTTTGCTTCACTCTTGCACACACAGCTTCAGGCGCATAAGGAACAAAGACTTATGTGTTTCCATTCCCTGTATTGCAGGTTGCATCATCTGGAAATGTGGGCCACCCCGATTGCCCAGCAGCAGCACATCACACTGCCATGCAGGTGACCCAAGTTTGGGAACAAGCTCAGGATGCTGCATCGGGAAGAAGGCCCGAACAACAACAACTGTTACTTGGTTGTGCACTGCAGTTGAGAGGGATAGCGCTGGAAACTGATTCTCCAGTGACCCTTGTGGTGGACCAATGAGCTTGTTTCCTCTGCAGAATGTCACTGCATGCAGCAGAGGCATTGTGGAGCTGTGTCCACACCAAGGGGAGGCGGGGGGCTGGGAGAAACCAAAGAAATAACCTATGTACTGTCTATATGACAGCCTGAGTTTTTAGACTGTCCTGGGTAATAGTGTCTGCTGACACTGGATCTGAGTCTGCACAGTGGACTATCTAGAGGGGAAGAAGACCCTCCCTCTGGAGCCCCTGCCATGGAGGGGAAAGCAATGGAGTATCAGTGTGGTGCTGGACCCAGGACAGGATGGGGGATATCCTTGGGGTCAAGGTAGATCCCTAAAAGACAAGCATGGCCAGGGTGAAAAAAGGTCTTTAGGGAAAAAAAAGTAACGGACAAGGAAAGAGAATTTCTGGCAGGACATGATTACATTAGCACCCACAGGAACATGACTTGCCTAATGTGGACAAATGGTGATCATGTGGTGGTGAGACGTGAGTCTAACTTCACAGACATCATTTATTGTTCAGTTTTACTGTGGGTAATCTGTGCAGTCTAGAGACTATTTATAGATTCATTTTGCATTTACCCAAGCGCTTTAGACCTGTAGCTGGTAATAATGTTGTACTTGTATTATATGAAGAAGGGTGAGTCCTTGTTTCTTAAAGCACCAGCATTGAACTGTTTTACTACAGCACTGAACTGTTTTACTAGTTTTGTTACACAGTTGGCCATGACATGGACACCTCTGAAAAAGGGCTCTTGGGATAAAGGTTTTATGAATAAAAGCAAACAAACAAACAAACCCCCAACAAGATCAATTGTCTCTGGCCAGTGGAAGATGGGGGTGGGGCACAATATCAGACTTGGTAAGTGTTTTGTAAATTGGGTCACACAGTGCTTCCTTTTTCATTGTTCTGTTTTTTGGAATGAACTACTGCCCACCCTGTGACTCCTTTCAGTGAGTGGAATTTCTTTCAGAATATTATCTTACCTGCACACAAATAGATAAATATATCAATGTTGTTACCTTTGCTAACTATTTAAAGAGTTGATCCCAAGTATATAAATGTTTAGGGGTCCTAAATCCAGTAACATTTCATTTAATATTTTGTTCGGTTCACTGGATCACACAACACCAAACAGTTTGTTTTAACTGTTATTAATACAAGTAACTTACTGTATGTGAAACTGTAAACAGTCCATGTTCATTTTTCAAATATCCCATTTCTGTGCACCATTTTGCTCGATTACTAAGTAATCAGTTACTCAGTAATCAAGTATTCGGTGCATGCAAATGCTGGTATTGATGCTCCAGGAACTGAATTGGAGTCCAGCTGAAGTGCATCGATACAAATGCACCGATCTCCTAGTTTTCCATAGTTGGTAACCCATAATCAGGATTAGTACACTGTATGATCCTTCAAGCATGTGTAATATAGAGGATAGTGTATGAGTAATCATACATGCGGATGTTTTTTCGTTCGAGAGGTTTCCATGGTAACAGGAGACCTCGAGAGGGAAGCGAGAGGACTCATTACCATTTTCTCACTTCTTCCTTCTTTTCCCTTCCAAAGTTTTACCCCAGTTTTTCCTTCTTACTAAATAAAGTTCATAGATCTCCATTTAAGAAACAGTTGGGAAACAGGGAGATTTTTCCTGTCATAATCATACTATTTTTTTAGTTCATGTTCGATTTGAACAATTACCGTACTTGGCTGCAACTCTGTTTGCTGAAATAAGAGTTTACAACGTGCTTGCCATAGAAAGAATTTCACACATGCAAAAATCAGTCATACAGTACCAGTATCATACCCTAGAACACCATGAGAAAAACCTGCCACTGTTTCTTCATGAGTAACTTTTTCCCATTGTTTGTTTTCTCCCTTAGAGCTACTAAGGACCAACATGTCTTTACAAAGGGACACTGCGCAAACAAATGTTCCATCGTTTCTTCCTGCTGTATACATACATTCCTAAGACACATTCTTTCTTGCCAGCTCTTGTGAGACTTGATTTGCGGGCCAAGGCACCTAGCTTCACCTGAGCTCTTTCCTTCTAAGACTGCTTGAAAGGCAGAGTAGAGAAACTTACCAGAGCAAGGGAAAAGGATTAAGACTTATTTTGGCTAAACAGATTTACTGTGTGGTATTATTTTTATTTTTTACTCACAGGGATTGCTACTGTTTGTTGCTAACATTTCATTGTTTTATTTTTCTCTGTAGCAAAGTGTTTCTTACAGCGTATATCTTCTCTGAAATTATTACAGGTGGTGCTTTACAGGTTTTACAGTTTTATCTAACATTAGGATAAGCTTTCAGGGTTACTGCATTTGTTGTTGACTGATTGTTTCTGCTCTTACCTCCTTGTTCTTTCATCCGTGGTTCTTCTTTTTCGGCAGGGGAAGGGCCCAGCCACCCACCCCCATCCCCAACCACCCCACACTACACTCCTTTTATAGGGTACCACAGTTGTGACATTTCCTGTGGCAGAGCAGAGAGGGTGGATCAGTGGGCCTCCACACGGTGAGCTCATTTACAGGGGCACTAGTAATTTAACTTGTTATAACAAGTTAAACAAAACACAATCAAACCATTACTTGCATTTTTTTTCCTTTTTTTTCCTTCTAATTACTCTGACTAGGTTATAAACCCAGCAAATTATCTGGAATGGGTATCATTAACTGTAGGTACTGTGGAACAATTTTCAGAAGGACAGTCTTACAGGATTTAGGACACTGTCCTACATGCTGGGCCTTTGGAGATCTTAGGGCTCAGCTCCGGCAGCATGGGCAGAGATTGCGCCTCAAATTTTATATTCAAGAGGAAATACATTATAAGAACCACCTGCCATTTCCCCAGCATCCAACAGAAAACCTCGACCGCAGAAGGGTAGTTGGTCCAGGAGGTTGGCAGGTGGTTAGAAGGGCAAATCGAGTGCCCCATCACTCTCTGCTCTCCAACATATTACCTCCAAAAACCATATAAACACTACAAACAGGTATCTGCCTCTATCTCTGAAATCAAACAAAGAGGCAGAAGACACTGCAGAGCAGGACACTGCAGCACAGGAGCTAGCACAACAAAACTCACCCAAATCAGGAACCAAAACAAAAAAAGCAAAAAGGAAATCCAAAAACTTCTGATCAAAGGAGACTCCATGATTCGGGGAGTTGATACCCATCTCCAGCCAGGGAATAATGGTCAGATGTCTCCCAGCTACATCAGCATGGAGAGACACTGACCGCATTGCTAAAATTGTTCACAAAGCAGAAAACATTGATGTCCTAGTACACATAGGGACTAATGATCTCGCCAGCCGGTCAGTTGTGGAGACCAAGGAACACCTGACCAGGCTGGGTGACAACTATCATCTATTTCATCGGCATCTCCTTCTCTGAGATCCTGCCAGTCTGGGAGAGGGGAGCAGATGGACGGAAGGTCAGAGAAGGGGAGATAGGGGAGCTAAACACGTGGCTCAAGGGCTGGTGCCAGGAAAAAGGACACAAACTTGTAGGGAACTGGCAACAGTTCTGGGAGTGAAAGTTCTTTAAATTTGATGGACTGCATCTGACTAAGGAGGGAGTCAGTGCATTGGGGCAGAAGTTTGACGTCTTTGCAGAATATTTAAACTAGCAAATGGGGAGAGGGGTGCAGCACCCTATACGTTGAATGGGAAGAACACCCCTCCCCCCTCAGCTAGTGGTCAAACAGGGATTCAGCATGTTTGCAGTTCATTTGCATCACCAGGTAAGAAAAAAGGTTGTCTCCCCATACAACGCACAGGGGTAAAGCCAAACCTCACCCAACAACTAACACACCAAAATCTGGCCAATGGAAAATCATGTACACAAATGCTCACAGCCTGGGAAATAAGATCCCAGACCTGCAGGCAATAATGTCAGAGGCTAAACTGGACATAGTAGCAATTAGTGAGATGTGGTTTACCAGTAACCACACTTGGGAAACTTCAGTACCTGGCTATGTATTGTTCAGAAGAGACCGAGGGTGCAAAGGGGAGGAGTGGCCCTGTATGTCAATGAAAATATCAAAGCTACAGAAATTCAGAACACACATAAGGAGCCAGAAGAACTGTGGGTCACCCTGGAAACAGGAAATGGGACAGCCATAAGAACTGGGGTTGTCTACAGGCCCCCAGACCAGGGGGAGGACATAGACACATTACTGTTAGAAGATATACAAAACATGACAGCTAAAGGGGATGTTCTGATAATGGGAGACTTCAACATGCCGGATACAGATTGGTCAATACCAGCAGGAACATCTGCCAGAAGTATACACATAGTGGATTCCCTGCAGGGGGAGGGCCTCAAACAACTGGTACAGCAACCCACAAGAGACAGGGCTATCCTAGATCTAGTTCTGACTAACAAGGAAGGGATCACAGATCTCCAGGTAGAAGGTCACCTGGGGGCCAGTGACCATCACATGGTATGGTTCAATTTGGCTACTACATCTAAATCATCCCATTCCAAGGCAAAAATATGGGACTTCAGAGGAGCTGACTTTGATAAGATGGCCAACAGAGTTAAGCTAGCCCTGGCAAAAAGAAACACAGGTAAGGGGGTACAGGCAAAGTGGGCAAGCATTAAGGATGCAATACTTGAAGCAACAACCTGTTGTGTTAGACAGAAAAGGAAGTGCAAAAGAAGAAGGAAACCACTTTGGTTCTCAAATACAGTAGCAGAAAAGATCAGAGCCAAAAGGCTGGCCTTCAGGAAATATAAGGGAACACAGCGGGATGAAGATAGGGAGGCATACCAAACTGCCCTAAGGGAAGCAAGGAAGGCAGTAAGGCAGGCAAAGTCCCAAACTGAGGAAACACTAGCACGAACAGTAAAAGAAGGTGACAAGACTTTCTATAGATACATTAGTGAAAGGAGAAAGTCCAGAGGGGTATTGCTAAGCAATGGAGAAAAGGGAGCATGTGAGGAGGGACCCTGTAAAGGCATCTATCCTAAATGAGATACTTTGCTCAGTATTTACTAGAAGAAGGTAGGGCAGGGCCCACAGTTCAGCATCATGGACACAGGGGAGGGAGGTGAGCACTACTCCCTTCACAAAACAAAGGGTCCTACAAGAGCTTGCTAAGCTCAGGGTGGATAAGGCAATCGGACCTAATGGCATACATCCCAGGGTGCACTAAGGAGCTAAAGGTGGAACTAGCAGAGCCATTAGCAGAACTGTTTAGTGAGTCTCTGAGCACAGGAGAGGTCCCAGAAGACTGGAGAAGGGCTCATGTGATCCCACTCCACAAGAGTGGTAGCAGGGAGGAGGCGGGGAACTACAGACCAGTCAGTCTTACCTCAGTAGTGGGCAAGATTATGGAGGCACTCCTTAAGGAAAGGATAGTACAACACCTGGAATCCATAGGGGCACAGGATCCAAAACAGCATGGGTTTACAAAAGGAAGGTCCTGTCAAACTAATCTCATAGATTTCTTTGATTGGGTTACCAGAGTGGTAGACCAAGGGGGAGCAGTTGATGTCGCCTACCTTGACTTCAGCAAAGCTTTTGACACTGTTCCACATAGAAGATTGATAAATAAGCTGGGTAGGCTCAGGGTGGGTCAGAAGTTGGTCAACTGGGTGGCAAACTGGTTGACGGGCAGAAAACAGAGAGTGGTGGTAAATGGTATACAGTCAGAAGAGATGCAAGTCACAAGTGGGGTACCTCAGGGATCAGTCCTGGGGCCAGTCCTCTTCAACATCTTCATTAGTGACCTTGCAGATGGACTAGAGGGTAAGGCTTGTCTGTTTGCAGATGACACCAAGATCTGCAACAGAGTAGATGATCCAGATGAGGTGGGCAGAATGAGAAGAGATCTGGATAAACTAGCAAAATGGTCAGAAAAGTGGCAACTGGGATTTAATGCAAAGAAGTGCAAAATCATGTATATAGGGAAGAGAAAACCCTGAAGCCACCTATAGACTGAGAGGGGAGTTGCTAGCAGTCACAGAGGAAGAAAGAGACTTGGGCATCATCATCGCTGATGACCTGAAATCATCCAAGCAGACCTCTAAAGCAGTAGGTAAGGCTAGGGGGGTGTTAGGGTGTATTAGTAGGGGTATCACAAGTCGTAAGAGGGAGGTAATAATCCCCTCTTTACAAGACACTGGTTAGGCCCCATCTGGAGTACTGTGTGCAGTATTGGAGGCCGTACCTTCACAAGGACATTAACCAAATTGAGACAGTTCAGAGAAGGGCAACCAAAATGGTGCAGGGACTGCATCAGAAGACATATGAGGACAGATTAACAGAGCTCAATATGTATACCCTTGAGCAAAGGAGGGAGAGAGGTGATATGATCAAGGCATTCAAACACCTTAAGGGCATTAACAAGGTGAAAGAGTCTAACATGTTTAAATATAAGAAAAATAGCAGGACAAGAGGACACAGCATGAGATTAGAGGGGAGTTAAGAGGGAATGTGAGGAAATTCTTTTCACAGAAAGGGTGGTGGTTGCATGGAATGGCTTACCACAAGAAGTGGTGACTATGAATACAGTGCAGGGCTTCAAACAGGCATGGGATAGGCATAAGGGAGCAATACAAATGAGTATGAATAGATAGGCCACTGACAGAGCAAAGGCCGATGGCACATTTATAAGGTAGAAAAAGAAATAGGCAGACTGGATGGGCCTTGCGGTCCTTATCTGCCGTCAGCTTCTATGTTTCTATGTTTCTATGATTGTGTTTTGCATTTTCCTTTACTCCTAACCTCCCATGCCAGCTAAACCATACTACATCCCACATTCTTGGTGGGGTTCTTTTGTGTGATAAATATTTTTCTGTTTTTGGGTAATTGTTCCTGCTTACCTCTTCATTGGTTGGTTCTATAGAGAAAAAAAAAACTTGCTCTGGGTTGAAGCATATCATTTTTTTTCATCTGTGTTCTGTTACTTGCTACACTGTTAATTTCTATCTTTTAAATTTTTTTCTATTGCTGGCAGGAAAAAGGAGGATAATCCCTTAACTTTCTTAACTAAATGTGGAGACTGTTGCCACTATTTAACATACCATTAACCATCTATTAATAAAAGGCTTCCACACACACTGTGCTCTAGACACAAAAACAAAACAAAACAATATTATAGGAAAAAAACTGTAAAAAAAACGAATGGGGTTAATTAAATTTAACCCCCCAAGTTTAAGGGGCAAATACATAATTTCTGTCTTTATGGGGTTATGTCTACGACCCCAAATTACTTGAAATGTTAAGCTTAATAAAGACATCTCAAATTGTTTTGGTGGTGGGTAGACTATACCTTAAGTGACAATTGGTAACACAAATGTTTTTTTATTATGGCTACCTTCTTTTTCTTTGATTGCTACCACATTTTCCAAATTGTTACCTCTGCAGAACAAGTTTTAAGTTTTTCTTCCCAGTTTCTGTGGGTCTTGTCTCCCTTCCCAAAAACCATACCTAATATTTCAGTCGGTGAATCTGATATAGGAATGACAGCAATGTTAGTAAAACATCGTCTGTCTGAGCATTAAGAAAGAATATAGCCTTTACTTTTATTCTTATTAATTTTGGCTCCTGATATTCCTGAATAAATGTCAATGTGCCACATAGCTTCCATGCTGGATTGTGACTCTGCTATTAAAAAAGATATGTCATCTGTATATGCAAAGACAGTAACTGATGCAGAACCATCAACATTTTGTAAACCTTTGACATTCAGATTGTCTTGTAGACTATGTAGCAGAGGATCTATACAAAATATGTATAATAAGGGACTTAAGGGGCATCCCTGTCTGATTCTCCTTTTGTTAACAATCTGATGTCCAAAAAAAACACTAATCTGTGGTATACAGGTAGTACATTATACATAGTTTTAAACCATTCACAAAATTGTTGTGGAATACCGTATGTCTTTAATGCTTGAAACATGTAATCATGTGACACTCTAGCGAAAGCTTTTTCTTGATCTAATGTTAACAGATATATTTTCCTCCACCATTTCTACCAAATATCTTATCAAAATGAGGTTGTCATGAATGCTTCTCCCTGCTAGTGAGCAGGATTGACTTGGAGATATCAAATAAGGGGCTACTTTCGCTAACCAGACTGCAAAGATCTGCATAAAAATGTTAGTATTCATATTCATAATACTAAGGGGTCTCCAGTTCTTTAGCTCTAGTCTATCACCTTTTTTATAAAGGAAGATTTGTACAGCTATACCGAGTTGTGGGTTAGGTGGCCCCTCATTTAAAATCCAATTAAATGATACATATAAAATCTGCATCATTTCTGTTATATATTTTTTGTAAAATTCAGATTCAAGTCCATCTATACCTGGAGCTGTATTATTTTTTAAAGATTTAATTGCTGTACCAATTTCTTCCATAGAGCTAGATATTTTTAATTGTTGAGCTGCTTCTTTTGGTAATTGTGGCACACTATGAGTTAAAACAATCCTCTATATCTACTAACAAGTCTTCTGAAGATTCAGACATATGATCAGAATACTGATTTATTATGTCTGAAATGCCTTTTGTTGTTTTCACCATCCCATGTTGATCATATAGTTTTTCTGTTGTTCTAGCCATTACCCTAGTTTTGCAACTTTCAAATATATTTCCATAGTTATTCTTACCTTGTGTTCTGCTTCAGTGTTCCATCAATAATGATGTGGCTGTAGAACACTGACGTTTTTCCAGTTCTTTCTTAATTTTGACAATTTGAAAACAGTAATGTCCTGTCCCCATATTTGCTAAAGATAATAGTTTCAACAACTGAGCCCTTAAGGCCAAGTATGTTTTGTATTCTTCACTTTTTATTTTCCTCGCATTTTTCTGAAAAACCTTTCTTAGCTCTTCTTTAGTGTCTATCCACCAGTCACTTACATTATCATAAAGATTTCCTTGCATTTAATAATTCCTTAATTTTATGTTGAATTACCATATTTTTTAGTAAAGTTGAGTTTAATTTCCAGTATACTCTGCCTGTCTTTTGTCTGTCTAAAACGCTTGTATGGATTCTATCAATGTGTGGTCTGAATTTTTCATTGGATGTACATACAAAAAACTAGATAGTAATACAAAGTCTATTCTAGTTGCTCCGTTGCCTTTATAGTATGTAAATCACTCTTTTTTATGAAACATGCGACATGCATCAATCAATCCTGCCTCTGCTATGATTTTATTCAATTAGTATCACAAAATTGTTTTTCAGTTTTGGCTCCTCTATCCTGGATGTTTAATACACAACTGAAGTCACGTGCCCATATTATATTCCTAGAAGTGTATAAGAATGGGCTTATCAGATTAAAAAGGTCTACGCTTCTTTTTTTTGTTTGAGGGGCATAAATATTCAATAAGCACCATGCTGTATTTTTGTGACAAAAAACAATGAGCAATGCTCTCCCAGGTAAAATGTCAACTAAATTAGTAACAGAAAACTCAGTACCATGAAATAAAACACCCAAGCCATCACATTTATCATCCTCAAATGTAAAGAAAAAAGAGGGACCCCAACATCACAGTTTTTGTGCCTGAGAAATATCAGATGCATTGTTCAGCCTGGTTTCCTGGAGTAGACATATATCAAAATTCAAATCTTTTAAGAAAAAAAATGTTGTTACTCTTCTCTTTGCATTTTTGATAATGTTCACATTCAAGGAAGTAATATTGTAAGCAAAAAGGGAACCTATTTAAAAACGTAGGAGAGTTTCACTATACAGCTTCCTCTTCACATGCTAGTTCCTAAGGTCTTTCTTCTTTTTTTTTTATTATCAGAACTATTTTGTGTATCTTCCTCAGATTCAGTGGATGCTAACCGTAGAGAGGACCTTGTAGAGGAAGCTTCAGAATCACCCCCTGGATCTGAGTCACCTTTTTCAGTTGCTAATACGGCAATAGTGCAGCACTCCAGACCCATTTATGCAAGATTTTGATTTACATTAAAAGATACAGTATGTTGACATCAACATCTGCATCTTGACATTGACACTCTTACGCTCCCGGCATTCCTGCTCCTTACCCACTACTGCTACAACTGCTTCACTACCCTCTGCTACTGTGATCTCTTCACTGTTGTCCTGTCTACCCTCCTGTCTCCCCTTCTAGGAGGGGTATGGGAGGTGAAGCTCCCATTAAAAAAATATTATAGTCATATATTTCCATAGAATCCCATCACAACACATCCCCAAAAAGGAAAAAACAACACAAAACTCTATCCCCGGAAATGGAGGATTTTCACAGAAATACATAACTAGCTAAACTATATTTCTAGTGGGGGGCTCAGCCCCCACACCCCTTAATTTTTATTTGCTATTTTTTTTTTGTGAAGCAAATAGTTTAACTTACATATAACTGTCCTTTTGATGTATTCACGACCTAACAGAATCAACAACTGTTGGTCATCATGTCCGCATGAGCATTCATGCTCGACAGCAGTCAGATGACACTCAATCAATTATCGCAAGTTACACAGGTAGCTTAGTGGTTGTCACAGGCTCACTCATATGGGGTCAGGTTCACTGAGCTGACAGTGATCTCCCCTAAGTGCAGCCTCTGGTGGTGTGGGTCAGGAAACCCCTTCCCTGTCCTTCCAGGGTACTTGCTGGATTTAAAACTAAGTATTCACCAGGGAATCCCAGGATCCCTTTCTCTGTGTGAGGGTTGCAAATATAGTCTCAAGTCTGTGTTCCCGGGAAAGAACCCTCTTGGCCACTGTGCAGTGAACCAGAAAAGCCACAGGCATGTACAGGTCTTTGGGGTGCCCTATCCACCCTATATGTATCTTTTGCCAGAGAAAAGCAGAGACTGGTTTGAACCCACAGACCACTCTGAGAAACCTCTTGTATCTCCCCCCTTATACTCACAGAGTCCCTTACTTATGTCCCTTCCTGGTAGGATGTGACCTTTAAGCATTAGATCAGGTGTGGTATTGTTTGAACAAAATCCTCCCAAACTCACACACATAACAGACAGTTTCAGAGGTATTGGAACATAATGTCAAAAGGCTTTACTAATATCTATTAGATTGTATAATTTAACATAAAAATAACATTTTTTAAGATTTGGTTACAAGATATAATAAAATAAAATGTAAAAACACACAAAGGCTAGCACACGGTTGGGGTGCAACTAGTAAATCATAACATTATAAAACAATACAACCAGTCACTCACTACCACCAATAAACTGACACTACAGTAAAAAACAAATAATTTATTGTGCAAATAACATGCCTGATGTGTTTCTGGTCACAATTACCCTTTTTCAAAGGCTAAAATCAAATTACACTGAAGCTAATTTACACATACATATATGTGATGTTATACTGACGAATTTTAAAACAACCAATGACATGACACAATATCAACTACGTATACTATCTAGAGACACAAAAATGAATAAAACAATTATGTGTCTTAAAGGCATAGTGAACCTGCAAGTACACTCATAGGCCAAAGCCAGGAAACTAGGGGAAAAAGGGGGAGGGGGGAGAGAAAAAGAAGAAAATAGCCATTCAAATTCATATACAGTAATCAAAACAATGAAGAGAGAGACAGAATTGTAAACATATTAATTAATTTAAAAAAGACAGACATAGGAACATAGGAATATGATGGCAGAAAAGGACTGCCAGACCCACCCAGTCTGCCCAGAGTGCGTAGGATTCCCCTAGGCCTTTGTTCAAGTCCTTCCCCCCATTTCAGCAATCCCCTGTGGCTATCCCAGGCCCTCTTGAGCCCCCCCGCTGTCATCTCCCCCACCACCTCACTTGGTAACCCATTCCAGTTATCCACCACCCTCTCAGTGAAGAAATACTTCCTGATGTTACCCCTAACCCCCCCGATCTGATATTTATGTCCCCTTGCCCTAGGTTTCTCCTTCAGTTGGAAAAGGTTCTCCACAGGCACCTTATTGATACCCCGGAAGTATTTAAAAGTCTCGATCATGTCTCCCCCTCTCCATTCTTTGCTCCATCCAGCTCATTCAGTCTCCCCTCATATGGTAAGTATTCTATGTCCCTCACCATCCTTGTGGCCCTCTTCTGAATCTGTTCCTGATCCCTGATCCCATTCCTTTCACAGAAGAAAGGGTTCTGAAAGAACTCCTAAAACTGAAGGTGGACAAAGCAATGGGGCCTGATGAAATTCACCCCAGAATTCTAAAAAAATTAAGGGGAGAACTAAAGAAACCACTGACTACCCTTTTTAACAAATCATGGGAGGATGGTGTGATACCTGAGGACTTGTGGAAGGTGGATGTGATTCCCCTTCACAAAAGTGGGAGCAAGACAGAGGCAGGAAACTACAGACCTGTCAGTTTGACCTCTGTGGTAGGGAAAGTGATGGAATCACTTCTGAAGGAAAGAATTGTTGAGTACCTAGAGGCCAGTGGGGTACAGGACCCAAGGCAGCATGGGTTCACAGCGGGAAGGTCATGTCAGATGAATCTAATTGATTTCTTTGACTGGGTGACCAAAGTAGTAGACCAGGGAAGGGCTGTGGACATGGCCTATCTAGACTTTAGCAAAGCATTTGACACAGCCCCAAACAAAAGATTAATAGTCAAATTAACCAGCCTGGGAGTGGGTCCCAGGGTGGTAGCCTGGGTAAAACATCGGCTGGACAACAGAACACAGAAGGTAATTGTAAATGGAGTCCACTCTGAAGAAAGAGGGGTTACTAGTAGGGTACCACAGGGTTCAGTACTGGGTCCAGTCCTTTTTAATGTCTTTATAAGTGACATTGCAAAGGGACTAGAAGGAAAAGTATGCCTCTTTGCAGATGACACAAAGATTTGCAACAGGTTGATACACAAGGAGGCGTGGAAAGGATGAGAAGGGACATGTCAAGGTTGGAGGAATGGTCAGAAGTATGGCAGCTTGGATTCAATGCAAAGAAGTGCAAAATAATGCACCTGGGAAACAAAAACCCAGGGGAAGATTACACAATGGGGGGGGGGAGGTAGTAACAACAACAAAACTGGAAAGGGACTAGGGGGTAATCATATCAGATGACCTTAAGGTTAGCAAGCAACGTGAGAAGGCAGTAGCGAGGGCTGTGGGTATACTGGGATGTATAGGGAGAGGCATCACCAGCAGAAAACAGGAAATTGTTATCCCTCTGTACAGACAGTTGGTGAGACCCCATCTGGAGTACTGCGTCCAGTTCTGGAGACCCCATCTCCACAAGGACATAGACAGGATGGAGGCGGTTCAGAGGAGGGCAACTAAAATGGTGCAGGGTCTGCAAGAGAAGCCATACAAGGAGAGACTAAAGGAGCTTAATGTGTATACCATTGAGGAAAGGAGGGAGAGGGGGGACATGATAGAAACTTTATAAGTACCTCAGTGGAATCAACAAAGTCCAAGAGGATAGCATCTTTCAGAAAAAGAGATGTGCAAGAACAAGGAGACACAATTTAAAGATGGGGGGGTGGTTCAGGGGCAATGTGAGGAAGTATTTTTTCACAGAGAGGGTGGTGGACGCATGGAACAGCCTTTCTGAGGAGGTTGTGGGGTCTAAAACTGTGGGAGAATTCAAGAATACATGGGACAGACATAAGGCAATTCTTGTGGTGGGTAAGAAGAAATAGACTGTTGGTTAACTAATCTGCAGCTTATCTTGTAGGTAGGGAAATGGACAGACTAGGTGGGCCAAGCGGTCCTTATCTGACATCAAAGTCTATGTTTCTATGTTTCTATGCTCTACCTTATCCATGTCGTTCTTGAGGTAGGGCCTTCAGAACTGAACCCCATACTCCAGGTGTGGCCTGACCAGCTGTGTATAAAGGGGTACTATGACCTCCCTCTTTCTGCTAAAAATCCTCCTCCCTATGCACCCTAACATTCTGCTTGCTCTTGCCACTGCCACCTCACACTGCTCACCTACCTTCAGATCACATGAAATGGTGATGCCTAAGTCCCTCTCTTCCTCCATAACCTGCAGGGAGCTATCTCCCAGTGAGTACTCTGCCCTCCCATTTTTCTTGCCTAAGTGCATGATCCTGCACTCTGCTGTGTTGAATGTCAGTTGCCATTCCTTGGACCAGTCTTCTAGCCTCACCAGATCCCTTCACATCCTCTCCACCCCTCTGGTGTGTCCACTCTGTTGCAGACCTTTGCGTCATCTGCAAAGAGACTCATTTTCCCCTCAAGACCCACTGCTATATCCCTTATGAAGAAATTAAACAGAAGAGATCCTAGCACTGACATCTGGGGAACCCCACTAATGACCACCGACTCCTCTGAGTGTGCCCTGTTAACCAATACCCTGTGTGTTCTTCCCTCCAACCAGTTACCCACCCATTGTCGACCCTCCCAGCCCCAAGCAAGCCAATTTGTGTAAGAGCCTCTTGTGTGGCACCGAGACAAAAGCTTTTCCGAAGTCAAGGTAGGCCACATCCACCAATCCCCCCTGATCCACCACCCTGGCGACCCACTCAAAAAACTCTATTAAGTTTATTTGACAGGATCTACCCTCCGTGAACCCATGCTGTGCTGAGTCCTGCAGTCATTTTGCCTCCAGGTAGCTGCTTATTCTGTTCTTGAGCAGCTTCCCCATGAGTTTCCAAGCCATGGATGTCAAACTCATCGGCCTATAGTTACCCATGTCCTCTTTCCCTCCTCCCTTGTGCAGGGGTATCACAGCCGTACACTTCCAGTCATTAGGTACTACCCCTGAGCTTAAGGATTTGTTAAAAAGAGCAGTCAAGGGAGCAGCCAGCTCCTCCCTCAGTTCCCTTAAAACCATTATGTGCACCCTGCCTGGCCCCATGGCCTTGTCAACTTCAAATCCCCAAGCTTCCTTAGTGTCTCCTCTTCCAGAAATGGATTCACATCCACTCCCTCCCCGGTGAGTTCTGCTACCATATAGGTGCCCCTTTTCCATTCTGCTTCTTTCGTAAATGCCGAGCAGAAATAGCTATTTAGCAGTGCTGCCTTTTCCTGGTCCCCCACCACCTTCTCCTCTGCCCCATTTTTCAGGCTGGGAATCCCTTTCTCTGTTTTCCTCCTTTCACCTATATGTAACCCCTAGGTGGTGCTATCCCAAGGGCTACTACGCCTGCCTGCTTAACTACTAACATGTTGAGGGGCCTAGGTCTAGGGGTGGGTGCCTCCACCCAGAGGTTAGGGTTTGCAGTAGTTAAACTAACTTGGTCATGGCCCTCTGGGACACTGTAACCCCCCTTTCTTCCCACTAGTGGCCTACACAATGCATTAGGAATATCTTCACAATGTACTCTTACCCCCAGGACTGGCTCCATAGACTGGACCCCGGGGACCCCCTGCAAAACAAGATGATACAGTGCAAAAACGAATACCTCAGCCAGTGTAACTTTGCTGAAACCAACAGATCTGATTTATTTAAGGAGCTGTAACAAGGAAGGGGGAAATCAGGTTAATTAGGTTAAACACATTAATAATCACAGTACTGTGTGCATATTCAGTGTCCCAAATTGTCACTTTCACTGGGTACCCAGGATGGGGGGGGGGGTCTAGGCAGGATCGGTTGCAGCTGGTTGGGGCCCTGTGATGGAAAAAACACTGGCACAATGCCCAAATTGTAATCCGGAGCCGGTTGGCTCAGTTCGTGAAGAAATGAAAAAAAAAAAACAACAATTAGATGACACACTTGCAATTCGATAAACAGATGGCAGGGAGCTACCCTGCTTTGTACTCACAAACTCAATGCGGGAACTGGATGGAAGGCAAATTGTCCTGGATTTCCAGGAGGAGCAGACCATGTGGACAAGGTCCTTGGACTGGACCCACTGCAGTTTGAGAGCAAATGGATGTAGTCTGGATTAAGCTGAGGTTTACTTCCAACTTCATGCACTCTATTCACTGTACAGGGATTTGAAAAGCGATTCTTACAAGCACTACACATTTATATGTAAAAGGAAAGTACTATACCAGGCAGACTGCTTCTCTATCCCGATCGCACTACTGCACAATACCTGGGAGAACACACAGCAGATTCAGTTTCTGACAGACCGAGTGCGATTCAGCAATTTCTCCAGTCTACAGGGTGAGCCTGGTTTCTACTCTTCAGATCCCTTGATTCTCTTCACAGGTCGGTTTCAGTCTGAACAGGCGCTGTACAAACTGCAGACTGAAACTAGGGGCCTTACACGAGATCCTGCTACAAAACTACACACTGAAGAAGCACACAGCTCCTGTCTCTTCACAGCCCAAACTGATCTGATCTTTCCAGTAGACAGAGCAGGCATTTCCTTTGAGTTCCTCCCAGTTCAGTTGGCTGGTTTGGCTGTCACTCACAGTAAACTCCCCTGTTGGTGGAAAAAAGGCACGAAGTCAAAACTACTTTTCCCAGAGTCACTGCCCTTACAATCCCCTTACAGCAGGCTCCAGAGGAGAGTCAAGTTCTGATTACGCCCAGAGCAGGCTCCATTTTAAAGGACCCCACCATGATTGGTCCAATTCAGCAGTTCAGAATCAACATGAGGAGCTACTTTGCACTGTCCTTGCTACAAGAAAGCAGGTTAAATCAAACTGCATTTTCATTTTTACTCTAACAGGTTACAAGCTAACAATTACATCTTTGAAGAGTGCTCCTTCTGCCCACTTAGCGATGGCAGAAATGGAGCAATTTGGCAGTTGCTTGAGCGGGACTCAAGCAGGAAAACACACAGTCCCCCCATACAAACTAATTGTGTCTGCAAACAGACAGCTCTTAAAGAGACAGTACCAGAGGCTCTAAAAGCACTCACAGATTCAATTCAATTCAATTCAATTCAATTCATGTTTATTTTTAGAGCGCCTTTCAAAATCAAGGCGCTGTACAGATTAAATAAAACAAGAGAATCCAACACTAAACAATCAGAACTATAAAGGAAAAGCCAAAGTGAAAAGATATGTTTTTAAAGCAATTTTAAAACTGTCAACGGTCGGGCATTCTCTTAACCAATGAGGTAGAGAATTCCACAGGGTCAGAGCTGAAAAGGCAAAGGCACGAGATCCTGACAACTTCAAATGGACCCTGGGAGTCTCTAGCAATCCCTCATTGGTGGAGCGGAGGGGGAAATAGGGAACCAGAAGATCTTTCAGGTAACCGGGTCACTGATCGTGTAGGGCTTTAAAGGTTAGTAAACCAACCTTAAAGATGATCTGCCACCGAACAGGCAGCCAGTGCAGTTCGCGAAGCACAGGCGTAATATGACTGGTTCTAAGAGTCCCAGTCAAAAGCCTGGCTGCAGCGTTCTGCACCAGCTGAAGGCGGCGGATATCAACCCTGGTAGCCCTAGGTAGAGGAATTACAGTAGTCCAGACAGGTGGTAACAAAGGCGTGGACCAAAGTCGGAAGGTCCTCCTGGGAATCAGATGTTTCACGGGCGATATTCCTCAGATGGTAAAAGAGGATTTGACAACAGCTGACACTTGTGATTTCAGGGTCAGACCGTCATCAAAAATAACGCCCAGATTTCACACCTGTCGAGAGCTAGAGAGCGGTACATCACCAAGTAATAAACCCGATGGTTGTCCAGCACCCAAACCCCTCCCAGGATGACCTGGATCCACAACCAATACCTCAGTCTTATCCAGATTAAGTTTTAACCAGCTTGAACTCATCCAAATTCTGATCTCATCCAGGCAGTTGTTAAGTACGGAGAGTGCATCACTCTGATCGGTGAGAAAGGATAGATATAGCTGAGTATCATCTGCATAGCAGTGAAAACTCAAGCTGTATCTCCTGATGATTTCTCCTAATGGCAGCATATACACTGCAAACAGCATGGGAGCTAAAATGGAGCCCTGTGGTACCCCACATGGTAGGGAGAAGGCGTCAGAGGAATAGATTCCGGTGACAATTCTCTGAGACCTACCAGTGAGGTAAGAACGAAACCATTCGTGGACTGTACCAGACAGCCCACAAAAAACTCGCAGTCGCTCCAGTAGCACCTCATGGTCTACAGTGTCAAATGCAGCAGAAAGATCAAGAAGGACTAGAATGGTACAAGCCTTTCGATCTCTGGCCATTAGGAGGTCGCTCAGTACCCGAACAAGGGCAGTCTCAGTACTATGCCTTTTCCTGAAGCCAGATTGAGAGTATCATAGACATTATGGGGTGAGATGATCATCCAATTGCAGTGCAACTGCCTTTTCAATAACCTTACCAACAAATGGCAGGTTAGAGATAGGCCGGTAGTTAGCTAGACAGTCTGGGTCCAAGGAGGATTTTTTTAGGAGTGGTCGAACTACTGCCTCCTTACAGATAAACGGCTTAAACGCCAAACACCATTCAGGTTTGGAGCATTCAAGCAAGCTCCTGGAAGACTTTTTCGGAACCTCCATTTGCAGGGGGGGTTACATATATGTCGAAAAAAAGCCTTGTCCCCCTTCTTGACTGCTTTGGCAATGTTCTCCTCAGTTTTAGCCTTTGCTAGCCTTACTGCCCTGCCTGCCTCCTTCTGCTTAACCTGGTATTCCTCCCAGTCCTCCTCCTCCTCCTGTGTTGTTTCTAACTTCTGAAAGGCTCTCCTTTTAACCCTGATGCTGCCTCCAACCTCCCTGCTAAACCACGGTGGCTTCCTCTTTCTCCTATTCTTACATACCCTCCTCGCGCAGCTGCCAGTGGCTCTCACTATGGCCCCCTTTATTGTTTCCCACATCTCATGAACCCCTCTACCCGCTGCCCCACTCCTTCTAAAGCATGGTTTAACATATTCCCCCATTTTCTTGAAATCTGCTTCTCTGAAGTCGAGAACCTTCACCTTAGTCTGGTTTAGAGTGGCTGACATGCATATCGTAAACCACACAGTGCAATGGTTGTTGGTACCAAGGTTTTCCCCCTCCGATAAATTCCCTACTCTGTCCCCATTTGTTAGCATCACATCCAACTCTGTACCCTCCCTAGTCGGTTCCTGGACCATCTGCCTAAGCAAGGCAACCTGAAGTGAGTCCAGTATCGCCCTGCTTCTTGGGCATGCTGCCGACAATGTGTCCCATGCCATGTCTGGCAGGTTGAGATCCCCCCCATCAGAAGTATCACCTCCTTTGCTGACATTCACAAAATTTCCTCCACCATCTGGTTGTCCACACCCTCTTGCTGCACCGGTGGCCTATAGACCACCCCTATGTCGACCACCTACCCCCTCTCCATGTTCCGTAAGACCCAAAGCGCCTCTGTGTCCCTCCATCTTCCCTGTAACTCCATGGTCTGAATCCCTTCTCTCATGTAAAGTGCTATCCCTTTCCCCCTCCTTCCTACCCTGTCTCTCATAAATAGCTTGTACCCTTGTATGTTAATGTCCCAATCCTGCCCTCCATGGCACCATGTTTCCATGATTCCTACCAGGTCTAATTCTGCTTCTGCCATGACTGTTGCCAGGTCATGAACCTTATTTCCCAGGCTCCTTGCATTTGTGCACATTGCCCTCCAAACGCCCGCCACCCTTGTGCCCTCCCCTGTTATAGCTGTCCTCATTGTTTTTACCCTATCTCCTGTAGCCCCCACTTGGTGTCTCATATTCTGGGGGGGGGGGAAGTGCCCCCCAAGTGAGCTGCCCTATTCTTGAGTTTCATTTTCAACTCCCCCTCCCGATTCAGTTTAAATTGTAGCATCATTTAACAAACTCCTCCAGTTTCCACCTCAGTATTTCTTTACTCTCCCTGTTTAGGTGTAACCTATCTGGAGAGAACAGGCTATCATCCTGCCAGGTGGTCCCACAGTCCCCCACCATCCCAAAGCCCATCCTTTTGCACCAGCCAGATAGCCAGCTACTAAACTCAGTAATCCTCTGTTTCCTTTCTGAGCTGGCTCTTGGGACAGGCAGTACTTCTGAAAGCACTACTGATCTAAATGTAAGACTGTGACAGAACCTTGCCAAGGCTTCAAACCTAGCATACATGATACATCTCTTTCAAACTATGACCTGCTAGGTCATTTGTTCCTAAATGTAACACCAGGTGCATTTTTTCATCTTGCAACTTCCCCCTAGAGGGGATGTGGTGTATCACTTCGGCAGCTGTCTTGCCCGGCAAGCAACTGACCCAGACCTTGCCGCCCATCCCTCCCCAGCCGATACCCCTAACAACTGAGTCCCTGACAATTACAACCCAATCCTCCACTTTTTTTGTGCTTGATCCACAAATTGCCTTCCCTCCCATCCCTCTTTCTCCCTTTTGCTCCCTGCCACCAACCTCAATCTCACCCATGGCTCGCCCCCGACTTAATATTTTGCCTTGCTCCCATATTCTGCCTCTCAGGTGCCAGATCCTGGACCAGAGCCCTGTGATTTCACTGTCCCTAGGCCCTAGACCCCTTCCTGTCCCCCCACTCGCCTCTCTGCTGCTGACCCTTGTCTGCTCCCCACTGCTGCCCTTCAACAAGTTCCCTAATCTGTCTCTGTTGTGCTCTCTCCTGTCTATGGGTTGGGATACTCACTTCCTCCACCCTTGCCCCCTTCTTCTCTGAGATCCTATCCATCTGGGCCCGCACTGCCCTTCCCTCTGCTATGCCACCTTTTCTCTGCTCCTTTTACTCCCCTCCCCACTTGCTGTATAGCTCTGACCCCATAATTATTTTTAGTTCTAGGCAGCCCTGACTCTGAGGTATCACTCTCCCTGCTCTATTGTACGGGTTTCCCCGAGTTGCCCCTGGTACCCATACCCTCATCCTGGCCATCTCTGCTCCCTGGTGCCTTTCCTCCTGTTCTTCCACTATCTAGAACCTTGTCCCTTCTGCTCCCTTCCGACTACTACTGCTGTCCTGAGTTGACCTCCTCCTGGGGCTGTAATTTTTACTGTCTGTCAACACCCCCTTCCATATACTGGGGAATTGTCCCTGTTCCCCCCCCCCCCGATCCTGGGGCAAGTTGGTTTCACTGTGCTGAGTACTCCTCCCACCATCTTCTTCCTTCCCATCCTCATCCTGCACTTTGAGCTCAGCAAACCTGTTTCTGTGCATAATTCCCCCAGCATCCCTACTTCCAGAGGGGCACCCCCGCTGCTCTACATAATTCCTCCATCCCTCCTTCTTCCACTAACTTCCATCCCTCATTCCCCTGAGGTTTCCTTGGGCTAGCTGTTGTGCTTCCTTTTCCATGTCCCACCCTTCTCCTCACCCCCGCATTGCACCTTCCGCCAGTCCCCAACCAACCGTTTCCTCTCCATGTCTTGTTTGCTGTCGCCCCGTACCCATGAACAGCAAATGTTAGTTCCCCACTGTCCACCTGTCGGCCCTGACCCCTCTTATTATCCATCCCATCACTACCAATATCCCTGCTCCATTAATAGGCATCAATTGTCCAGTGTAAAATCCTTACTTTTTCCTTAAGGTTTGCCACATGCTTACACACCATGCAACCCCCTAACCTCTAAGCCATGTGGAGTACCATGGCTGTCCCACACCAAGTACATCCCACCACCCTGCCAAAAAAGTCCGCTGAACCTGCTGTTTTCAGGGTTTGACCTCCGGCCCTTCTGCCTCCCTTGCCATTTATTCCCCTCCATTTCCAGACCTGTGAACCCCCTAATCTCTACAGTCCCAATGGAAAAATGTGTTGTAGATGTGCTCCCCTGCTGAGGGTGCCTAAGTCACTAAGGGGCTACCCTGGGGACCATAAGTTACAACCTATGCTACTACAGTTTGCTTAAATAACAAGATGTTCTGGTTTGGAGCAGGCCTGCTGATTTGGGGAAATGGTAAGTTTTACAGCCCCCATTGCAGAGGGTTCCTAGTTCGATACCCAGGTGAGATAGCTCCAAATTTCCTAGAAAACTTGGGTTTAGTTCTAAGCTTCTCTTTGTGTATGACCAGCATATGCCTGAGTCATCAACTATTTACAGTGCATTTAAGGTAGCACCCTAGCATAGTGGCCAACTGGTATAACATGCAAATTGCAAAATGTGGATTTAGAAAATGGGCGGTGCATCACACGGCCTAGTCACGTGTTCCTGGGCACCAATAAATTGCAAGACAACCCAGGGGTGGGAGGGGTGGGTGGGGCAGTTGATGCAAAGTGTCGGCCAGGCATGTTTTGTCCCGGAGCTGTCTACCTGGTCCGGCATGCACGCTCCCAAACACTTCTCGCTGCTCCCAGGAGGGCCTCCTGCTGCTGCACACCTGCAGCTCTCTCAGTCTGTAAGGGGCAGTCCGCTCACACACAGAAAACTCTGGGGAGAACAAAGGAAAAGCTTGGGTTACTGGCGGGAACCTGGTGCGCATGCGCTAAGTCCTGCTTCCACCAAGCTCTTACCATGGTAAGTTTCAGTGCATCAAACAGTATCAAACACCTTACAAAATAGCTATCAAACACCGTAATGTTAGCATATATCACAGTTGCATTCTTCCATACCTGACTATAACCCTCCCAGTGCACTTAAGAAACCCCACAAACCCCCTAATACCCCCTGCACAGGGGTACATACGCAAGGCCTTGAAATTCTATCAGTAGTCCTTGGCCGACAGAATTTCTAGCCCTAAAGTCACTGATTTCGGAAATAAATCTTTAACGCCTTTTGCAGCACTGTCGTGGAAGCTGTCTACCTAGTCCACTTGTGCACCGCTCCCTAACACTTCTCGTTGCTCCCAGGAGGGCCTCCTGCCACCGCATGCCTGCAGCTTTCTCAGTCTGTAAGGAGTCCGCTCGAACACATGACACTCTGGTTCTCTTGTACACTGCTCCAAAATGCATGCTTCTCACTGCTCCTGGGAGGGCCTCCTGCTGTCGCACACCTGCAGCTCTCCCAGTCTGTGGGGGGGGGTTCGCTCACACACAGGACACTGCAAGGCCTTGAAAGTCTATCAGTAGTCCTTGGCCAACAGAATTTCTAGCCCCAAAGTCACTGATTTTGTAAATAAGTCCTTAATGTCTTTTGCAGCACTGTTCTGGAAGCTGTCTACCTGGTCCGCTTGTGCACCACTCCTGAAAGCTTCTCGCTGCTCCTGGGAGGACCTCCTGCTGCCACACGCCTGCAGCTCTCCCAGTCATATAAATGTTATATTTTTATCTTCTGTTTGCCAGAAATGGTTTGATATCGAATTCACAATTTAAACCTGGACTTATATTAGCTTTCAATTTAATGATCCAAAAGGTTTCCCTTCTCAAAATATTATTCCTGAAATCTCCCCCTCTTGGATTCAGACACACTTTCTCTATTGCTATATAGTTAAAACATGTTTACACTCATCCTGTTGGTTTGTCACAACATGAGCCGCTGTGGCATATGTCAAATCTTTGTTGTAAATGGCTCTCTGGTGTTCCCCCACCCTCACTTTAAAACTCCTTTCAGTCTTCCCAACATAAGAAGCTCTACAGGAGCATGTAGCTAAATAAATAACTCCAACTGGGTTACAATTTGTCATCGTCTAATTGAAAAAATCCTCTTGTTGCTATATGACATAAAAGTTTTACTGGTCAAGATCCCATTGCAATAAGTGCAGTTCTGACACTTAAAACAACCAACTGGTCTCGTAGGCCATGTCTGATTTTATTTTCTATCTATGTAGTGACTGTGCACTAAAGAGTCTTTTAAACTCCTTACTTTCTTATATGAAAACCTTGGGGGTTGTGCTGCAACACCGTGTAGATTTTCCTCTGCTGCTAACACATTCCCGTGTTTAGAAATAATGTTGGAAAAAGATGACGCAAGTGCTGAGTATGTAGTTACTACATTAATACTTTTATTACTACTAGTTTCTCATGCTTTACTTGCAACAAAGTGTTTCTATCCAAAGTTTCAACACTCATTCTAGCTTGTCAAATACCGCTGCCCCTATAACCTCTTTCAACAAGTCGTTTTTCCAAAATATTTGCACCCTTTTGGAAACTTGCATCGATACTGCAATTTATTTCGGTATGTAAAAATTCTCCTTTTGGAATGCTTGCCAGTGTATGTGATGGATGGCAGCTAGACACTACAAGAACAGTATTGCCATTCACACTTTTTCTATAGATATTAGAACTCAAATTATCATTAGACTCTTGTATAATCTGAATATCCAAATAGGCAATCTGTTCTTTACTAGTAGTATGAGAGAATTTTAATTTCTCATTCGTTGAATGCAGAAAAACTACAAAATCAAGTAACTCTTGCTCAGTTCCTGTCCAAAACAATAGCACATCATCAATATATCTTTTCAATAAATGTATGCACTGGAGAAATGAATTTTTAGATGCATCAAGGACATTCTGTTGCTCCCAGACCAACATACAAGTTGGACACTGATGGGCACATGTTGCCCCCATCACAGTGCCTTTAATTTGCCTGTATATGGCTTTGTCAAATGTAAAGATGTTGAACTTAAGTACAAATTCTAACAATTGAAGTAAAACTTCAACAGGAGGTAAAGCTGTAGAAGAATCACGATTCAAAAAATAAGATACCTCATCCAGCGCCCCCTCATGGGATACGTTGGAATACAGTGCTTCTATATCAAGGGTGACCAAAAACATAGGCTCTTCACAGTGATGGTTTTCTATATTTAAAATGTCTTTCATATTTCTTAAATAAGAGGGTAGTTCAACTACATACGATCTTAAAAAATGGTCCAAATATTGTGACAAACTCTCCGTTAGGAACCCCAACCCACTAGCAATGGGTCAACCAGGAGGGTTTGTTAAGGCTGTGTGAATCTTGGGTAGCAGATAAAAAGTAACCAAAACTGGTGATTCTTTAATCAAAAAATCCCTTACATGCTTATTAGTATGTCCGTCTAAAAACATACTGTTGATTTTTTCATCAATTATGCTCTTAAACTCCCACGTTGGATTGTAATTCAGTTTCTTATAAAAATCCCTGTTCGGTAATTGGTGTAACATCTCACTGACATAATCACACTTATTCAGTGGCACCACAGCTCCCCCTTATCAGCTTGTTTGATTACAGTATTCAAGTCCTGTCCTGAGTCTGTATAGCTCTTCTTTCTTCATGACTTAAATTGCCAAAATTAGGTTGCGGTAGATTATTAAACAGATCATCCAGGTCTCTTTCAACCAATCCATGAAAACATCAAAGGCATCACAATTCAGAGGACAAAATGTCGAATTAGGTTTAAAATCAGACATGACAGTTTCACTATTTGTGTCGTCGATGACAGAGTTAGAAAACAAAGCAGTCAAATTTAATTTTCTGTAAAGCAGACTGACATCTATCAGTGTTTGAACATTGTCAATTGGAACAGTGGGGACAAAGCTCAAGCCTTTGCAAAGAAGTGTAGTTTTGGCCGGTGTCAAAACATGGTTAGATAAATTAATAATCTGTATATCAGGTTCGGTAGCAGAGTCAATAGTACTCACCTCCTCCTCCCTCCTTGAAACGGTCTCCTGTTCTGCTGCCTCGGTCAACAGTCTCAGTAATAATTTGCTTCTCCCCTGTCTCCCCCTCCATATCCTCATCTCTTCCTCTTGGTGTTGCCCCATAATTGTTCCTGCCTTGGAAGTTCAGTCTGGGGTTCCTGCATGGCTGGAACTGATGCTGGATTTTGGGGGGGGCAGATGTTCTATGATTGGAGGAGGAGGTGCTCCATATTGTGCTGCGTGAATGTGTGGGTCTCTCCCTTATTCTAAAAAAGGACCACGACTGCTGGAAATTTCATCCTCACTTTCTGCCCCACTCGCATCGGTACTGAAATCGAAAGATACACTTTTTTTCAAGATACTCCTTTGATTTTTCTGTTTCCATGTATATACCCAGCCGAGTTCATAGTCTCCCTTGTCTCTGGTAAATTTCGCCTGTTTGACTCTCTTTGTTTCTGTATCCAACCTGTGTATCGTGTCTCTTAATTTTTTGTTTAATCTATCAAATTCTTGTAAGTCACTGGTTTGTAATTTGAAAACTTCAGCCTCAAACACTTTTAAATCTTCTCTAATAACAGTCTCCTGTTCTTGAAGACATTTAACTATAAGACCAATGAGTTTGAGGCTGGCTTCAGTTAAAATCTGTTCCCATTCACGCATAAAATTCACATTGTCAAGTACATAAGCCAGTTTCAAATCAATGCGTAAGCCACTCGTTATTCTTTGTACCTGTATGTAGGCTTCCATATTGGTCTTAGTCCAGTACATTCTGCGTAGTTTTAAAGTTAATTTCTCCACATTCTTATATGCATCTTTCAAGGACTGGGCTTCAGGACCTATCGCGTTGATGCCAGTCTCATCCAAAAGAATGGATTTGCTGTCCTAGCTGCTCGTAACAGTTCATTATCAAAATCTAATAGTTGTGTAGAGACAGGTATTTGTGTGTTATCAAAGACCAAATTCAGTGTTGCCTCTAAAGACATACAGTAACCAGATTAGTTATAGTAATAGCAGCAAAAAATAGTCAGTCGGGTTTTACGCGGGTAACTGACCTGAAACCTGAGCGTATAACCCACAGACCACTTCGAGAGACTTCATTTATCTCACATATCTCACCTTAGACTAACAGAGTCTCTTTCTCGTGTCCCTTCCTGGCAGCATGTGACCTTTAAGCATTAGATCAGGTGTGATATTGTTTGAACAAAACCTTCCCAAACTCACACACACAACAGACAGTTTCAGAAGTATTGGAACATTATGCCAAAAGGCTTTACTAATATCTATTAGATAGTATAATTTAACATAAAAATAACAATTTTAAGATTTGGTTACAAGATATAAGAAAATAAAAGTTGGACAATTACATGAAAACAGTACACTAACTTTTCTAAACTCTAACATGTGATTCTACCTTGTCCCAGTGCTGTTGAATTTAGAGTCCAGAAAAATAAAATGTCCTTGTTACCTGTTTTGTGATGGAATGCAAAACAGGGGTCCCAGCTGATCAGTTGTGCATCATATGCAGGACTGAGTTCCACAAGACTCTCTTCGACTTTTTCAAAGCAGTTTCCAAAATGCTGCCTCTGATTTCCCTACTGTGAGTGGCTGGCCTTTGTCACCTGGTGGCCATGAACCAACCAGCTCTCTATGTTTTCATTTAAAAATCCAACTGACCTACCGGCCGGCTGTGCTTTCATTTGTAACATTCAATTGTAGAGTTTTTTTTTTAGCTGGGGGCTCTTTTCTCCCCCCAATCTGGTTTAGAAAAAAAACAGATTCACTCTGGCCTGTCCCTGGAGACATCCCTAGCACCAACCTCCTGCAACTGTCATTTCCCAGCACAGATTATGAGACAAAGGAGCCAGTTTCAGCTAGTCAGGCTTTTGTCTTCCCTTGACTCAAATTTACAGAAAAAAAAGAAATATTTCAGGCTAAATGAAATTACAGAAAAACAATACAGGTGTGTCCAATACCATATAACACAGGGAATATTAGATAATAAAACAGCAGCAATATGGTTCTGCTACAGTGGTAATATAGCGTAATGTATGCTATTTTCATGATGTAATGCTACACTACTTGTGTGAATCCAGAGAGCTGCACTATTGCTACTAATACTTCATACTTGTTTGACAAATTGGTAGTTTTGCTCAGGAAATCTATTTTTACGTTCGCTTGTGCACATGTGCAAGGAGCGTTTAAGGAGAGTAGCACACTTTGGAGGTGTGCCTCTCCGGTTCAATCCACCGCTCCATTGAGCAGGCATGGCGGTCCTGCACCAATGGGTGTGGGAGCTGTGTATGACAGCGGTGGTCTTCTCTTCAAAGAAAACCACCGCTGTCATACCAGATAATGAGCCTCATGCCCCCAAAGCTTTGGTGCCACGCTTCGGAGCCCACCCCAGCATGGCAAGCGTCCAGCGTCATCTGCCGGCAAGGGTGCCCAATCCCTGTCGGCTCCACGTCCCCAAATGCCCCTCAAAGCTTTGGTGCCACGCTGAGAGCCCACCCCAGCGTGGCAAATGTCCATCGTCTTTTTTTTTTTTACCTAGAAATAAAAGCGGTCCCACGGCTTCTTCCTGAACCCCTCCCACAACCCGCACCCACCCTGCGCACCCTGCCTCTCACACCTCCCTCACCCCATACTTACCTCGAGAGCTCGGCGGCGATCGCCAACTGGACCGGGAACATCTGCACTCTTCAAAGCCGACCGCGAACTGAGGAAATGCCGGTAAGCTGTATAATGGGCTAGATGGGTTTTTCAACTTTGTTGCATATCTCAGGAATTTTTGAAATTTTGCACAAATTTTCAATATGGGGTTTTGGGACCCCTTCTCATGAATGATGTCACTGTCATGGCGTTATGGGCCTGAAGGTGATTTAGCAGTCCCTGCGAAATCACCTTCAGCCTGATGTAAGCGACACTGCCACAGCATTCATAAGTGGAAGCTCTCAAAAAGCCTATTTTGAAAATTTGTTGGAAAAATTCCTAAAATTACCGCTTTACGAGACTGCAATATGCAGTTCTCACGCAGGCTCGCATATTCTGAAATTTTCAATATTTTCACTCCAGATTTTCAACATTGCCATTTTACCACACCTTCTTATGAGTAGTACAGCTGTCATTTTTCACATCTCACCCAAAACGTGTTTCCGCCCATGTAGCACACAATGGCGCAGTCGGTGTGCGAAATCAATGTATGGGACACATTAAGAAAATCACAGTGACACTGTTCATGAGCAGAGGTCTTAAAATGGCTGTGTTGAAAATTTGGTGAAAAAATTCCTAAAAATGACTGTTTTACGAGTGTGCATTGCGCAGTTCCTATGCACGCTCGTAAGTTTGCGAATTTTCGATATTTTCACTCCAGATTTTCAACATTGCCATTTTACCACACCTCCTCATGAGCAGTACAGCTGTCATTTTTCACATCCTGCCCAAAACATGTTTCCGCCCATGTAGCGCACAATGGCGCAGTCGGTGTGCAAACTCAATGTATGGGGCACATGAAGAAAATCACAGTGATACTGTTCTTGAGCAGAGGTCTTAAAACAGCTGTGTTGAAAATTTGGTGAAAAAATTCCTAAAAATGACTGTTTTACGAGTGTGCATTGCGCAGTTCCTACGCACGCTCATAAGTTTGCGAATGTTCAATATTTTCACTCCAGATTTTCAACATTGCCATTTTACCACACCTCCTTATGAGCAGTGCAGCTGTCATTTTTCACATCTTGCCCAAAACGTGTTTCTGCCAGTAGCGCACAATGCGAATGTAGGTGTCTGAACTCAATGTATGGGACACATTAAGAAAATCACAGTGACACTGTTCATGAGCAGAGGTCTTAAAATGGCTATGTTGAAAATGTGGTGAAAAATTCCTAAAATGACTGTTTCTGACGTGCATTGTGCAGTTCTACGCATGCTCGTAAGTTCGAATTTTCAATATTTGCACTCCAATGACTTCCAAATACCTAAACAGCACATAGAAGCAAGCAACATTTGGCATTGACAAATGCGTGTTTATTTTACATTCGCTTGCATGCATGTGCAAGGAACGTTTTGGGACAGTACGACTTTTTGAAGGTGTGTGACCCTCCTGTCCAATGCAGTGCTCAGTGTAACGTGAGCAACCCTACTGCACCAATGGATGCATGAGCTGTCTATGACAGCAGTTTGACTGCAGTGGTCTTCAGTTAAAAGAAAAGCACCACTGCAATTAGCGGTGGTAACGTGTGTGTATTTAGCATATTGACGTCACCCTTGTCCCTCTGGCTGCTAATAAAATCCCTCCCACTTCCTCCCTCTGCTGCTGTCTACCCTGCTCCCTTGTTATTGCCCCCACCAAACACATTGTATGTGCAGACAGAGTGCACAGTCCCCATTGTCTCCAGGCCCCCCCCAACAAACACCCAGGTGACATGCTGGGAGCCCACCCAGCATGCCCATTGTCCCTGTAAATGGGAAAACTGTCCATAACATCTTTTTTTTTTAAAACCTGTGAAAACAGAAAACTATCCCTCGCTGTGTCTTGTGCCCCCTCCCTGAACCCACACCCAACCTCTGCATACCCCACCTCCCCCTCACCCCATACTTACCTCCGGAGCCTGGCGCAATGATCTTCAGTGGAGTGGGAACACGTCTGCACTCTTGAAAGCCGAACACAAACTGAAGAAATGACGGTAAGCTGTATAATGGCATAAATGTTTTTTTCCAACTTAGGTGGCTATCTCGGGCATTTTTGCAAATTTTGGCACCACATTTTCAACAGGGGTTCTTGGGACACCACCTCATGAATTCAGTTACTGTCATGTGAGTTATTCAGTCCCCAAGGTGATTTCATGGTCAATCCAAAATCATCTTTTGGGATTGATTACTAAGCGACAATGTCACTGTTAATGAGGGTGTGTCCAAAATCCTATGTTGCAAATCTGATGAAAAAATGTCAAAAATGACTGTATTACAAGCGCTCGTTACGCCAGTTTCCGCACACTCATAACTCGAGAATTTGAAATATTTTCACTCCAGATTTTCAACACTGCCATTTTTCACACCTTCTTATGAACAGTACAGCTGACATTTTACATCCTGGCTGAAATGTGTTTTGCACATCCAGCGCACAATGATGTGGTCACAGTGAGAAATCAATGCTCAGGACAGATTATGAAAATCACAGTGACACTGTTCATGAGCAGAGGTCCCACAATGCCTATGTTGAAAATTTGGTGACAAAGTCCACAAATGACTGTGCCATAGATGTTCATTGCACAGTTTCCATCAATAAGCTCGTGAAGTTCGAGAAATTGTTGTATTTTCACCCAGATGTTCAACATTGCCATCCCTTCACACCTCCCTATGAATGCTACAGCTGTCATTTTCACATCCTGCCCAACTGTGTTTTGCACATGTGGAGCATAAATGGTGTGTCGCTGTGGGAAATCAACGCTCAGGACAGATTAACAAAATAACAGTGGTACTGTTCATAAGCAGAGGTCTCAAATGCTTTTATGAGGTGGGGTAACAAAAAGGTCATGCTGAAAATTTGTAGTGCAAATACCAGCAATCGCACAAGGCATTAGGGTAAAGCATTATACGTGCCAAACACCACTGCAAATACCTGCAAGTGAACGTTTGGCATTGACAAATGCTTGTTAATATCTGGTTTTGGTTGTTGCCTTTTCAGGGTTCTTTTCTTTTTGACAATGGTCATTTCAGGAGGGGGCATATCATTCATAATTCACTGTTTTTTCCCCTTTCTGACTGCATTTCCAAATTTTGTTGATGTACAGAATTATCTGGTCCCTTGGTTTCCTCTCAATGTGAGGACCTTACTGTGTGTTCCTCTACTGCAGGAGCTGGAACAATATTCTCAGACATTAAACTTTCCTGAGGTGTTTGTGGCTTAGCAGTCTCTTATAACCTAGTCCTGTCACAATCTTCTCTTAGGAGTGCAGATTCATCAATCTCTTGAGTTTTTTTCCTGTTGGATATCTGTTATTTTCTAGATATGATGTTTTTTAGTAGTATTTAACAAGGTATCTTGGTCAGGGCGATCATTTCCATTATGGGTAGCCCATTGACAGGTTTTGTAAGAACAGACGAGTTCTTCGCACAAATTGCATTTTAACTTGTTACTACAATATGTACTAACATGACCATGCTGGAAGCAAAAATTGCACCGTACTCTGTCACATGCATTGCTTAAATGTTTTGAAGAACCACATTTAAAGCAGATTTTTGGTTGTCCTTAATAAAAACATTGCACTCTGTCTTTGCCAAGAACAAAACAGCTAGGGAGATGCTGGTTACCAGTATTTGTTAGCTTCAATTTAACATTAAATCTCCAGCCACCAGTCTAGATTTATTCATCATTCATAATTGGTCATGGGGGCTCAGAATGTCACATCTTTGAGAAAGCCGATATTTTATGTCATAGACATTGACCCCTTCATTTTTGAACAGGATGGTTACTGTTCTAATTGCAGGTTTTGTAAGAGGAATTGCTTGAAATGGTAACCACAGTTCTGAGTTTTTAAGTTTCTCATATTGAGACCAAAACCAATCCAAATTTGCAAGGGTTTTGAAACTGTCATCAAATAAAACATTTCCAGGTGTTTGAACAAGGGAGTAAATCTCAGTGGTAAAGAAATGCATGTAGTCTTTTAATAATTTTCTTCCCACCTACAAATGGTCTGGTGGCGTATCTCGGCCTCCCTTATAATGTAATCGTACAGCATTTTACCTTTGTGCGGGTACAGTACTGGTAGAAAAATGGTCACTTATTCTAAAACGCTGCCAGGCTTGCTGGGCGAATTCTGATTGAGGATTCGAAGGACCAGTGGTAGTTTCTTTAGTTTTGTCCTCCATTCTGTCCACCCAATTAAACAAAATGAGTATTTGTACTAGGGCCTTCCCCTGCAGAGTGATCCTCTGAAGACTGAGACATTGCAGTCTGGGGCGATGGGGGGATCTTCATTTTCTGGATTTCTTTATCAATAGTGACTGTCTCAGTAGTTTCTGTATGAAGGTCTAAATCTTCCTGTGTAAAAAAATTATCTGGCACTCCGACGTTTAAATTATTAGCAACTTGAGTTGGAAGCACACTATCCCCTTTGCAGTCACCTGTAAAGATTTTAGATTTGGTACCTGAATGATATCTGGAGCTGTTGTTGAATTACTAGTAGAGGACTGGCCCTCTGTTTGCAAATTACTTTACTGCATTTGTCAAGTTTTATGTTAGGAATCCTGTTCTGTGAGATGGACATTCATCTCCTCCTCCTCAATGACTGCCGGCTCCTTTGATGAGCCTGCATCATACAAATCATCTGAACGCAGTTTGTCAGTGTCAGCTAAGCCAGCAGCTGAATGCTCAGGGCTTACCATTTTCTTTGCTCCCATAGCAAGTTTCTCCTTTTCCTTTAGATAGTTTGCTTTTTCTTCAGCAATCAGGGACATCAGGAATTTCTTTCTTTCCACAAGAGTGTTACGTAGCTTTTCCTCTTCAAAATTCAAAATGCTGTCAGATAGCTCTGGAGTTTCTGACCATTGCAAGCTATCTCCGTTGTTATGCTGACTTTGAGAATTATTTAAATCGGCATCTTCAACCTCCTGTGCTGGACCTGCAAGGAGGGAGGTCAACTCACCTGCAGGTACACCAGCTCCTTCACTGTCAGTCCTGCAGTCCACATGGACAGACAGACTGCAGCTCCCCCCTCAGGAAGAATAGGGGAAGCTTTTATTAGGGAAAACAAACAAAATACAACCATTAAAGCATCATGGCAAAATACAAAGGAAAAGGCAATAAGAAAAAGCAACAGGAATGAAAAACTGCAATGCAATGCAATAAAACAGGAGAAGGAGGCAAAAAGAAAAAAAAAGAATGCAACTGGCCTAGAAAATATAAAGAAAACTGGGGGGCTGGTTGATCCAGCTGAAGACTCTTCACTTTTGCTATAGGACCCCGGTTTTGTTAAAGAAGATGAATTTAGTGGATTATGATGTGTGTTGGAGGTGTCTTCAGGCTGAGGGCATGCAGCCACATATCCTCTGGGAATGTCCTAAGTTGGTAAATTGGTGAAAGCTACTTAGGGCTAAATTCAACTAGCGTTGCAGCATCCCATACCTCTGGATCCTTCTCTTTTAATATTGGGTAACACTAATAAACTCCCCTTGCTGTCTAAGCCCCAGCGACTATGGTTGATTGCTGTGACCATTGAGGCAAAACGTTTGAAACATAGAAACATAGGAATTGATGGCAGATATAGACTGCAAGGCCCATCCAGTCTGACCATTTTTTTTCTACCTTATGAATGTGCCATCTGCCTTTACTCTGTCAATGGCCTATCTATTCATACTCATTTATATTGCTCCCTTATGCCTATCCCATGCCTGTTTGAAGCCCTGCACTGCATTCATATCCACCACTTCCTGAGGTAGGCCGTTGCATGCATCCACCACCCTTTCTGTGAAAAAGAACTTCCTCACATTACCCCTTAATCGGCCTCCCTCTGATCTTGGGCTGTGTCCTCTTGTCCTACTGTTTTTCTTATATTGAAACATGTTAGACTTTTTTACCTTGTTAATGCCCTTAAGGTGTTTGAATATTTCGATCCTATCACCTCTCTCCCTCCTTTGCTCTAGGGTATACATATTGAGAACTGTTAATCTGTCCTCATATGTCTTCTGATGCAGTCCTTGCACCATTTTGGTTACCCTTCTCTGGACTATGCCCTTGTGCAGGTGCGGCCTCCAGTACTGCACGCAGCACTCCAGATGGGGCCTAACCAGTGTCTTGTAAAGAGGGATTATTACCTCCCTCTTATGACTTGTGATACCCCTACTAATACACCCCAACATTCCCCTAGCCTTACCTACTGCTTTAGTGGTCTGCTTGGATGATTTCAGGTTGTCTGTGATGATGATGCCCAAATCTCTTTCTTCCCTTGTGATTGCCAACAACTCCCCTCCCAACCTATAGGTGGCTTCAGGGTTTCTCTTCCCTACGTGCATGATCTTGCACTTCTTTGCGTTAAACCCCAGTTGCCACTCTTCCGATCATTTTGCCAGTTTATCCAAATCTCTTCTCATTCTGCCCACCCCATCTGGATCATCTACTCTGTTTCAGATCTTGGTGTTATCTGCAGACAGACAAATTTTACCCTCCAGTCCATCTGCAATATCACTGATGAAGATATTGAAGAGGACTGGCCCCAGGACTGATCCCTGAGGTACCCCACTTGTGACTTGCATCTCTTCTGACTGTATACCATTTACCACCACTCTCTGTTTTCTGTCCGCCAACCAGTTTGCCACCTAGTTGACCAACGTCTGACCCACCCCAAGCCAACCCAGCTTATTAATCAATCTTCTGTGTGGAACAGTATCAAAAGCTTTGCTGAAGTCAAGGTAGGTGACATCAACTGCATCCCCTTGGTCCACCACCCTGGTTACCCAGTCAAAGAAATCTATGAGATTAGTTTGACAGGACCTTCCTGTTGTAAACCCACGCTGTCTTGGATCCTGTGCTCCTGTGGATTCCGGGTGTTGCACTATCCTTTCCTTAAAGAGTGCCTCCATAATCTTGCCCACTACTGAGGTAAGACTGACTGGTCTGTAGTTCCCTGCCTCCTCCCTGCTACCACTCTTGTGGAGTGGGATCACATAAGCCCTTCACCAGTCTTCTGAGACCTCTCCTGTGCTCAGAGACTCACTAAACAGTTCTGATAATGGCTCTGCTAGTTCCACCCTTAGCTCCTTTAGTACCCTGGGATGTATGCCATCCGGTCCCATTGCCTTGTCCACCCTGAGCTTAGCGAGCTCTTGTAGGACCCTTTCTTTTCTGAAGGGACTTGCGCACACCTCCCTCCCCACTATGTCTATGGTGCTGAGCTGTGGGCCCTGCCCTACCTTCTCCTCAGTAAATACTGAGCAGAAGTATCTATTTAGGATAGATGCTTTTCCTTGGTCCTCTCCACACACTCCCCCTTATCCCCTTTAATCTTAGCAATACCCCCTCTGGACTTTCTCCTTTCACTAATGTATCTATAGAAAGTCTTGTCCCCTTCTGTTACTGTTCATGCTAGTGTTTCCTCAGTTTGGGCCTTTGCCTGCCTTACTGCCTTCCCTGCTTCCCTTAATGAAGTTTGGTATGCCTCCCTATCTTTGTCCCACTGTGTTCCTTTATATTTCCTGAAGGCCAGTCTTTTGGCTCTGACCTTTTCTGCTACTGGTTTTGAGAACCAAAGTGGTTTCCTCCTTCTTTTGCTCTTGTTTTTCTCCTAACACAATGTGATGTTGCTTCAAGTATTGCATCTGTAATGCTTGCCCACTTTGCCTGTACCCCCTCACCTGTGTTTCATCTCGCCAGGGCTAGCTTAACTCTGTTGGCAATCTTATCAAAGTCAGCTCCTCTGAAGCCCCATATTTTTGCATTGGAATTGGAGGATTTAGTTCTAGTGGCCAAATTGAACCATACCGTGTGATGGTCACTGGCCTCCAGGTGACCTTCTACCTGGAGTTCTGTGATCCTTTCCCCATTAGTCGTTACTAGATATAGGATGACCCTGTCTCCTGTGGGTTGTTGTACCAGTTGTTTGGGCTCTCCCTCAGCAGGGAATCCACTATGTGTCTAGTTCTGGTTGATGTCCCTGCTGGTATTGACCAATCTGTATCTGGCATGTTGAAGTCTCCCATTATCAGAACCTCCCCTTTAGCTGTCGTGGTTTGTATATCTTCTAACAGTAATGTGTCTATGTCCTCTCCCTGGTCTGGAGGCCTGTAGACAACCCCAGTTCATATGGCTGTCCCATTTCCTGTTTCCAGGGTGACCTACAGTTCTTCTGGCTCCTTATGTGTATTCTGAATTTCTGTAGCTTTGATATTTTCATTAACATAAAGGGCTACTCCCCCCCTTTTTGCACCTTGGTCTCTTCTGAACAGTACATAGCCGGGTACTGAAGTCTTCCAAGTGTGGTTATTGGTGAACCATGTCTCGCTAATGGGTACTATGTCCAGTTTAGCCACTGTCATTGTTGCCTGCAGGTCTGGGATCTTGTTTCCCAGACTGCAGGCATTTGTTTACATGATTTTCCATTGGCCAGATTTTGGTGTGTTAGTTGTTAGGCGAGGTCTGGTGTTTTCCCTGCATGTCGTATGGGGAGCTGGACCTTTTTCCTTACCTGGTGATGCAGATGAACTACAAATATGCTGAACTCCTGTTTGATCACTAGCTGAGGGGAGAAGGGGTGTTCTTCTGGTTCGATGTATCAGGTGCTGCACCCCTCTCCCCATTGGCTAGTTTACATATTCTGCAAAGATGTCAAACTTCTGCCCCAATGCACTGACTCCCTCCTTAGTTGGATGCAGTCCATCAAATTTAAAGAACTTTCACTCCCAAAACTGTTGCCAGTTACCTACAAATTTGTGTGCCTTTTCCTAGCATCAGCCCTTGAGCCACATGTTTAGCTCCCCTATCACCCCTTCTCTGACCTTCCATCCATCTGCCCCCCTCTCGCAGACCAGCAGGATCTCAGAGAAGGAGATGCTGGATGAAATGGATGACAGTTTGTCTCCCAGCCTGGTCAGGTGTTCCTTGGTCTCCACAACTGACCGGCTGGAGAGATCATTAGTCCCTCTGTGTACCAGGACATCAATGTTTTCTCCTGCTTCCTGCACAATTTTAGCAATGCAGTTAGTGTCTCTCCATGCTGATGTACCTGGGAGAAATCTGACCATTGCCCCAGGCTGGAGGTAGGTATCAACTCCCCGAATCATGGAGTCTCCTATGATCAGAAGTGTGTTGGATTTCCTTTTTGCCTTTTTTTTTTGTTTTGGTCCCTGTTTTGGGTGAGTTTTGTTGTGCTAGCTCCTGTGCTGCAGTGTCCTGTTCTGCAGTGTCCTCTGCTCCTTTGTTTGATTTTGGAGATAGAGGCAGATACCTGTTTGTAGTTTTTGTATGGTTTTTGGAGGTGATACGTTGGAGAGCATTGAGTGATGGGGCACCCGATTTACCCCTCCTAACCACCTGCCAACCTCCTGGACCAACTACCCTCTGCGGTCGAGGTGCTTAAGTTGGATGTTGGGGACATGGCAGGAGGTTCTTATAATATATTTCCCCTGAATATGCAATTTGAGGTGTGCAATCTCTGCCCATGCTGCCTGGAGGTGAGCCCTTAGCTCTCCAATGGTCCAGCATGTAGGGCAGTGTCCTAAATCCTGTATAACTGCCCTTTTGAAAAGTGTCCTGCAGTGCCTGCAGTTAATAATATCCATTCCACTTGAGTTGCCGAGTTTATAACCTAGTCTGAATAATTAGAAGGTGGAAAATGAAAGCAAAAGTTTGAATTTTTTTTTATAACTTGTTATAACAAGTTAAATTACATGTGCACCTGTAAGTGAGGTCACTGTGTGGATACCCCTCTGATCCTCTCCTTCCTGCTTTGCTACAGGAAATGTCACGACTGTGCTACTCTATAAAAGGAGTGTAGCATGGGGTGGTTGGGGATGGGGGTGGGTGGTGGGCCCTTCCCCTGCTGAAAAAGAACCACGGATGAAAAACAAACAAAGAGGTAAGAGCAGAAACAATCAACCAACAACAAATGCAGTAGCCCTGAAAGCGTAGCCTAATGATAGATAAAACTGTAAACCCTGTAAGTGCCACCTGTAACAATTTCACTTAAGATATACCTTGCAAAAAACACTTTGCTACAGAGAAAAATGAAGCAGTAACAGTAGATATACCTTGCAAAAAACTATTTGAATCAGAGTAGATTACAGCAGTAATCTGTAAGCACAAAACAGTAACAACCCTGTAGGCACACCCTGTAATAATGCAAAAGAAGGTATACCCTGCAACAGTAATTTGAATCAGAGAAGATTACAGCAGTAAAATGTAAGCAAAAAACAGTATAAAATCTTTTGAACACAAAAGAAAATAACAACACACAGTAAATCTGCCTAGCAAAAAGAAGCCTTAATCTTTTTCCTTGCTCTGATAATGTTGTTCCTTGCTCTGTCCTTACAAGCAAACCTAGAAGAAATGAGCTCAGGTGAAGCTAGGTACCTTTGCCAGCACACCCAGAAATGGAGTTTGGTTGATGTCCCTACTGTGGACGAATGGGAGGATGGATTGTACAAACTAGCAGGGTTGGAAAGGTTATCTTATTTGGCTGTGGGTAATTGGGGGATGTATGATAAGGTGTGGTCTCCATACGTCTCTCTTAGGTTGGAGTCTAGTTAGGGAACTGGGAGGCAAGTTTTTTATACTCCCCACTGCATTTAGAGATGGCTGTCTCCCTGTTGGGAATCAGGATGTAGGTAAAGGCAAAAGAAATTCTCAACGCCCTTTCTCCTCGGTCTAGCCATTGGATGTTAACTGACTACGATGGTTTAGTGGCTTGGATATACTAGTTTTCATTTATAATGCCAGTTCTCCGTTGCCTGTTTGTTGTTTACTCTTATTTTTGTTATCTTGTTTATATTCTTTAATTATTTTTTTTTTTCAATTTTACTTTTATTGATTTTTTAAATTATATATATACAGGATAAGAATAATATACATTGTTTATAAAGGAATCAAACATTTTACAATATTCTCTCTCTCTCTCTCTCTCTCTCTCTCTCTATATATATATATATATATATATATAAGATGTGTCAAGACCAAATATTTGTGGAGGGGGGTATTATTACATCATAAATATTTCCCCACAGTCACAGCAGCAACAAATAGTTTTTTTTTTCAGTACTTGGTGCAAAAAAGAAAAACAAAAAACTCGTTCTCCCGT
This sequence comes from Neoceratodus forsteri, assembly GCA_016271365.2. NCBI lineage: Eukaryota > Metazoa > Chordata > Ceratodontiformes > Ceratodontidae > Neoceratodus > Neoceratodus forsteri. The sequence continues at coordinate 546,538,053 of CM057450.1, read as the reverse complement.
ACAAATAAAAGCCCCTCCAAGGTCATTAATTTATAAGCTTCTACTCCAAATCCCCCCAAACTTCCCCTTTAACCCACCGTTATCCACTGTTATCCCTTATTTTAAACTTTAGATATTAATCATTTCAATCATGTCTTCCTCTGATAATGTAGGTGATTCCACCCCATCAGTCTCACTTTGTGAATACTGCACTCAAATAAAAGCCATAACTTGATCAGTATATCAAAAAAGACATGCTGATTCCCCTTATAGTTAATTCAGAGCTTTGCTGGAGCCAGTAACTGAAAATCTGCTTCCATTTCTAGGAGCTGTTGTCTAAGTCCCAGAAACTTCCTTCTCCTCTGCTGCGTAGCCAGTGAATAAACTGGGAAGACAGAGAGTTTATATGATTTGTAAATAAGAGGTGCTTTAATTCTTGAAATGTGCATTATTAAATCTCGGTCTGTTTCAAAAGCAAGGGTTATGAATACTGTAGATTTCTTTTCCATTTCTGAATGTGGAGGGGCTCCTCTTTTTGCAGGTATTCTGTAAGCTCGCGCTTTAGACTTTTTCTCTGCTTAGTCTATAGCTCCAGGGTTACTCGCAGCCTTCAGAAAATAGTGGATGGGTGTGCGAGTTAGATACCATTGCCACTAGGTTGACTGAGGCAGTTCTGCTGCAGGGGTGCTAATCTCCATGAGGTGTCACCACAGAAATGGTTATTTTCTTATTTTTATAAGTCTTTCTCTTTGGCATCTTTGTGGAAGTACTCTGTGGTGTGATTTGTTCATTGGTGCGCCTAACTGGAAATTGTTATTGCTTTGTCTTTAACCTGTATTATAATGTTATATTCTTAATAAACTATTAATAAAAAAAAATAAAGAAAAATGGAACAGGCTAAATAGTGTACATTAATGTATGCAACAACATGTTCAGCAGTAAAAAAACTATACCAATGAAAGAAAAGCAAGAAATACAGCAGTGTTCAAATGGCAAAACACAATGGCAAACATATCTCACAAACCATATAATATATACTTGTGAAAAGGGGAACAAATGAACGTCATTTACAAGCTAAGGCCGGGGATGACAGTGTCATACCATTCTCTCAATAGCAAGTCTCCAGGGCAATTTCAGTGAGTCGAATGAGAGCCAATGGGGGAATATCCTTCTGCTGGAACAGGTATGTGCATCTAGAGTGCCACAGAAAATATTTACTAGTGGTCATGACCAGTCTGAGGGCGTGTTTGTCATAGAGCTGTCTAGAAGGGGAAACACCTAAAATAATGTCACTAAAAAATAGTAGTTCAGCATGGATCCCCCCAAAGAAGCACCAAAGGTGCCCAGAAGGTGGTTACATAGGACATAACAGTTAAAAATGAGGCATAGTTTTAAGGTCATGGTCACAACCCACCCAGGGACAAAACCGTTTCTCCAATCTCTTATGCTTGGCATTCACCTTCACACTAAGTCGGCTGTGACAACACAAGCAAAAGACGTCCCACATTTTAGCAGGGGTTGAGGCATCCAGGAGTTAAGAATGTATGTCCTTATATGCTGATGAAAGAATCCCAGGATGAATGGGCCTTGTCTGTAAAGTGCATTGTCATAATAAAATTATAAAGGCAACATGGGGCAGGATTCATCAGTAAGAAAAAATCAATCTTCCATTGTTTGAGCTCATCAAACAATTCCCATACATATGGAGGCACCCATCTAATGGTGGAGGAAGGGTAAGTGTCCGATCTCCAACCACTAATGATGAGGTTGATCCAGTAGGTCACCCTCGGGCCCCAAATCCTCAGGAGTGGGGCAAGGTAGGACATAAAATTCCATTTAACAAAATGACAAAAGGTGAACACTAGGAGATTAATCATATTGAGACCCCCTTTACCAAAGGGAAGGTACAATACATTACATTTTGAGAGGTTAAGCCTACTACCCCAAATCACCTGGAAGAAGAGGCTGTAAAAAGGAGCCTCCAGTGACTTGGGGATGGGACAAACCATACTCAAATAAGTGAAAAGAGGCAAAATAAACCTCTTTGAAATAGCCACCTTCTTTTTCTTAGTTTGTTTCCAGGACTTCCAAATTTGCACTTGTGTAGCACAAGAGGAGATTCTAGCACCCCAGTTAAATAAAGCCATATCCTCTGCCCCAAAGGTGATGCCCAAAATCTTAAGCAGTGCAGTGGAAACACATATTCCACCAATATCACTGACAGTACTATCAGTAGAGCCTATCGCTAGGCCATGGCATTTATGTATATTAAGTTGTGCACGAGATATTGGGGTGAAGAATGAAACAAGTCTAAAGCCATACACCCCGATGGTATGTCCCAGTTAAACAGTGTAATATCATCCACATAAGCTGCTGTCTTCACAGAATCCATACTGTCAAGGGTTGTTATACTCGAGTCTGATCATGCAGAAAGTATACAATAGAGGGCTGGGGGAGCACCCCTGCCAGACGCTGGCCTTAATGGGAAGGACTCAACCTCCATGTCCATTAATGAGGGTTAGCAGGGTGGCTGCCACATACAACTTGCAAAGCCAAGTGCAGAAGACTGGTAGGATACCATAGTGAGAAAGGACAGTGAATAAGTAGTGATGGGAAACCCGATCAAAAGCCTTTTCTTGGTCCAGTGTTAGCAAATAGTCAGTGTCCATGCCTGTCTCTCCCAAACCCACCAATTTACAGAGTAAAATTAAATTATCAATAATATGGGGGCCAGGCACTGAGCAAGACTGTTGCTATAGCGATAACAAATTTGGAAACCGTGCCAATCTCTTATTCAAGATGTTCATTAAAATCTTGAGGTCTGTATTCAAGAGACTCACAGGGCTCCAGTTATTTAAGTCTGAAGCATCCCCTATCTTAAAAAGCAGGATTTGAAAAGCTTCAGAAAAGGGCCATGAAGCAAAGCCCTCTAACAGGATCCAATTAAACACCTCTGTCAAAATATCAGCAAGTGGAGTACTAAAGTGTTTATAAAATGCAGAGATGAATCAATCAGTGCCAGGTGCTGCATTAGAGCAGAGATGAGCAATCGCTTGTTGCACTTCTGTAGCAGTAATGGGCAAAGTTAAATTTAATAAGTCATGTTGAGGGAATTTGGGGACCTGAACAGAGCTGAGAAAGGTGGCTACAGGTACAGGAGGGATCTGAATTCCAAACAAGTTAAATAAGTGTGTATGTATGAGTACCATAATTCCCTCATTATCCGAGATGACCCCATCTGTCTGAGAAGTGACCCTCACAATGTTTCTACACTGTACTCTGTCTTTGCAACAAGAAAAAGGATCCCCAAACCCTTTACTAGCCTGCGATCCACTCTAGTGCTCCGTGAGAAGGGAGTGACTCGTATCATACTGCAAGCTTTTCATTCGCTCCTTAAGGGTCACTATTAGAGGGCCATAGTCCCCAGTGCCAGAGTGAAATAGAGTGAATGCCTTAGCAAGCTTCACCCGTAAAGAGAGATATTCAATATATGCACTCTTTTGTCTAGTGCAGGATATTCTAGCAGTCACAGAAACATGGTACACAGAGAACCATGACTGGGATGTTCACATACCAGGGTACACAACCTACAGGAGAGACAGGGAGGGTAGAAGAGGGGGAGAAGTAGCTCTCTCTATGTAAGGGAAGGGAAGGGATAAAAGCAATGGAACAAAAGAGTAAACGGAGGAGAGGAGGCACTGTGGGTCACCTTAGAGACTGGAAATGGCACCACAATCCTTACAGGGGTTGTATACAGACCCCCATGTCAGGGAGAGGGAATGGACTAGGATATGATAGAAGGCATCCTTAGGATGGCAGAGAAAGGGGAGATACTGTTGATGGGGGACCTGAAGATGCCAGATGTTAACTGGAGCACCTCTGCTGCAGCCACATCCAAGAGCAGGGCCGTTCTCGATGCCCTACAGGTGGCATGCCTCAGACAGCTAGTTTTGGAACCCACTTGTGTGGGAGCAATCTTAGACCTCATACTCTCAAATGGGGACAGTGAGAGGATCTCAGATCTAGAAGTGGGTAGCCATCTGGGAACAAGTGACCACCAAACAGCGTGGTTCATGATAAACTCAGCTATAGAGTCAAGCCATACAAAAGTGAGGGTACTGGACTTCAGGAGGGCTGACTTTGGCAAGATGGGAGAGTGAATTAGAAAAGCACTAGCAAACAGGCTAGAAGGAGGGGTGGGGCAACAATGGGGAAACATCAAAATTGCCATCACAGAGGCAACAAGCCTTTGTGTGAAGCAAATAAACAAATCAAAACAAAAGAAAAAGCCACTATGGTTCTCAAAAAAGGTGGTGGGGAAGGTTAGGGAGAAAAATATAGCATTTAGGAAGTATAAGGAAACACAGAAGAAGCAGGACAGAGAACTATACCAGTTAAGGCAGAAGGAAGCAGGGAGGGAAGTCAGAATAGCAAAGGCCCAAACTTAGGAAAAGATAGCCAACTCGGATAAGAAGGGGGATAAAACCTTTTATAGGTACATCAGGGAGCATAGAAAGACAAAGGGAGGGATAGTGAGGCTGAATAGAAAGGACGCTGGGTGGGCAGAGAGGGACAGTGAAAAAGCAGGGATACTGAATGAATACTTCTGTTCAGTATTCACAAAAGAGGAGGAGGGGGAGATGCCTAATCCAGTTAACAGAAGCACTCTGGATAGGGGGTCGATCTCAGTCCTTTCACAGAAGAAAGGGTTCTGAAAGAACTCCTAAAACTGAGGGTGGACAAAGCAATGGGGCCTGATGAATTCACCCCAGAATTCTAAAAGAATTAAGGGAGAACTAGTGACACCACTGACTACCCTTTTTAACAAATCATGGGAGGATGCTGTGGTACCTGAGGACTGGAGGAAGGCGGATGTGATTCCTCTTCACAAAAGTGGGAGCAAGACAGAGGCAGGAAACTACAGACCTGTCAGTTTGACCTCTGTGGTAGGGAAAGTGATGGAATCACTCTGAAGGAAAGAACTGTTGAGTACCTAGAGGTCAGTGGGGCACAGGACCCAAGGCACGCGGGTTCACAGCGGGAAGGTCATGTCAGATTAATCTAATTGATTTCTTTGACTGGGTGACCAAAGTAGTAGACCAGGGAGGGGCTGTGGACATGGCCTACCTAGACTTTAGCAAGGCATCTGACACAGTCCCACACAAAAGATTAATAATCAAATTAACCAGCCTGGGAGTGGGTCCCAGGGTAAAACACTGGCTGAACAACAGGACACAGAAGGTAATTGTAAATGGAGTCCACGCTGAAGAAAGAGGGGTTACTAGTGGGGTACCGCAGGGTTCAGTACTGGCTCCAGTCCTTTTTAACGTCTTTATAAGTGACATTGCAGAGGGACTGGAAGGAAAAGTATGGCTCTTAGCAGATGATACAAAGATCTGCAACAGAGTTGATACACAAGGAGGCGTGAAAAGGATGAGAATGGACTTGGCAAGGTTGGAGGAATGGTCAGAAGTATGGCAGCTTGGATTCAATGCAAAGAAGTGCAAAATAATGCACCTGGGAAACAAAAACCCAGGGGAAGATTACACAATGGGGGGTGAGGTAGTAACAACAACAAAAATGGAAAGGGACCTGGAAGTAATCATATCAGATTACCTTAAGGTTAGCAAGCAATGTGAGAAGGCAGTAGGGAGGGCTGGGGAGATACTGGGATGTATAGGGAGAGGCATCACCAGCAGAAAACGGAAAGTTGTTATCCCTCTGTACAGACAGTTGATGAGACCCCATCTGGAGTACTGCTTCCAGTTCTGGAGACCCCATCTCCACAAGAACATAGACAGGATGGAGGCAGTCCAGAGGACGGCAACTAAAATGGTGCAGGGTCTGCAAGAGAAGCCATACGAGGAGAGACTAAAGGAGCTTAACATGTATACCCTTGAAGAAAGTGGGGGGGGGACATGATAGAAACTTTTAAGTACCTCAGTGGAATCAACAAAGTCCAAGAGGGTAGCATCTTTCAGAAAAAGAGATGTGCAAGAACAAAGGGACACAATTTGAAGATAGAGGGGGACAGTTCAGCAGCAATGTAAGGAAGTATTTTTTCACAGAGAGGGTGGTGGATGGATGGAACAGCCTTCCTGAGGAGGTTGTGTGGTCTACAACTGTGGGAGAATTCAAGAATGCATGGGATAGACATAAGGCAATTCTTGTGGAAGGGTAGGAAGAAATAGGCTGTTGGTTAACTAGGATCTGCAGCTTATCCTGTAGGTAGAGAAATGGGCAGACTAGGTGGGCCAAGCAGTCCTTATCTGCCGACAAAGTCTATGTTTCTATGTTTCTATGTTGACGCTAATTTTGTAGCATCCCATCAATTTCCAAGGTTGTCCTCCATGCAGGTCAATGTTTGGTGAGCCTGGAGGAAATCCAATATCTTCTGTTGAATACTCACATCATCCAATAAAGAGTCATTTAATCGCCAGTACCCTCTACCAATCATAAAAGTAGTGATTCAGGAAAAGTGCCACCAAGCAAGAGGAGATCTGAGGTTTCTACAGGGATCAGCTCCATATGTTGAGCATGGAGATGTCTGTACCAAGACAAACAAAAAATTGAGTCTAGTAGCAAGGATATTATGATAATAAGTAAAGCCACCTGTGGGATGCCTGGTTCTATAGGCATCCACCAAGTTGGTGTCATGGAGAAGGGTATGCAGAAAATTGGTGTTGCAGAATAATTTGTCAGTCTGAGCACCCGATATTATCAAGAAAGACAATAATTAAAGTCACTCCCAAAGATGATATGCTGGGTGGTATGTAAGTAAGGTTGAACTTTGGTTAGAAGATTCACCCTGGCCTTTTTAGTCTGCAGGGCGTAGAGGTTTATGAAATGAAAGGGGGAACCCTGATAGTGGAAGTCTAACAAAAGTGCCCTGCCGGGGTCTATATCAACCAAGCAATGCACTATTAAAGAGGGATTCATAAATAAAATGCCCACTCCATCACAGGTGTCGGAACTAATTGACCAAAAGGAGGGTCCCCAGCACCAGTGGTGATGTGCTTGGGACATGTCAATGGAAGCAGTCATCTGAGTTTCCTGGACAAAAATAATATCAAAGGCCAATTCCTGGCCTGGTGGTGCTGAGGGTTGAGGCGCTAGACGCCACACCTCGTACCATGCCGGCGACCCGGGTTCGGGAACGGACTCGGTCGCTGGGGTCAGCCGGGGGTCGGGAGGATTGAGCGTCTCAACGGATGCTCCTCCTCAGAGGGGGATTCTCAACCCCAAGTATGCCGGGAGCACTGGCGCCAGGGGTTGAGGTCCGCCACCAGAGTCCGGGAGGGGGACGCTGTTAGGCGCTGAGGGAGGCGCAGCTAGCATCGCGCCCTCTAGGGGCCTACGCCCTGTGTGCAGGCATCCCAGGGCGGGGAAATGGGAGAACAGTGGAAAATGGCAGTTCTCGGTGTCCCTAGATGAAGACTGTCCCATCTTGAGCCCACCTAGGACAGACCCCGCTATGCAAGGAGAAAGGAGAAGGTAAGGGCACTCTAGGGGCAGATCCTGAAAGGGGGGCTTTGGGGTATGTGCAGTCGGAAGGAGGGGGACACCGGGGACAGAAGGAGAATAAAGAGATAACACAAAAAAAAAAGGCCAATTCCTTAAGCAGTGCAAAAAACAGTTCATCTGGCCATAGGCTTAATGCTATTGATATTATTGATGGCTAGTTGGAAAGGAGAAGCCATAGGATAAATGAAAGAGAGGAGATGGCAACATCAAGATTACTTAGTGCAGTCCATAAGGTGGTTGGACCATTTCAGATTTTTTTACTTTTCAATTTAGTCTGAGCAGGAGCTGGTTCTTCTTCAGTGTCTGTTGATACTGGTGCATTCATAGAAGGGCGAGAGGAGGTCTCAGAGTCAAAACCAATGTTAGAATCCAATGGGTCCTCCCTCAATGCAGCAAACTTGTTCTCCAATGGAACTGGGATACCTGTTGAAGAGAACTTTAGTAGCAGGAGTCCAGATTTATGAGAGCAGAGGGACTGTTTGTGGCTCACGAAAGTCATGTCGGATGGAGACATCACTGCAGAGTGGCACAGAGTCATATCACCGTATGCAAAAACAGCGTAGCAATGTACCGTGCTGTAAGTACAGCGGATACATTGCCGTCACTGTAACACAATGCCGAAAGAAAGTTTGGTGAAGAAAATTAATGGAATGCTTTCTTTCCTATGAAGGGCTGTGTCCCCCAACCCCCCCCATACATATAATCAGCTCTTGAAGGGGGTTCAACATAGGGAAGAGGGGAAACACCGGCAGGGGAGAAAAAAGGAAACTGCACAATGCGGTTTAGCAAACATCTGGGACTGGGATTCGAGCCCCAGTCAACAGATGCATAGCTACCCTGCACTGCTGTGGCTCATCCCACTGAGCCACAGCAGCTGCACTGTAGACCACTTCCCCAGCAGAGGTCTTGACCTCTGCATCACTCCTCCCCACCACCCATGTGTGACAGGGTACAAAACCATGTGCAACATTTGTGTCTTGCAGGGTTTTGTACCCTGTCATGCTAGTACACCACTCTATATGTGGTGTGCAGTTTTGTCTGCACAGCCTGTATATGGCGATATGACCCGGTACCTTGCAGAGTCAGGCTGCTGGGGAGAAGTAGTAGCTGAAGTGAAAGTCTCCGACAGGGAGGGAAGCAGAAGCGGAGCAACAACTGACTGATCTGACAACCCAGACCCAGCAGAGGTGGAATGATCGACAAGAAGTGGTGTAGCATCCAAAAGAGTCACATCCTGAGGCTGAGGAAAGTCCAGCACAGCATCATCTTGGTGCGCAATCGATGCTGCCACCTCCCTGTGACATTTCTGTTTCTGTTGCGTGGACTTGTGAGCTTTAGCTAATAAAGCATCCTGAGGATTGATGTCCTCCTTGTTATGAGTGGCTCACTTGCAGTTCCTATAGGAATGTTCCAATTCCTCGCACAAATTACAACAAAGAGCATTAGTACAGTGAGTGCTGGTGAGCCGCAAAGTTAAATAGAAACTGCAGCGGACCTTGTCACAAGCATTTATTTATTTTATTATTTAGTTTTTGTTGACTGGGTAAGTGCACTAGACAAATTCTACCTATTTTCAGGCACGACTCCAGGGAGGGGGATACAGATGAATGCCAACTGACCTTGAACCAGATTAAGCTGTTGGTGGTATTTTTAGTGAATGGGGGAAATTTGGCCAGAGCACCAGGGAAATTCCCCTACTCTCGGTCAGCAGAGGGAGCTGCGACTATGGAGGAAGATGTGTCACTTATTCATTCTGCTGGTGTACCTGTGGGTGTGCAGGTCTCCCAACTCACAGGTCCAGCTCAAGAGACTTTGGGTCTGTGTGAAACAGTAAAGGAGGTGGAGAACGTTTCTATGGATAATGCAGTGGAACTTGGAAGTCCATCGACTGGTCTTTTTGCTTCAGATGAAGCCTGGCTAGCAAATATTTTGCAACAAAATAAACAGCTCTGGTATGAAACGGGGTTTCGGGAAACGAGTACTCACATAACAACAGCAGAAGCTTCTGCAGACCCAGAAGAATCACTGAATAATGAAGATTTGTGAGCGGCAGCACAGTACATGAAAGATTTGCCTAACCTTTGCGTAGATACTGAAGTCCCAGTTGAAGGCAGTGTGATTCTCCCGAGCGATGTAAGATCATCAAACACATTCCGCTCGCCTGTGTCAGAATGGGTGGAGCAATCAGTGACAGCCACAGTGCGGACTAAATTGGATCTGGAAACGCCGCCAAAAAATACAGACTCTGAGAGTAATCCTTCCCTTGTGCAGCAAATAAATGATTCTTCAACTTTGTCAAAGCTTGGTTTACGGAAGGGGAGGCATAACGAGAGATCTCCTCCTGCACAACACAAAACTGCTTTGTCCTCTTTAGAACGCTCGCTAATCAGCACGGGCTGGAAAAGAGGAGAAACAGGTATTTGGGTTCTGGATCCCTTACATAGCCCAATACTGGGTAAACCTCAGGACACTGAACCCGTATCCATTTCTTCTGAAGCGCTGAATTTAGAAAAGACCTGTAACCAGCATGATGGCTGCTTAGAAGGTATGCAGGGGGAAATGGTTTTTACTAAACCTCCCTCCTCAGCGTCTGCATCCTCGGACTCTGATCATTTTGAGACACTCACTACAGGGTGGGGGGATATGCCGAAACCTGATCATGAATTACCCCAACAGACTTTCGTTGAACAGTCAAAAAAAGCCTGGGAGCAGTTTTGTAAACAAGATCTTTTTGCTGGCCTCCCCCTTTACTACGGAGAAATGCTGCTCGGATTGAGTATATAGGTGGTTTGGACTTAGACCCAGACCGTTTATATGTGGGAAAAACTTTGCTGAAAATGTCATTGGTTTTTTTTGCTAATGAAATATATGCTCTAATTCATATTCCTGGTTCATAAATGTTTGATGTTAGTTTCAATACACCTCAGGGGTTGGATCGCTTTTGGTCCAAATACACTGCTTTAAAGTATACTGAGGTTTGGGTTCCTTTTCATGTCTTTCCTTTGACCAAACCATCTTTAAAAAATGTATCGATTCTTTTTAGGAATGAATCTGTGTCAGTACACGACATTACATATTGGTTAGAGAAAAAATGTGATGTGATAGGTTCTCCTCAACCTATATTTGATGCTGAATATTTGTGGAATGGGGGTTGGAAATACAAGGTATGTCTGAGGAATAACAGTTTAGGCCCAGTGCACTTACCAAATAGTGTGTTTCTAGGAAACGAAAGGGGTCACTGTTTTTACCCAGGGCAATTGAGGACTTGTTTTAAATGCGGGGCTTCCCCTCATTTAGGGTCAGCATGTGATAGGTTAAAGTGTAATCTGTGCCTATCATTAGGTCATCATAGGTCTGACTGTATAGAAGAAATGAGGTGTAATTTGTGTACATACAATGGTCACACATATAGGACTTGTCCCTGGGCCACACATAATCGAACAGACAGAGTTAGTCAGGACTCCATTATACGAGAGGCCCCCCCGGAAAAGTATGGCACAACAAGGGGCCTCTAAACAGCAGCCTCAACCAGATCCTACTAGGCCCACTTCCCCTCCCCCGTCTCCTCCTCCCCAGGAAAATATTGAAGTGGATATCGTAGTTAGTGATACTGTTCCGGAAGAGTTGGTTGCCCCTCTAATTTCTACTTCTCAGCAAGTAGATTTAACAGAGAAAGAGGGAGTGGTGAGAACTACTGAAATGCCCCCACCCCATGGTGAAAAGTGTGGCAAAAAAACAAGGCATTAGGCAGTCTCGGCCTCGCCTAAAGTTGCTAAAGCTAATGTCCTGGGGAATGAAGATATAATGTTACAGAATCGGTTTGAAGTATTGTCTAGCAACAAGCCAGATTCAGAGCAGGGGGGTGACTCTGAAGCTTCTTCCTTGACCTCTCATACTTCTGAATCTGAAGGTGATTTGATAGTACAAGATATTGAAACAGACAGAAGGAAGAAAGTTGGTGTTAGAGTAAGGAGTTCCAGGTTGAAAAAAACACATTGAGTTATAATTCAGCTTCTCTTCCTAGCCAGTCTCATTCGCTGCTTAGCATTGCTACAGTGAATGTGAATAGCATCAAAAATGCAAAACGTAAATTGATTACTATGACCATTTTACAAGACTTAAAATGTGATATTTATTGTCTATAGGACACTAGGTTAAATAATGACTATTTGGTTAAAGCAGCCCAGAAACTTTGGTGTTGGGGTCCGTCTTTTTTCTCTTTTGGGACTGAAGTTTGTGAAGGGGTAGGTGTTTTATTTAGGTGGGATGGGTTTAAAATTTCTAAGCTGGTGGATATTTTTTTAGGGAGGGCATTACTTTTGGATTTTTTTTATAAAGGGGAAGGGTGGAGATTGGTCAATATTTATGCTCCCCTTAGGAAAAAAGATAGAATTGAACTTTTTACCAAAATTAAGCCTTACCTGTTTACAACTAGACATATTTTGTGGGCAGGAGATTTTAATTGTGTGGTGGATAGACAAGATGGGGGCACTACTAGTAAACTTTTTTGTGATTCAAATTGTTTAAAGGGAATAATTGGGCAGTGCCACCTGCAGGACTCATTTAGATTGTTACATCCCCAGGGTGGGTTCACATATTGTAGAGGAGTTTTGTCTACCAGGATTGATTTTTTGTTCACTTAGAAAAATTCACACATACTTGCAGCAGACACAATCCCATTAGAAACATCAGACCATATGATCCTTAAAGTGGTCATGGGGGGTGTGTTAGGTCCAAGGGTAGGTAGACATTATTGGAAACTAAATACTACCATTTTAAAAGAAGAAAAGGTGGTTAAGGTGGTTACTGACCTCTTAAAAGCTAGGATGTCAGTGGCTGTACTATTTAAAAATCTTAGTCTATGGTGGGAGGACACTAAGATAAAAGTGCGAGCTTTGTTTAAAACTTATTCTACTCGATTTTCAAACTCTCAGTATCACTTATATCTTAAGCTATGACAGCAGTTGTTAAAATTATATACTATTATGAATACTCAGCATGTTTCATTAACAGATCAGGTTATAAATTTAAAAAATGAAATGGTTAAAATACAATATTCCAGGGCAAAAGCTATGTTAAACGAACACAGAATTTGTTCCCCTGGGAAAACTAGTTTTGGTGATGCATTTAAAAGTTGTACTCAGAGAGCAACAGATAAATTGATGGAAACTGTAAGGAATGTGGAAAGTAATTTGGTTACTGATGGTCCTGGGATTCTACACACGGTTACAGCGTATTTGGTGGAAATGTTTAAAGCCCCACTTGTTTCTGATTGGGAAATAAAGGACCTTCTTTCCACCATTCAAATGCCAACGCTAATGGAAGATTGTGTAAAGCAGGGGTTCTCAAATGGTGAGGCCAGCCTCCCTTGGGAGGCCCCAGCCTGTTCCAGGAGAGGCTCAAGCAAGTCTAAAAAAGTACTGTATTTAAATTTTGAGTTTTATGCATTTTGTGTGAAGAGATGAAGCAAACTGAAAGACAATAATAGTATATGAATTGTATGTATTTATTTACTAATAGGTGACAAGGGAAGGTGAATGAGCCAAGGCTCTTTTCAGGTGTACCCAGAGAAGGGTAGGGAATGAATGCATTTCAAAAGGTAACTGCAAAACAATCAAGAAATACACAGTGAACAATAGTGCAAACAAATATGAACAATAAACTAATAATGAGTGCTGGTAATTGATCAATTTGTAGACTGATGGCAGAACAGCCCAAATACATAAGTAGTATCATTTTCTTCCTTCTTCTCTTTTTTTTTTCCAACTTTTGTCCTATATTCAATTCATCACTAGACATTCTTTTTGAGTGTCCTGTTCAAATATCTTTTGCTCCTATATTCTGTCCTCTATCTCTTTTTTTGTTTGTTTTTTTCCTTTTTTCTTTTTGTTTTCCTTGCCCTGTACACCTTTGATCACAAAATCCAGATTTTTTCTTCATTCCTTTACCATCCTTTTTCTTCTTCTCTTCCCCTTAAGAGCCATAACTTTTATATCTACATGCCATCATCACCCTATTTACAGTTTCCAGAGTATACCCATTAATTACTCCATTTCTTTTTCTATTTCTCAAGTCACTATTGAGCTTTCATTCTGTTTCCATCATAAATGTACAATTCTTCCATAATCCTTTTAATTTTCCCATGGACATATTTTCTTTGTCCTTCTCATACACCTGCTGAAGGGAGAAAACCACATTTTTCGCTATTATATTCGGTGATGTCACTTGCTGTTGCAAGACCCATTTGCATCAGGCTTGCCATAAATAATACTTTAATAAGGCAAAAATAACTTGTAGTGTCCCATTTAGAAATCTCTCCTATTTCTTGGGATAAATTGCAAGGACTATTTCCTGGTATGAAAGGTTATGAAACATATCTGTTTTACATATTCTGTTTACAGTATCCCAAAATTCCTCAGCAAACAAGCACTCCAAGAATAAATGCTCTTGTGTTTCAAGGATGTGTGCACAGGAAGGTCTTGAGCAATATCGTTCCGTGAGCTGTTTGTGTTTGTTGTTGTTTTTCACATTCAGTCTTCCATGTATACTGAGCCACAACATATTGCACATAAAAGTCAGAATCCTCAAATTTGTCAGTTGCGTTACAACATCTGTTATTCGTGTTGCTGGGAAATGTGGTATCTCCAGTTCTTTTTTCCTGTTTGTAACATATTATTGTAGATCCCTTGTCTCGTATCTGGACGCTTATCTGGAAGAGGGATTTTCCACCTTATCATGACCTGGATCATTGGCTTTACATAACCAGGAATTCACGTTAGTTGTTGATAATAATCTACAGTATCTTTCCTTTGTTTCCACGCTTAGTTACATATGTCCACCCATTCAAAGACCACGCCATCCCATGGTTTCTTTACTGTTGTTGGCTTAGAAACCATGCTATAGTATACGAAAATGCTATAATAAAATAGTACTGGATCTATCATATCTAAGCCCCCCTCTTTTACCGTTCTATATGTAGTGTCTCTCTTAATAGGGTTCAACCTACTTCCCCACAGGGCCTGAAAGAAAATGCTGTACAGCTTAGTTTTAACCTATGTGGGAGGGAGAAAATATAACTAATATACAAAAAAAAAAACATGGTAGCAACATTTTTTTTATCAGTAATACCTTTTTCCTTTTTGAAATCTGTTGGGATTTCCAGCTCACTGAAATTCCTTCAGCTTTTTTCATTTTGGTCTCCCAGTTCAAAAGGGCAAGATCTCCATCCCCAAAAAGAATCCCAAGTATGGGAATTGGTTCTTTTGTGAGTTTAAAACCTGCATAAGTAGTTTTTGATTTGTCAGTGTCATGTCCTATCTGTATTCCAATGCTTTTCTCAAAATTTATCGTGAATCCAGAAATGTTGGAAAATTTTGTAATCTATTTTACTATTTCTTTCTCGTTCATTTTCTTATTGGCTACTATTACCATGTCATCTGCATATGCTAATGTTTTTACAGGGATTCCTCCCTGAGTCAAAGCTATGCCTTTCATTAAGGCTGATGTCTGGATAGATCGTAGGAACGCGTCAATACAAATGATGTAAAGTAGGGAACTGAGAGGGCAGCCCTGCCTAACCCCTCTCCATAATCTTATTGTGCTCCCAGTCCACCCATTCATTCTGGGGGTAAGTGTGGCTTTCTGGTACATACATTTAATCCATTGGATAAAAAACTGTGGTAAATCATAATGTTGTAATATTGAGAACAAAAAGACATGAGATACAGAATCGAAAGCCTTTTGTTGGTCTATACTTAAAACATACCCGTCTTCCATCTCTAGATTACCTTGCTGAAATAGCTCTCTTAAAATTATCAAGTTATCTTGGACGCCCCTTTGAGGTATTGCACAAAATTGTGTTGTGCTAATTACCCTATCTGCTATTTTCACTCAATGTTTTGCTAAGATTTTAGCTAAAATCTTAAAATCAACATTTAACAGGCTAATGGGCCTCCAATTTTTTATGTCTTCTCTGTTTCCTTTTTTGTACAAAAAATCAAGTCAGCTTCTGTCATTGAGTGTGGTAAGATCCCAGATTTTAATATTTCATTGCACAGAGGTGTAAGCTCAGGGACTAAATGTTCTACACATTTTTTATAAAATTCCCCCATAATACCATCCCTTCCAGGGGATGTACCATGTTTCAGGGTGCTTCTAGCCTGTCTCACTTCCGCTTCCTCAATCTGTCTTATTAGGGTGTCGTCTTGTACTATACACAACTTGGGGATACCGAAGTGTTCTAGATATTCGTGCTATGCTTCCACCTTAGGGGGGTTCCCCAAAGTTCTCCTTTACATGTGTATGGATTATATGCATGATGTCAGTTTTGGTTGAGCAGTGGCGCCCCCTATCATCCAGCATGTGTAAAGCAGTTTTCTTTTCAGTTCTCTTTTGGCAATCTTTAAACATATTGAAAGTCTGTCTTTTACATTCTGTCTCGAATCTCATTTCTTGATATAAGGACTTAGCCTGTTACATTGTTTAAGGTACATTTCTTTTTTTTTATGACTGCAATTTGTGCGCTAAAATCTATTTTTACATTTCTGTTTTAGAGATTAAAGCTTGAAGTTGCTTTCTTAATTGCAAGTAGTCCAAATAAGAGGTCAAGTCCTGTTTACTTGCCATCCTTTGGAAAAGTTCCTTAAACAGTTTTTTAGTCTCCTCCCACCACTCTTCCTGTGTGTCATACATACATTGCACCGATTTCATGGTACTCCATAGTTTCTCCCACTCTCTGTTCACCCAACACTGAAACGGGGCTGAGGCATTTAAGTTACCCACGGTAGTGGGGGCTCGGCAGCGAGCCAGTAAGGAAGTGGGTTTTTGCCTTGGTGGAATGGGCTGAGCTGCTTTTAAACACTTGAGCTGTGCCTCAGCTACACAAATCCAGCTTGCTAAATCAGCTATGTTCGCACCGCAATGCAGGGTGAGAGACAGCAGAAACATCAATTGCCCATATTCTGATGCTGAGTGAGAGACAGTGTCAGATTACAATACCTGCCTGGAATCCATTACTGCTTGCTGGCGAACTGAGCGCAAACAGTGATTCATCTGCTGAGTGCTGGTAATATCTGCAACTAAAAACTGTGCATATAAAAAACCTGACTGCATAAGAGCTGGTTACAAACTGTAAGGTTCATAGACAGTGATGATGTCATTTCAACATGTTGTTTCTGTTAGTCACATTGGAACTGTGTTTTAAGTACTGACAGCTGCTTTAAGATCTGTTTAGTTGCAAACACCACTGAAATGGGGCTGAGGCATTTAAATTACCCGTGGTAGTGGGGGCTCAGCGGTGAGCCAGTAAGGAAGCGAGTTTTGCCTTGGTGGGAGGGGTTGAGCTGATTTTAAACACTCAAGCTGCACCTCAGCAAGAAAGTGGGCATGAGCTTGAGTGGCATAGAAATATTTTTGCTTATGGCCTATTAGATGATTTGAAATCTGTAGGAAGGTACAAGTTTGTTTTCTTGTTAGAGAGGAAATTATTATATATGTTAACGCTATTGATAAAAGTTTTATTTAAGTAAAGGACTAAATAGGATCATTGGATAGCCCTGTAAGCTATTTTGACATGCACTTTAAAATGAATACAACTTTCTTAGTAGTTGTTTTTATAGTAATTAACATATACGTGGAGGGACTGGTTGTATGGAAAATGTGAATACCATGGCCCTTCAAAATGAAAGTTTAGCAAATATTTCTAAAATGACTAAAGGGACCAATGTACCAGGGAGCACTAGGAGAAACAAATTTGGTGATATATGCAAGCAATCTTTAAATCAAATTAGTGGAAGAATACCCCATTTATAAATTCTGGAACAAAAGGGGTATACTTGCTAACATTTTTGGCAATGGCTGGGGACATAGAATTCAACCCAGGCTCTACATTAAATACAAATGTGAGCCTCAGCATATAGTATGACAATGCAAGGAGCCTAAAGCTCAAAATGGATCTCTTGAAAACCTGGGTATCTACTGAGAAACCAGAGGTTATACTGTTGACTGAGACCTGGTTGAATAAAAATGTAACTAATTTGGAGATAGAAATTGAAGGATATTATGAACATAGGATGGATAGAGAGGGACAATGGGGAGGGGGGTTCTACTATATACTAAGTGGGATCTAGGGCAAACCTTGATAATTTACTCTGCTAAAATAGATAAGATTGAAAGTTTATTGGTGAATGTCCAGGAGTTGAATATGGCATTGGGTGTTATTTATTCCCCACCCAAGTCAAAAATCAGCTCTTTTGAACCCATTTCTGAATGTCTTCTGAGTAAAACAATGAGGAAGAGTTTGTTCATCATGGGAGATTTTAATTCTACCTGGGGGCAACTCAGGGGAAATGCCTTAAAGAACAGCTGTCAGCCCCTAGGAGTTGAATAAGTAATAACAACCTCAACCTGTAAAGTCATATTAATAGTAGGGTGAGTTTCCTAGCTCCCTAAAGGAAGCTGTGGTGACTCCGCTTTTGAAGAAGACTTCTCTGGACCCAGACATTTTTGCCAACTACAGACCTATCTCTAACCTTCCCTTTATTGGGAAGGTTATTGAGAAGGTAGTGGCAAACCAACTGGAGGACCATTTGACCATCCATAGTATCTACAAACCTCTCCAGTCTGGCTTTTGTAAGAGGCACAGTACCGAGACTGCTCTGGTTCGGGTGCTCAATGATCTCTTGATGGCGAGAGATCGGAGAAACTGTTCTATCTTGGTTCTCCTTGATCTCTCTTCAGCCTTTGACACTGTAGACCATGGGGTTTTGATCGAGTGTTTGGGGTCCATCTGTGGACTGTCTAGTACAGTGCTCAGATGGTTTTCATCTTTTTTATCTGGGAGAACACAGAGAGTTGTGTCGGGGATTTTTTCCTCTGACCCGTTCCCTCTGCAGTGTGGTGTCCCCCAGGGCTCGGTGCTTTCCCCCATGTTGTTTGCAGTGTACATGCTGCTCCTCAGAGACATTGTAAGATGGTATGGGCTGAGGTTTCACTGTTATGCTGATGATACCCAGCTCTACCTGTCTTTTGCCCCTGACCAGGTTAGTGCTTTCTCAATATTTAATAGCTGCCTCGCTGAAATCCATGACTGGATGAATTCGAGCTGGTTAAAGTTGAACGCCGGTAAGACCGAGGTTATGGTTGTGGACCCGGGTCATGGGATAGAGGGGCTGGGATCTGGCCAACCCTCTGGCTTATTGCTGGGGGGGGACCAGATCCTTACCTCTGAATGGGTACGTAACCTGGGAGTGGTACTTGATGACAGGCTGACCCTTCATCATCAGGTGTCAGCAGTCGTTAAGTCTGCATTTTACCATCTTAGGGACATTGTCAGGGTGAAGCACCTTGTTCTGTCCAGTGATTTACCTGTGTTGGTACACGCCTTTGTGACCTCACACCTTGACTATTGCAACTCCCTGTACCTGGGGCTTCCTGGGGTTGATATCCACCACTTGCATCTAGTGCAGAATGCTGCTGTGAGGTTGTTGACAGGGGTATCTAGAAGGGCACACATTACCCCTGTGCTGCGTGATCTGCACTGGCTGCCTATACAGTGGCGGATCACCTTTAAAGTAGGTCTTCTGACCTTTAAAGCCCTGCATGGACTTGGCCCCAACTACTTGAAAGAGCTTCTGATTCCTTACCGCCCTGTACGACAGCTCTGTTCAGCTGACTAGGGGTTGCTGGAGGCTCCAAGGGTTATATTGAAGTCTTCTGGGGCCAGGGCTTTTGTGTTTGTGGCCCCAACCCTCTGGAATTCTTTGCCTCGCTGGCTTATGGAATGCACGACTGTGGAGTCCTTTAAGTGGGACTTTAAGACCTATTTGTGGAATATGGCTTTTATGATTTGAGGTTGCTGAGATTACTGATTTTATATCTGTATTTTTTGATTTTACCATTCATTTCTTCAATGCCTCGGTGCTTGAAAGGTGCTTAATAAATAACGTTTTATTATTTATTATTATTATTAAGTATATGAGATTTGATTATTGTGTTACCTAAAATCAAACATGTTGAGATCAAGGTGTATCAGCCAATGCTTGGAGATCACAACTCCATAACTGGCAGTTTTGAATTGACGAATAATGAGTTTAGAAAATCAAAATGGGATACAAACGTGCAAAAAAAGAGATCTTTTAAAAACTATACAAGGGAAAGATTATTGTCCAAACTATCAAAGGTTAATTGGAACAGGGTATTTCTGATTCCAAGTTTGGACTTGACTATTCAAGAATTTACCAATACATTTATGCAAATTTGTAATTCCCTGGCACCATACACCAGAAAGATTCAGAGGAAAAAAACAGGCAGTTTGGATTACTGAAAAATTAAAAAAAGAGATTTGAATAAAGGATAGGTTATGGAAAATTGCAAACAAATCTTTAGACTTAGAAGATTGGAACAACTTTAAAAAGGTTAGAAATAAGCTGAAGCAAAACTTAAGGGATATTAAATGAAAATTCTATAAAAATAAAATTAGTGAAACTACTGACTCACGCCAATATTGGGCATTGATTATGTCTTTTGAGTCCCCTTCAGATGACAGGCCCATGATTCAAATGGCAAAGAATGGCATGGTGCATCCTCCAAAAGCATCTGCTGACCTACTAAACACGTATTTAATTAACTTGCCAGATGTGAAAATTCCATCAGTAAATTTAGAAAAACAAAATTCAAAGAGAGAGGTAAATAACCAGAGAGATAGGCCTAAATTTAGATTTAAGATTGTAAAGACTAGGCAAGTGAATAAACATATCAGTAAATTAAAAGTTAAAAAAGCCTGTGGATATGATGGGGTTGATGTAGATTTTTAAAAGATGCAAAAAAACTCATTTCCCTGATCCATACAAAACTATTTAACTGGAGTTTATATGAAAGTAGGTTCCCCAAAAGCTGGAAACATACTAAAATCTTTCCAGTTTTCAAAGGGAGAGCTAAGATGGATCCAGCAAATTATCGCCCCATAGCTCTCCAGCCCATGATCTCAAAATTATTGGAAGGGGTAGTACAAGAACAATTGATAGATTACCTAGAACAAAACTCTATTTTGACAAAATATCAATCTGGCTTTAGAAGGGGATACTCCATGGACACCACGCTCACCAACCTGGTAGATTTAATTTCTACATCTTTAAATGAAAACAGAGTGGCAGGTGCGGTGTTCATGGATTTATCAAAAGCTTTTGATACTGTAGATCATGAGATCATGGGCAAGAGACTGCTAGATATAGGGCCTGTGATGCTTGGCCAGCTGGTTATGATTGTTCTGGGATATTTGCAATATAAAAATATAGTGTGTGATTGTCCATGAGTGCCCTCACAGGTTTCAGTTACAGTCAAGTGACCTGAGACCAGGAGGTAATTAAAAGACTAGATATGCTTAATTAAGGGTCTCTTGTAATTAGAACTGGCCCAGCTGCCAGGATATAGGGATCGTAAGCTTTTATGACGTCTTAGAGGAAAAAACATTTTTATACCATGGTGTGAAAAGTCATAAAAATCCTTTGATGTGCCCTGGAAAGAGGAACTGCTCGAGATCAAAGAGGGGATGTTAATTAAGGAGTCATACTGGGAAATTCATTTTTGCTGAAGTCACAGTATTTGAAATATCTCCTGACAGGAAGATCATTGTTTGTATAATTTTTTATTATTCTAAAAGGAGGAACTAGATGACATCATAGAAGGGGTGTAAAAAAACAGCATTTTAAACTGTATTCTGTGTCTCAACTGAGAGACATTTCTTTTTTGGCTCTTAAGAAACAACATCTAACTATAAGCACTATAAAGGTAATACATTAGATAGAAAAATTCTAATTGTATTGTGGTAGGAGTTTGTCTGTAGTTTTCCTTGTTTTTCTTTATGTGATTGTATGCTTTGTGATATAGTGTTCTGTGTTTACATTTTACATATTTTTATCCATTTTTAAGTAAACCTTTCATTTGAAAGATACTGTCCGGGTCTTCCAAGTTCTTTCTTTTGCATGTGACGTGTGGAGGGTTAAGACTGACAAAACTGTCTAGAAGCTTGATGGTGTTATTAAACTGGGAAAAGGTAAGAATATACCTAAGGTCTTTTATAGAGTTTTAAGGGTTCATTTTGGATACCTGGTTAAGTGCCCTTAGGCAAAAGATATCTGGCATCCCCCCGAAGAGCAGATTATCTGAGCCAGTACATTTGGGTACACTACCATAAGGTTCACAGTTTGAATCCCCCCAGAACTTGAGACTAAAGGTGATTCAGACCCACAAGCAGACAGGAGGGTTACCCTGTTCTGTTACCTGTTCACATTACTGGAAGTTGGCACTGTGGGAGCAGAGGGCCTGACCTGCTGAGTACATTTGTGACAGGGATTGCACCTGATACCTGCTAATGGTTTGTATCTTACCTAAAGAATAGAACCCAGCAAGTCCAAATAGGAGGTGCCCCATCAAATAAGGTCTTAAATGAGAGGGGGTACCTCAGGGATCACTTTTGGGACCCACACTATTTTTTATATATGTAAACTCTGTGACTCAGGTTATACATAAACCCAAATTCGTCTTTATGCAGATGATACTGTGTTAATTGCTTCGGGTAATAGTAAGAAAGAGATGGAAACAAATTTACAGAAGGACTTCCTAACTCTTTGCTCATGGTTTTCGGACTCCAGACTGGTATTAAATGGAAAAAAGTCCAAAACTATGATATTTGGGTCAAAACAAGCTCACAAAAAAAGCAAAGAAATATGTATCAAATCTGCAAAGGACGAGATCCTAGAGCAAATACAAGTATATAAATATATAGGCATCTGGATAGATCAGAGTTTGGACTTTGATTTTCACATATGTAAAACGGTAGAAAAAATAAACATCAGCGTGGGTTCCTTTAGACGTTCAAGAAACCATCTCGATTTCAAAATAAGAGAAACAGTGGTAAATCAAGTTTTTATGCCTATGGTTGACTATGGAGACCACATTTTTGGACTGGCAAATAAAACCCCATTAAGTAAAATAAACAAATTATATAATAAAATGGCAGGATTTGTACTAAAATGTGACCTTTTTACACATCATTGTAAAATGTATACCAGTCTGGGGTGGTGTGACTTTGAGACTAAGAGAGATAGGAAGTGGACTTACATGATATATAAAATCTTGTATCATGGCACTCCTGTTTATTTAATGGACAGACTTAAGATAAGGGGCCTCGAGTATGGCCTCAGAACAAGTATAATAAATAAGTATGTAAATCCTAAAGTTAACAACAAGTATGGTAACATGACTTTTTCAGCCCTGATCTATAATGTCTAGAGTATTGTGGATTTACAAGACAAAGAACTGACTAAAGTTCCGGGGTTCTTTGTTTCACAGACAAACAGGGAACCCTGGAAAGGATGTCAGTGTACTTCTATAGGAGTTATAAGGGAAAAATGTTAAACTAGGGTCCCCTCTCTCACTATTTTTGTTTACCTTAGGAGTATTGTCCCCTCCCCTTTTGATAGATCCGACATGCTTGGTTTCTGCCGGGTTTACGGTATCGTAATAGAAAGGGACTTGAGTACGTTTCTATTTATTGTTACTTTCTGTATGTTAAACCAGTGTTTATCCCAAACAGGTGACAGGATTTTGTATAATGGGATTGCTGATATGGGAAGGGATGCTAGTATATTCCTATTGGAAGCTATAAAGGGAATAGGTGCAATCTGGGTTCCCCCTTGTATCTTCTGTGTACCTTAGGAGTACCCCCCTTCCCCCTTGTTTATTAAGATAGATTTTATATGTTTAGTCCAGGTTAGGAACAAAGTAACTATATAATCCAGACTTTCAGTAACCTGAATATCAATAAGTTTTTATTTATTGTTATATTGTGTACGTTAATCTGTGTTTCTCTAAAACAAACTGAGAATAAATTGTATAACAAGACTATCTTGAAAACAAGCCCTTTGGACCTAATGATGTGGAATGTCAACTTCCTGTATAAAAATAAAGATTTTACATACCCTTTCTGACTCCAAACTGGAGCTGTTTAAATGCCATGGGCCTTTCTCACATGTAGGACTGTCCTCCAATGCCATTACCATAGACAGGCCTTTATGATCTGAAAAACCAAAACACTGCGTATGTATATCTTTTATAATAATGTATTTAGATACAAAAAAGTAGTCTATTCTTGTAGAGAGGGGTCCTCGACAGTATGTTCCCCCCCATACTGTGCTTTACCCTGTAAGCATCTTGTAGCTGAGTTGTAGTCACTATATCCCTTAAGGCATTAGAGTCACAGTAC
This sequence comes from Neoceratodus forsteri, assembly GCA_016271365.2. NCBI lineage: Eukaryota > Metazoa > Chordata > Ceratodontiformes > Ceratodontidae > Neoceratodus > Neoceratodus forsteri. Next base: position 546,514,289 of record CM057450.1, on the reverse strand, counting down.
AGTTTATTTATTTTTAATCCCCTATCTGTTGCTTGCATAGTGCAGTTGAAATCACCTCCCAACACCACTATCCTGCAGGTGTGCAAATATGATTGGATTTTATGAAACATCTCTATTCTATTTGTTTTGACCTGAGGGGCATAGCTATTTATTAACCCAAGACGAGTAGTTCCATACTGAATATCCAGGATTAACACCCTCCCAGGGTCTAAGTGTATTAGTCTTGTGACCTTGGGCTATATGTTGTTAAACAAAATCGCCACCCCATCACAAAGTTCCGTTCCTTGAGATCAAAATGTTACCCCTTTTCCCCAGAATTTGGATGCTTGAGCAGTCTTGAAAAAGGTTCTAATTCTTGTATCTTGCACCAATATTACATCTGCTTTATTATTCTGTAATTCCAAAAGGATGGTCAAACGTCTTTTCCCATTCTTAATGCTATTAAGGTTCACAGACAGCAGATGTAGAGATGTCATAACAAGTAACGGAAATGTATCTTGGAAGGCTACATATCATTTAGGTCTCGTATTCCATTTCTTCCTCCCTGTGTCTCCCTTGCTACCATCTTCTTTTTCTGATGAATTTTATTTATTTCAGTTTAGGATTAATACCTTTGAGTCCAAGACTCATTTTCCAAGGTTCCAGGTCATTGCTGAACAAACATTACAAATATAACAGTGTTTACAGAGAACAGAAAACAGTTACACAGACATTCAAATAGCAAAGAAATCTTATATATCCAACTAAATGTTGAAGAGGATAGGGTAAATAGGGTTCAGCTTTGTAGCTCACTATTTAGTTGGTCAGTCTTGCCTAAGGGGGGTAGGTAGGGGGCTCCATAGGTGAGGATGACACACAGGAAGAGTCTGAGTCTTCTTCATCCTCTGTGTCACCCCAGCCCTTGTCTTTCTGTAACACTTTGTATGGGTTGGATGTTATGATTTTCCCTTTTCCTTTTATCACTTTACGTTCTTTCCCTTTTGGTTCAGTTTTAGCACTCATACTTGTTCTTGGCTGTTTCTGTTTACTGTATTGTAGGGGGCCTCCTGTGTTTTCGGTGGGGGTTGGGGCATTACAGTTTGATCTATGTCCTGTGTTTCCATTTCTATCTTACCCTCTTTGTGTTGTAGAGTAAGTTCGTCTTGACTGGGTTCGTCCTTGTCCTCTAAATCTGTTTCCATAATATCCTTAGACAGTGTGGAGAGAGGGGAGTTATTTTGAGGAGGGGGGTCCTGTTTTTCCACACCACCTTTGTTTATGTGTGTATTTTGTTTATCCATATTTTTGTAATCTGTCTCTTCTGCAGTATCTGTGGAAACAAGTGGTTTCTTCTCTATATGGTCTCCTTTTCCGTGGGGCCCCTCCATGGAATTTTCACACTGAGAGGACCTTCCTGTCCCCTTTGCTTTATTTTGATTAGCATTCTCTTCTATTTCAATTTGTTTGACTTTCTCTGTTTCCTGCCATATAGTCTGCATTCATTTTTCAGAGGGTTGAGCGTAACCTTTTTTTTGTGCCTCTGTTATTAAGGCTTCATGAGAGGCCCCTTCTTCTGTGTTGTGAGAGATCCATGGGCATCTAACATAGGAATGTCCCCTTTCCTCACGTAAGCTGCATCTAAAGGTGTTTGCACATGATGCTGCTCTATGTCCCAACTCTAAACAATGGGTGCACCTGGGAGTATCACAAGCGTTACTCAGATGTAAGTGGGAGTCACATTTGTGGCAAGACTTTGGTTGTCCTGGGTAGAAAAGGGACCCTCTGTCTCTTCCCAAATAAAAACAACTCGACAAGTGTATGACACCATTATTTCCCATTATTAGTTTACACTTCATTCTCCATCCTCCCATCCAAATTTGTTGAGAATCAATGAGTGGGGTAGGGTGCTCTAATACCTCACAACGTTTCTTGAGCCAGGACAGTATGTCTTAGATATTAACCCCTTCATTTTTGAAGAGGATAGTGACTGTTCTGACTGCTGGCTTAGTTATGGGGACTGCAAAAAACGGGGACCATAACAGGATATTTTTGATTGCATTGTATTTAGACCAAAATCAATCCAGACATTCTACAGTTTTGAAGCTGATATCGTAATTGTGCTGGTCTGTGTGGATGAGCACAAAAACCTCAGAAGCATAGAACTTTAAAGAATCTTTCAGTAACATTCTTCCAACTTACACTCTATCCAGTGGATTTTCTAGACCACCCTTATATACTGTAGAACTCGAAATCTTCACTGCAAAAAAAATTTCACTATATTCACTGGAGTCTTGTTTAGCGAAATAATTTTTACAGCAAAGTTTACTTGCGTGCCATCACCATAACATCACCATCTCACCAGCCCACCAGCTTATCACCAACACCACCATTGGTACAGCATGCATAAAGTGCTGCAGTAAATACCTACCTGTCCATTATGTAGCTAGGAAAGATGTCTTTTCAAGTCAACAAAGAACGGCAACACCATGCCACCATGCCACCACTACCCGTTCCTGCATACCAAACACAGTCCTGTATTAAAAGTACTGAATTCCAAGTTTGCTATCCATTGAATGAACATTTACTGTACTCTAGTTTTAATGTAGTTGACAATGTGCTCTAATTAAGTTTGTACTATGTGCACTGCCAATGGAAGGGAACCCATTTACTGGATTCGTTACTGAGAACCATGTGGTTAGTAAGTTTCACTTCTGCATTACTGGCGAAAACTTTTTGCGTGTAAGTCAGGTTTCGTGTCTAACAAGTTGGAAAATACAGCAAAAGAAAACATATGGTAAAATGAAGCAAACTCTTTATTCACAAATATTGGGTGCAGAAAGCAAAACTAAAAATAAATTCCTCAGTCTGATTCTCGATCGGACACATAGACATAGATACATAGACAGTGTCGGCAGATAAGGGCCTATGGCCCACCAAGTCTGCCCATTTGAGTTTGTAACTTCAGTTTATGTTTTCCTAGAACTCTGTTGCCCCTTACCCCTGACCTCCAGAATTCCTTAATGCCTATCCTATGCATTCTTAAACCCCGTGATTGTTTCAGCCCCCACCACTTCCTCAGGCAGGGTGTTCTACTTGTCCACCACCCGTTCTGTGAATAAATTCTTCCTCACGTTTCCTCTGAATCATCCTCTCTCCAACTTCATCCCATGCCCTCTAGTCCTGGAACATCTTTTTTGCTTAAAAATAGTGTATTCTTGCACCCTGTTCCTCCCTGTAAGATACTTGTATGTCTCTACCATGTCCCCTCTCTCCCTCCTCTCCTCCAGGGAGTACATATTCAATTCCTTCAACCTGTCCTCATAGGACTTGTGATGCAATCCATGTACCATCTTTGTTGCCCTCCTCTGAACCTTCTCTACCCTGTCTATGTCCTTATGTAGGTAAGGTCTCCAGAACTGTACACTGTACTCCAGGTGGGGCCTCACTAGTGTCTTGTATAGTGGAATCATGACCTCCCTTTTCCTGCTGGTGATGCCCCTGCCTATGCATCCCAGCATCCTATTTGCTTTACCTGCTGCCTTGTCACACTGTTTCCCTACCTTGAGGTCATCAGAGATGATAACCCCAAGATCCCTTTCCTGCTTGGTGCATGCTATATCCTCACCCCCCAACTGATATATTGTGCCAGGGTTTTTGTGCCCCATATGCATTATCTTGCACTTCTTTGCATTGAATTTCAACTGCCAAACCCCTTACCATTCTTCAAGTTTCTGCAGGTCCCTTCGCATTCTGTCTACACCCTCTGGTGTGTCTACTCTGCTACAGAGCTTTGTGTCATCAGCGAACAGTGAAATTCTGCCTTCTAGGTCCTGCGCAATGTCACTGATGAAGATGTTGAACAGGATCGGTCCCAGCACTGATCCCTGTGGTACCCCACTGGTCACTTTTCCCTCTGTGGAGTGACAGCCATTTACCACCACCCTCTGTGTCCTGCCACCCAGCCAGTTACCTACCCACCACCTTCTGTCCTGCCCACCCATATTCCCTAGTTTGTGTAATAGTCTTCCATGTGGCACAGTGTCAAAGGCCTTGCTGAAGTCCAGATGAGCCATGTCCACTGCCCTCCCTGATCCACCTCCCTAGTCACCCAGTCAAAAAATTCAATGAGGTTGGTATGACATGCATGACCTCCCCCTGGTGAAACCATGCTGCCTTGGATCCTGCAGTCCATTGACAACCAGATGTTCCACCAATCTCTCCTTCAGTAGTGCTTCCATGATCTTCCCCACTGCCGAGGTGAGGCTGACTGGTCTGTAGTTCCCCGCTTCCTCTTTGTTCCCACTTTTGTGTAAGGGGACTACATCTGCTGTCCTCCAGTCTTTGGGTACCTCCCCTGTTTCCAGTGATCGGCTAAACAGGATAGCCAGAGGTTCAGCCACCACCTCTCTGAGTTCTTTAAGGACCCTGGGTGCACCCCATCTGGCCCCATTGCTTTATCAACTCTTATTACTTCCAGTTCCTTCAGGACCCTTTCTCATGTAAAGGGACTTGTGTCCATTTCTGCACCATTCTCACCCTTGTACTCCCTTCAGACCCATTACCCTCCTCTTCCTCAGTAAAGACTGAGCAGAAATACCTGTTCAGTATGTCAGCTTTACTGTTGTCATCCTCCACGTGGCCCCCATCCTCCCCCTTCAGTCTCACTATCCCTACCTTTGCCTTTCTTTTTTCACTTATGTACCTATAAAAAGTTTTGTCCCCTCTACCCACTGATTTTGCAATGTGCTCTTCTGTCTGAGCTTTGGCTTCCCTTACTGACCTCTCTGCCTCCCTTTGCTTCTCCTGGTACTTCTCCCTATCCCTTCTGCCTGTGTTTTTTTGTATTGCCTGTATGCAATCTTTTTGGCTTTCACTTTCTTTGCTACCTCTTTGGAAAACCATAATGGTCTCCTCTTCCTTTTCTTCTTGCTAACCTGCTTAATGCATAATTCTGTTGCTCTTGTAATCCCCGTTTTAAATACTGCCCACTGTTCCTCAGCCCCTGATTCCTGCCCTATTCCCCTTAATGCCTCTTTCAAGTATCTCCCCATTTTCCCAAAGTCTGCCCCCCCCTAAAATCCAGGATACGTGTTTTTGTGTGGTTTGGTTCTGCTCCTTCTGTGATTTCAAACCACAATGACTGGTGGTCACTGTTCCCCAGGTGCTCCCCACAAAGCCATCTACGAAGTTGTTGGGGCTTCTCCCCAGGCTTCTCTCTCTTTATTCGTCATCTGTAGCAGCATCTGGAAAAGAAATGAAAAGTACAGTTAAAATCAAATTCAGTGTGAATGAGGACTAAGTTTGTTTTGGTGTAAAAGGCTTACCATTCAGGCATTCAGAGGGAGCATGTAGGATTCCAACTTACTCAAAGCCCCTCTTGCAGTCCTCAGTTCGAGCTGCGAGTTTTGTAATGCTTGCCACCAACCACTGTGCATGCCTATTTTTAATACTGGTTGTATGGAGGTCAATGTTAAATTTTGTTTCAGGCTCACATTGTGTCATTTTGGCTGCCACCTCACTCGCATACCACTTGGTGAAATGAAGTTTTAACTCATCTTTCAGAATCTAGTTCACTGAAATGTCTAGCGGTTGAAGAAGGTTGGTGCAGGAGGCAGGTACAAACACTGACACAATGTTGTGTTTGTCGAAAGCCTCGATGACATCAGATTTAGTGTGACCACGGAATAAATCCAATTTTAACCGTGTCCTCTGAACAGTCGGTAGCTGAAGTTTTGTTTTTATGGCTTGCACATAGGGAACGATGACACCTTTGATGTACTGCACTGTTGTTTGAGTGTTGGCCCAGTGGTTTTCATTAAGAGTCACTTGCCAATCAGATGGGAATTTGTATGAAGAGTGGTGCTGGTTGGTCTTGTCAGGGTAGATGATCTGAGTGGGCAGGTAGTGGCCAGACAAAGTACAACAGAGGATGACAGTAATCTGCCATCTATCACCCAAACCTGCCACTTCAACTTGCTTTTTCCTCACCATCTCCATAGTCCACTCCGAGCATGGCACCAAGTTAACACCAGTTTCATTGAGATTTAAAACTAGCTCTGGTGGAATTAGTTCTTGATGAGCTGCAGTGGCAATTCTGCCCAAGAACACTTTTTTCAGGGCATCGAAATCAGTTGGTGTTTTCTGGGCAGCCTTGGTGCCCTTTCTCTTACTGAAGCCCATTCTGTTCAGAAACAGCCATGACCACTGCCTTGAAAATTTCAAACTACCCCCATTCTCTACCAGTAATTCTTGGCTTTTGGCCTTCACAATGCCAGTTGCTATTACAATCAAGAGCCTACCATTAATCACAGCACCTTCTACTTGCAGTCTTTACAATATTTTTTAATTCACCCTCAACATGTGCCATGAGTAGACTGGGACGCCCTCTGGGTTTTATTGGGAGCTCCTTGCAGTTTGTCAGGGTCTGGTGTATCTGTCAACTTTACTTTGTAATCCCTCTTAAATGCATGCACTGTGCTTTCATTAATTTTCTGGTGGTACTTGCCTTCATAATACCTGACTGCATTCATGACACCATGTTCTGCGGAATATTTTCCGATTTCAAATCGGACTTCAGGAGGATAAACCACATAGTGCGAGCTACGTTTCTTAACAGGTGGAGAGGTAGCAGCTAGATCCTTGGTAACAGCCTCTGCCATTAAATTAGAGATGCCAGCAGTGACTGAAAGAACATCAGCATCCAAATTGTCAGTCTGTAGGGCAGAGAAATCTTGCTTGCTAGCAGGTCTCCGAGGCGAGTTAAGCCACTTGATGATAGACATCCTTCACAGTTGAGCAGCAGTGATGAAATGAGACACAGTGACAATCCATGGGATCAAAGACCTTGCCGTGAGATTTTATATAGGTGCGATCAGCTGATTGGTCTCTTGAGCGTGATATAAATTTTATGCAAATATTTCTAGTTGTACAATAGTAGTCTGATAGTGTTACGCTTTGGAGCAGGTTCCCTCTTATTTTTAAAGAGGTCAGCCATTCTTAACATTGGTTTAACATGCTGTCTTTGCTGTGGATCTTGCAGTTTTTTAATCCCAAGCTCTACTGGCATCATCTCTTCTTCGGCCTGTGCCCTATGCAGGCCATCCTGTATTCTAGTGGGCCCATCAGTTATCTGTATTGGGGGAGTAGGCCTCTTAGATAGAGGTGCTGTGGATGTAGAGGCTACTGCCAACCTTTCGATTCCTTCATTACTCTTTACTACCATACTGTCTTTCTTCCTTGTTACCGCCACTTTTTTCTATAGAAGTAACAGTCTGTTTCCCCCCATCGATGTGTTTTCTACATTCTCTTTTTTTTTGTGTGTTGCAACACCCATTGGTATACTTCTTTTAGCATTTACAACCATGCTTTTGTCCTCTATTTTATCACAAATAGCATTATTATGTTTTGGAGAAAGCATCATTTTACCTGTTGTAGTAATTTCTATGTCCTTGTATTGTGCTACCGCTGGGTCTGCTGGGTTTGGTGATCATCCACCTTTTGGCTCCTCCACTCAGCTGGCATTTTGCAAAGCAGTTGCGGGCATCCAAAATTCCTGATTATGCTCAACCCCATTTGGTACCTGTTGTTCTTGGCCCAGTTCACCCTTTCCTTTAGTAAATCGAGCAGAAGCTCCAAGCGTTTTCTTCATCCCCCAGCTGCTCTTTTTCCCATCTTCAAAACATTCTCAGTTTTCCTCAGATCCTCTGGGTGTGGTCTTTATGGCAGTGCATCAATCCCCTTGCTCCTGTAATTTCTCTTCTATTGTCTCCGTGGACTGCCGCAACATCTCTGAAGCGATGCGACATTTTTCTTCCTCGTCAGATATATGCTGCAAAAGTTATCATCATTTAGTTTCCAGTTCTTGTTGTAGTGTTGCTGTGAGTTTTGCGGAATCCTTCTCCTCATTTTCTGGGACATCAAAGTTCTCCTGCAGTACAGCATACACCTCATCTGTTTCATCTGACTTGTCTAAAATGTCTAGAGGCGCCATCACATTGAAACCAATGTTCACCTCTTGTAATACTATCAGAACATTCTCCTCCTGAGCCAAATTCAATTCTGAGGCTTGGGGGTTGGGGAGACCTGTTCCCCAGCCTCCAGAATATCCATCATCTCCTCTGCAACACCTTGGTCGGCCATGTTGCTGCCGGCCAGCAAATCCCCCCTTGGGCGAGTAGGAGAGTTTCCCCAGTGTCCTGGCCAAATTTCCCCCATTCACTAAAATCCCACAAACAGGTTAACCTGATTCAATACATTAGTTTGCATCTGTATCCCCACCCCCCACCCTAAGGGACAAGGCTGAAAATAGGCCTTCTGTTGCTTCACTATCAACTTACACCTCCACACTCATCACTGTTCCTTCTACTCCTCCCTCTCTAGTCTCCCACTACCCTCACATCTCCAGTCCCATTGCTTCTCCTTCATTGCTAAATACTGATTTTGTTCCCTTCCTTCTTACCTCTCCTCACTTCTCTCTCCAATCCTCTCCTCCTCCTCCTCCTACTCTCTCTGCTTCAGGGATTCCCGCACTTTCTCGATTCCCCACCCTCACTCCTCTGCTGGGCAAGCTGCCTTCTCTTATTGCCTTCCCTTTCTCTGGAACTTGCTCCCCTCTCCTTTCCTTTCCATTCCACCTCTCCCCCCTTCACTTCCAGCCTTTAGCTTCATGCAATGGCACCATCCTGCTCCCCCCCGTCTTTGTCAACCCACCTTTTAACTTTTTCTTCCATCTCTCCAGACCCTCCTCCTGCTTAGGACCCATCTATATGTTATGTTTTTAGGCCATTCAGACTATCCTGTACATCAGTTTAGCACTGCCACCCTCCCCAACTCAGACACGTGCATACAAATTGTGGTCTCTTTGCACACTTGCTCACATGTCAATTGCATAGAACAATACTGCTGTTTACTTACCTAGCCGATACATGGCTACTTCACCTATGCACCTATGGTTGTCTAAATAACCACACACTGATATTTTGTGAAGTTTACTTTTTCTGTACTACCTTTTTTCTCTCCCCAGGGTCGCACCTGGAAATGAGCCTTGGCTCAGTGTGCCTCTCCCGATTCACAATGTTTAAATAAATAAACAGGGCAAAATTGCCTAGCCTTCCTTTCCTGGTTAACAGAAACTAAATAAATAAAATTGTTAAATTGTACAGCTTTATAGCTTTTTAGAGCCATGGCAAACTTATTTAACAGATCTCTTGAGCTTTGTTATGTACCTCTAGACTGTAAAAAGGCTTGTGTGGTAGCTACATTATGTTCAAAAGGGGCAATAAGATAGACAATATGAAAAACTTTAGGCAACTTTTGCTGATGCCTGTTGTCTCAGTTTTGCTAGAGTGCCTGATTACAGTGGTGAGCTCCTACAGTATTTGCTCTACAGTGGTTGTGCCCTCTATCCTTGTTTGCACTGGCTGTGAAGAGGAAATTAGCCCAGTTGAGGATTCCACACAGCACTCACCTGATGGACACATCCCAGGACACAGAAGGCCTCCCACCTAACAAAAGACAAGAACACGGCAGACGCCAGAGACACCACATGGCATGGTAACAAAAGACAAGAACACGGCACATGCCATAGACACCACATGGCACGGTAACACAGGACACTTCAACACCCACCATGGTGTGCACATCGGACAATGTCACATGAGACTCAGAACAGGGCACAGAAAACAGAGTATACACACAGAGCATTGTGCATGGTGCACGGGGCAACAGGGGGCAGCAAGGGCACGGAGCATAGACACAGATCTGCTGTCGAGGCCCTCAGGGACACATTTTTCTGAATGAAGGAACAGTGGGCAGAGTCTGCATGGGATGAATGCAGTAGTAAGTGGCTTAGAGAAGCAGAGGATTCATCAGACTAGGGTTGGGTACAGACAGTTGCATTGTAGTGTCTCACATAAAGTATCAGTGGTCTGTGCACAGAGGTGGTAGCCACGATCATGAAGCTAGTGGCCTTCCGGTGGTCTGTGGATGGGGGATTCAGCAACCTATCTGATGTCATTGGGTGTGGACTCTCTGCCCTGACACAGGTAGTGCTGGCAGGGCATGGGCCGATGGCAGCCCACTCACAGCTGCCCACTTACTGCCAAGCCCTGTGCCCATGAAACAGGTGGACTGTGCAGAGGTGGTATTGGAGTAGCATCTGGACACAGACCCCCCCTTCCCAGGGTGCACTGGATGGCTCTGTAATGGAAAAGGCCACTAGCAAGAGGACAGCAAAATCACAATGTGGCAGGAGACACAGTGCATGATTGTGTAAAGCACCCCCACACGAATGATCACCCCAACACTGCCAATACCCACACACACAGAACAAGCACATGGGCCACACCACACTTGACTGCACTATGCAATGGGCAGTATGCATGAGATTGTGCATGTCATATTTATTGCATTGGTAAATGCCACCTCCACACACATTCCACCTACTGTCCCATACACCCCCTGCAATAGGTAAAGTAGTTGAACACCACCCTCACCCTGCATGCACACCCTGCATGGTATGCTGGATCCATATGCCGATGCAACAGTGACATTTCAACAACGAATTACATTACAGTGGCAATTTGATGTTGCCGCTGTAATGTACATGTGGGACCCCGGCACTGCTTCTCTGGGTCTTGCACCCCCTCCCCAAATCAACTCCAACTTGGAGTTGATTGTATTAAAATACGGGGGAGGGGGGTCGGGAAGAGCCCCCTACATGGGGGGTTGGGGGGGCAAAGCCTCCTGAAAAAAACAAACATTTTACTTGACGGGCTTTATGCCGACAGCAATTACGATCAACATAAAGCCATCACTGTAATGCCGGTTGACAAACAGACATTGTAGATCCTCCTGGATCCAGTCCGCCATGCCATCTACAATTTGTAAACATGTCAGCAACATAATCACTTGGCACGTCACAGGGACACCTAGCACTGCCCTCTGGTAAGAGTAAGTGCTTTTGTACAGCTGTGTTGTGTAACATGCAACAATAAATACCACACACACCCTGCTAGTTGTGAGCTGCAGTGTCTCTTCTGTCTTTCTGAATCACCTGAAGCTCATCTTCAGCTGCTCAAACATTCTGTCTATGATAACCATGTCAGGCAATTTGCCTCATAGAAACATAGGATATGCCAACCCAGTGGCATTGGAGGTTGAGGCGCTGGTTGCGACACCTCACGCCACACCAGCGACCCAGGTTCGGGAATGAGCCCGGGCTACCGGGAGTCGGCAGGGGGAGAGAGGATTGAGTGTCCTGTGGACTGCTGTCCTCTCTCGGGGGGAGGGTGCCATGTCATCCTGCCAACTGATTGCCCTCTGGTGGTGACTGGAGGGCAATATGGGTTGGGAAGCACACTCTGACATAACCACATCGGTAGGGAGGGGGGACAGGAGAAAAGGAGGAAAAAGGAGTCTGGCAGGGCTCCATGATGGTCCGCCACACCCAAGAGGCAACCCTGACCTCTGGATTGGGTCTCTGGGGAGGGGGCACCACCTCCCTGGCCCTGCCACAGGGGCAAGCTGTAGGGGAATTGTCATGGTTGGCAAGTGTGGGAGCGGTGGGACCCGAGAGAGAGAGAGTCCTCCTTTGCAGCAATAGGTGCATGAACACATACAATAAAATCACAGTACAAGTAATGAATTTCAGAAGGCAAAAGCAATGTAAAGAGAGTACATATACATTGGTTATGGGGCAGCCAGGGTAAAAGCTAAAGGACAGTGCTGCCAATGCCAGGCATGACATTTGTACTGAACCAAAGAGGCCTAAAATTCAGATTATAGAGTACATTGAGTTGTAAGCTATACAACTGAGTAGGCAAAAATGGTTAAACATGTAAAATAACACAGATGGGATGCATAGGACATGGGTGGCTGTAGTGCAGGGAGAATAGGAAGAAGTCTATCTGTGGGTGCATTCTTTAGTGAAATCAGATAGGGAACGCAAACTGGCCTGCTACAGAGTTACTGTGAGGCATATGAAAGGAACAAGCAGCACATGAACGTGTAACCCCCCTACAAATGGTGGTTTCTGAAAAGTCTTCCTTGAGCTTGCCTAAATGCTCACTGCCAGGCTAGTGTTCTGCGTTTTAGCAGTTTAAATGTATTGCAAGAGAGTGCCTGTATAGCCTCTGTGTACTGTCTCTTTAAGAGCTGCCTGGATTGCAGTCATAATTAATCTGAGAGGGAGCTCTGTTAGAAGATGTACTTGTTTACTGATCATTTGTTAGAGTAGTAATAATTTTGCAGTTTGTTCTAACCTGTCTTCTTTGCAGCATGGACAGTTCTGTTTGTTTCCATCATCTTGGTTCTGGACTGCAGAATGGGCCAATCAGTACATTTGGGACTCTAAAATGGAGCCTGCCTAAAGGATCTTGGTGGGGCCAAAACTTGTAGGAATTGTAGTTTTGGGCTTTTGGCACCTAAAATAACCTGGAGGGGGAGCCCTTGTTGTGACTGACAGACAGATCAGCTGACCAAACCTTTTGGATCTTGGGGAAAGTCCCACACTGCTTGCAGTTTCAGTTAGATCTGAGTTAGGAAGTGAAGAAGTAACAGATTGAGATAGTTCGAGCAGCAGTCCATAGTGGATTTGCGTGTGAGAACTGTGGAAAGGCCTGAGTTTGGCCTGCATGCCTGCATGCTTGCATGCTATTCCTGAGATGGAACTTTTGCTTTTTTGGGACTGAATCTGAATTTGGAGAGTGAATTAAAGAGGACAGGAAATCTGTGCTAATTGGAAGCAGTTAGTAGTGTTCCTAGTGAGAAAAATGAATAGGTTCATCTCCAACTGAGCCATGTTTAACTGTACCTGAATAAACACTTATGTTTTTTCAATTGTTTTCTTTTGACGGATAATATTCCACACAGTTCTCCTCACAGAACCAGTCATTTGCAGTTTTTACTATGTCATGGTTTGTGTAAAGAATGCTAAGCATGAGCTATTGTCCTATCAGAACCATGTTCAGAGTTTTGAGCTCAAACCGTGACATAGTTAAAACTCCAGATCAATGGATCTATGGACAGAACTGTAACAGAATGCTGTCCATAAAAACAAAACAATGCAAAACACTGTTTTTTCACATCGCTTTTTATTAAGGTGCAGTTACATATGGATCGTTTAAGTTTAGGGATATCATTTCTGTAAATAAGAACATTATAAACAACTGCCAATTGGAAATCATTTCCTGTCCTCTTTAAGCCACTGAATCATGACCAGGCTTTAACCTGAAGAAGACCGAAGATTTCCTGAATGCGATCGGCCTGTCAGGACTTCCAGCTACCTCTGAACTCCCGGATTGTGCAGAGACTCTGTAATTGTGGCCGGAGAGCCATTTGCCTGGTACAGTGGAATTTCCTTACATGTGAATGTACTGTGTGCTTATAGTGGGTCGTGATTTGGTTCCCCACTATGTGTCTGAACTGTGTTTTGCTTGCTGGGGGCTGTATCCAGCTCCACAGACTAAATCCGTATCCATTTTTGTTTGCCTGGGCCCTGCTACACTGGCCCAACCAGAATACCTGCTATGCAGAGAAAGTCATTGACGAGAGACCGGCCTGGGGATCTGCCCCCTGCTCAACGCCTTGAACAGGAATGATGCCTCGGTGATTCGTGTGGGCCCCGCTTCTCCGGGCACTCCAGCTCAACAGCCTGCAGTCCTGATTTTGTCCTGCCTGTGTCCGGTATTGGGTATCGTGAGTAAACATCAGGGTAGCTCCCTGCAACAACAGCTAAATCTAAAAGTGTTGTCATCTGATTGCCTTGTTGCCTTTTCTTTCACGAACTGAGCCCTCCGGCTCCGGATTACAAATAGTGTGTGTTGTGCATGTTGCTTTCTTCCATCACAGGGCCCCAACCAGCTGCAATGTTCCTGGCTAGCCCGCCGTTTTCCTACCTGGGTACCCAGAGTGTGTGACTGTGTAGGGACTCTGAACTACATGCATAACTGTCTGATTAATATGGCTTTTAAGCAAATCAACCTGATTACGCCCCTCCCTTGTTCAAGTCCCCTGATCAGATTTAACTTTGTTTGCATTTAACCTGACTGTGGTTCCAGTTTGTGACAAAAGTATTGTACTGTTGCTATTTGCTGTGCTTAACCTTGTTTTACAGGGGGTCCCCAGGGTCAAGCTAGAGGAACCAGCCCTGGTGGTAAGTGCAAGCAATGTGGGTAATTGCCTGGTGAATAAGGGTCATTGTGAAAGTAGTTATTGTATATTGTTCAGGCCACTAGAAGGGAAAGAGGGGGTGGTTACAGTGTCCCGGAGGGCTGTGCAAGGTTAGCTTGACCACTAATAACCCTGACCTCCAGGTGGAGGCACCCGTTTCATTACCCAGGCCCCTTAACCTGCTACTAGCCAGGCAGGTGGGGTAGTAGCCCTTGGGATAGCGCCACCTAGGGGTTACAAATGGAAGAGTAGGAGTTGGGGATGACAGGGCTAAGGAGAGAGGACAGGTTAGTAGGAATATTGGCAAGCCAGTATTTTGCCACAAAGAAGGAACAGTGTGAAAGATACTGGGCTTCAAGAGTGGGGAAAGAGAGATTAGCGTATAGAGAAAGCAGTGATGGATGAGAGATTAAGCAGCCTAACCAGAAGAAGGAATGAAAAAGAGGTTGAGCATGGCAAGTGTAGACTTTGGGGCAGCACTGTAGCCTACATCTGCATAATCAAACACAAGCAAGATAATCTTAAGGATGATTTCACAGTGAACCAGGAAAGGAAAGCATGGTTTGTTTTAATACATTAGATACCTCCCTCTCCTACCATAGTCACATTCAACATCAACATCTTTCCTCTGCTGTCAACGCTAGAATGGGAATCCTCTATAGACTTAAACACTGCTTACCCACACAGGCTTTGCATCTGGCAGTCTCCTCCTCAATCCTCTCCCTAATTGACTACGGGATAGCGATATATGGATCAGCAGAACTCACCGCACAACATGGTATTAACACTGCCCTGAATAAAGCCTGCCGACTAGTCACCAGCAGAGACCGTCTAACTCATACCTGTGACCTTTACGCCCTGACTGGTTGGCTAAACTTCCAACAAAGACTTAAGTACCACACCTGCATCCTTGCAAAATAAAAAAATACAGCTTCAGCTAGCCTCCGTTGGCCTTCTCCCCATAATCAGCCCAGCCCCCATCAGGCGTAATACACGACTCGCAACAAACCTCTCATTCCAGGTCCCCCACTGTAGGACATCACTGGGTCAAAGATCTTTCCGGTACCATGCTCCCCTTTGGCTCAATGCTCTACCTCCTCGGCTCTCTCAGACCCATAGCATCTCCCTATTCAAAGCAGGCCTCAAAGTTCACCTAACCGAGTCTGCAACCTGTGACTGTGGCTAGCTCTGCCCACCTAGTATGCTCCCTAACCCCCCTAATAACCGACTCAGGGTCTCCACAGACCCCATGAATCCGCATTCCTCCCATCTCTAACAAATGATACCCAGAAAGCTGCCTACCACTGTCTCTGGTGAACTAAGGTAAAGCCTGGACTGCACTGTCAGTACTGTTTGTGAATATTGCTTGAGTGTGTATGTTTTCTTGTATACTGCTTTATTACATATGTATCCTTGTATTTTGTTCTCCCTCGACTCCCTGTAACCAATGTGGAGCCTTTGCAAAAGAGTCTGTGACTCAAAGGATTGTAATTCCGATTATATGCAATAAATAAATAAATAAAATAAAATAATACAGCAAACTAAGCTTAGGGCAAAGTTTCTTGTGCATGGTGTCAATATGTGTGTGTGTGTGGGGAGGCTGACATTATGATCCAGCCACACTCCTAAGAACTTGAAATGGGGTACCTGTTCAATCAGGCTGCCATCTAGAGTTGAGATAAGTGTGAGTTGGAGCCTTGCTAATCTCTGTCTAATGCCGGAAGCATGAGAGACGGTTTTTCTTTTGGCATTTAATGAGAGCTGATTTGAAAGGAACCAATACTAAACATTGTTAAAGTCATGCTGGAGTGAGGACTCCAGCTCAGGTACCGAGACATCTGAAGCAAACAGAACTGTGTCACCTGCACACATGTACATGTGGGAAGAGACACAGCTGGAGGGGAGGATATTTAAGAAGATGGAGAAGAGGACCAGACCAAGGATGGGGCCCTGGAGGACACCAGACTTGATGGGCAGAGGGGTGGATAGGGCATCCCCAACTTGGACCGAATTAAGCCAATCTGAGAGGTAGGAATGTAGCCACCAGGCTGCCATGTTAAAGAGATCTGCAGCACCTAACTTATCCAAGAGAAAGAGGTGGGCCACTGTATCAAAGGCCTTTGAGAGGTCTATGAAAAGGGACACAGTGAACAGGCCCTCATCTATGCTTTTCAGCACAAAGTCTGCAAACCAGAAAAGGAGGGAGATGGTGGACTGGTTCTTGCTGGATAGTTGGGAGAGATTAAATTTTCCTGTGCCTTAGAAAGGGCAGAGAGGAGCAAGATGGGCCAGCAGTTACCTGGGGAAAAGGGTCGCCCCCTTTGAGGAGAGGGAGTACTTTAGCTAGCTTCCAGGACTGGGGGACAGATCCAGGTTGGAAAGAGAGATTGAAAAGTGAAGCGAATGAGGCAGCGATGGCTGCTGCAGAGAGAGACAAATCATGTGTTGATCTCGAGTACCTGGTACAGACATGCATAGTGATGTTTGCAGCATCACTCTTGACCTGAATGTTCATGTTGTGGTATGGCTTACAGTTTCTCTATGCCTCCTCAACCTATATCAGCGCAAAGATTGCCACATGTGCACAGACGAAGGCACCAGTGGTATTGGGCATACCTGCCACAGAATGGAGGACTGGTTAGGTGTCCCTCAGTTCTGGCTCCATCAATGGGAACATGATGATGTCATTGTGGCATGCCAGCAGTGCATCAGTCACCTGCCAGAGGCACCTGCTGATGGAGGACTGGCTCATGCCGGTATGCCGTCACTATGGTGACAACTTTACCACAATCAACACTACAGCAACAAGAGCGACAAGTCACTGTAGTGTCGGTGTAGGACCCCAGCACTGCTTTCTGGTGGTCTTGCCCCCCTCCTCTGAATAAACTCCAACTCAGGGTTGATTAATTTAGTTATGGGGGTGTGGGGGGTTCAGCAGGCAAAGCCCCCCAAAGAAAATACAGTTTGAAGTGACTGCCTTTATACTGACTGTAAATGTGGCCGACACAAAGGAGTAGCTGCAATGTCGGTCGACAACGAATTTGCCGACCGACTGTCATGGATGTGCTCATGTCAATCATGGCCCAAGTCATGCATTGTAAAAACTATATTAGGCCAGGGCCACTAGCACACATGTGAGTACACCCAGGGCATGGCCCAAGCATGACCTGTACTGTAGCTGTGGTCTCAGTAGCTAGCTGTCGTGCCCCTGGCAAAGTGGTCCCTGCCTATGCACTGCTGACCCATTAGTGTGGCTGTGTCAGCCCTAGGCTGGTTGATACGGGGGTATATTCAGCACAGCATTCATAAGCCTCCAGCACCTTATTGTGTAAGTCCCGCAGAATCTCCATTAGGATACTGCGAACATTGTTGCCCTGTGAAATCCCATGCCTGATAACACACCCTGACATCCTCACCATAGACCACAGCATGCACTGCATGCCCCCTTAAAATACTGTTTTTTCACCTCACGTGGCTAATCATTGGCAAGCAGATGTGGGTGGCGCCTATGGCATGGTGTCATACCTCACCAACTGTGCACATTTACCTTGCTACGGAGGTGCAGACACCAAAGGTAGACCTGCAGAATGCCACACACCAAAAAGACACTGCCCAAGCCTGCACCTGTGCCCCCAGAGACCTACATTCATGGGCCCTTACCCTGGAGAGCAACTGGTACCGGGACCAGCATAGGGTGCACTGGTGACTTGTTGAGCGACAACAAGCAGGTGTTACACTGTGTTCATGTTCACCACCATCACTGTTATGCTGTAATTGCTTGTTTACTGACATGTCATACTGTGCTTTGACTGCCATTTCATTTGTAATTGTATGGGTTGACTGCACCACTCAGGACCCTAATACTGAGAAGGGGCTGGCCAACAAGGTCCCCTGACAAGCCAAAGGTCTATGACATAGCATAGACCAAGACCCAGAAGACTGGCTGCTTCTGGATGGGGATGGGGATGGTGATGGTGATGGCAGTGTGGCTGGGACAGGAACAACAGAACAGATCCAGGGCCAGTGGGACCATGGCTGCAATATGTAAGAAAGGGTGTTGTTGCAGCCCATCCACCATTCCTAGATGGAAAATGAACATAGACCTGTAAGCCAGAGCATATACTGTTATCCCAGGTGGGACTGAATGGACTAGCCAGGCTGTGCTGCAGTGGACACATTTGCAAAACACCTGCCACTTGCAGTAGTGGGGTGTGAAATAACCCAATTTTCTGGGCTATGCCTCATTTCATTTTTGCGTTTTACGTCTTTCACAAAGTAAAGGCACACCATTTGGTGGAAAGCATTTCATAGTGACTGTGTTGTTTTTTTAGGCGGGGGGTTGCGCAGTACATGGGTGGTGTGTACCAGAACCGGGAGGGGGAGCCAATACGGGACAGGTGTGTACTGGGGCTAGGGGGAGTGCAGTATGGGCAGATGCATTCTGGGGCTGATCCTAGTACATCAGCTATACTGTCAACACTTATTAGTGCCACATCTGCAGGTCACTGTAAAAATAAACACTCTTGTAGCAAAATATCTTGAGTGATGCTTTTCCAGCAATAATTTTTTCAAAAGTACATTCCATAAATCTTAAAATGCTCTTGACTTCATTGCAAAAATTAGAGACTTTTTCACTAACAGTAGCTATGCTACCTATACATGACTGAGCTTCTTTGATTGTGCAAATAAGCTGTGCAAATTGATGCTGGATATTAAAGTTGCAACAATAAGCAAGTGCTGCAGGAAAGTGTTAGATTTTACCAACTGCGACACAAGCCCTTGGTGTCTGAATACCCTGGTGCTTTGGACCTCATGTCCTTCAGGGGGGGTGTGGCTTACAAGTTATCCACCAACACTGTTTATAATCTGCACATAACCATGGTGACCCCACCTTCTCAATCATAAGTTGTTTTTTTTATTATTATTCTTTATGCGCCAGGTAGCCTGGCAGGCAGCCCTGGTCCCTCCCTCGGAGGGAATTGGTCTCCGGCCCCACCTTCTCCCCCCCAGTTTTCCTGGTGATCCCCCATGGGTTCCCCCACTTCCGGTGACAGAGCTTGGGCAAGGAATGTCAGCTTCCCCCTCACCCTGGAGAACAAATCCAGATTCCGGGTGTCAGGACGGGTGATGGTGGGGCCATCATGGAGCCTGCCAGACCGAGTTTCCTGTTTTTCTCCTCCCCCCGCCAACATCGTATGTTGGCTCGAGCTTCCCAGCCCATATCTCCCTCCAGCCATCACTAGAGGGTGATCAACGAGTGGGACAGCTATCCCTCCCTCCCCAAGAGAGGAGAGCAGTCCTCTGGATGCTCAGTCCTCACTCTCCCTTGCTGAAACCCGGTGGCCCTGGCTTGTTCCCAAACCCGGGTTGATGGTGTGGCGCGAAGTGTGGCATCCAGCACCCCAACCTTCAGCACCACCGAGAACCATGGGCTATTCTCTTTTACAAAAACTATTTCTAGTCAGGCTACTTATTATGCCCGTGTAGCCTGAGACAGTTCAACCTGAATATCCATGCTGCTTCTTTTTGAAGCAGAAAGTGGCAAACGAGCTCCACCTCGGGGTTAGGTGTTACCTGTTCAAGACCAATACAGGACAAATGTTACACATTTTTGTTATATTTCCTTATGAGGTGTCCGCCAAGAGGGTATCCTCTTTTACCCCCATAATGTCCCTGACATGCTCCTACAATCTCTGTTTCAAAGGCCTTATGGTCTGCCTGACATAGACCTTGTAGCAGGAGCAATTCAGGACATACACTACAAAGTGTGAAAAAATGCTATAGTAGCTGAGAGCAAGAAAACAGTGAACAGGAGGGGAGTCAGAAAGTGCAATACAAGGTGTTTTTTAGAGAAAAAAGACCAGACCGGCAGAGGCAAACAGAAAAACAGACCAAGAAACATAAAAGAAGGGCAAGGAGGGGGAAAAGGGGCAGGAGGACAAAAACCAAGCTAACTGAGGATGTCAGCAAGGAACAAGTGAACGAGACAACAGCTTTTAACGCTTCCTCAGTGACTCTCATGAAGCAGCCAATCACAGTACTCAGTAAAAGTTTATCCTTTGCACCTACCCCAAAAGTCAGCGAGTTTGAGATTAACCTTCAGCTGTTCACAATTTTTAGAAAAGTCTGGTTGAGGTACATTTTTGCTAAGAAAGGAAATAACACAGGAGACAATATGGGTTTTACTAATGAAACTGTCAGTGATCTTGACAGACCATAGACATTCTGGCAGAACTACTGGAGGAGAACAGACTGGGATATCCAGAAGAGGTCAACTTTCCACAAGATGAAATGGACGGAGAATACATGAATGAATATTCAGAGATGTTCTTGGAGACTTAGCAGGATGGAAGAAGTCGGAAGTTCTGACCAAAATTTACCTTCTGTCCAATGGTATTGCACCCTCATATTGCTGCTTTTGAAAATTGTGTCAAACGTGATGTAAAGAATTTTTTAAATAACAGAGGTAATTGGTAAAGAAATCAAATTTGATGTATAAGGAAAGAGAAGCCTTGTCTCAATTAAGTAGCATGTCTGGCACTGTCTTCAAGCCATCCAATAAAGGCAGAAGCATTGTTGATATAAAAGATGCATAGTATGAAAAAATAGTATATGAACTTCTAAATGACAATGCCAGATATAGACAGCTTCAAGCAAACCCAGCTTCTGTATTTAAAGCGGAGCTTTTAGAACTTCTGCAGGGGACCACAAGTGCAGGCTTCATTAAAGAAGCAGAATTCAAGTACCTCTGGACACCATTCCCAAATACACCAGTGTTTTATGCATTGCCAGAAATCCTTTAAAATATGCTGACTCCACCAGGTCACCTGATCGTCTCTGGGGCAGGGTTTCTAATCGACAACCTTTCTAGGTTTGTTGATAATGTTTTGCAGAAATAAGTTCGATGTGCTTATGCAACCGAATGAGATATGAGATGCTTGTGTAACTTGATTTATTTTGTGGCTTTCCGCCTCTCTATCCATGAGATATAACACCCTGTAGGGGTACAATGCGAGGAACCCTAGAAGAGGGTTCCTCCCTACAGGTGCCGTGAGAATGATTGCGTTGGCTAAAGGTAGGTTAGGAAGAAGCCCATAGGGAATAGAGATGAGCCGCTGGAGGAGGGGGGTGGATGGTGGGCAACGAAAAATGTAATCCTGGAAGGGCCCAGCATAAGTGACCTTTTAAGCCCAATGGGGGAGTGATGTTGTTGCTCCACCCATCAAACCTCGGGCTTAAAGCCATCCCATTCG
This sequence comes from Neoceratodus forsteri, assembly GCA_016271365.2. Taxonomy (NCBI): domain Eukaryota; kingdom Metazoa; phylum Chordata; order Ceratodontiformes; family Ceratodontidae; genus Neoceratodus; species Neoceratodus forsteri. Next base: position 546,492,888 of record CM057450.1, on the reverse strand, counting down.
ATGTACTTACACAACCGGATTAGATATGAGATGCTTGTGTAACTTGATTTATTTTGTGGCTTTCTGCCTCTCTATCCATGGGATATACTACCCTGTAGGGGTACGATGTGAGGAACCCAAAAGTAGGGTTCCCCCCCAGAGGTGCCATGGGAATTATTGCATCAGCTAAAGGTAGGTTAGGAAGAAGCCCAAAAAGAATACCCAAAGATGTCGAGCACAGAAGAGGCGAGGATGATGAATGAATTCTGAGAAGATGATAAGGGCTGACTTCCTAAGGAGAGAGGGAAAAGCCAGGGCCACCATTTGCCTCCATCCAACAGTGGACCCTAACTAACTAACCTGAAGAAAGCACTTAACTAACTAATATTATGGCCATTGGCATGGAGGAGAAGAAAAAACCCCTTTAAGGAGGAAACCTCTGGGGATTGTGGTGGAATTTTTATATATCCTAAAGTATAATACCTTTATGTTCTAAAGCTTATTGTACCAGAGCTTGTAACTGTTATATGTGATTATAGCCATATAGATATGTTGCTTCTCATATGCTTTAAAACTATCTGCTTTGTAAAACAGCCATAATGAATGTGCAGTTCTGTGCTAACTAAAACAAAGGAGGTTGTTTGACAGAGATAAGAAAACCTTGAAAAATTAAATGAAGTGAAATAACAGCTGGTTGTAACTAAGATAAAGGGGAGACACATAGTAAGTATAAAAAAAACAAAACAACTCCTTATACGGAAAGTGCTGAATCTAAGGTTTTTGCTAAAGATAAGGAAAAGCTGTTGTTAAGCATGAGATCACTGTCAGACTGTGAAACTAAAAAAGGTATATAAGCTTCTGTGAACAATGATCGAGGAGCTCTCGCATTTAGCTGAGGCTCCCACATATATGTGTGCAGACAATAAACTTAGTTTATTGGAATAACCATTGGGTGTGGTTATTGAGTACATAGAATTTAAGGTAAAGTATATACAGTAAAGAGAATCTGCGACCACAGGATCCAAGGCCTAGGTCGCCTTCCCTCCAGGCTGACGACGTTTGATTTGAGGACATATGTTGGTAAAGACAATGATTTGTTAAAGATAAGGATATGAGTAGGAAAATGACTGGATAGGGACCCCCTCCAAAAAAGCACCGATCAAAGAAGGAACATGATGCAGCAGGGTCCCTAGATGGGTATGCTCGAGTAGTCGATGGGAAGGAGTCTATGCATTCGTAGGTCAGATGAGTGAGGGATATCCAGATGTGCTCATGAGAAGACTGAGACTGAAGAAGACTAATAATGATGAGAGCTGTGACTGAGCGATGTGATGAAGTATACTCAGAGGCCATGAAGCCATGCCTGGAACCAGAGGGTATGCTTGGATCGAGCGGTCAATAGGAGCAAAATGAACAATGGATGATGATAGAGTGAAGCCATGATTGGAGTGAATCCTGGATGGCCAGTGCAAAGTGGTGAATGATGACCAGAGTCTTGAACCTGATACAGGCGGTTGGAGAGCCATGGGTCGATGAGGAGGCATATGAATAATAATAGGTATGCCCCAAAAGAAATATCGAATGCAGGCCAGATGGAGGCAGTTGAGACATACAAGGCAGCCGAGGTATACTGATGGAGCATGGGAAATAAATGAATTGGAGGAGTGGCATCGTGGATCTGAGAGGCAGGAAGGCCGCGGATGCTGATTAAGCAATGGGAGAAAGGAGACCCTGAGGCCAAGCAAAACCATGACTGGAGTGAATCCGTGATGGCTGATGATGGAAAGAAGCCATGAAAGGAGGTTTGATGAGATAAGAAATGGGTAATAAGGACAAGAGTGAGGAGCCCGATACATGCGGCAAGAGGGATGCTGACTGATGAAATGGCATAAGAGTTGGGACCAGCATGTCCAAAAGAAATATCCATTGCTGGTCAGAGACCAGCAATGGATATTTCTTTTGGACATGCTGGTCAGACTGAGTCGGCCAGATGCAGAAAGTGAATAGCACAGACTTGGCAGTGAACCACGTCAAGGCATACTGACTGAACAATTGAAGTAGATGATCAGAGCGAGGCAAGGCATCGTGGATCTGAGAGGGCTATGGAGTCGAAGGATCTCTGATGGATGGATCAAGGACGGATGACATGGAGGAAGTTGACTCCTTGAAAGGAGGTAGACTCTGAAGGGGGAGAAGCCAAGGAGCTGAAGAAGCAGAGGTAGGACAGTAACCCCCAAAAAGAAACTAGTCGGAAAACAATGAAACAAATCTGGAAAATGACTAGTAGAATGGCAGAGGATCTACAGCTAGAGTGAAGAAGCAGGATAGGTAGATGTGAGGGCTGCCAAATCTGGAGGATCCATAAGTAAACAAGAGACAGAGGAGAGTTCACAAGGTAGAGCCTCCAAATGCTTGCAGCGCAGCACAAGAAAAGGAAATAAGAGAGCTCAAAATACCCTAGTAGCAGCCAAAGGAAATGCAAGGGCTAAATCAGGGCAGAAGAAACATAGGGAGCACAGGACTAAAGCAACAGTTCAGGTTACAGGACGCAATCATTATTAAGTGTTTTCATTTCCAGGATAAGGTCCACATACAAGCCAAGGCAAGAGAAAAACAAATGTTCACTGCGAGTGACCACAGGTTCATTATTTTTTTTTGCAGATGTAACCCCTACTGAATGAGACAAATAATTAGCATACAAAAACATAGAAAAGGCATTACATGCAGAACAAGGGAGGTTTAACATGCTACACCATTTAATATGCTACATCCCATAGGAGTATTGATCAGCATAGTTAAATGTCAGATAGAATTCACGTCAACTGATTTAGTGAGAGCAGAACTGCCAACTAATACCTGCTTCATGAATCTCACCAGACAAAAGGGCTGAATGTTTTGCCACCACCCCTCCTCCAAATTGATGAGCCTTTCCACCACAAAAGACAAATCCTATACATAGCTTGAATACCATGGTCACAGAATGGGGGGAGTTATGTACTTTTGGGGACTCAAATGGTGACACTAAATGTGTGTACAGAAGAACGTGCGCCGGGCACTTACCGAAAGAGGTTCAAAGGAGGAGAAATGGAGACAGGGGCATCCATTTCCCCCGTGCAGTGAGTCAGAAAGATGCACGGCAGGCCAATGTCAGACACAGTGGGGATGACGCCAAACCATGTAGGAGGATGGGGAGGGGTCGTAGCTGCGGCCCAGCAGAAGAACAAGCCTGCAGCCAGAGGCGTGCATCTCGGTTCAGGTATGAAGGAGCAGCAACAGCTGCAAGCAATCAAAAAGGGAGAGAAACAGGGGAAGAGGTGGGGGGGAGGGGGACAAATCCAGAGATGCCTTCAGATGGAAAACAAAACAGGCACAAGGGAGGAAAACCAGAGGGCTAGGTCAGAGCAAAGCAGGTAAGACAGAAGGAGTGAGAGAGTCTGGGGGAGGACACAGAACTGGATGAGGCAGTCCAGTGGGGAGAAAGGAACGAGGCGAAGGGTGGTTATGATGATACGAATACGAGAGGGAGCAGGGCAGGAAACAAGCCAGGAACTGGGAAGTGAGGAGCGAAGCGGGCGGCAGGAGGCACAGAAAACACAATGAGCAGAGAAAGGAGGACCGGAGCAGGAGCGAGGGAGATGTGGCGCCTCCGGCCACAACAAAAAATTCAGTCCTGGAGGGGCCCAGGATAAGTGACCTTTTAAGCCCGATGGGGGAGTGATGTTGTTGCTCAGCCCTTCGAACCTTGGGCTTAAAGCCCTCCCATTATTAAACTGAGATCCCACCTCAGATACATGGTCAACCTGCTACAGAAACCAGATTACTTGTGACAAGAGCAGTATTTGTGGATCTCAGAAGATGTGGAGGCATTGTACTCCTCCATTGAGCACAGCAAGGGAACTGATGTCTGTAAACTTTATTTAAGAGTTAATGCAGAAAACTCATTGGCCACATTTCTGGCAGTTCTAATTGATTTCATCTTAAAACATAACTACTTTGAATTTGCAGAAGAATTCTATTTGCAGTTGTTGGGAACAGCAATGGGCACGTGTACGGCTCTGTTTTTTCCGAATTTATTTTTTGGATTATGGCAGCAAGAGAGTGCTTACTCAGAGGCCTTCATATACACAGACAACAGAGTCTGGTGGTAGTACTTTATAATACTGAAACTGGTGAGCACTGTTATCAACCTGATTTCAGCTGATGTGAAATGCTGTAATAACCGGGTGTGACATCACACCTGGTTGATATGGTGTTTCTTCAAAAGCTTCAGAAGCTCAGTCAGAATGTTGACACTCTGATAGCATCGGACAGTATGAGCTGCAGACAGTACTGTCAGACCTGAGATGTTCAGCGGGAAAGTTGAAACTGAGTGTCAGTCGGCGTTCCTGTCACAGGCAAAACAGTTTGGGAAAAATAGTAAATTAACCCTTGGTTAAATTTTTGTTCAGTTTTTGGTTTTGCCTAGTGTAAGTTATTGTTTATAGCACTAGTTCAGTAGCCCAGACTTCAACGCTACATATATGTCTCAGTGTAACTCTCTGCAGCATCTCCCGAGATTTTTTCCAGTGCGACTGTTCGGAAAGTGGCCCTCCTGTTTCTGAAATACCAACTGCAGTAAGCCAGAACATAAATTCTTTCTAGCTGTTATTCTAACTTGTTGGGTTAAAATGATAAGAATCATAAAGTATTTTTTTAGTTAAATTCTTGAAGTTTTTTATAACGTGCAGTATTAACATTTAATTACATTGCAGTAGCAGCCTCCGCAACAGTATTAGAAGATGGAATTATTTCGCAATGACTACTGAGACAAATGGAAATATGAAATAGCACTACGTATGTACATACATACCTGCCCTGTGGGAAATTAGCCCATACTACGAGGAAGGTAGCGAATCCGGATCATGTACCAAGGCTGCTGTGTGATCAAGATGTCGTACCTGCTTGTGGTGCAGTAGTTTGCCTCCCAGTTTGTAACAGAGAGAATATGTCCACAAAGTAACATGGAATAAAGAATGTACTTAGCTTAACTTATATACATCTGATATATGTAGTAACGAGCAGAGGAAGCCAGATAACGTCGTAGGTCAGTGGGACGCATCAGTTAATACCCTTGGTTAGTCCATGAAGTGTGTGTGTGTTGGGGGGGGGGTCTCACTTTTAACCAATACCAGCTTTAGGGGCAAGGTATGCCAAATATGGTGCCCAGCATTTCTGAAAGTGCCCCACTTGGTGTTGGACTGTGTGAGAACACCTGTTTAGTTTGAATATGTTTGAGTGATGTAATAATGTCTCCAATGGCAGGAATATTGGTACTATACCATTTGCTAAGGAGGAAGCGTTTGACTTGCATGCTGAGCAGTATCAACCATCTAAGTTCCGAAGGGGGTTAGGTGTGGTGCTTCTGACCTCAGGCCCAGTAGTAAAAGTGGAGCTGACAGTGGTACTGTTTTGCGAAGTACTTTGCTACCATCTTGGATGATCTGCTTCCAGAGGGGTTGTATTTTGGGGCATGCCCACATTATGTGATATAAGTCTGTCCCCCCCCTCCGGGCTGGTGACAGAGCCAGCATTTATCATGACTCATGCGTTTGGCCTTATGGAGTGCAGCTGGCATCCTTTACCAAGAATATAGCAATTTATTATGTATTACTCTGCTCTGGGTATCCCTGTGAACTTTGTGTCCTGTGGTCCGGCACAGCACGCTGAGGGTCAGTGACAGTTATGTTCAAGGCCTTTTCCCACTTGTGCTTTGATTCTGTTGTTTGGCTGGGTAATCTGTCTCTGATGTGTGAATATATGACTCCTGCACTGCCTCTGGGAAGGGCTAGCCATTTTGTCAGTGGTGAGGGCATTTTGTTTTGTGTTTTGTTGGGGGAAGGGAGGGAGAAAGGGTTTCACAGCATCCCTAAGCTGGAGATACCTCTAGAAATCTTGGGAGGGTGTTCCCCATTTTCGTTTGAATATTTTGGAATGTGTTCACACCTCCAGACAAGGGTGCGATGATGTTCATGACAAAGTAGATTCCCCTTGCGGCCCAGTGGGGCCAGCATATGGGTTGTCTGTATATTGTCAGTTTAGAGTTGTGCCATAGAGGTGTATGTGTGGAGGGTGTCGGGGATGTTTTAAGCTTCTTGTGCAACTGCTTCCAGCATTTAATTGTGGGACCGATGGTAGGGTGGGGGTGATGTTGGTGGGGTAGGTCGGCCTAAAGTAGGGAGGCAAGGAGGGGGTTCCTCCCTGTTCTTGTTCCATCTGGATACATTAAGGAGATGTGTCGGAGCTTGACTGGAACCAGCGCAGTGTTTTTTGGATATATCCTTCCATCCAGGGGAGGCACCAGCTGCCTACTCCCCAGTGTGATCTTAATTTATTGTGGCTATATTGCGGTTTATGGCCGTCCCATAGAAAGGCATCCACCAGTTTGTCTGTCTTCTGGTACCAAGAGGTTGGCACTTCTAGGGGAATGTGGGATAGCAGATAGAAACTTTTTCAGGCCATAGTCATTTTAATGGTGGCAGTTTTCCCTGCCATAGTAAGATGTAGACGCGACCAGCGGTCTAATTCGTCCCTTGTACTCTGTCAATAGGGGGCCTAAATTTCTCTCCCAAATACTCTATTTTGACTCGAGTTCTGGTGACCAGGTATGGCAGTTCATCCTGAGACCATTTTAGGTCCTGGACAGGTATGCTCTGAGGCTGACATAGTTGGTTGAGGGGGAGAATTTCTGTTTTAAATTGGTTTATTTTGAGGCCCTAATGCCAAGTAAATTTGTGTGGAAGATCCAGCAATGGCTCAAGTGAGCACTGGGTGTCTGTTTGGGGGATTAACAGATCATCTGCATGCAGCAAAGTGGGATATTGGTTTTTCCCTGTTTTCAGGCCACAGATGTCCCTATGCTGGTGAATGCTTATGGCTAGGGGCTCTATCGCCAAGACAAAGAGTAGAGGGGACAGCCTTGTCTGGTGCCCCTTTCTAATGAGACGGGATCTTGACAGTAGGGAGTTTGTAAGTACGTGGGCTTGGGGATGGTGTATATTGAGCTGCCCCATGAGGAAAAATCTGGGGCCAAATCCGAGGTGTTGCAATACTATGTGAAGGTAGTCCTACTCCACGGAATCAAAAGCCTTCTCAAAGTCAACCGCCAAGGCTGCTGTTGACGTTGAGAGGTTTCCTGCGGTGTGCATAAGATTTATCAAGGAGCGGATATGATCCATGCTGTACCTGCCCTGCACAAAGCCGACTTGGGAAGGATGTATCAGAGTGGGAAGGAGTGGGTTTAGCCTAGCAGCTATGGCATTCATATACACCTTACTGTCTGCACTGATAAGGGAGATGGGCCTGTAGCTAGCTGCTGAAGTAGGGTCCTTCCCTTTTTTGGGAAATACTGTTATGCTTGCCTCTTATAGTGTGGGTGGAAGTGTTCCCACCATTTTAACTTCTGAGTATACCTGGCAAAGGACTGGGGACACCAAGGGGGTAATGGCCTGTAGGAAGTCCACCAAGAAACCATCCTCACCTGGGGCCTTGCCTTTTTTTAATGACATTAGGGTATTGCTCACTTCTTCCTCAGTGAGAGGGGCATCTAAGAGCTCTCTTTGTTGTGAGGATATCTTAGGGAGGGAAAGATTCTCTAGGAATGGCTGAATAGCCCCAGGAGTGTCCTGTCGAGTGGTTGTGTATAATTTGGCATAAAAAGCTTTCATGGTGTTGTTGACTTCTTTGAATCTCGTTTGTGCCTTTTGGGCAAGCGGGTCCATTAGGCCAGCAATAAATCTGCTGGTCTGTTGTTTCTGTAACTGGTATGCCAGCACTTTCCCACTTTTATCCCCTCCTTTCCAATAGGAATGCCTTAACCTTAACAAGCCCAGCTCTGCTTTTCTGCACAGAAGTTCATTCACCTCCATAGATGACTTAAGTACTTTCTGACCTATATCTGTATGTGGCGATGGGCAGTGCATGGCTTTGTATTAGGTTTCAGCTACCGGCAATTCTCTTTCTAAGTCCTTGAATTGCTGATCTCTCTTTTTCCTCCGATATGTCGCATGACCTATAATTTTACCCTTGATGGTGGCCTTGTATGCCTCCCAGGTATTTCCTGCTGTGGTGTCAGATATAAGGTTTTCTTGGAAAAAGGCTTTTGTTTCCATTGACACCCAAGGTTTAAACTCAGGGTCTCTTAGTAACAGGGGATTAAGTCTCCAGGTGGGGGAGCTTGAGTGAGAAGGGCCCCTGGACATCAACAAATGTACCTGGGCATGGTCTGAAATTAGTATAGGGAGGATGGTAGAGTCCAACGAGGATTGCATGAGCTTATGGGTAGTGAGTCAAAAGTTTAGCCAGCTATAGGTGTTATGTACCCCTGAGTGAAATGTATAGTTCCTCTCTTTGGGGTGTATCAGGCGCCAGATATCGGCCAGATTAAATTCATGCATCGGTTGGTGAAGTGGATCTCCTTCCCCTTATTGCTCCTGTCTAGTAAGGGTTTTTTTTTTTTTTATTTAGTTGTTTAACCAGGAGTAGCACACTAAGCTGAAAGCTTTTTTTACAGGAGCATCCTGGGAGCACAGGGAAGTTAAGTGACTTGCTTAGGGTCACACAGTATGCAAGTGGAAGATGTGGGATTCAAACCCAGGTCTGGCCTGCTAGATGTCACCAAATTTGAAGCTCAGAGGCTTAAATCACTGTGCTATACTGCCTCCCTTAAACAGAGTTAAGTTAAAATAACCTCTTGCCAGAATGGGAGTATCTCTGTCCACTAAGGACCATATCTTACTGGACAGGTTGTGGAAAAGGGCTGGCCTATCCTCGTTTGGGGCATGTATGTTGACCTGGAGCAATGGGCCATTTGGGGTATCCATTAGGGCTAGGATCCATCTTCCCTGGGGATCTGAGCAACTGGATGAAAGAGACCAAGGAAGGGATTTGTGAATTAGGATGATCTCCCCTCTTTTCCTAGATGGGGCACAGACATGTATTTCTTTCCCAACGCAATCCTTTATCAGGTAGGGGTGGTCATATAGTCTAAGGTGCAGTTGAAAAGGAGATGTTTTGTGTTGTGACCACCTGAGGAGATTAAGTTCCCATGAGCTAAGCAATCATGTGATACTGAGGATATTTGTCTGGTTAGGCTTACTAGTGTGTGACGGGCAGGGAACCATAGGAGAGCATGTAAGGCATGAAAGACCACAGTTAGCTTTGTCAACTCTGCATATACATGAACCAAATGTAACATATACAGTAGTAAAACATAACAACATATAAACCTATTTACATAATAGGCACACTGCAGTGCTAAGGAATGGACTGGGTTAACTAACCAGAGACGCTGGACCACCTGAGGCATACCCAGTCCTTCAGCTGGGGGGTGCGGTTGTCAGAAGATGACCCTTTGAATATAGTGTTTCTTCACCATTCATTGTCTAGCTGAGTTTGGGAATGTAAGGGCAGACGTACAGTAAAGCCCACCAGGATGAAGCCCAACTCTGCAGAATCCTGCAGTAGAGTTACTGTAGCAAACAATGCAATTTCAATGGGAGTTAATCCCTTTCGTCATGCAGAAAACCGGTGACGTGATTTATCCTGGCTGGCTTCACTGTAAGCCTAATCCTCATCTCCCTGTGGGGATTGATATTTTACTTTGTGATTATCACCTGTTAGCACAACAGACAGCCCTCTTAAAGGACCTAGAGCCAAGGGTTATGGCCCTGTCAGTGTTAGACAGATCACAGTGCAGTTTAAAGAGCAGGTTTTGAGTAACAAGTCTTCTCATTCCCTCTAACATATATTACTGTTTACCCTCCGGTTAAGAGAGATTTATCCATAGAGTGAATTTTTTCCCCAGCTGTTTTTTTTCTTTTTTTTTTTTTTACAGAATCGCTTGAAAAAAAGCTCAGTGGAGCCATTAGGCAAAATGGTAAGATTCCCCAACCAGAAGCCACACCCGCACACTTGCACATTTTGTGACATCAGTACCAGCATGGTGTGGGGGTATGCTCCATAGACTACAATGGGGGACCTTTTTGAAAGATGTTTTTGTATTTTTCTGTGTTGACATTTAGAAAGAAATGCCACCACTCCAAAGTCCTTGTTAGATGAGCGGTGGCATTCCTTTCTCCTTTCTACCCATAAAGTTCAAATGTTTTTTTATGCACCCCGAATCTTGCTGTCATGCCTGTAATGAATATTTGCTAGCTTTGAAATTCTTAATGCTTCCCATAAAGTTAAGATGTCCAAAAGATTGAATCATGGTGTCATGCCTGTAAATGCAGTTGGGATTTCTGCTGTCAGTATTTGCGTCAGTAAAGCAGAATTAGTGAATCTGGGGTAATGCTTGTATTCAGTAAATCTTAATGTTGCCCATAAAGTTAACATGTTAAAAAGATTGATTCTTTCAATGATTCTTTTTTTTTTTTTGTTGCTATTTTTCTCACTGGCACCAGGGCATCTCTCCAGGGTACCCTCTTGATGGTGCCTCTACTCGCAGCCTGAAACCTCCCCTCATGGTTCCCAACCCAGCCTCCATGGTTCATCCATCCCCCCCCCCGGATCACCCTCCAGAGGAGGGCCTGCCCTCCCTTGGTGACCTTTCTGTAATTAGACGGACTTACTGCTGGGCCGGGGGTGTGGTCTGGAGAGCCATTGGGGCAGGTCTGGCGATGGGATGGGGCCCCCTTCACCTCTGCTGGCTGCCAGGGTTTTTTGGTTGTGTTGCTCTTCCAGACTGTGGATGTGCCATGATGTCAGCGCACCTAGCATTCAGGCGTCCACCACCACTCTGTACCCCGATGTTCCATCTAGCCTCGCTACCTGCAGGGTCACCTGGTCACCACCAGGTACCACTATGGAGCAAGGCATATCCCTGTACCCACCCTGAAAAGGGAGAGCTGTCCTCCAGATGCTCGATCCCTTCTCTCCCCTGCTGACCCCTGCTGACCTGAGTCCATTCCCAAACCTGGGTCACCAGCGTGGCATGAGGTGTGGCGTCCAGCACCTCAACCCTCAGTGCCACCAGGCTGGCACTACTTGCAATGATTCTTGTTGTCATGCCCATAATACTGTTATGCTGCTGTCGGGATTGTGAATGTTGGTCACTTGTGCAGTTGGGATTGTGAGCTGTTGGTCTTTTGGTGATGGGATTTAGTGTGTTGGGATTTACTATGTCGGGATTAAGTACGGATTCCTCTCTATAGCCATGGTGTTGGCTGTGGCCCTCCTTTCTGTCTGAAAAATCTGAGTATTCAACTGGTGAATGGCGAGAGTTGTATTATTTGATGCCATGGTAACTTCAGACATCTGCTGAAGTGGGATGCTGAACATCTCGTTGATTTGCTACATGTCCATTGCTGGTCCTCCTGTGGTAGCCATGCTGTGCGTCATGCGGGTATTGCTTTGCATGCTGATGTTTTCCTTCAGAGGCTCAGATTGACTCACAAAAGTAGATATTCCTCAAGTTGCTGATTTGATCTGCTAAGTGTGATTTTCATTTTTTTAAAAATTCTGTTTTAATGAGGTTTTCAGTTCTGTACTCCCAGGACAGATGGAGCGAAGGAAACATGCTGCAATTACAGTGAGAGCCAATTCACGCCCCCTCGATTATAAAGTATTTAATGTATTTAAACACAGTGTTTTTCTGCTGCTTACAATAAAAAAGTTGTTTTTTACTGAAAACTATTCCAATTATTTTACAAACTGGGGTCAATTTTTGTAAAAAATAAAGCTCAGATATTGGGAAGGCTATAAGCCAGAGGTTCAATGGGTGGAGCAACAACATCACTCCCCCATCAGGCCTTAAAAGGCCATGCCCCCTGGATTGTTCTAGGATTTGTTCATTGTTGCAGCCAGAGGCACTGCTCTCCAACACCTCTCTCTGGATTTCTGCATGTTTTTTGCTTTTCCCCATGTTTTGGCAGATGCCTCCTGCTGCCCATTCATTTCCCTCAACCCTCCCTAGCTCATTTCGTCATGCTTCCCCTCCCTCACTCATTTTTCCACCTCCTGGTTTTCCTTCCCTGTTCCTCTTCAGCCCTTTCATCTGCTCCTCCCTTTTGCTGATTTCACTGGCCCGGGACATCATTTGTTTTGTCTCTCTCTGCACCTGATTACCTCGCCTGGCATTTTCATTTGCCTTGGACCCTTCCTCTCAACCCTGTCTGCTTTGTTTGGTTTGTTTGTAGCCTTTGCCAACGTTCATTCCCAGCTGCACTTCTGTGGTTGTTTTTGCCACCCCTGCTCCTCCCTGCTGGTCACCTTGTCCCCCCTTTCTCTCCGTTTCCCCCCCCTCATGTTGGCTGCCTTGCGGCCCTGTTTTTTTCTACTTCCCGTACCTTCTTGCATTCTTCTTTTTTCCCATTAGTCCACTAAGCTTTGGCCACCCTTTGGATGTCTCTGCTTTGCTCCCTGTTGCTACCCTCTGTCCTGCATGCCTGTGTGGTTGGCATATGGCTTCCTGTCACTCATACTTGCTGTTAGTCTGCCTATCGCTTCAAACTCCTGTGAGCCTGGGTGGATGGTTCTGTCTGGGTTTTCCGCCTCAGCATCGATGTCTGACTTATCCTCTGCATCTGCTGCTAGCCTGCTCTCTGCCTTGTCTCTCTCCTTGCTCTGACTGCCTTGATGCTTTCTCTCTGATCGGTTCTCCGTCTGCCGGCATGGCCGGCTTTCCTTCAGTCCTAGCTTGTTCGGTCACCTGTTTCCTTCCATCGCTACACTCCCCTCTGCAATTTACAGGTTTGGGTGCTGCGGCTCCCTGTTACTTGGACACTGTGGATAGGATGCATATCCTCTTCTCTGAAGTGCTAATGTCAGGTGAGTTGGTGCAGTACGCAGACTTTTCTGGATTTCTCTGTACTTGGGCCTCCACTTCATTTTTTTCTCTGTGTCTTTCATGCCTCATCTGTCTGTCCTGCTGCCACTGTGCTTATTGTCTCCTCCTTCTCTGACTTCGTCATTTCCTTTGTCTGCCCTTTCCCTAGCACCACTCCTTCACCCAGTGTCATGCAACACCTATATTGCCCTGCTGCAACCTTCTTCATTTAACTCCTCATTTCAAATTTCCTTGGGTCCTGACTTCAGCTCTCTATTCTTCACACCATCATTCCACCCCATGGTGGGCACTCACCCTCCTCCTCCCGTTCCCTCCACCCTCCTTTCCTCTCCTCTCCTTCTTTGACCTCTGCCTTCTTTTGGAGGCTTCCCTATTCTGCCATCCTGCTATTCCCATCCTGCTACCACCATACCCTACTCATTCACATCGCCTAATATTCCCTCCTGCATATCGCCCTTCCTACTTGTCTCCTCCTCTGACCCTATTCCCCATTCTAGTCAAACCTATTCAGATGTCCTCCTGGTACTGCATAGCTCATGGTCGGCTGCCAGCTTCACCTGGCCGCTCTTGCGCCTATCTTCATGAAATTCTATCCATTCCTAATTTAGCTCAATGGACCCAGCTGGCATGTACTCCCCTGGTTACTAATCATGAGTAGCTTCCTCATGACATGAGTCTGGTTCTCATTCGCTTAGTCCGACCTCAGGGTCTACTCATTCACATCGATTAATTGAGCATACCTCCCATTGGGTCTATGCTACTTCATTGAACTGCTGCATTCCCATGGTTATCACCATCCGTCTCCTCATGATTGCATCTCAGTCTCCCTCCTGCATCTGACCTCTCTGTGGGTTCATTCCTTCACACTGACTACTCAAGCATAACCCTCTTGGTTCCATGCTACCTTGACTCAACCTGATCTCCACTCAAAGGCATGTCTTCCGTGTCCATTTCCCCTTGGCTCATGGCTGGCTGCGTTGGTCTCTCATCAACAGGGCCCCTTTAGCTGCCCGAGCAGATTCGTAGGCACCCTCTACGCCATTCTCTATTTGACCACCTCTGGTTCACCTGATCTCTTTTGTAGGTTTGCATAAGCCAGCTGAGTGCCTCTGCAGTCATCTGTCTCCTCTCTTGCTCTTGAGCATCTAGTTGCATTCCCATTACAAGGACAGAGTGAGAGCTTCATCTCAATTGGAATCTTTTCCTCTTTCCTAATACAGACTCTAGTTGCAGTAGCTGAGCCATCACTAATAAAACCGTCCTTCAGCCTGGATGGAAGGCGACCTAGGCCTTGGATCCCAAGAGGTTTCCTTTTCAAAGGGTTTTTTTCCTCTCCTCCATGCCAATAGTAATAATATTAGATAGGGTTAGTGCTTTCATAGGTTCCGTAGTTAGGTTCCGCTGTTGGATGGAGTCAGATGGTGGCCCCAGCTGTTTCCTCTCTCCTTAGGAAGTCCGCCCTTCTGTATCTTGTCAGCTTTCATTTCATTCATTGTCCTCGCCATATCTCATTCTTCTCCTGTCCTTCCCATCTACATCTCTCTCCTTACTTTCCGTTCTCGACATATTCTGATTTCTTGCCTCTTTGACGCTCAACACCCTTTTGAGTATTCTTTTTGGACTTCTTCCTAAGCTACCTTTAGCCAAGGGAATTATTCCCATTGCACCCATGGGGGTGGGCCCTCCTCTAGGGTTCCTTGCGTCGTACCCCTACAAGGTGGTATATCCTACGGTTAGAGAGGTGAACAGCCACAATGTATCGAAGTCACACAAGCATACATCTCATCCAGTTGCATAAGCACAATTGAACACTGTGTATATGAGTTGTTTTTTTACATACCGTTGGTATGTGATGACCTCATAAACCTCTTGAGCTTTGTTCTTAAGGTTTATGGGTTGTCACACACTTTAGGTGTGTAAAAAAACTCATAACATACATGTAACCCCCCTGCAAATGGGGGTTCCCAAAAGACTTCCAGGAGCTTGCTTGAATGCTCCAAGCCTGAATGGTGTTTGGCATTTAAGCCATTTATCAGTGAGTGTTTTTAGAACCTCTGGTACTGTCTCTTTAAGAGCTGTCTGCTTGCAGACATAATTAGTTTGTATGGGGGGACTGTGTGTTTCTTTGATTGAGTACCACTCAAGCTGCTGCCAATTCACTTCATTTTGCAGTCACTAGGAGTGCAAAGGAACCTATCTGAAAGATGTAACTGTTTGCCAGAAATTATTTAGAGTAATAATGAAATTACAGTTTGTCTAACCTGCTTTCTTTGCAGTCAGAACTGTGTCTGCTAGTTCCCCATTCTAGTTTTGAACTGCTGAACTGGACCAATCAGTGTGGGTAAGCTAGCTCTAAAATGGTGCCTTGACGAATCAGAACTTGGACTCATAATCTGAGCCAGCCACAAGAGGATTGTATGGGCAGTGACTCTGGGAGATGTAGTTTAGACTTCAGTGCCTTTTTGGACCAACAGCAGCAGTCTATTGTGAGTGACAGCCAATCCAGTCAAGAACTGGGAGGAACTCAAAGGAAGTGCCCGGTTTTGTCGGTTGGAGTCTCAGTTGAGCTTTGGCAGTGAAGAAGGAAGGAGCCCTGTGCTTTTTCAGTGTGCAGTTTTAGTCAAAAAACGTGTGTAAGGCCCAGAGTTCGGTCTGCAGCTTGTGTAACAGCTTGTTAGGACTGAATCCGTCCTGTGAAAAGAATCAAAGGATCTCTGAAGAGTAGAAACCAGGCTCACCCTGTAGAAGACTGGAAGAATTGCTGAAAATTGCACTCGGTCTGTCAGGAACTGAATCTGCTGTGTGTTCTCCCGGTAGATAGGTCACTGACAGAGCAAAGGCCGATGGTACATTTATAAGGTAGAAAAAGAAATGGGCAGACTGGATGGGCCTTGCAGTCCTTATCTGCCGTCAACTTCTATGTTTCTATGTTTCTATGTTTCTATGTATTGTGCAGTAATTGCGATCGGGATACAGATGCAGCCTGCCTGGTATAGTGCTTTCTTTTATATGGATGTGTGAAGAGGTTTGTGTACCTCAAGTGAGCCCTGCTGACATTGAAGGACCCTATCTTATTTGGAGGTCGTGAGTACTAATTCAGGGTTGCTCCCTGTTGAATTGCCACATTAAATCCAAATGGAATTACTGTACTGCTGACTGTTTAATTCTCCTTTTCTCTGTGTGAAAGGGCCCCTACCAGCTGCCACGGTTTGGACTAGCCACTAGGGCTTGGGTACCCAGGGACAGTAACTGATAGGGATAGGCCTGTGCACAGAGCCATAGGTAGATTATTAGAGTGATAAGCTAATTAACCTGATTTCCCCCGTCCTTGTTATATCCCCCTAAATAAATCAGAGCTGCTTGTTTCAGCAAAGTTATACTGCCTGAGGTATTTGTCTATGTTAAAGTACTGTACTGTGATTGTTGCACTGTATCTCATTTCACAGGAGGTCCCAGTGCCGGAACCAGACCTGGGGTAAGTGTATACTGTGAAGGTAATTCTGATATATTGTGTGGGCCACTAGTGGGAAGAAAGGGGGGTTGCAGTGTCCCAGAGGGCTGTGACCAAGTTAGTTTAACTATTGCAAACCCTGACCTCTGGGTGGAGGCACCCGCCATTGGATCCAGGCCCCTCAACCTGTTAGTGGCAAATCAGGCAGGGGTAGTAGCCCCTGGGATAGCACCATCTAGGGGTTACATACAGATGCCTGAGCATTAGTCTATATATAGATGAATTTGTCTGCATATAGAATGGCCATAGGGAAGGTGCAACTGCGTTTGCCAACTGGTTAAATAATAACTCTGTGAATCTTGAAGCTACATTCAGGTTGGAGTCGAACAGGATAGATTTTTTTCTGGACATGACATTGACAGGCATTCCAGGCAGAAGAGTACAGACAAGTATGGATAGGAAACAAACAGCTATCAACTCCTTGTTGTTAGCCACGAGTGCCCGCCCACGTGCACATAAAAGCTGCTATTTACTCACCTAGTAAAGGTGATTATACCTGTAACCTTTATAGTGCTCAGAGAATCATCACAAATGGGTTATCCTCCATCCATCCTATTGGCCGATGCATGAGCATAATCTTTCTGGACTGCCAGAGGCCAATCCCCCAGTTACAAGCAGATAGACCAGTGAGAAACTTCCCTGGCAGAGAGAAGGAAAGACAAACCCAAAGACAGGAAAGAAAAAAACAAAACAAATGACCAGCAACAACAGTCTCTTTACTGTAAAAGGTCATTTACTGATAAATATCAGAGATAACTGAAGTATACACGAGAGAGCTATATATCATAGAAAATCTGCTATCAGTACATAAGACAGATAACAGCAATATGTACAGTAAAGACATAAGACCAGTGATACATATGATAAATATTAGGAAATATCTACTGAAATATACTAGGTAGTTGCCCACGGAAACACAGAGTAGTACCTATTAAATAAACTAAGAAACAACCCTTTATGATTCTGGCTGCCCCAGTTCCATATTTGTCCAACCTTGGGAGGGACTCTGTGCACTATAAAGGTGGTAGGTATAATCGCCTTTACCAGGTGAGTAAATACCATTACCCCCTGAAACCTTTCCAGTGCTCAGAGAATCATCACAAATGGGACTTTGTAGCAGTACTCATAAAACCCACGTGTAGGAGATGAACAAACGGTCAGCCAGAACCTGCAGCAGCCTGAAGCACAGCTCTGCCAAATGTGGCTCTATCTACTGAAGCTGCATCAAGCCTGTAATGATGGACAAAGTTATGAACCAAGGATCAGGTAGCCGCTGCACAGATGTCCTTCACAGAGGCTCCGCCCCTCTATGCCCAAGAGGCTGACAGTGCCCTAGTGGAATGTGCTCTAATGCCTCTATTGGGTTCCTGACCCGCCCCTTGGTAGGTGGCAACTATAGTCACCCGTATCCAGTGAGCAATGGCTTCTTTGATGCGGCCTGCCTGACTTCCTGCCTGAAAAGAAGACAAACAATCTATCTGACTTACGGAAACTCTCAGACATAGTAAGATAGTCTTTGAACAGAGAAACCATGTCCAACAGATGGGGTTCCCCATCCAGGTTACCCTGTTCCCCAATCATGGCCTGCAGATGAATGGCCTACTCCAAGTAGAAGGGTGAGATCACCTTAGGGGTAAAGGACGGAACAGTCATAAGGGACACTCTGTCATTATGGAAAGTAAGGAATGGCTCCCGGCAGTAAAGTGCCTGCAATTCATTCACCTGTCCAGAAGAGCACATGGCTGTCAGAAAAAACATTCTAAAGGTCGTCCAATAAGGGGACTTGGGAACAAATGGAGGCTTATGTAGGCCCTACAATACCAGATTAGGATGCCATTGTGAGCACGTGGGCCAGACACAGGGAGATATGATCTGTACCACCCGGAGTAGTCTAACTACATCAGAATGTGACCCTATGTGCCCCACCCTTGGAAGTGATCCCCATATTGCCGAGACACCTGAATTCTCAAAGAGGAGTAGGCTAAACCTATCTTGGCCCCATCATTGAGGAAATCAAGAATTTGGGGAAGGCACCGATGGTGACAAACCCTTTGCTGTACACCACTTACAGAAGATCTGCCAATGTCTCTGATAAATCTTATTTGTTGAGTGCCTTCTGAATTTGAACAGTTGGTCAATCACCCGGGGGGGGGGGGTATCCCTCACTCAACAGTCTTGCCCTTTCAGCATCCACGCCGTCAGGCAGAGAACATTGGGGTTGTGGTGCAGTATTGGTCCCTGAACTAGTAAGTCTGGGTGTTGTGGTAGGCACCAAGGAGTGTTGCTCAATATCGCTTTGAGCAGAGAATACCAGGATCTCCATGGCCAGTCCGGAGCAACCATCAGTACTGTTGCTCTCGTGGCCCTAAACTTGAAGATCACTTTCGCAATTATTGGGAGAGGTGGAAAGATGTAAGCCTTTTTAAACTTCCACAGCACTGCTAGTGTGTCTACCTCATCAGCCTGGTAGTCAGGAAAGCATGAGTGAAAATGAGCCAGCTGCTTGTTGAGTCGGGATGCCATTAGATCCACCTGGAATGGTCCCCATCTCTGGTCCAGAATTTGAAATACCTTAGGGTGCAACTGCCACTCCACCTGGTTGAGAGTCACTTGACTGAGCCAGTCTGCCTGTGAGTTCAGTTTCCCCGCCAGATATGTAGCAGAGATCATCAGCAGATGTTTTTCTGCCCATCATAATGTTGATAATGCTTCTCTGAGCATTGCTCTGCTTCAGGTTCCGCCTTGCTTGTTTATGTACACCATGGTGACCTGGTTGCCAGCTTTGATCAGCACTGGCTGACCTACTATCTGAGGAGCAAAGAATAACAGGGCCCTGTACACTGCCCTCATCTCCAGAATGTTTATGGGGAGACGGGCTTCCGATGGGGACCATTTGCCCTGAGTAACATGGCAACCTAGCATGGCTCCCCACCCAAGGAGACTAGCATCTGTTGTAATTGTCACTGCTGGTGACATTGAGAGTTGTACGCCCTTTATTAAGCTATGCTGATTCAGCCACCAATTGAAACTTTGGAGTATGTCCGGGCAGGGGTGAAGTTTGTATTCAAAGCCCTGGATCGACTGATACCATGTGTCCAGCACTGTATACCATCACCTCAGCGACTCCTCGATCGTGAAGACCACCACAGAGCCAAAAATCGAGCAAAATCCTCCCATTGCTGGGGTGGTCTGTGCAGCTATTGGGACTGCCTCGCTGGGTGCTTGCCCCCCCTCCCCGGTCCAACTCCGACTTGGAGTTAGAATCCTAGAGACTGGTGGGTTCAGGGGTCACCAGAGATCTTGCCTGAATGAGCCGGTCATCCAGATATGGGATAATGTGTATCCCCCATTTGCAGAGGTTCGTGGCAATCACTATCAATGTCTTTGTGAATACCCTCATGGCTGATGCTATGCCAGATGGGAGATGTATACTGGAAATGTTGGCCATTGACATTGAACCTGAGGAACCGTTGTTGACTGGGACAAATTGGAATGTGCAGATAGTCATCCTTTAGGTTTATTGAGGCAAGGAAATCACCTGGTTGACTTGCCATCAAGGTTGACTTGAGGGTTTCCATCTTGAATTTCTTATACACCACAAACTTGTTGAGAAACTTTAGGTTGAGAACCAGACAGAGGCCCCTGGTTTTCTTGGGGATCATGAAGAACATAGAGTACACACCTGTGTCCCTCTCATGTTGTGACACAGGTACGATGGACTGGTTCTTGGTAAGATTGCAGAGGGACTGCTGAATAGCATCCACTTTTAAAGGGTCCCAGGGCATTGGGGATATTGTCAGTCTGTGTGGAATTATCTTTTGAGTTAACTCTATGGAGTTGCTGGCAGCTCCCTGATCTGTTGGTTCGTAGTGGTTTGGGCCCATTGGTCGGTGAACAGTTGGAGGTGACTCCCCAATGGAGGGCTGTCTGCAGGGGCCCCCCTCCTTTCATTGGTTTTTACCAGTTGAGCCCCCACTTGATTTGTTGCTGTTGAAGCTGTCTCTTCTGCCTAAGTTCTTTGTACTTGGACTGTGTGGACTGGGCCTGGACTTGAGACCTCGAGGCTTCACCCTGTGGGGATTGGTTTGATGCAGCTCTTGCATGGCCTCTTGTTCCTTTGAATTTGGGGCAAAAGGACCATCCTGACAGAAGCTAAAGGTCTTTCTTGTTTGCCATCTGTTTGGCCCCTGCCCGATCTCTGAGAAATGGTGTCAGGGTGTCCCGAAAAGATGGCCACCTTAGCATGGGAGCTTCAGCAGTGTTGCCTTGGACTTGGTATCTGCCTGCTATAACTTGAGCCATATGGCCTGTCTAGAATGGTTAGTCAGGACAGGGGCTTTAGCGCCAGATTTCATGATATCCGAGGAGGCATCCACTATATAGTGTGCGGCCTATACGGTGCAATCAGCCTACCCTGTCAGTGAAGAATCCTCAGGGAGGTCGTCTGTGATGGCCTCCATTCAGTGCAATAAGGCTCTGCTGGTGTACCATACTGCCATGTCTACTGCTAGGACCATCCCCGAACCTCATGAATCTTTTTTAGTAATTCTTCAACTTTCTTGTCCATAGGATCTTTTAGAGCTGTGAAGCTTTCAATTGGGATGACCGTGCATCTGGCGAGAGTTGACACTGGTGTGCCCACTTTAGGGGTCGTATACCAGGACATCTTATAGGAGTTGGAGAGCGAGTACATCTTTCCATGGCCTGTTTTTCCAGGATCCTGGATGGCTCCATCGCCTCCTGTTTCTTATCCAGTATGGTGTCAAGGGCTGTACAAGTGGGGAAATAATGCTGCACTGATTTTGATTGCGGTGAGAGGAGGGGATCCATTGAGGTATGGGGTTCTTCTGGCTCCCTGAACCTAAAGGCCCACTTGTATCAGTCACACCAGCTTGGCCATATCCTCCAGGGGACACAGCTTGCCTGAGGGCTGGCCTGGATCCTGCTCCACTTCTTCTTCCTCAGATGAGTCGACTGTCTCTTCTGCTTGCTCCATTTTTTCTACAGTTGCGGGGCCCTGGCTCGCCCCTGGACATTTTCTAGAAGCTTCCTGCTGCAGACTCTGTGGCTGCTGGGACTGTAACTTTTTCAACCACTGGAACAGCAGACCAGCCTGTGCTGCATTTAATGTAATTGATGTTGTGGGGGGAGATGTCTCTTCCAGGGCGAAAACCACATCAAGGCTGGGGCTTTGTGGTACGCCAGACTCTGATATTGTGCAGACCGCACAGAGAGCCTCCCTCACGTGAGACTCCAGGAGCTTTGTGCTGCATTCTAGGCAGACAGGCAGGCATGGCAGGTAGTCTATGTGTACTGAATGATCTGCAGGAGGCACAGAGAAAAAAACTGTGTCAGGAACATATTTCCCTGCAAAGCTCAGTCAATACAGTGACAAGTTATACAAAGTGAGAACATCAGGAGTGACTGGAATCAGCGAGGAACCCCTGGGTCTCTGTGGTTATGGAGCCTGTACCTTTAAGGATCTGAACCTCTACGACCCGCACAATATGGCTGCCTGTGTGTTCCAGGCCGCCATTTTCCTATTCCCATGTCTCGGGGGATTACCAGCTCTTTACTATCTCCCTAAAATGGCAGCCATCCTGGAACTATACCAAGATGGCTGCCATTCCTGTGAGATGACACGGGAACTGGTAGTCCACATGGCTGTACTCTTGCGAGACTTCTTGTCTCACGAGACTGGCCCATGTTGAAAGCTTAAGCATTTTTTCCCCTGGCATTAGCCCTCAAACTACTGCGCCGGCTGACATACCGGGCCGTAGGTGACCTGACTGCCCAGGTGCCTGCCCATTTTGGCTGTTCTGCAGCACCTAGTAAGCCTCAGGCTGGATTCACAGCTGTGAGAGCAGAGTGTACACATGGTGCCAGGCTTTGGAATGTGTGGGGGGAGTTGTGGAGTTAGGGGAAGATGTCCCCAGCATGACGTGAATGTGCTGACTGTAGGAACAAAGGGAAAACCCCCAGCCACCACTGTTCTGCTACTTTGGAGGTTTGGAGGGACCACAGGTGTGGGATCACCCCTGCCAATCCAAGAAGACAGCCCAGCATACAGGTCAGTGTTTTCCTGGTACACAGGGCACAGTTAACCAAGTCTTTGCTGCTAGTGAGAACTGGGAGGCATTCCTGCAGTAAGTCAGATGTTGGGGATGCTACCTGAGGGTCCCAAACCTGAGCAGCGGTGTAAGCCAGATGCTACTGGAGGGTCCAGCTTCACCTGATTTCCTGCTCACTCAGTGTGCCTTGGCAGTGTTTGTTTTTGTTGTCTGCATGCAAAGAATAGCTTGGAAACCCTAGAGGAGAATCCGCGAATAACCTGCCGACGTGCTCTATAAAAGAATTAGTCAGAAATGATTCCAAGTAAAAAATTACCTGAGAGCTTGGAAAAGAGAAAGATTGTGACCAGCCTTAAGGGCTGCATGAAGTAAACTGGTCTATCTGGTCATAGCTGGGGAAATTGGCTTCTGGTGGTCCAGAAAGATTTATCATCATGCATTGGCCAATAGGATGGATGGAGGGTATCCCATTTGTGATGATTCTCTGAGTACTAGAAAAGTTGCAGGTTATAATTGATATTTTACTCACAATTTCTTCATGTAGGAAGAAACTGTAGTGATGATAATATATTCCAATACAATAATAAGGTTCTAGAGGAAGCAAGAGTGAAAGCTGAATCTGTAGACAAAAGCAACATATAGTGTATAGTGGAGTGTTGTTCTGCATAGAATTCCATCCCTTTCAAAATGGTGTTCTACCACAGTTTCAAGGCCATGGAATGTGATTCTACCCAACTGTGGTAGAACAGCATTCTAGAACATCTAGAGACTGCATGAGTCAGTTTCATTTTGAAAGCAAAAGAACTCACAAACACATATTTCACACAGTACTATACACTATAAAAAATACAGGATGAGCAACTCTATGCACAGCCAGTGTGTTGTGCCTCCTTGGGGTTCTGATTCCCATGGACCTCTCGAGCTTTGCTCTCGAGGTCACAGGGAGTCAGAACCCTCGGTGGTAAAACACACTGGTTGTGCATAGTTGCCCATCCAGTATTCTGTACATTATAACCCCTAAGGAGAGAAGCAGAGATTGATTTACATTCAGTGACTTTTTCTGTTGAGTACAACAAGGTAGCTGGCCAAATTGGCAACAGTATACGCTGACACTGGGATATATTGATGGCAAATCACACACTTAAAGAAATATTGGGGGAAAAAAACACTTGTCACGTTTAGACATGCACCGAATGTGAAGGACAAAATTGTTCGTAGTCATTATCAAAAGCAGCAGGCACAGCTGAGTTGGTTTCCCCCACCCCCAAAGGCTTCTTCCTATGTAAAAACTGCAGTATAGATGTTAACTGCAGTAAATGGAGAATTGTCATACATCCTGTATCAGGAAAATGTCACTGCATTGAGCAGCTCATGATGTGCAGGGCATATGCCCTGACATGCTCCTGCAACAAGGTCTGTGTCAGCAGACCATAAGATCTTTTAAATGGAGATTGCAGGAAAATGTCAGGGACATTATAGAGTGAATGGAGGATACCCCCTCGTGGTGGACACCTCATTAGGGAACATAACAAAAATGTGTAACATTTGTCCTGTATTGGCCTTGAACATGTAACATCTGACCCCCGAGAGGGAGATCGCTTGCACCTTCTGCTTCAAAAGGAAGCAACACTTACACTTACATACACTCATATAATCTAATCTCATGGCTTGCTCCCCTCTTCCTCACTTACCGACCTTTTCCTTAGTGACACCCCCTGCTCTCAGTGGTTATTTCTTCCTTTTGTATTACCTGTTTTTGTTTTTGTGTACCTTGTTCTGTTCGTATGATATGTCACCTGATAATTTATTGTCCAAGGTCCTCTCTCTTCATTGCATAGGTAGGCACCTATGAACCTATGAATGGTCTACTCTGTAAGTCTCTGATATATTGTATCCACTTTAACTCTCGTATGTAAAGCACTTTACTTTGTATGTTCTGATATATTGTATCCTCTTTAACTCATTGTATGTAAAGCACTTGTAATTTGTTATCCTGTTATGTTTCTGCATGTCTGCACTCTCCCGGGTCGTGCCTGAAAATAGTCATTTTATAGCTAGTGCACTTATCCAGTTAACAAAAGCTAAATAAAAATAAAAATAAACATGGGTATTCAGGTTGAATTGTCTTAAACCACAAGGACATAATGAGGAGCTCGACTAGAAACAGTTTTTCTAAGAGAGAGTAGCCCATGGTTCTCTAGTAGAGCAGTCAGAATCTCTCTGTTAATGGAAATGAATATTGTAGAGTGAAACATAACTGTCTGTGATGTAATGCCTCTTACTTGTTGTTTAATGTATGTGTTTCTGTGTTCTCTGAGATACTTGATAACATGAGGATTGACACCAGGAGAAATATTCAGTGAAGGATGTATAAAGATGCGATTGGTTGGTGTGAGCAGAGGAGTGAGCCCACTTGAAAGTTGGAAGCCACCATCCATCAACTATCTACAGTATATCAGGGCTATGCTGACAGCAGTTAAAGATATCTGAACAGCTGTTATAACATCTAAATACTATAGAAGCTATCAAGCTGCCATAGACTGCATCCGTTCGAAAACCCACCATATTTTGCCAAGCTGACAAGGAATTTGTTCTGCAAAATGGACTTCTTACTATTAAATATATTGATGGTTTGGGACATATCTGGTGCATCCATGAGTCAGTGGATCTTTTTAATATTAGCTGTGTATCGTTAGTATAAATAAATGTTAGTCTGTTATTTACCACCAAGTCTATTGTTGAAAGCACCCCAGATCACTACTTGACCACTGTGATGTCACTATACTGTATGTTGACACATTTGGGCACTGCCACTTTAAGTTACGATTGAGAAGGTGGGGTCACTATGGTTACATGCGGAGTATAAGCAGTGTTGGTGGGTAACTTGTAAGCCACACCCCCGGAAAAGGATGTAAGGTTCGAAACGCGGGAGTACTCAGACACCAAGGGCTTGTCTCTCAGCACCAAAGAAGATAAAATCTAACACTTTCCAGTAGCACTTGTTTGTTTTTGCACCATTAATATCCAGCACTATTTTGCACAGCTTATTTGCACAACCAAAGAAGCTCTGTCATGTATAGGTAGCATGGCTACTGTTTTTGAAAATGTTTGGAATTGTTGCAATAAAGTGAAGAGCATTTTTAATTTATGGAATGTACTTATGAATAAATTATTGCAGGAAAAGTATCACTGAAGATATTTTGCTACAGGACTGTTGATTTTTTTACAATGACCTGCAGAATTGGGATTAAAAGTGCTCCTATGTATAGCTGAAGTGCTGGGGTCAGGCATATGGTATGCAGAGAACAATCTTACTGTGGAAAGATTGGAGCTTGTTTAAGGGCACTAGCCAGCCCTATTCTCCTGCACCACCCCCTTGGAAATACTGATGGTCACTCACAGTATTAACACTACAAGAGGGAACTGTGTTCTGGGGCTGACAAGCATTGTGCCTGCTGTGTGTGTGCATCCACCTGTGATTTTCTTGGAATGGAAGTTGCCTCTGTGGCAGCCCTTCTGCATGTGTAGGTGCCAGGTCCAAGATCCCTCCATGCCTTTATCCTTGCATGGCTGTGATTTGTCATATGCACCTGGCACATGTACGTATCACTGGGTGTGTACTGGGCCTGTGCTCCACATCCCTGCCATGCAGTGTCTTACATGGTTCCTCTGTACACATCGCATGTTGGCCACTGTGGATCCATGTATGGTGCACATATGCAATTTTTGTGTATTGCACCCAGAGTACATACACCATGCGGCTGCATAGGATGTGGGACTGTTTTGTTGATCAGGCCCTTATTTTTATAAATCTGAGTTTGCGTTATATCTGGAAAATACTCACTCACAAAGCTGGTCTCATCGTTGCATCCAATAAGAAAAGAGTGAAGTTTGTTCTCTAGTTAAGGAAAATTCCTTTACTGATGTAGATACACAATGCCAGATGTACACCCACTAGATTTGGATAATACTAAGGCCATGGTGTTTGGCTCTACTCAGCAGACAGAAGTGTATATGGGGTCTGATATCCTCAAGATGTTTTAACCTTGAGAAAGTAGTGGCAATTCAACTCGAGAACCACTTGACCATCCATATTACCTATGAACCTCTCCAGTCTGGTTTTCAAAAGAGGCATAGTACTGAGACTGTGCTGGTTCGGGTACTCAGTGATCTCCTGAATGATCTCCTGATGGTGAGAGATCAGAGAAACCATTCCATTCTGGTGCTCCTTGATCTCTCTTCAGCCTAGAACACTGTGGACCATGAGGTACTGCTCGAGCGCCTGAGGTTCATCTGTGGCTTGACATGTACAATCCTCAGGTGGTTTACATATTTCCTCACTGACAGAATGCAGAGAGTTGTGTCAGGAAGTTTTTCTTCAGACTGACTCCCTCTGTCATGTGGGGTTCCTCAGTGCTCGGTGCTGTCCCCCATGTTGTATGCAGTGTATATGCTGCCCCTCTGAGACATTGTAAGACGGTATGGGCTGATGTTTCACTACGATGCTGATGATACCCAGCTGTACCTGTCTTTTGCACCCGACCAGGATAGTGCTCTCTCAGTATTTAATAACTGCCTCGCTGAAATCCAGGATTGGATGAATTCAAGCTGGCTAAAGTTGAACACGGAAAAGACTGAGGTGATGGTTGTGGATCCAGGTCACCGGATAGAGGGGTTGAGGGCTGGTCAGCCCTCTGGACTTTTTCTGGGGGGCTCCCAGATTCTTACCTCTGAATGGGTGTGTGACCTGGGAGTGGTGCTTGATGACAGGCTGACCCTTCGATCTTAGGTGTCAGCAGTCGTCAAGTCTGCCTTTTATCACCTTAGGAACATTGCCAGGGTCAAACACCTTGTTTCATCCAGCAATCTGCCTGTGTTGGTCCATGCCTTTGTGACCTCACGCCTTGACTACTGCAGCTCCCTTTACTTAGGGCTAGTGCAGAATGCTGCGGCATGATTGTTGATGGGGTCATCTTAGGCTTTGCATATTACCCCGGTGCTGCACGATCTGCACTGGCTGCTGATTCAGTGGCGGATCACCTTTAAAGTTGGTTTACTGACTTATAAAGCCCTACACGGACTTGGTCCTGACTACTTGAAAGAGCTTCTAATTCCCTACAACCCTGTGCAACAGCTCCGTTCAACTGATGAGGGGTTGCTGGAGGTTCCGAGGGTGACTTTGAAATCTTCCGGGGCCCATTCATTTAAGTTTGGGGCCCCTACCCTTTGGAATTCTCTACCCTGTCAGCTTCGGGAGTGCACAACCATGAGGGGATTTAAACAGGCGCTTCAAACTTTTTTGTGGCGTCAGGCCTATCAGTGACTCATTGTTGTATGGATCTGTTGTGTTATGTATTATTGTGTTTGTTCTTTATGGAATTATGTTTTAATTATTGTAAAGTGCCTTGATATTTTGAAAGGCGTTTAAAAAATAAAGTTTATTATTATTATTATTAAACTTCTACAGGTAATTCTGCCACTTGTCACTACCACAGCCCCCTTCCTATCCCCAGCAACCATGCAGCCCTTTTGTCCCCATCTCTTGCCTTCGTTTAGCTGGCACCTTTGACCAAGCAAGGTAGGCAACCTTCCAGATAGTCTCCCAGGGGGGAGGGTCAAGGGGAGTGGTGACCCACCAAGATTATGGCCTGGTGTGAGGTGGCAGGGAAGGCTACATGGTTCTGAGCATATGTGGTGATCATCCTTCCAGTTTCACTCCACTCCTGGGACATCACTACTGCAGATGTCATAGGTATGCACACCTTAGTACATGCTATTACACCAATGTCATGTCAGTGATGTCCCACCCACCCACAGGCCCTCTGACCTGTGGTCATCCAGTTGGCAGTATTGCCTTGGAGCGTGGTCCATGCCTTCCTGGAGGACAAGAGCATCCTCTGGGACATTTAATTCTCCTCCCCTCAGCCACCCACGCTGACCCTGAGTCACCTACACCATGAGAGGTAACTCTAATGCTGCTCTGATGGACCAGCCTCTAAATATATCTACTACTAATGGTCATACCTTGAAAGTTGTGGATACATACAAATATTTATGTTTCTGAATGGACCTGTTTTTGTTCAACAAACATTCATGTTAAGAAACTTGTCAAGAATCTGAGCCACAAAATTAGCTTCTTGTATAGAAACAAAAGTCACTTGTCTCAAGACTACAAGCTAGCAATAACCCAGTAATTGTTATTTCCCATATTTGATTATGGCGGTACATATACAATTATGCTTCCAGTAGCAACTTGGCCAAGCTATGGCCATATGACACTCACATTTGCACGGTATACAGTAAGCTATGTTGACTGGCACTTGAGAACGGAAGAACATCGCTGTATATCATATTTGCTCTTAAATGTATGAAGGGCAAGGTCCCATCTTACCTATCCTCTGGACTTGCTTGGATGCCCCATATGAGGTCTCTGCATTTGGATAGGCTCATTAACTTGTCAGCCATAATACAGTTTAAACAGCAGCTGTGAGGCTACTGCCTTCAGCTATAGATAGCCTGTTACTTGGAAATCATTACCAGATGTTTTGCATGTTGGCAGCCGCCCTCTTCCTTCTTCCTTACTGGTTACAGACAGTTTTTTAAAGGACAACACTTGTCCTCCTGGCACTCCACCCCCCAAACCACAACCCCCAATTAGGCTTTTCAGCCTAAATAATAATTTGGTTTTCATTACCTCTGAGTAATAGTATCTCTTCTGATCTAGCCGCCATAATGTAGACATGGCCGGAGCAGCACAGCACCATTTCCCATGCTCAGCGTGGCTCTGCGCTGCACCACCATATAAATCATATAGTGGAGCAGCACGGAGACACATTGAGCATATGAAATGGCGCTGCATTACTACAGACTTGTTTATGCTATGGCAGATACATCAGAAGATATATTTATTACACAGAGGTAATGAAAACAATATTTTTTAGGCTGAAAAGCCTAATGGGGGAAGGGTTGAGGTTTTGGGGAGTAGGGTGCTAGGAGGACAAGTACTGCCCTTTAAAATCAGTTTCTGTCCCCAAGCCCTGTTGATTTGGGGTTAGCGTAGCTTATGTTTACATGGTTGGTAACTGTCACAACTTTACCAGTTTGCTGTTGTTTATTTCTTTGTGCTGGTGGTTTATCTTTGTTACTTGTTGCTCTGTGCCGGTACGTATTTATAACGTATGTGTAACATCTGTAGTTTGCAACTCCTGGTCATCATTGTAACTGGGCTCTGCACAATGACTTTTATCCTGACAACAAAATGACTGAATGAAATTATAGGAGAAGGGGGCATATTAAAGGGCGCTGGCGAATCAGCAGTCTGGCTGTAGGTTTATATTGGGAAATGCACTGTGTTACTGATGTTGCTCCCCAGTGGATCACCACAGAAAGACTACCGCATTCCCTTAAGCTGGTGTGCTAGCTGCACTTCTGTAGCTTGATACTGTTGTATTTCCATTGCTGCATCCCACTGGAGTACCACTGTATTCCCAAATGATGTAATCCTAACAACACATCATGAGTTGCATGCAAAATGCTCCTGTGCAGTATGAGGAGGAGACCACTATATGCCCAAAAGCTGGTATCCAAGGGGTACCATGGCAGGTTTCCACTATACTGGTAAGACACTATATTATGTCACTGTTGCTTTATCCCAAAAGCTTACTATGAGAAATATATATTGTGTGTATATTTATGTAAATAATGTTTTAAGTTCTATTTGCTTGAGGGATGTGCAGATTCCATTTTTGCATGATTTCATGTGGTATTCTCCAGAACAAATGGTTTGATATCTTTTATTGGGCCAACAAGGATGTTATAAAAAGAACAAAGAGCTTTAGCTTTCAGACCAACAAGCCCTTCTTTGGAAGCCTAATGAGAGTTATTTAGAAAAGGTGGTATTCTTGTGATCAGCAGTTGACTAGATCACTCCTGCAAACAGAACATAGTTCCAGCCAGCTTGCCCATGAACAAGAACAATAAAATAAACAAACACGTATTTCCAAACACTGGTATCCAAGTGGTACTATGATGGATTGGGATTGTAATAGGTTTGTACTAGAGCGTGTCACAGTTGATTTAGTTCAGTGTGTTTCAATGGGAGGGCCACTGTTTGCTGGTACCGCCATGCTATAGCTGTTGATTGATATGCAAGAAATGCACTGAGCTCCCAAAGCTGTGGTAATTAATGTCCTATTACCCAGAGAACAATGTGGTCTGTATTACTGTTGGTTTGCAGCACTCACACAGTCACGAGGACATCATATTTTGATAATGGAAGGAAATAACGTCACTGGGAGTTTCTGAAGCAATTTCATGGGAAGGCACACCCACTTACCAGGTGGTGAAACTGCCTTTTTCTTGGTGATGCTGCCTTTGCTAAGAAACCTGTCCTGTACAGAAACTCTTTCTGGAAAGTAGAGTTGAACTTTTA
The DNA here is from genome assembly GCA_016271365.2 of Neoceratodus forsteri. Taxonomy (NCBI): domain Eukaryota; kingdom Metazoa; phylum Chordata; order Ceratodontiformes; family Ceratodontidae; genus Neoceratodus; species Neoceratodus forsteri. The sequence goes on along the minus strand of CM057450.1, from coordinate 546,462,073 downwards.
AAATTGGGAATTCTTTCTCTCACTGCTTTGTTGAGATGGTCAGGTTTTAATGATACCTTTGTGTTGTTATCTCAGTTTTAACTGTCTCCCTTTCCATGAAGCAGATTTTACTTACTTTTTATTTATTTTACAATATTGTGGCCAGAAAAGACACACTAAGCTGAGACTTGTTTCCAGGTGCCTCCTGGAGCATAGGGAAGTTAAATGACTTGCTTCTGGTCACACAGTATGTGCGTGGAGGCTGTGGGATTCAAACCTGGCTCTCCAGGTTTGCAGCTCAGTGTTCTTAACTGTTATACTATACTGCTTCCCAAAGGATGGTTACTCACTGTTGAAATGGCTCTTTTCATAACCAGTATCCCCCCAGCATTATACAGAAGCTGCATGTTGCTGCACCTTCATGAACCAGGGTTCAGAAGCAGTGAAACCTGAGAGACACTACAAAGGAGTTCCATCGCTCTGTGGTCACGGAACCTTTCTTGTATCAGTGTGGCTTAGTTGGTAGCGTACTCATCTCTAGGTCACAAGGTTGTGGGTTCTCTGGTGGGCATTCAGGTGAAAATGAAGGATCCAGTGGGCATGACCCAGAGAGAGTCAACGGTAACCCTGATGCCCAGCTCACCACTTTTCCCTTAATAACAGTTTCTACAGTAATCAGTGCTGCACGTGGACATTGTTGAGTACTTAACTGCCATGTCTGCCTACAGAGAAAATGGGATTGAGATGGCCAGCCTGTAAGTGCATTGGTAGGACTGCCACTCACACACTGGTGACCTGGGTTCGAGAACAAATCTGGGTCATCGAGGCCTGGCCGAAGGAAGGAGGACTGAACATCTCAGAGGATGATTGCCTTCCATAGGGAGGGAGGGAGGGTTGCTGCCTCTGCTGTAACACTGCCACCTGGGTGACTGCAGGTGGCAGTGCAGTGCAGGAATAGTGGGATGGACAAGGAAGGATGAGGCTGATATGGCACTGTGATGACAACCCTGGTGTGTGCATACTTGGAGTCCTCAGTGTACGATGGCAAACTCTGTGTGCATGCTTGGAGTCCCCAGTGTGTGATGGAAAGCTCTGTGTGCATGCTTGGAGTCCCCGGTGTGTAATGGGAGCTCTGTGTGTGCATGCTTGGAGTCCCCAGTGTGTGATGGCAAGCTCTGGTGTGTGTGCATGCTTGAAGTCCCCAGTGTGTGATGGAAAGTTCTGTGTGTGCATGCTTAGAGTCCCCAGTGTGTGATGGCAAGCTCTGTGTGTGTATGCTTGGAGTCCCCAGTGTGTAATGAAGCTTGGTGTGCATGCTTGGAGTCTCCAGTGTGTGACGGAAATCTCTGCGTGTATGCTTGGAGTCCCCAGTGTGTGATGGGAAGCTCTGGTGTGTGTGTGTGTGTGTGTGTGCATGATTGAAGTCCCCAGTGAGTTATGGAAAGTTCTGTGTGTGCATGCTTGGAGCCCCCAGTGTGCAATGGAAAGCTCTGTGTGTGCATGCTTGGAGTTCCCAGTGTGTGATGGCAAGCTCTATGTGCATGTTCGGAGTCACCAGTGTGTAATGGAAAGCTCTGTGTGTGCATGCTTGGAGTCCTCAGTGTGTGATGGAAAGTTCCGTGTATGCATGCTTGGAGTCCCCAGTGTGTGATGGTAATCTCTGCGTGTGCATGCTTGGAGTCTCCAATGTGTGATGGAAAGTTCTATGTGTGCATGCTTAGAGTCTCCAGTGTGTGATGGCAAGCTCTGTGAGTGTATGCTTGGAGTTCCCAGTGTGTAATGGAGCTTGGTGTGCATGCTTGGAGCCTCCAGTGTGTGACAGAAATTTCTGCATGTATGCTTGGAGTCCCCAGTGTGTGATGGAGCTTGGTGTGCATGCTTGGAGTGTCCAGTGTGTGATGGAAATCTCTGTGTGTGTGAATGCTTGGAGCCCCCAGTGTGTGATGGAAAGGTCTGTGTGTGCATGCTTGGTGTCCCCAGTGTGTAATTGCAAGCTCTGTGTTTGCATGCTTGGAGTTCCCAGTGCGTGATGGAAAGATATGTGTGTGCATGCTTGGATTCCCCAGCGTATGATGCAAGCTTTGTGTGTGTGCATGCTTGGAGTCCCCAGTGTGTGATGGCAAGATCTGTGTGTGCATACTTGGAGCCCCCAGCGTGTGATGAAAAGCTCTGTGTGTGTACATGCTTGGAGCCCCCAGTGTGTGATGGAAAGCTCTGAGTGTGCATGCTTGGAGCCCCCAGTGTGTGATGAAAAGCTCTGTGTGTGTACATGCTTGGAGCCCCCAGTGTGTGATGAAAAGCTCTGTGTATGTACATGCTTTGAGTCCCCAGTGTGTAATAGAAAGCTCTGTGTGTGCCTGCTTGGAGTCCCAAGTGTGTGATGGAAAGCTCTGTGTGTGCATGCTTGGAGTTGAACACATGATCATACGAAAGTTGCCAGCAGCAAAAGGCCATCATGGTCTACCTAGGCCGCACGTGAATGCAGCTAGCTCCCTATTCAGCAGCTGCTCCACCCCCCTTCCCTTACTTCCCTTTACCCTCTCCTTTGCTCTGTCCCTCCCTTTCTTGAAGCATTCCACTGTAGTACATGCCACCACTTCAGCTGGTAGCGCGTCCCACCATCTCTGTAAAGAAATGTCACCTCACCTCCCTCCTGAATTTACCCCCTCCAATCTCATGTCATGGCCCCTAGTATCACTCCCCACCCTCCTCCTGAACAAACCCTCTGTCTGTTTTGATTATCCCTTTCATGTATTTGAAGGTCTCAGTCATATCCCCCGTCTCTCCTCTCCTCCAGTGTGTACATGTTTAACTCTCTTAGTCTGACCTCATATGGCAGGTCCCCTGATGCTGAATCATCTTTGTTGCCCTACGCTGCACCCCCTCCAGCAGCCTCATGTCCCTTTGTAGGTACGGGCACCAGTACTGCACGCAGTATTCCAGGTGGGATCTAACTAATGATCTGTCTAACGGTAGAATAACCTCCCTTCTTCCTGAGGTAATTCCCCCTTGCAATACACCCCAGCAGCCATTGCTGCAGCCTTTCTGCATTGTGTGGAATTGTTCATTGCTCCAGTGATGGGCACCCCTAGATCCTTCTCCTCTTCTGTTACCTCCAGCTGCACTCCCCCCAGATAGTAGCTTCTCCTCAGATTTTTTGTTCCGAGGTGCAGCACCTTGCATTTTTTTGTGTTGAACCCCAGCTGCCATCTGTCAGACCATGCCTCCAGCCTTGCCAGACCCCCCTGTAGCCCCAGCCACCACCCCCCAGTCATCCACCACTGTTCCCACCTTGATGTCATCTGCAAATAGGCTGATTTTGCTGCTGATGCCCTCTGAGATGTCTGCAATAAATATGCCAAACAGCACAGGGCCCAACACCAAACCCTGTGGAACACCACTTGTCACAGACTTGGGGGATGAGTATTCCCCACCTACCACCACCCTCTGCTGCCTTTTAGCCAGTTCTCCACCCACCCCACCAGTTTTGCTGCACCCCTGTGCCCTGTAGCTTGATTCCAAGTCTCCCATGCGGTATTGAATCAAAGGCCTTACTGAAGTCTAGGTATAGAACATCTACCGCATGGCCCCTGTCAAGTTGCCTAGTCCCCCATTCATAGTGTTTCACCAGGTTGGTCAAGCGTGACTTGTCCTTAATGAAGCCATGCTGCCTCCCGTCCCGCACTCCATTCACCTCCAGCAGGGCCACTAGCCTATCCTTTAGGATAGTCTCCATCAACTTCCCCATTATGAATGTTAAACTGGCTTATAGTTCCCCGGTTCATCCTTCGATCCACTCTTGTGGAGGGGAACCATGTGAGCCAGTCTGCAGTCCCCAGTGTGTGATGGAAAGTTCTGTGTGTGCATGCTTAGAGTCCACAGTGTGTGATGGCAAGCTCTGTGTGTGTATTCTTGGAGTACCCAGTGTGTAATGGAGCTTGGTGTGCATGCTTGGAGTCTCCAGTATGTGATGGAAATCTCTGTGTGTATGCTTGGAGTCCCCAGTGTGTGATGGCAAGCTCTTTGTGTGCATGCTTGGTGACTCCAGTGTGTAATGGCAAGCTCTGTGTGTGTATGCTTGGAGTTCCCAGTATGTGATGGAAAGCTGTGTGTGTGCGTGCTTGGAGTCCCCAGTGTGTGATGGCAAGCTCTGTGTGTGTGCATGCTTGGAGTCCCCAGTGTATGATGGCAAGATCTGTGTGTGTGCATGCTTGGAGTTTCCAGTGTGTGATGGAAAGCTCTGTGTGCATGCTTGGAGCCCCCAGTGTGTGACAGAAAGCTCTGTGTGTGTGCATGCTTGGAGTCCCCAGTGTGTGATGGCAAGCTCTGTGTGTATGCATACTTGGAGTTCCCAGGGTGTGATGAAAAGTTGTGTGTGTGTGCATGTTTGGAGTCCCCAGTGTGTGATGGCTAGCTCTGTGTGTATGCATACTTGGAGTTCCCAGGGTGTGATGAAAAGTTCTGTGTGTGTGTGCTTGGAGTCCCCAGTGTGTGATGTAAGCTCTGTGTGTGTGTGCATGCTTGGAGTTCCCAGTGTGTGATGGAAAGCTCTATGTGCATGTTTGGAGACCCCAGTGTGTAATAGAAAGGTCTGTGTGTGCATGTTTGAAGTCCCCAGTGTGCAATGGCAAGCTCTGTGTCTGCATGTTTGGAGTCCCCAGTGTGTGATAGGAAGCTCTATGTGTGCATGCCTGGACTCCCCAGTGTGTGATGGAAAGCTCTGTGTATGCAAGCTTGGAGTCCCCAGCTTGTGATGGTGAGATCTGTGTGTGTGTGTGCATGCTTGGAGTCCCAGTGTGTGATGGTAAGCTCTTTGTGTTTGTGTGCTTGGAGTCCCCAGTGTGTGATGGCAAGATCTGTGTGTGCATGCTTGGAGTCCCCAGTGTGTAATGGCAAGCTTTTTGCATGTGCATTCTTGGAGTCCCCAATGTGTGATGGCAAGATCTGTGTGTGTGCATGCTTGGAGTTTCCAGTGTGTGATGGAAAGCTCTGTGTGCATGCTTGGAGCCCCCAGTGTGTTACAGAAAGCTTTGTGTGTGTGCATGCTTGGAGTCCCAGTGTGTGATGGCAAGCTGTGTGTGTGTGCATACTTGGAGTTCCCAGGGTGTGATGAAAAGTTCTGTGTGTGTGCATGCTTGGAGTCCCCAGTGTGTGATGTAAGCTCTGTGTGTGTGCATGCTTGGAGTACCCAGTGTGTGATGGAAAGCTCTATGTGCATGTTTGGAGACCCCAGTGTGTAATAGAAAGGTCTGTGTGTGCATGCTTGGAGACCCCAGTGTGTGAAGGAAAGCTCTGTGTGTGTGCATGCTTGGAGTCCCCAGTGTGTGATGGAAAGCTCTATGTGCATGTTTGAAGCCCCCAGTGTGCAATGGCAAGCTCTGTGTCTGCATGTTTGGAGTCCCCAGTGTGTGATAGAAAGCTCTATGTGTGCATGCCTGGACTCCCCAGTGTGCAATGGAAAGCTCTGTGTGTGCATGCTTGGAGTTCCCAGCATGTGATGGTGAGATCTGTGTGTGTGCATGCTTGGAGTCCCCAGTGTGTGATGGCAAGATGTGAGTGTGCATGCTTGGAGTTCCCAGTGTGTAATGGCAATCTCTTTGCATGTGCATTCTTGGAGTCCCCAATGTGTGATGGCAAGATCTGTATGTGTGCATGCTTGGAGTTTCCAGTGTGTGATGGCAAGCTCTGTGTGTGTATGCTTGGAGCCCCAGTGTGTGATGAAAAGCTCTGTGTGTGTGTGTGTGTGTGTGTGTGTGTGTGTGTATGCTTGGAGTCCCCAGTGTGTGATGGCAAGCTCTGGTGTGTGTGTGCATGCTTGAAGTCCCCAGTGTGCAATGGCAAGCTCTGTGTCTGCATGTTTGGAGTTCCCAGTGTGTGATGGAAAGCTCTGTGTATGCATGCTTGGAGTCCCCAGTGTGTGATGGCAATCCCTGTGTGTGCATGCTTGGAGTCCCCAGTGTGTGATGGAAAGTTCTTTGTGTGCATGCTTAGAGTCCCTAGTGTGTGATGGCAAGCTCTGTGTGTGCATGCTTGGAGTCCCTAGTGTGTGATGGCAAGCTGTGTGTGTGTGTGCATGCTTGGAGTCGAACATACGAGCATATGAAAATTGCCAGCAGAAAAATGCCATCATGGTCTATCTAGGCTGCTCATGAATGCAGCTTGCTCCCTATTCAGCAGCTGCCCCACTTCCCTCCCCTTACTTCCCTTTACCCTCCCCTTTTCCCTGTCCCTCCCTTCTTGAAGCATTCCACTGTGGTACATGCCACCACTTCAGTTGGTAGTGCGTTCCACTTTGCCACCACCCTCTCTGTAAAGAAATTTCTCCTCACCTCCCTCCTGAATCAACCCCCCCAATCTCATATCATGGCCCCTAGTATCTCTCCCCAACCTCCTCCTGAATAGACTCTATGTCTGTTTTGATTATCTCTTTCATGTATTTGAAGGTCTCAATCATATCCCCCTATCCCTCCTCTCCTCCAGTGTGTACATGTTTAACTCTCTTAGTCTGACCTCATACGGCAATTGCCCCTGGCCCTGAATCATCTTCACTGCCCTATGCTACACTTCCTCCAGCAGCCTAATGTCCCTTTATAGGTATGGGCAGCAGTACTGCACGCTATATTCCAGGTGGGGTCTAACTAATGATCTGTATAACAGTAGAATAACCTCCCTTCTTTTCGAGGTAATTCCCCTTGCAATGCACCCCAGCATTTTGCTGGCCATTGCTGCTGCCTTTTTGCATTGTGTGGAATTGTTCATTGCTCCTGTGATGAGCACCCCCAGATCCTTCTCCTCTTCTGTTATCTCCAACTGCACCACCCCCCAGATGGTAGCTTCTCCTCAGATTTTTCGTTCCGGAGTGCAGCACCTTGCATTTTTTTGCGTTGAACCCCAGCTGCCATCTATCAGACCATGCCTCCAGCCTTGCCAGATCCTCCTGTAGCCCCCGGCCCCCTCACCCCCTGGTCATCTACTACTGTTCCCCTCTTGGTGTCATCCACAAATAGGCTGATTTTGCTGCTGATGCCCTCTGAGATGTCTGCAATAAATATGCCAAATGCACAGGGCCCAACGCTGAACCCTGTGGAACACCACTTGTCACAGACTTGGGGGATGAGTATTCCCCACCTATCACCACCCTCTGCTGCCTTTCTTTTAGCCAGTTCTCCCCCCAACCCACCAGTTTTGCTCCCAACCCTGTGCCCTGTAGCTTGATTCCAAGTCTCCCATGTGGTACTGAATCAAAGGCCTAACTGAAGTCTAGGTACAGGACATCTACCGTATGGCCCCTGTCAATTTGCCTAATCACTCAGTCATAGTATTCCACCAGGTTGGTCTAGCATGACCTGCCCATGATGAAGCCATGCTGCCTCCCATCCCACACCTCATTCACCACCAGTAGGGCCACTAGCCTATCCTTTAGATGGTCTCCATTAGCTTCCCCAGTATGGACATTAGACTTACTGGCCAATAGTTCCCCAGTTCATTCTTGGGTCCACTCTTGTGGAGGGGAACCATGTGAACCAGTCTCCAGTCCCCAGTGTGTGATGGAAAGCTCTGTGTGTGTACGTGCTTGGATTCCCAGTGTATGATGGAAAGCTCTGTGTGCAAGCTTGGAGTCTCCAGTGTGTGGTGGCAATCTCTGTGTGTGTGTGTGTGCATGCTTGGAGCCCCCAGTGTGTAATGGCAAGCTGTGTGTGCATTCTTGGAGTCCCCAGTGTGTGATGGCAAGCTGAGCAAGAGTATGCTTGGAGTCCCCAGTGTGTGTGTGTTTGAAAGTTCTGTGTATTCATTCTTGGAGTCCCCAGTGTGTGATGGAAAGCTGTGTGTGTGCATGCTTGGAGTTCCCAGTTTGTGTTGGAAAGTTCTATGTATTCGTTCTTGGAGTCCCCAGTGTGTGATGGAAAGCTGTGTGTGTGCATGCTTGGAGTCCCCAATGTGTGATGGAAAGCTCTGTGAGTATGCATGCTTGGTGTCCCCAGAGTGTGATGGAAAGTTCTGTGTGTGCATGCTTGGAGTCCCCATTGTATGATGGAAAGCTCTGTGTGCATGCTTGGAGTCCGCAGTGTATGATGGCAATCTCTGTGTGTGTGTGTGCATGCTTAGAGTCCCCAGTGTGTGATGGCAATCCGTATGTGTGTATGCATTCTTGGAGTCCCCAGTGTGTGATGGAAAGCTGTGTGTGTGCATGCTTGGAGTCCCCAGTGTGTGATGGCAGACTGTGTGTGTGCATGCTTGGAGTCGAAGTGTGACAGACCCTTTGTGGCCAGTGGACAGGAACAAAACAAGGAGAAGAACCCCAGTACTCTGTTAGATGATCCAAAGGTACTCTTGGGTCCCGGTCCAGTGACTGGCTTCCTGCTGAGGAGTCTCTCTGTGGAGAGAGATGACATCCCAAAAGGCTCCATCCCCTTGTCCTGGAGAGCCCTGCCATGGTCAGCTGTGAGGATTCTGGGCTATGTGCCAGAGAAACTGGGAGTGGGGCTGGGAGGTTGCCTTGAGTGGATGCTGACAATGCTCATGCATGAAAACATAAAGTTTAATTTATATAAAAATGGGATGGAGAAATCCTGCATTACGATTAGCAGAATCTGATCAAATGACTGTGATGCGATTCACCTCACCACATGACTTTGCAAAAAATGTCTGTAACTTAACAATACCAAAACTAATCATTTCGAGCTCTACAGAACTCTGTGTTAACACTGCACTCACATTCCAAAAGATAAACCCACTCTACCAATAGCAACGCAAAGAAATGACAGTTCACCTTTTAAACTAATTTTGTGGTGTTTTGTTTAAATTGTCATGGTAAGATGATTATATAAGCAAAACAATACACTGTGGATTGCTTATTAAACTTTATCACCATACGTCTACCCAAGGTGTATAGCAATTAAGCAATAAGGCATGACGGGTTAGATTAACAGTCTGTTAATCTCCCCCTAGAGGCATAATTTGGCAGGAAGTGCCGCCGACTGCCATATTGCCACTAGGCGGTGATTGACTGTTAATCTAGCTCCTGGGAGTGCATTCTTGCTATTATAAACAATTACAGTATTCCCAAAGAAAAGTGTTAGACGTGTACCTTTTGAATGTTTTCCTCATTGGGAGGGAGATTTTTAACAAAATAGTTAATTCACCAGCTGTTTCAGAATCCAAATGCATCATTCCAGCCATTCAGCAGTGCTAGAAGATGGAGTGCTGATAGGAACAATTCATGCACCATGGTGATGCTGTACATGGCAGTGTTACAGAGATTAATGTAAGGGTCTCAGAATTCTGACAGCCAATTAAATGGCAGCATTTCTGAATCCCTGTTTATAACATAGCTTAATGCACATCCTGTTGTGTGTTATTGCTTGTTTAAATTTGGAATGCCCTTGTAGGCTTTGTGTACGTGAAAGGTACTACATGAAACCAGAGAAGATTCTGTTCCTTGATTCCAGGATCTGGCACTGCTGTAGTCATGTGCATCCATATATCTGGCTAATGTCTAGTTTAGCGTGGCTGGCCACATCCCAGAGTTATCCTGTTTAATACAGAATAATAGATTCACAAAGGCCTAACTTTCAAACATTTTCTTGCCAGATGCATATAATTGGACGTGTCCTTTTGAAAATAGGACCACTCGTGATTGCGTCTGCTTGCTTGACGTGTCTCCCCTTTGCTTCACCCCTTTTCCGTAGGACTTGGGGACCCATTTTAAGGCTGCTTGGTATAGCAAAAAGCAACTTTTTAATTTATTTAGCATTTTTGTTTACTGGATAGTTACACTGGAGAAACATGTTCCCCATTTTCTCTCCCCACACTTAGTCCCGTCATGGATTTACCTCCTATCAGGATTCGCTGTACTGATTAATTCACAAAGTTAGGATAGATATTTAAAGTGCCTGTTCAACTGAACACTTTTATCACTGTCTTTACATCAGTGTTTGTACTTTGTCTTATTTTTTGTATCTCTGCCAGTTATGTTATTTGTTTTCTTTATGACCATGTATAATGCAGGTCCACCTTGTAAATGAGCTTGCTCAACGGTGCTCGCCTGGATAAATAAAGATTTGATTGATTGATTGATTTTCAGGTGTGATCTGGGAGTGTACACTCAGTAATGCACTGTGCAGTACAATGATAGTGCATCAGACATAATCTGATAAGTACAATACCATTTGCAGGTAGGCAAATTACCCTTTTTGTTTACCTCCTTGGGTTAAACTCAATGGGATGCTGATGGCAGTGCAGCTGCAATGCAGTGGTATAAACCTTGTAGGGAGATACGGTTGGGCTGACATATAGCCTAGAGGTTAGAGGAATACATTTGGTACATCTAGCAGACCTGGGTTTGAGTCCCACAACCTCCACTTGCATATTGTGTGACTGTGAGCAAGTCACTTAACCTCCCTAGTGCTCCTGGGTCACCCCTGAAAACAGGTATTGTTCCTATTGGGCATTACCTGGGAAGGAAGGAAGGAAGGAAGGAAGGAAATTGTCTCCTACTTAAATTAATATAACCTAATGTGCAAGCAGCAACATGGATTTAGGAAACTTCACAACACTGGAACAGCCCTAACTGAGTACAGCAATGTTCTGCATGTGGCCCTAGATAATGGTTACCTGGTTGGAGTCTCCTACACAGACATGACAAAAGCCATCGAACTTGTAAACCCCCCACTACTGCTAGACAAGCTCTCTGCCTTGGGCTTCTCCTCAGAAATGTTAGGATGGTTTCCTTGCTGCCTTGCTGGGTGGACACAGAGGATTAGAGTTGATGGAGTGCTCCCTGATGCTAAGAATGTCTCATTTGGGATCCCACAGGGGTCAATATTTGGCCCCCTCCTTTTGACCCATTTATTAACAGACTCCCAGAAGCCTGCCCTTAATCAAAGATGCTCCTATATGCTGATGATGTGGTCATTTTCAACAGCAGTTCACAGCATGAGGAACCCTCCGGAGATCTACAAAGTAGCGTCATGTTGCTGGAGGGTTGGTTTGAAAGTGGCTAACCTGTTCTAAACTCTAAAAAGACAAAGATCATGTTGTTTGATGGTCCTCACCATAAGAAAAAGGTCTCTTCCCTAGTTATCCAAAATCCACAAGGAGCTACCCTGGAACAGGTTGAATCCTTTAAGTATCTGGGTGTCACCTTGGATGATACTCTTTCATTTGCAGCGACATGTGGATAACATAACAAATCTGGCCAATAGAAAACTAGGAGCACTCTTTAGACACATTTTGCAGTCTCAAGTACGGTCCTCCTGAGCCTTGACCATGGACGCTCGATATATGGGGCAGCTAGTGACTCAGTCCTTGGCAGAGTAAGGATGTTCCTTGACAAAGCCTGTCACTTTGCAAGTGGGGCCAACAGACTCAAACATAGTTGCTTCCTGTATGCACTCACCAAGTGGCTACCCCTATAGGACAGGCTAAAATATCAGTCCTGTCTGATGACAAAAAAAAAAGCCCTGCTGGGCCTCACCCCAACTGCAGTCAGTGACCTCTTTTACCCGATCAACAACCAACACTCCACTAAGAGTATGACCAGACAAGCCCTTGAAGTCCCCTTTCGTAAAACAAGCCCTGGTAAGCACTCACTTGTTGTCCAAGCTGTCCATTGGCTGAATGAAGTCCCTGAAACCCTAATGGGTGTCCCTAAAATGACACTATTTAAGAAACCCTTACAAAGAGAACTCACAATGAAATCTGCCTGTTGTTGTTTTAAATGACTTAATACCATTTTAACTATATTGCTCCATTACTGTCTATTGCTTGCTTGCTCCCCTGTAATAACATAGTGCTACGAAGACTATTATGATGATAAAGTTTAATAATAACTCAGCCTATTAACCCTAATGTTTGTACCTGACCAGGCTGTGGATCTTGAGCTGATGAATGTCTGATGTTTATACTTGTTCTTTGTCCTTTACTGACATGGAACCTTTGGAAAAAAGCACTTGTGCTCAAAGGTGTTTTCTGAATTACAATAAATAAATAAATATCGTGGCATAATAGCTGCTCGCTCCGCCTACCCTCCAGTTATAAGTAGTTCTTGAAGGGACTGTGGGCTGCCACACCATGTGGCCATAACTAATTATAACCCCGGTAGCTCCAGGTTGCCACACCCTACGTGGTACTCCTCCCTCCCCAGCCCATTACTGTAACCTTTATGTGTAATGGTACCCTCCCTAACCCACCCTGTGCCAGACTCTCTGGTGTCTAGTGGTATCCCTCCCCCAGTCCTGTTATAAAGTTCTTGGTGTCTAGGGGCATCTCCCACCCCCGCTGGCTGATGGTGACCAGCACAGCTCTCAAAACACACCTTTGATCAGCTGCTGTCTAAATGAAAATCATGCATCTAGTTAAACTGATACACTGGAGTACATCAGTATAGTGGTTTATATGATTTTCAGTTAGATATCTTGCAAACCACCTGTCAACAAAAGGGGAAGGTGGCTGCTGCTGGGACTGACAAGCAAATGACCCACAGGGCCATTCTTAAAGTGTGTGGTAGCCTCGCAATTCTTGTCCCAGCCTGTGACATATCCCTCAACATGTAGAATATTTACAGGTAGGTGGTAAGGGGAGTCGCAGTGCTGCTACTGGAACCCAGGAAGCAGGAGGGGAAAGCATGGGGGGGGGTTGTGACAGTTGAGTAGTAGTCCTTTTTATACTGGTACTATGGAGGGGGGTTCCACCAGATGCCATGAACAGAAACAGGCTGTGGAGTGGGTGGGGGTTAGCACAGGACCATCAGGGCAAAGTCCAGTGAACCATATAAATCTGAGAGCGACTAGCCAAGGAGGCCCAATCTGTAAGGGAAGAGGTAGGATGAATAGAGTTCACAATGAGTCACTGCATGACCCTGACATGCAACTAGCACTATGCCATGCAGTGTATTGGTGGGTCCCTAACCAGCATGTTAGCAGATGTAAACCCCATTTGATCCAACTAACTACTGACAACCTAATTTGCATTACTACTTTGTTGCACAGAGTGGAGACTCGTCCCCTCTGTGATGAAGTGGATCCTTTGTGTACAGCACAAAAAGGTGGTGGCAGTGTTAACAGGTGACAGATTGCCCTGGCCTGTTCCCACCTGTTTTTCTGTGCCAGCCATTGCAACTGAGAATGTACCCCATGATTTTACGACTGACATGAAATCCCAGTGTTGTCCCTATAAACACTACTCACCACAGCCACAATATTTGCAAATTAAGCTTTCTCCTCCAGACTGGTTTGCATCTCAGCTCTGGTGAGTACAGTAGCATAGAATCAGTATCAGGTGAGATATCCTCCCACTACCTGTTGTCCTTTTCTATCCAACTATAAAATATCCTGTTCCTCTATTTCCTGTCTCTTTCTTTGCTGCTTACCTCAACTTACACTCTGCTCACTTGATTTCACTGCCCACATTCAAACCTGCATCTTGTTCTACACACTAACCTGCAGCCATTTCTGAAATTCTCTGGCTAAATCTGATTCACAAACCTGTAGCCAGATCCCACAACAACCTGTGTTCAAATCCCACAAAAACCTAAAGCCAAATCTGACGTATCAACCTGTGTTCAAATCCCACACAAACCTTAAGCCAAATCTGACTTATTCAACCTGTGGCCAAATCTGACACACCAACCTGTGGCTAAATCCAACACACCAACTTGTGGCTAAATGTGACATGTTATCCTGTGGCCAAATGTAATGCACCAGTGTGTAGCCAGTTCTGACATACTAGGCTATGAGCAGATCTGATGCACCAACCTGTTCCTATATTTGACATACAAAATCTGTGGCCAAATCTGATTCACTAACCTGTGGCCATATCTGAAATACCAACCCATGGCCAGACCTAACATACCAGACAGTGACCAGACCTGACATACCAGTCTGTGGCCTAATGTAAAAGACAAAGAACCTCAGTGCAAAAACACTGAGGTAAGAGTTACCCAAAAAAGGCACTGGCAACAAAGTTAGGTTTCAAAGAATACAAAATCACACACATCCCTATACCATAAAGCATCATAGGATATCTATATATATATGCAAATCACCATATATGATGGCCAAATCTGATGCAACAACCTGTGGTCATATCTAACACACCTACCTGTGGCCAGATCCAATGCTCCAGCATGTGGCCAGATCTGAAACACCAACCTGTGGCCAAGTCTGATCCACCAACCTGTGGCCAATCTGACATACAAACCTGTGACCAAATCTAACTCACCACCCTGTGGTCAGATACAGTGCACCAGCCTGTAGCCTGACCTGACATAACAACCTGTGGCCAAATCCAGTGCACCAACCTATGATAAAATCTGACACACCAACCTGTGGTCACAACCAATGCACCAACCTGTGGTCACATCCAGTGCACCAACCTATGGTCACATCCAATATGCCAACCTGTGGTCACATTCAATGTACCAACCTGTGGTCACATCCAATACCCCAACCTGTGGTTAAATCCAATGCACCAGCCTGTGGTCACATCCAATGCACCAGCCTGTGGTCACATCCAGTGCACCAACCTGTGGTCAAATCCAATGTACCAACCTGTGGTCATATCCAATGTACCAACCTGTGGTCACATCCAATGTACCAACCTGTGGTCACATCCAAATCACCAACCTGTGATCAAATCTGACACACCAACCTGTGATCAAGTCTGACACACCAACCTGTGGCCAACTCCAATGCACCAACCTGTGGTCACATCCAATGTACCAACCTGTGGTCACATCCAATATGCCAACCTGTGGTCACATTCAATGTACCAACCTGTGGTCACATCCAATACCCCAACCTGTGGTTAAATCAAATGCACCAGCCTGTGGTCACATCCAACGCACCAGCCTGTGGTCACATCCAGTGCACCAACCTGTGGTCAAATCCAATGTACCAACCTGTGGTCATATCCAATGTACCAACCTGTGGTCACATCCAATGTACTAACCTGTGGTCACATCCAGATCACCAGCCTGTGATCAAATCTGACACACCAACCTGTGGTCACATCCAGGGCACCAACCTATGGTCACATCAAATGTACCAACCAGTGGTCACATCCAATGTACCAGCCTGTGGTCACATCCAATATACCAGCCTGTGATCACATCCAAATCACCAACCTGTGATCAAATCTGAGACACCAACCTGTGATCAAGTCTGACACACCAATCTGTGGCCAACTCCAATGCACCAACCTGTGGTCACATCCAGTGTACCAACCTGTGGTCACATCCAATGCACTAACCTGTGGTCACATCCAGATCACCAACCTGTGATCAAATCTGACACACCAACCTGTTGCCAAATCCAATGCACCAACCTGTGGTCACATCCAATGAACTAACCTGTGGTCACATCCAATGCCCCAACCTGTGATCAAATCTGACACACCAACCTGTTATCAAATCTGACACACGAACCTGTGGTCACATTCAATGCACCAACCTGTGGTCAAATTCAATCCAACCTGTGGTCACATCC
Source organism: Neoceratodus forsteri (assembly GCA_016271365.2). NCBI lineage: Eukaryota > Metazoa > Chordata > Ceratodontiformes > Ceratodontidae > Neoceratodus > Neoceratodus forsteri. The sequence goes on along the minus strand of CM057450.1, from coordinate 546,446,609 downwards.
AATGCACCAACCTGTGATCAAATCTGACAAACCAACCTGTGATCACATGCAGTGCACCTACCTGTGGTCACATCAAATGCACCAACTTGTGTTCACATCCAATGGTTCTATGTGATAACGGCGAAAGCAACCTAAAGGCGATCGCCATTATTACCATGATCTGAGTGCGAAAATATTTTCGGCACTCCTGACACTAGCGCCTGAGACAACAGCGCGGGGACATAACTCATTGCTTTCTGTGGGGCTGCGCCTCAACCTCAAGACCTACTCACTAAAGGATTCTCAACTCCAGGGGTGCATTTTGGGGGGGGGGTGAAAGCATTTAAAATTAAAGGTTTGTGCCGGGCACAATAAAATTGCTCTAGCGCCTGGACCCGAACCCAGTACCTCACCCATCCCAACCACAGACCAACCCCCGATGCCATGACACAGCTCGGCAACCCACCACAGCGCCACCCCCTACAGCTCCTCCGCCCCCTCCCAGCCCACGCTTGCTGTGCTCCCCCAACACGCGTACATATAGCGACATCCTGTCACCCATTTCGCCCACCCCCCCATCCGGTCGCCCTATCTTCCCAGTGCTGTGAGGGATTTCGCAGACAATGAGTCACCATTATGGACGGTGCCCTTCCCCATGCACCCTCCTCATTGGCTACCCATCCAATGCACCAACCTGTGATCGAATCTGACACATCAACCTGTGGTCACAACTTGTGGTCACATCCAATGTACCAGCCTGTGATCAAATCTGTCACACCAACCTGTGGTCACATTTAATGCACCAACCTGTGGTCATATCCAACACACAAACCTGTGGTCCCATCCAATGCACCAACCTGTGGTCACATCCAATACACCAACCTGTGGTCACATTCACTGTACCAGTTTGTGGTCACATCCAGTGCACCAACCTGTGGTCACATCCAATGTACCAACCTGTGATCAAATCTGACACGCCAACCTGTGGCCAAATCCAATACACAAATCGGTGGTCACATCCAATGCACCAACCTGTGGTTGCATTCAGTGCACCAACCTGTGGTCGCATCCAGTGTACCGACCTGTGGTCACATCCAGTGCACCAGTTTGTGGTCAAATTCAGTGCACCAACCTGTGGTCACATCCAATGCACCAACCTGTGGTTACATTAAATGCATCAACTTGTGGTCACATCCAAGGCACCAATCTGTGATCAAATCTGACACACCAACCTGTGGTCACATTCAATGCACCAACCTGTGGTCACATCCAGTGCACCAACCTGTAGTCACATCGAATGCACCACTTGTGGTCACATCCAATACACCAACCTGTGATCAAATCTGACACACCAGCCTGTGGTCACATTCAATGCACCAACCTGTGGTCAAATCCAATCCACCAACCTGTGGTCACATCCAATGCACCAACCTGTGATCAAATGGCTGGTCCGGTGGCACTGAGGGTTGAGGCACTGGACACCACACCTTGCGCCACACCAGCCGGGTTTGGGAATGAGCCCGGGTCATTGGGGGTCAGCAGGGAAGGTGAAGGATTGAGCGTCCCTAGGACTGCTCTCCTTCCCCGGGGAGGGGGAGGATTTCACCAGCCGATGTACTGGTGACATCTAGCGGAGGCTGGAGGCACTACAGTACTCGACTGTGAGATGCTGGGGATCAGAGCTTCATCAGACGTCTTTCAGGGGTGCACGGGAGAGTGCATCCGCCGAGCTGGACATCATTGCACATTCGAGCTCTTGGGGGAATGCAAGAAAAAAGTGGAAAATAATGGCGCCATGGATGAACGACGGCACCAAGTCCCCCATGCCCTTCGCTGGGCCATCCCCGTCTGTCCTTCTAGGTCCTTCACCTCGGTCCTGCCCTGCAGCCAGAGTCTGAATCTAAGAGCGCCCAAGAGGCGGAGGGTGACCCACCCTGGGAGGGTTAGACCAGGGGTGCTGGCTGCAGGGAGGTGAGAAAGAGAGGAGGTTCAGTTTGGGGGGGGGCCTCTGGTGGGCAGGATAAGGACTCAGATGCCCAAGAGAGTTCCATGGGGGCCGCAACCAGAGAGAAATAAAGTTGAAAAAAAAAATGTAATCAAATCTGACACACCAACCTGTGGTCACATTCAATGCACCAACCTGTGGCCAAATCTAATCCACCAACCTGTGGTCATATCCAATGCACCAACCTGTGGTCACATCCAATGCACTAACCTGTGGTCACATCCAGTGCACCAACCTGTGGTCACATCCAATGTACCAACCTGTGATTAAATCCAATACATCAACCTGTGGCCAAATCTGATATACCAGCCTGTGTCCCAATCTGGTGCACCAACCTGTGACTAAATCTAACACATCAACCTGTAGCCAAATCAGATGCACCAGCCTGTGGCCAGATTTGACATAAACCTTGTGGCCAAATCCAACTCACCAACCTGTGGCCAGATCCAGTGCACTGACTTGTGGCCAGATCTGACACACTAGCCACTGGCCAAATCCAATGCACCAGCCTATGGCTAGATCTGAAACACCAATCTGTGACCAGATTCCCATAGCTACAACTCCAAATGTTAACAAGAATGCTCCTGGAACCAATGCAAGACACCTTGCTACCCTTATCAAAGTTGCCAGTGACAGTTTAGAAAAACATGGCTCTTGTGACCACTAATTTCATGGCAGTCCTTTTAAATACAGCCACAAATGCTGGCTGAAAAGGGGTGCAAGCATTTTCCTGTCCTTCCCTCTCTCTTCCAGTGCCAACCACACTTGGACTAGTGGGAGTGAGAATTGCAAAACATGGCAGTTTCCATTTCTCTTGGTTCAGCATTTCCAGCTGGCTCAAAATGAAAATAGTGCCTCGGGCTGCCATAGTATTATGCATATTAGCGCGGCTGTTTGCTAAGCAACCTTTGAAATCCCGCCTGTTATGCACTCCGAAGATGTCGACATGCAAATCTGTGGCAAATGGAGCTCTTTTCAGCGAGTGAGTTGCAAACTAATTTGGGCTTTTACTGTGGCCACACAATTTAAAAGGGCCCTGCCAAACATGGCAGGCTGTATCAAAATTGGGAGGTGGGTGATAAAGGATTATCAGAAAATGAAAGGCCAGACGGTCACAGAGAGAAAAACCGGGCTGATAGAGAAGTGCTCAAAAGGAGGGATTTGTTTCCAGTAAGCCGGCCCAGAAACCAGCTGAGTGCAATAGGGGCAGACAGAAAAAAGGTAAGTATGTGTTTGTTTATTTCTATCTCATTCAGGTTGACCATATTTATTTCCCAATCAGTGTTGAGAAGTGGGGGGGGTCCTTACCATAGTGACATGGTTTCTCACTAATGTACCCCTTACAAAATGTTGTATAAGACCTCCCTGGAGGAAAACATATGTTCATTATAATATTTACTACAACGCATTTTGAGATTGTTTGGAAGGTGCCATGTTAGTCAACAAAACCAGTTACCAATAAAATAATTTTTTGTTCAACATAGGTGTTACTTTTTTTTAGGCTAACAAATACAAACTACGTATCTTGTTTTGCAGAAATAATACCTTCATAAGGCTAATGAGATCTCAAAATCTTGGATACTTAAACTGTTCATTAGCATAAAGAAGATTTGAACTCTGTTGAAATAAAAATGTTTGATTGATTCTGTGTATACATTTTAATTTACTTGTGTAACAAAAAGAAACCAGGAATACTATGTAGTGGAAGCGCTGGAGACTACGAAATGAAGAGGAGCCGGAGACTCTGCACAGGGGCAGCAGTGAACGCTGAGTGTTTTGAAATCTGCTGTCTGGCTCCACTTGTCTTTTGCTTTAACTTCTGTGACTCATAACCCTTTCGTAAGAGTGGAAGCTACAGTATATAAAGTGGATGGCTGAGTCTCACACCTGCGTGCCAGGGAGGCTGGAAGTTGCCATAAAACACACTGATTGCCTCTGTTACCAGCTTGCAAAAGCATAACTGATGACGTCACAGCTACTTTATCGCAAAGAGGGTTAACGGTCATCCAGAAATATATGGCAATGGTACAGCAGGTCTGCAGCTGCTGTAAAACAAGATTGGACTCTGCTGATCCATAGGGGAAGAAAAGCTCTTTGTTTTGGCTGGGAGGGGTTTCTGATAGTCTAGAGGACCATGGCATTACTGTGACCATGCAGCCCCCCCCCCCTTTTTATTTGCACTTTTTTCACCCTCATCTCTACGTTGGACTTCCTTTCATCTACCTATTAATGCCTCCCATTCAAGAAGTCTGTTTTGCCTCCACCACACATTCAGCACCTACATAGCCTTGCCAAACACTGTAGCTTACCACTGTTCATAATGTGGCAAGCCTGTCAGCCTTGGTCAGAAGACATAATCCAGCTGCAGGTGGCAGATGTGCATGGCAGAGCAGGTTAAACTTTGTTGGTGGAAGATGTGGAGACTTTATCCACAAGAGAGCCAGTTTCCTCCAAATGTTTGCACCAGCCCTGGTTATGCTGAGAGAATGAGTCTAGGGCAACACTCCTGCTCTCATGATCATCACGCCCGCCCATCTATGACCTACCAAGCAGTACCCCCCTAGGTCCTCTGGGTTATTAGATGGCAGCCGTGCCCCAGGAACATAATTCCTCCCTTTCCAGAGCTGGACAGCACCCTACAAAATGCTTTTTCACCTCCTGCTGACCCACTGGGACAGCCCTGGCTTGGCATCAAACTTGAGGCATCACCATGGCAAGAGAATTTCAAGCCATTGCACTATCAGATGGGCACAGAACAGTCCCTTTATTTTAAAATTGCCTTTCCTTCTCTATAATACCTGATGATATTGGACTGGGTATCCTTCATTTCGGGCACTAAAAGGTGATCCACAGCCCACACTGCAAAGCTAGCAAGAAGGTGTTCCCCGACTACAGCCCAGCACACACAGAAAGTGTCAAAAAGAAAGTGCCAAAAACAAAACAGGGAGATTTGTTTTTCAGAAATATGATGGAGATTTAAACAACCACTAGTGACTTGAATGGAAAGCCATCACTTGCCAGGGAGAGAGGGAGGGAGGAGAGGGAGAGGGAGGAGAGGGAGAGAGGAAGAGAGAGATGGAGGGAGGGAGGGAGAGAGGGAGAGAGAGAGACACACACACCAAAACTTATATTGTGAACCCTAAAAAAAAGGAGACCTGGTCCCTGAGCTAACCCACCTGACCCAGAAAAGGGTCATGTTCAGGTGAAACAGTGCTATATGAGGGTACTATTTGTCATGGTATGGGTTGAGTCTGGTTTGAATTAGGGGTGATCACATATCCGTTTTCGGATTTAGATACCTCAGATTCTGATCCTAAAGATAGGACTTGGGATGCTGAAAATTCTAAATCCTCAACTGTGACATTGTTGAAAGGATATCAATGTTAGGAATTTAGGATCTGGATTCAGATTCTGAAGTCTGAATCAGACTCTGACGGATTACAGTAACCAACCTGGATTAGGATGCAGTTTAGGATAATCTTTAAATCTGAAAATGAAAAACAGATCAGATTTCAAGATGTCCAATTACCTCTAGATGGAATATATGGGGAACCTATGTATCCCCTGTCCAATAGGGTTGGCTAAATCCTGACATCACAGGGAGCGTAGAGGGCCTTCCCTTTAGGCAGATGACCATGGGATGAATGATACAGGGCATGGTTCAAACAGTGCGGGGCCTCTCCTGGGTGCTCCTTTCATAGGGCTGTGCTTGAGGTGCTGCCCCTCGGGAAATGTAAATAATGGCACTGTGGTGCTTAGTGATTCCTGTCCCCTGGGAATGGGGGGGGGGGTTCTCTGCTGCAAAGTCTGCAGCTGCATTCTCAGTATCTGTATGGCCCAGCAGTCTCTCACTCCCCTGACGTCTGGTTGAACACTTCTTTTAAACAACTGTACCCTAAATCACCGTGCTCTTTGGTGCTGCTCCTTGGCACCCTGGCATCCCTATTCTTCGCATCAGAAAGCTATCAACAGGGTGCAGAGATCTCAAGGTGCAATAAACAAGAACCGGTTCCTCTACAATTTGTGTACACATGCCTTAGGATTTAGTCACTCATCAGATGTTAGACAGTGAACTCTGATCACATTTGTCATCATGTTAATTTGGTGTTCATTGGCACAGTGCTTGAGTACTGGCATATAAGGGCTCTGGGAGGGTCTGTGCGGGTGGTGTATGGTGAAAAGGCCTACTGGGGTGCTGTCTTCGCTCCCCCCACCACATACATTGACCTTTATTGACAGCTGCAGAACACCTCACCTGGAGATACTACTGTTCTTTGTGGATATGCACAGAGCACCCCCTGGATCTTTGTATGGGTGGATGGGTAGGTCACCGCTCCGGAACTACTGGATCAAACTGCCTTGGTGTTTGCCACTATTTTTAAAACTCTGGTGGCTATGTCGTTTGAGGCTGCCATATCACCTCTAATCTGACTGCATTCAGTTTGTGACTGCCAGTCTGTCGCTTGCACCCACCCCACCCACCCCACCAATCTGATTTCAGTTCTCATAAAAGTTCCACTAAGTAGTGTTACATCTGCTTGGCATATTGATCAGAGTCTAAGTCATGAATGGTGTCTGTGCACCCTTATCCAGGGTACAGCTTTATTTTATTAGGCTGATCTTCCACTTTTGTTAAATTATACTGTTGCTGAACCAGTACTGCCTATATAATGTGCTTAAAGTTGTATTGCATCTGTACTGTGTCTTGACCAGATATTTTATTTTATGACCCTCTGTCGTTTGCTGACTTTTACTATTGTACCGGCAATGCTTCTGTATGTTAGTTACATACTTGGTGTGACTCTAACAAGTCTGGGCAGTTTCCAGTTTCCCACCTAACTACGGCATTGCTGTTAGAGCTCTACATGGTGTAAGGGAATTTCCCATCTCTAATCCTAGTGTATTCTGTTACTTCTTTGATAATATCACTCTCAGAAACTCTCTTTTCCCATTTATTTGGATGTTATCTGCCTAAATAACACGATGCCTGTTGCTAAAATATGTTGCTATTGTTTTTCTTCCTTTCCTTTACACTGATTCCACCACCTACCTCTCATCACATAGAGTGGCCTCAGAAAACTCGATACACCTTACCCTAATTAATTAACATATTGACTTGTGATAACATTTCACTCCCTCAACCAGTTCTTCAGCCCCCTTTAACATTTGATACTTCACTCTTGGGGACTGGCAGGCCGAGAGGTCACGTAAGTACAGCTAGCCAGTAGGGTGTCTGTAGCTCAACAAGATAACTTTTAATTAGTCTTGAAGTTCATTCCTCCCTCCCTTTTTATAGCCACTGCCAAGCAGGAAGAAGAGCAGAGGATGCCAGCATCAGATAAATCTTCTGTTTGGGTTGATCATTGTTTGGCTGACTCTTGGGACATTTTGTTTCTTTGTTAACAATGTTAATTTGATCACTGTGTGGGGGCTGGGCAAGGGAGTTGGGAGAGGGGAGGACGTTGCTAGAGGGCAAGTAGAGGGTGGGAGATCAGTGGCCACAAGCCAGCGCCGTTGGCAGGCTGAGAGGTCATGTGACTACAGTCAGCCAGTAGAGTGGCTGTAGTTCACTATAAAAGTCCCAGAATTCCAAGTTATGCCTTGTGTGAATGAACCCAAAGGGTGAGTGCCACAAAGCACGAATGTGGCATCTTACTGAGTAGTGTCTGTGGCATCATCAAGGTGTCCACAGGGAGGAGCATTAGCCGCAAGCCACTGTGCCCAACAGGGCAAGTGGCATAGGTAAGAGGTGTGTGGAGTACTGAGGAGGTTGTACTGTGGAAGGGGGCTATGTCAAGGGTTGGTGGGAGAACTTGTGAAACCCTGTTTAGGGTAGGATCAGAGAAAGGGTTTTCAAGGCAGCCATAGCAAATTACTATACAGCGTACAGCTACATAGGGTTATAAGAGCGGGTGAGAGAGGTTATAAGGGTTCTATAGTTAGCCTGCAAGGAGGGATTGGAACAATACAATGTGGAGAAGAGGCTTGTCGAGGGGCAGGACGTGGCAGGTAGAGTAGTGTGTTGCAGGGGGTGTGAGACAGTGGTTTTCTTGAGTACCATCTGGGAGGTAGGGGGGTGTTCAGTCTGTAGGAGCTTAGGTCAGCTGAGGGCAGAATTATGGCAGCTCAGGTGGGAGACAGGAGCATTGGTAGGGGGTTATTGTAGATGGGTGAGGAAGGAGCGGGAGTGCTCACAGGGAATGGAGATGAGGGGGGATGGAAAGTGGAGGTGGAGCCCATGTTGGGATGTGGGCCAGATGGGCGGAAAAATGGAGTGGGAATTAAGGCAGATTCCATGGGTCCCTCTCCCCCAGCGAGTGAAAAGACCAAGGGAGGGGGAATGGACATTAGTAAGAGGAATGGGAAGGGCAAGGGGGGACCAGTGGAGCACCCTCAAAGGTGCTGGTATGGAAAAGATTCCTCCCACTGGTTGGGAGTGCGAAGAGAAGCTCTGGGGGAAGGAAGGGGAGCATAAGCAGTTGGGGGTATGGGTAGTAGGGAGGAAGACCATAGAGAGGAGGGAAAGGGGAAGTAGAGGAAGGGGAAGTGGCAGCAAGGGAGGGAAGGAGGCAGGGAAACATAGAAACATAGAGTTTGATGACAGATAAGGACCGCTTGGTCCACCTAGTCTGCCCATTTCTGTACCTATTGGATAAGCTGCAGATCCTAGTTAACCAACAGCCTACTTCTTCCTACTGCCCCACCAGAATTGCCTTATGTCTGTCCCATGTGTAACCCTTAGGTGTCGCTATCCCAAGGGCTACTACCCCTGCCTGTGTGGCTAGTTGCAGGTTAAGGGGCCTGGGTACTGAAATGGGTGCCTCCACCTGGAGGACAGGGTTGTTAGTAACAAGGCTAACCTGGGTACAGCCCACCGGGACACTGTAACCCCCCTCTTTCCCCTCTAGTGGCCTAGACAATATGCAACAAACACTTTCAGAGTAGCCCCTGTTCAACATACAATTCCCAACACTGTTTGCACTTACCACCAGAGCTGGTTCCACCAGTTCAACCCTGGAGACCCCCTGTAAAACAAGGTTAGGCACAGCAATTAACAACAGTACAGTGCTTTCGGTACAAACTGGAACCACAGTCAGATTAAATGCAAAAAGAGTTGGATCTGATTTATTCAGGGGAATTGAACAAGGGAGGGGCGTAATCAGATTGATTTTAAAACTGATCTTGTCAGGCAATTATGCATGCACTTTTAGTCCCTGCACAGTCACACGCTCTTGGTACCCAGTTGGAAGTAAGGTGGGCTAGCCTGGAACGTTGCCGGGGGTAGGCCGGCAACGCAGCTGGTTGGGGCCCTGTGATGAAAAGAAAAGACATGCACAACCACAAACAATTTGTAATCCAGAGCCTGAAGGCTCAGTTCGTGAAAGGAAAAACAACAGTGCAATCAGATGACAACACTTGAGATTTAGCTGTTGTTGCAGGGAGCTACCTTGATTGTTACTCACGCTACCCAATACAAGACACAAGCTAGAGAAAATGGAGATTGCAGGTTGATGACTGGTTTGCCAGGAGAAGCAGGGCCCACACGAATCACCGAGGTGTCATTCCTGTTTGAGACAGTTGAATAGGGGGCTGATCCCCAGGCGTGTCTCTCGTTGATGATGGTTTCTGTGCCTGAAGTACCTGGCTGGGCCATGTGGCAAGGCCCAGGCTGGGTGGAACAGTTCGGATTTTGAGTCCGGTAGTGCTGGATGCAGCTTCCAGCAAGCGTGGCACATTTTCTCAGTGGGGAATCAAATCGTGACCCACTAACAGCACACAGCACATTTATAGTGAAGCAATCACCATACCACAATGCGGATAGCAGTCTGGCCGCAACATCAGTACCTCTGAGCAAAACCGGGAATTCTGTGGTAAATGGATGTCCTGACAGGCTGATCATGTACAGCAAATCTTCAGTCTTCTTCACGTTCAGATCTGGTCACTCTTCAGTGGCTTTGTCACACTCCAATTCGAATACAGTCCAATTGCTAAGCCTTTCAAAGGATTCCCTCTCGAGGGACAGCAGGCAGACAGGCCAAACTCAGCCTTTCCACCAATCTCCCATTCAAACTATGCAGAACCAGCTACTCGAATCTCTCGAGCTGTTCACTCTCCAAACTCTACCTCCAGACTGACTCTTCTGCTCGCCATGCCCATAAATCAGGGCACAACGAAGTGGCTCGGAGATGTGGTCCGAAATAAAGCTTCTCTTATCTCTCCATGCGGGAAAGCTGAAGGCAGGCAGGCAGGCCAGACTCAGCCTTCCCGCCAAGTCCCCATGCTACCCCACAGGGCAGCAGCTCCTCGAACTGGAGCTGCTCACTCTTCCAGCTCCAACTCACTTCTGCCTCACTGCTGCAGGCAGTTTGAGAATTTCCCTCTGATCCAAAAGGTTCAATTGGTTGATCCATCTGTCTATCAAAGCAAGGGCTCCCCCTCCAGGTCTGTTTTGGTGCCAAAATGTAAAAACTACAATTCCTACAGACATTTTCTCCCACAAGACCCGTGGGGACAGGCTCCATTTTAGAGTCCCCAAAGGTACTGATTGGTGCTGACTGGCAGTCCAAAACCAAAATGGTGGTGCAATACATGAAGTCCATGCTGCAAAGAAAGCAGGTTAAACAAACTACAATACTATTGCCATAAAGCAGATAAACAGTAAACAGTTACAGATTCCAATAAAGCTCCCTCTGTGTAATTAGCGATGGCAGAACGGAGCGATAACACTGATGCCCAGGTAGGACTTGAGCCTAGATATGCTCGGCTGCTACCCAGAATAATTATACACTGCAAGACAGGCAGCTTTTAAAGAGACAGGCACAGCGGTGATAAGGCACTCTCATGCAATTTCTTTTTAAGCAGTTAAAACACAGAACACCAGCCTGGCAGAGGGCATTTAGGCACACCCAAGGAAGCTTTTTAGGAACCCTCATTTGTAGGGGGGTTACACATGCATTCTTGAATGCCCCCACTGTTTTTGACCCCATGAACTCCTCAGGAAGGCTGTTCCATGCATCCACCACCCTCTCTGTGAAAAAATACTTCCTCACGTTGCCCCTGAGCTGTCCCGCCCTCTACCTTCAACTTGTGTCCCCTTGTTCTTGCACATCTCTTTTTCTGAAAGATGTTACACTCTTGGACTTTGTTGATCCCCTTGAGGTACTTGAAAGTCTCTGTCATGTCCCCCCTCTCCCTCCTTTCCTCAAGGGTATACATATTAAGCTCCTTTAGTCTCTCTTCATATGGCTTCTGTTGCAGACCCTGCACCATTTTAGTTGCCCTCCTCTGGACTGCCTCCATCCTGTCTATGTCCTTGCGGACATGGGTCTCCAGAACTGCACGTAATACTCCAGATGGGGTCTCACCAACTGTCTGTACAGAGGGATAACAACTTCCTGTTTTCTACTGGTGTTGCCTCTCCCTATACATCCCAGTATTCCCCAGCCATCCCTACTGCCTTCTCACATTGCAGGCTTACCTTTAGGTCATCTGATATGACTACCACCATGTCCCTTTCCATTTTTGCTGTTGTTAATACCTCCCCATCTCATTGTGTACTCTTCCCCTGGGTTTTTGTTTCCCAGGTGCATTACTCTGCACTTCTTTGCATTGAATCTAAGCTGTTATACTTCTGACCATTCCTCTAGCCTTGCCAAGTCCCTTCTCATCCTTTCCACCCTCCCCTTGTGTATCAACCCTGTTGCAAATCTTTGTGTCTTCTTCAAAGAGGCATACTTTTCATTCCAGTCCCTTTGCAATGTCACTTATAAAGACATTAAAAAGGACGGACCAGTACTGAATCCTGCAGTACGCCGCTAGTATCCCCCCTTTCTTCGGCATGGACTTCCATTTACTATAACCCTCGGTGTCCTGTTGTCCAGCCAATTTTTTACCCAGGCTACCACCCTGGGACCCACTCCCAGGCTGGCTAATTTGTTTATTAATCTTTTGTGTGGGGCTATTTCAAATGCCTTGCTAAAGTCTAGGTAGGCCATGTCCACAGTCCCTCTCTGGTCTACTACTTTGGTCATGCAGTCAAAGAAATCTATTAGATTCGTCTGATATGACCTTCCCACTGTGAATCCATGCTACCTTGGGTCCTGTGCCCCGCTGGCCTCTAGGTACTCAACAATTCTTTCTTTCAGAAGTAATTCCGTCATTTTCCCTACCACTGAAGTCAAGCTAACAGGTCTATAGTTTCCTGCCTTTGCTTTGCTCCCACTTTTGTGAAGGGGAATCACATCCACCCTCCTCCAGTCCTCAAGTACCACACCATCCTCCCATGATTTGTTAAAAAGGGTAGTCGGTGGTGTCACTAGTTCTCCCCTTAGTTCTTTTAGAATTCTGGGGTGAATCCCATCAGGCCCCATTGCTTTGTCCACCTTCAGTGTTTAGGAGTTCTTTCAGAACCCTTTCTTCTGTGAAAGGACTGTTATCGACCCCCCCTATCCAGAGTGCTTCCATTGATTGGATTAGGTACCTCCCACTCCTCTTCTTTTGTGTATACTGAGCAGAAGTATTTGTTCAGTATCCCTGCTTTTTCACTGTCCCTCTCTGCCAACCCACCGTCCATTCTATTCAGCCTCACTATCCCTCCCTTGATCTTTCTTTGTTCTCTAATGTACCTATAAAAGGTTTTATCCCCCTTCTTAACCGAGTTGGCTATCTTTTCCTCAGTTTGGGCCTTCACTATTCTGACTGCCTTCCCTACTTCCTTCTGCTTTAATTAGTACAATTCTCTGTCCTGCTCCTTCTGTGTTTCCTTATACTTCCTGAATGCTATCTTTTTCTCCCTAACCTTCCCTGTCACCTCTTTTGAGAACCACAGTGTTTTTTTCTTTCATTTTGATTTGTCTATTTGCTTCACACAAAGGCTTGATGAGATGGGCAAGGGAGGGCTAAACAGGCAGGGGCGGGGGGAGGCAGCTGTGGGGATGGGCAGTAGGTCAGGATGGGGATCAGGAAAGAAAGGTGGAGGGGATTAGGGCAATCTCAGGACAAAAAGGAGGGCATGGAGGAGACAGGCAGTGTGGGACAGCTGGGTAAGCTTGGGGATCCAGAAAGCAGATAATGGGAAGAGAGTAGTGATCTTAGGAGATTCCATAGTTAAGGAAATGAGATGGGGAGACATGGGGGTTAAGGAAAACTGCAAGAAGGTGCAGTGTATACCATGGATGACCTTGGGGAGGGTGGGCCCACTGATAGACCAGCACATCGGGGCAGGTGGGAACCTCACATCATCGTTCACCTGACAAGGAATGACCTGGCTGAATGTGAGATAGGTGTGGTTCAGAAGAGGTTCGGGGAGGTTGGGAAACTCTGCAGTGGGGTGGGGAGGTCAGTAGCCTTCTCAGGGATGCTACCAGTACTAAGGGCTAGCACTGCAATAAAGAAGAAGATGGAGGAATTTAATGTCTGGCTCAGGGGGTGGTGCTGGGAGGAGGGCTACAGGCTAATTGGAGGTCGGTGGGTACCTGGGAGAATAAGGTCCTGTATGCACTGACTAGGCTGCATCTTAGTTAAGAGGGCAGTAGGGTGCTGATAACCAGATTTGAGGAGTATATGTGTAAAGATCTTAAAAGTGATTTTGTGATTTTCTGACCAAGGTATATCCATTACCATATTTGGTAGCTTAGAGCTGTGAGAGTCCGTTTCTGCTATTTTTAAAATTTTATTGTAAGGCTACATTGATCTAGAAGGGATTGTAGTTTGGCCCCAATAAGAAGGCCAGCCGATCACTTCCACTTCATATTGATGTACATGCCCCCGCGCTCAGGCATGATATGACATGCAGTAAAGGAGAAAGCAGGGGTGCACCCCATTGAAGTGAATGGGAGGCTATTTTAATTACTATTTTATACATTAGGATGGCCAGTTGGAGATTAGTGAAGGATACTGCTTGACTAACAAGGCCCTTGTTCGTCAAGTGGCAACCTTCATTAATCTCCAACTGGCCATCATAATGCATAAAATAGTAATTAAAATAGCCTCCCATTCACATCAATAGGGTGCACCCCCACACTCTCCCTTGTAGCATGTCATAACATGCCTGAGCATGTGGGGGGGGGTGTACTTCAGTAGGGAAGTGGAAGGGATCAGCTGGCTACCTTGTTGAGGCCAAACTACTATCCCTTCCATCTCAATACAGGCTAATAATAACATTTTTTAAAATAACAGGAATGGACGATTGCCACCCTAAGCTACAATTTAATGTAAGTCACTACTTTACATCAGAAAATCACATTAATTTAAACTGATGAGGGGGGGGGAGCGGTCACGGTACCCTTATTCACTTGGTAGAGGAGATCAAATGACCTCCCCCAATTAGGGTAGAAGGATGGGAGTTCATATAAGAGGCAGAGGAATGGAGGTATGTAGGTGGGACGAGGGGGGGGGTAGACAGACCAGGGGTGTGGAGGACTCAAGTCATTGTGGAAAGTAGTGTCCCTGAATGCAAGGAGCCTAGGGAACAAAATAGCTGAGTCGCAGTCACTGATAGTCAATGGAGAGGTGGACACGTTAGCCATCACAGAGACATGGGTGATACCAAAGCATGACTTGGATCTCGCTGTCTCCAAGTATAAGCTATATAGGAGGGACAGGGGGTGGGAGGAGTAGGGGAGTGGGTCTGTACATGAGGGAAAGAATAACTTGTACTAGGGAAAATGAGGCAGATGGAAGGACAGAGGTGTTGTGGGTACAGGTAGAATTCACAAAAGGTAGAAAGCTTAGGATATGGGTAGTGTAATGGCCAGCAAACCAGGAAGAGGAATTAGACAGGAAACTGGGGTCCAAACATGTGGAGATTGCCAGCAGGGTGGAGATAGTCATTATGGGGGACTACTAGCTGCCTGGGGTAGATTGGAAGATCCCAGCTACCACCTGTAGTAGGACACAGGTGCTGCTGGATGCATTGCAGAGGGGGATCCTGACACAATGTGTCCTGGAGCCCACCAGGGAGATGGCTATACTGGACCTGGTCCTGTCTAATGGTGCACATGCCCAAGAAGTAAAAGTGGAGGCACCGCTTGCAGGAAGCGACCACCACATTGTGTGTTTCTACCTGGACATAGGTGGGGAGAGGATAAGACCAAAACAGGGGTTCTTGACTTCAGGAGAGCAAACCACAGTAGAACTGGAGAGATTCTGGGAGGGCACCTTGCTGGGTTCAGGATGGAGATGAGGTGGACCACAAATGGGCAATAATCAAGGAGAGGCTGTTGGCAGTCACTAACATGTGTGCCAAACTCAAGAGCAAAACATCTAAAGCCAAAACACCCAGATAGTATGATAGGAAGGTAGCCCAGCTGAAAAAGGAAAAGAAGTCAGCCTTCAGGAAGTAGAAGTGCACCCAGAAAAAGGAAGACAGAAAGGAGTACAATACCAAGGCAAGGGAGGTGGGCAGAGCAGTCTGGTTGGCCAAGGCTAAGAAAGAGCTACAACTGTCAGAGTGGGTGAGAACAGGGAGAAGGCTTTCTTCCTGGATGTCAGGGAGAAGAGGGATATGAAGGATGGGATAGTCAGGTTGAGAATTGGGGGAGTGGGGGAGAATGGGCAGAGGGAAGAGAAGAGAAAGCGTAATTCTGTTCAGTCTTCATTAAGGAGAAAGATGGTCCAGTACCTCAACGGATGAAGGGGGCGATGGGGAGAGTGGTGACACAGACTGGGAGATTGAGGCTGACAGGCTAAGGGCTTACAGGCCCTGAAGATAGACGAATCCCCAGGACCAAATGGCACACATCCGAAGGTGTTGAAGGAGCTGGCGGAGGTGCTGGTGGGTCCCCTGGTGGAACTGTTTAGCACCTCACTGGAGTCAGGGGGAAATAGCCCTGGACTGGAGGTCAGCACATATAGTGCCGCTCCACAAAAATGGGCTGAGGGATGACCCTGGTAACTACAGACTGGTCAATCTGATCTCGATAGTTGGGAAACCTATGGAAATCCCACTGAAAGAAAGACTGATAAGCTCTGGAAGAAAATCGGCTCCAGGATGAAGGGCAGCATGAGTTTGTCAGGGCAGTCCTACCAGACTAACCTGATTGATTTTTTTTGACTGGGTAACCAGGACAGGGTAACCAGGACAGTGGACAGGGGACAAGCGGTGGACATCTTGTATCTGGATTTCAGTAAAGTCTTTCACTCTGTTCTCCACAGGAGATTAATAAGGAAGCGGGAGGACCTGTGGGTAGGGGAAAACTAGTTATGTGGTTTACAAACTGGCTGCCGGACAGACGTCAGTAGGTGGTGGTCAGGAAGGAGTTTTTGGAGGCTAGGGCCAGTCATTAGTGGGGTTCCACAGAGCTCGGAGCTTGGTCAGGTGTTGTTTAACATCTTTATCAGTGATACTGTAGATGGGATAAATGGCAAAATATGCCTGTTTGTGGATGACACAAAGTGGGTGAGTAAACAAGGAGAAGGAGGAGACACAAGACCTCAGGGAGGACCTGGCTATGCTAGAGAAATGGTGAAGTATTTGGCAACTGGATTTCAACACCAAAAAGTGTAAGGTTATGCAGTTGGGGGCAAAGAACCCGAAGATCAAGTGCTGGCTGGGTGGTCCACAGGTTACCAGGTCAGTGGAGGAGAAGGAATTGGGAATGATCATCATGAGTGATCTGAAGCACTCAGCACACTGCAGGAAAGCAGCATCCAGAGCAAATCATATGCTGGGCTGCATAACCAAGTCTATAGCCAGCAGGAAAGCGGAGGTCATTCTGCCACTGAACAGATCCCTAGTATGGCCACACCTGGAGTACAGTGTGCAGTACTGCTGCACTTACCTAAAGAAGGACATCAAACTACTGGAAACTGATTGTCTAGAGAAGGGCAGCCAAAACAATCCAGGGACAGCAAGATAGAACATATAAGGAGAGACTCAGAGATCTCAACATGTACTCCCTGGAGAATAGACGGGAGGGGGGTAACATGACCAAAACCTTCAAGTACCTTAAGGGTTTCAACAGGGTGAACTCTGAGGGTCTCTTCAGCTTTAGAGGAAACAGGGCCACTTGGGGGCACTACCTCAAGCTGGTGGGGGTAAAATTCAGGAGAGAAAGAGTTGCCAAAGGAAGTAGTCTCCCTGAATATGTCTATAGCTTCAACTGAAGTTGAGACAGAGCAAAGGGGAACGTTGCATATTAAGGAGGTGGAGGGGGGAGGAAGGAGCAGATAAAGGGGAAGGGGTAGATCCCTCAGTAGACACTGCGGGGTCAGCAAATGAGAGCAGACATGACAGACGCAAGGCCTTTTTTCTGTTGGTTCAATTGTATGGTCATATGTACTCACCTACAGAGGTTTCAAGGTCATTTTAGACTGATATCTCATATGTTTATGCTGGTCAGGGCCTGCATTCTCCTGTTTAGCAATAAACAAGCACTGCAAACACTTGTTCAGTATGAGATCCCTAAGATTTATCTTGATCTATCTCCTCCGACTATGTGGCGACATTGAGAGGAACACTTGCCCTTTTCTGCTGCCTCAAACACACTGTATGTTGTCCCCATGTGGCTCTATCATTCCTTCTACATGCAACGGTTTGAAGCTATTCCATATTTCCATTAGAAATCTGGTACCTAAACTGGATGAGAGCCTGGGTCACTATTTATAAGCCCAATATCATTGCAGTGTTGGAAATGTGGCTTAACTCCAGAATCCTTGATTCACATATTCACATAAAAGACACTCTGTACAGACGAGATAGAAACAAGCGTGGAGTGGGTGTTGCTCTCCATATCATGGACAATCTTACAGTGTCTGAGGCAATGGGGGACACTCCTGATAATGTCATAGAATCATAGAAATCTGTCAGCAGAAAAGGACCCCACGGCCCATCCAGTCTGCCCGTAATCCCCCCCCACCAGGAAGACCCCTCTCTCCATTACTGACCTGCCTCCTGCCCGTTAGGCCCATGTGCATATCTCAGGCTCTTTTAAAGTTGTCTACTGTATCCACCCCCCACCCATTCCAGCAGTCTGTTCCATGGCTGTACCACCTCTCTCTTGGTAAAGAACCCCCTCCCGATGTCCCTCTGAATCTCCCCCAGTTTGTAGGTATGCCCTCTAGTGGAATTGTTCTTGCTCATGTTGAAGATGTTGTCGACCCTCACCCTGTTTATGCCCTTCAAGTACTTGAATGTCTCCGCCATATCCCCCCTCTCCCTCCTCTTCTCCAGTGTGTACAGGCCCAACTCTCCCAATCTCTCCTCATATGACTTCCCCTGCAGTCCCTACACCATTTTGGTTGCTCTTCTCTGGACCCTTTCCAGCATGTCCTTGTCCCCTTGCAGGTATGGTCTCCAGAACTGGATCCCATATTCCATGTGTGGTCTGACCATGGTTTTGTATAGCGCCAGGATCACCTCCCTCCTCCTGCTTGTGAATCCCCTTCCTATGCATGCTAGTATTCTGAGTGCCTTTTCTGCTTCTGTGTTGCACTGACTCCGCACTTTCAGACTGTCAGAAATGGTGAAACTCAGGTCTCTTTCCTGTACCGTTACTTCCAGCTCCTCCCTCCCAAGCCAGTATTTTGCCTTTTAGTTATTACGCCCTATATGAATAATTCTGCACTTTTCTGTGTTGTACTGCAGCTGCCACCTTTCTGACCACTCCTGCAGCCTGGCCAAATCCTCCCTCATATCCTCCACCCCCCCCTTCCGACGTAGTAACCCTATTACTACATATCTTCATATCATCTGCAAACAGACACACCTTCCCCCGTAAACCTTCTGTGATGTCCCCAATGTATATGTTGAAAAGTATGGGTCCCAACACAGACCCCTAGGGAACCCCACTCGTCACCTTTTCTTCCTCTGAGTACAACCCTTTCCCTACAACCCTCTGTGTCCTCCCCTGCAACCAATGCCCTACCCCGCTCGTGAGCTTGTTCCCCACACCCAAGCTGTCTACCTTGCCTATCAGTCTCCTGTGGGGATGGTGTCAGATGCCTTCCAGAAGTCCAGGTAGGCCACATCCACCGCCCCCTCTTGGTCCCAAATCTTTGTCACTCTGTGTCAAAGAATTCAATCAGGTTGATCTGGCATGACCAACCACTTGTGAATCCATGTTGACTGTCCTTTAGGAGGCTCACCCCCTCTAGGTATTCAATCAGCCTTTCCTTAATAAGTGCCTCCATTAGTTTACCGAACATGGAGGTAAGGCTATCCGGGCAATAATTTCCCGGCTCCTCCCTTCCTCCCCTCTTTATGTAGGGGGTACTACCTCAGCCCTTTTCCAGTCCCCAGGAACCCTTCCCTTGTGCAGTGATAGGTTAAATAACCTAGTGAGTGGTGTTGCCAGTTCCTGTTTTAATTCTTTGAGTACCCTCAGGTGAATCCCGTCCGGACCCATCGTCTTATCCGTCTGCAGCTTTCCTAATTCTTCCAATACCCTAGCATCCATGAAGGGACTTGAGTCCATCTCACTACCCATCCTTCCCCTACTATCCAGCTTTGGCCCTTTCTCCTCCTCCACCGTGAAGACTGATGCAAAATATTTATTCAGGACATCGGCTTTTTCTGTATCTCCCTCCACCAGTGCCTCCCTTCCCCCTTGAGCTTCATGATCCCACGCTATCTGAAAAACTTCTTGTCTCCCCTTTTTACCTCCCTTGCTGTATACTCTTCCATTTCAGCCTTCGCCCATCTGATCACCTTCCCCGCTTCCCTCAGTTTTTCCTTATACACCTCCCTGTCTGCCTACCTCTGCGATGCTTTATATATCTTGAACGCCCTCCTTTTTCTCCCTAACTGCATTCCTCACTTCTGGTATGAAGCAAAGTGGTTTCCTTACCCTCTTTTTCTTGCTCGCCATCTTAACGCATAGTTCTTCAATATTCCTCTTTTAATTTCCCCCCATAGCTCCTCCACATTTTCCAGGTCTTCCTTCCCCTCTAGTTCCTCCTGGACCAATGCCCTCATTCTCCTAAAATATGCCTTTCTAAAGTCAAGCACCCTAGTGTTGGAACTGCTCTTAACCTGACCCTTTCTGATTCTAAATTTGACTGTCCTATGGTCACTGTCACCCACATTTTCCCCAACTTCTACCCCCTCGACACAAGTGTGGCACTTCCCCTAGTAGGTTCCATTACCAGCTGGTTGATGAACACTTCCTGCAAGGCTTCCAGCAACTCCTTACTCCTATCTCTTGATGCTGCTGTGATGTCCCAATCTTACGTCCGGTAGATTTAGATCTCCCACCACCACTACTTCCTCTTTGCTGGTCATCTCCTGTATCTCCCTACCCATCTGTCTGTCTACTTTCTCCCCTTGATTTGGTGGTCTGTAGACCACCCCTACCTTCACTGCCTTCCCCTCCGCTTTGCTTAAAATCACCCATAGGGTCTCTGCTTATCCATCCTCCCCCACACACACCATCACCCTAATCCCCTCTTTTACATAAGGGGCATCCCCTATTTTTCCTGTCCTGTCTCTCCTGTAGAGTACATATCCAGGTATTTCCACCTCTCAAATGTGGTTTTCAGTCCACCAGGTCTCTGTAACTGCAACTAGGTCCAGGTCATCCGCCACCACCACCGCATGTAGTTCTCCCATCTTATTACCTAGACACCTGGCATTTGTTAGCAACCCCCTCCACCAGCCCCGCTCCTCTCCCTTTCTCCCCCTTTCGGCTTCTCTTGCCCTCAGCTGTGGGGGGGGGAGTGAGTTAGGTTAGTTCCTCCCGCCATTCCCACTGGGCTACACCTAGTTTCACCCTCCCCCTCTCCTAGTTTAAAGCACTCCCTTGTATTCTATCTATGTATCAATGTGATTTCCCCCTCAAAATCCTAGCTCCCTCATCATTTATGTGTAACCTGTCCCTCGCAGACAGATGCTGGTCCACCCATGTGTCTCCCCAATCACCTATACGTTCATAGCCCTCCCTCCTGCACCACTGCATAGTCAGTGGTTAAAGTCTTTGATTCTCAATTGTCTAGCTGTATTGGTGCAGTGTACTGGCAGAACTTCTGAAAACACTATGGAATCCACCATCCCCTTGCACTCTCTTGCTAGCTCCATAAATCTCTTCTGCACCTCTTCTACCTCCTCCCTGACCAGGTCATTTGTATCAAGGTGCAAAACCAGGTGAGGTTTCCCCCGAGTCAGCCTAATGCAATCCTTAATTTTTGGGAGTGCCCTGCTCGCCTTCATCCCTGGCTCACAAAAAAAGACCTCCTCTTGAAAGCTACTCCCTTTCTTAACCAGTGGATCTCTTTAATAATAGAGTCCCCATACACTATCACCGATTTTTCCTGTGCTAACCCCAAGGGTGCCTCCGCCACCCTTACCTGGCTTTTCCTCACTTTCCTCCTGACACTCTCCCCAGGTCACCTCCTACCTCCACTCCTACCCCCACTATCCCTTTGTCCCCCTGCCCTGCTGGATGGTCCCCAGCCTCATCTCTCCCCCCGTGCCTCCTCCAGCCCTAGCCTATTCCATTCCTGTTACTTCCTATCCCATCTTCCAGTAGCCCATCCTCTCCCTGGATGCCTGTAGGTAGTGCCCTTCTCTGGTCTTCCCTCAGGATAACCCCTTCTGCTTCCTTCCCCCTCCCATTTTCACCCCTGACTGTTACATCTTGTCCCCCCATGCTATCTCTCCCTTCTTTCTTGGTGTCACCCTTTCTGTTCTCATCCCAGACCACCTTAGCCTGATCAGCCCCTGCTTCTGACTTTTTCTGCCTTTCCTGGCATGGCTCCTTATTCCCGACTGCCTCTATCCCATTTACTTCCTCTTGCTCCATCATCTCCATTAAGGGGCGAGTATCTGTTTGAACCTGCTGTGTATCTATGCTCATAAATACCGGTACTCCTGTCCATCGTGCCCATCTCCTGACCTGGGCCTTCCCTCCCTGACCCCCTGTGTGACATGTCCCCTCCACCTCCTGTCCCCCTGGTCGGCCTGCCTCCTGTCCCCTACCTGTGCCTTCTGTAATTCTTCTGATGATTTCCCTTTTTGTCCAGGACAATTCCCTTTTTAGCCATGCTATCTCAGCCTCCAGTCTCCCCAGCCTTAGACAAACTGTGCATGTCCCCAGTCTCCACAGAGTGCTCATGAACACTGCTGTGCCACAGTTATTACACCCCATGATCCGTCCTCCCCATGACCCCTTTTCCCTTCTTTCCACTGGTCATCACTCCCCATATGATGCCACTGGCCCACACCCTGTTGTGCCCCTCCATACTGCTCCATCCCCTGATGCTGCCACTGATCCTCCCGCAGGCTTGCCCTTCCATACTGCTCCATCCTCCAGCCCCCACCCTCCTTCCCCCAAGGCTATTTCCTCCTCTCTCCTATTCATCCTCCTGGTGCCATGCTCCCAGTGAACAGTCACCCTTCCTTTACCCGATCCTAACAGCCTCCAACACAATTTAACAATTTAAACCTTAACTCAGACCTGTTAGTTGAGTCTTGACTCAGCCTGCCAGCTTCCAAGGCAAAACAATTTGACACTTTAACAATGTAACCATTAACCTTAAACATAAGACTTTAAAACCCTTGATACGAGCGGTTTGCTCTCCGAGCTCCTCCACTGCAGACCTTATGCTCAATCAGTTTGTAACCCCCTACAAATGGGGGTTCCCAAAAAGTCTTCCTTGAGCTTGCCTAAATGCTCTTTGCCAGGCTGGTGTTCTGCATTTTAGCAGATTAAATATATTGCCAGAGAGTGACTGTATAGCCTCTGTGTACTGTCTATTTAAGAGCTGCCTGGATTGCAGTCTTAATTAATCTAAAAGGGAGCTCTGTTAAAAGATGTGCTTGTTTGCTGATCATTTGTTAGAGTAGTAATAATATTGCAGTTTGTTCTAACGTGCCTTCTTTGCAGCAAGGACTGTTCTGTTTATCTCCACCAACTTGGCCCGGGATTGTCAGAATGGGCCAAACAGTACTGTTGGGACTGTAAAATGGAGCCTGCCTACAGGGGCTTGGTGGGGTCAAAACTTGTAGGAATTGTAGTTTTTGCATTTTGGCGCCTAAAATAACCTGGAGGGGGAGCCCTTGTTGTGATTGACAGACAGATCAGCCAACCGAACCTTTTGGATCTTGGGGAAATTCCAAAGCTGCTTGCAGCTAGTTTCAGTTCTGAGTTGGGAAGTGAAGAGATAACAGCTTGAATGATTCAAGCAGCAGCCCTGGCGTAGATTCGCATGGGAGAACTGTGGAAAGGCCTGAGTTTTGGTCTGCATGCCTGCCTGCTGTCCCGGAGAGGGAACTTGTGCCTTTTTTCAGACCGAATCTGAACTTGGAGAGCAAAGTGAGCCACTGAATTGTGACCAGGCTCCTACCTGAAGAAGACAGAAGATTTGCTGAATGCGATTGGCCTGTTTGGACTTCTAGCCACCTCTGAACTCCCGGATTGTGCAGAGACTCTGTAATTGCGACCGGCGAGCCTTTTACCTGGTACAGTGGAATTTCCTTTCATGTGAATGTGTTTTGTGCTTATAGTGGGTTGTGATTTGGTTCCCCACTGTGGTTTGAATTGTGCTCTGCTTGCTGGAAGCTGCATTAGAATTTCCTTACGCGTAAATGTGCTGTGTGCTGCTAGTGGGTCCGCGATTTGGTTCCCCACTGTGGTTTGAGCTGCATTTAACCTGACTGAGGTTCCAATTTGTGCCAAGAGTACAGTACTGTTGCTATTTACTGTGCATAACCTTGTTTTACAGGGGTCCCCAGGGTCGAGCCAGAGGAACCAGCCCTGGTGGTAAGTGCAAACAGTGTGGGTACTGGTATGGTGTGCAAGGGGTACTGTGAAAGTGATTATCGTATATTGCTCAGGCTACTAGAAGGGAAAGAGGGGGGTTACAGTGTCCTGGAGGGCTATGCCCAGGTTAGTTTGACCACTACCAACCCTGACCTCCTGGTGGAAGCACCCATTTCAGAACTCAGGCCCCTTAACCTGCTACTAGCCACACAGGCAGGGGTAGTAGCCCTTGGGGTAGCGCCACCTAGGGGTTACATCTTGGAGGCTCACCGCTGGTATTTTGTGCCTTCTAGTGGCCAAAAATTATGAATTATTGTTAAAGATTAATGGCTACCCCAGTAGAAATGGCTGTACACCAGTTGGTGGGGTGGTGTACTGGGCTGGAGATCAACCCCCAAAATGCTCTGCTTATACTGGAAATTCCCCTGGGTACCAGTAAGGACACTGTAGAGGGAGCACTCTCCAAAGTTGAATGTTTAAAAAACCCAGTGGTAGTGGGTCGACAGGCTGATTTGATCGCCTAAACTTTCATAGCCTTGGTAGAGTGTAGTGACCTCATGGACAGCTCAGAAGTGCCACAGACTATTGCCTCAGAAGGGGTCCTAGCCGCCTGGAGAGTGATAACAAAAGACAGTAAAGACCCTGGGGAGGATGAGCTCCCACCATTATCTGAGACTTTTGAGGACAAATTTGCTAAGTTTTTACTGGAGGAAGGGAAAACCGTAGAGGACTTTAAGAAACTGTTCCTGCCACCTGGGGGTGTTCCTTTCCCAACACCCCCTCCCACTCCAGCAGCTGTTACTGCCCCACCTTCTGTGCCCTTGCCAATGCTGGCCCCTATATCTGTACCTGCCATTAGTCATGACTCGTATTGCCGGCTGAGGATGTTTTCAGGCACCCTCCCCGCACCCCAGGGGGGGTGGACAGTTGGAAGACTTGGATAGACTATGTTGCCCCTCAAATCCAAGAATGGCAATTCCCTGAACCAGAGAAGAGGAGAAGGGTGGTTGAAAGCCTCAGAGGCCCCACCCAACTTACTATCCACGCTATACAGGCTAGTAATCCAAAAGCAACTGCTCAAGATTTTTTGAATGCATTGGAAAATGTGTATGGGAGTCCCGATTCGGATGAGGACCTGTGGGGTAGGGACAAAAACACTCAGCAATACCTAGGGGAGCCCTTATCCATGTAAGCAAAGCCGACTTGAAGCGGAAGTACAGGAATGCCTAAAGAAAGGTGGCATGGCCCCAGCTAAGTTAGATCGGAATAGGTTGGACCAACTTCTCAAATCAGCCCCATTCTCTGAATTATTGCTGCTCCAACTACGCCTTGCTGCTTGGTTGGATGAGCCTCCTACCTATGACGGACTGATGAAGGAAATTCAGAGGATTGAGAGGAGGCAGCCATGTTGGGGGGGGGCCCTCCTGTATCTGCTGTTGCTGCTGCCCAGATGACCCGAGGATGCACAAGTGAGTGATGCTCAGGGGCGAAATACAGTGCCAGTTGAACATTGGGAGGCTAGCAAGAACACTCCACCCTGGAGCGGGATAATAATAATAATAATAATAATTTTATTTGTATAGCACCTTTCAGTATATCAAGGTGCTGAACAACTTTAAAACAATTCAAACACTACATAAAACAACACATGTACATAAAATCAGCATACAACAGGATGAAATATTTGATAATAAAATCCAAGCATTAATAAATAACTTAATTGTCTAAAAAAGCCATACTCCACAAGTAAGTTTTCAAATCCTTTTTAAAAAGTTCCACGGAGGTGCACTGCTGTAACCGACATGGTAGAGAGTTCCAAAGAGTGGGTGCAGCATGTCTAAATGTTCTGCTGCCAGAAGATTTTAAACTCACTCTTGGAATCTCTAACAACCCCATGTCGGCCGAGCGGAGATACTACGAGAGGTCCGAGAAATGAGGGCTACCATTTCCCTACAAGCCCATTCCAGAGATACAATGGGCCCAAACTCCTCTCAGAGCATGGGGGTGCACTCCCAGGCATTCCCTGTTTGCAGCAGCTCAAAGATTGATGAATTGACTATGTAAGTGAGGGAATTACTGAGGTGTCTCCCCATGCTCACCACACACCAGACAGAGGTTGAATCACGATTTTCTGTTGGTGGTACCCCCGCCTCAGCCCCCAATGTGATGCCTCGGCCACGCCAGACTCCAGAAAGCATACTCTGTCATAATTGTGGGAAGGAGGGGCATATGAAGAAAGAATGCCGGTTCCCAAAAGACTTAGATAAGGTTGTATACAGACTTCAAGGGGTGCTCCGGAAAGTGAAACCATGGCCGAGGGGTGCTGGAAACGACTGCAGTGAAGGCTCAGGAAATCCCAACTCCAACTTCTTTGTGGCTAAGTCATCTGTACCTGCCCCTGCTACTGTCCCTCTAGACTGGTCTAAGATAGTGGGCCCTTCAGTGGAGACTAATGTGGCTGTGAATGGTATTCTTACTCAGGCTATGCTTGACAGTGGGCCGCTAGTGGCCATTGTGTTTCAGGACTAGTATGACAAACCCTTATCTGATGTGCCCTTACAATCCCTGGAAGGCCTACATGTGTGGGAGCTGAGCGACAAGTCTTATCCATATGTAGGATATGCCTGCCTCTGGTTGTCTTTTCCTGCAACTGTCACTGGCATAGAGAAGCAAGTAGAGACACTGGCCCTAGTGTGTTCCCCCACCGGACTGTATGTTGGGGTTCCCCTGTTAATTGGAACAAACGCCCACATGTTTGGGAGACTAGCACAACTCTGCCATGAGAAACAAGGGCAGCTGATTGGATGGGCCCTAAGAACTCCAGCCTTAGTAAAAAGGGCTTATGACTGGCAACAGAGACCCAGTGAAGTGGACCCAGATGAGCCAGTGGGGATAGTGTGGAAAAAGGAAACTGACTCCTTGGTATTGGCCCCCAGTGCCCAGTGCACAATCCATGGAGAAGTCCGCCTAAAGAGAAATGTAAAGAACAAAATATTAATGTTGGATGCACCAGGAGATGGAAAGATGCCAAAGGGATTATTGGTCAAACCCAGCATCTTGCCTGCTTGTGACCACGCCTATGTACGAGTGATGGTCCAGATTCAGAATGTGTCAGATCGGGAGATTTGGGTGAACAGAGGGTGCACCCTAGCTACAGTACACTGCACCGACACTGCCGTATTATCCAGCAACAAGTACTCTGGCGAGAAGGAGAGCGTGACCCCCAACTTATGTGACTTTGGTGACTTCCCATTGCCAGCTGAATGGAAGGCTAGAATTAGCAAGAAACTCGCTCAGAGGAACCAAGTGTTTTCATTAAAAGAATGGGACGTGGGGTGTGTCCAGGGTGCAGAGCATCATATATGCCTGCGTGATGACCGGCCATTTCGAGAGAGATTCCGACATCTCGCCCCAGCAGACATAGATGATGTAAGGAGACACCTGCAGGAAATGCTCGCTGCTGGTGTGATACAAGAATCAAGAAGCCCATATGCCTCTCCCATTGTGGTTGTGCATAAGAAGAATGGGTCAGTAAAGATGTGTGTTGATTATCGAACCCTGAACCGGCGGACCATCCCCGATCAATACACCATGCCCTGTATACAAGATGCCCTGGATTGTTTGAATGGGAACAAATGGTTTTCGGTATTGGATCTTTGCAGCGGATAGTACCAGATCCTGATGGCCCCGGAGAACAGTGAGAAAACAGCCTTCATCTGTCCTTTGGGGTTCTACGAAATCCTGAGAATGCCACAGGGGATGTCAGGTGCCCCGGCCAGCTTTCAGCGACTGATGGAACGTGCGGTGGGAGATATGAACTTGCTGGAATGTCTAGTGTACCTAGATGATGTCATTGTGTTTGGGCGCACATTAGAGGAGCATGAGACCCGACTGTTTAAAGTCCTAGACCGATTGGAAGACTTCGGCCTCAAGCTGTCCACTGACAAGTGCCAGTTTTTTCAAACCTCCGTGAAGTATGTAGGGCACATAGTATCTGCAGAAGGGATAGAGACTGATCCCAGTAAGGTTGAATCACTGACTACTTGGCCCCAGTCCCATAATTTGAAAGAACTACAACATTTTCTGGGGTTCTGTGGCTACTACCACAGATTCATAAAAGACTATTCGCCCGCTCTTGAATCTTACCCAGGATTACCCTCCTTCCAACCATAAATATAAAAAAGGGGCCGTCAAAGAACCAGATAAAGTGTACTTCTGCACAGGTGAACTTTTTGGGCCCCACTGGACACCCGAATGCGAAGCAGCCCTTCACAAAGTCATATACCAGCTCACCCATGCCCCCATCCTCACCTATGGTGACCCCACCAAGCCCTATGTGCTGCATATGGACGCCAGTCTGCAGGGTCTAGGAGCTGTGCTATATTAAGCCCATGAGGATGGTTTGAGACCAGTGGCCTTCGCCAGTAGGAGCTTGACCCTGTTGTAGCGAAACCACCCTGAGCACAAGCTGGAGTTCCTTGTGCTAAAATGGGCCATTGTCGACCAGTTTCATGAATACCTCTATGGGGCAAAGATATTGGTGAAGACCGACAATAACCCATTAACCTATGTACAGACTTCAGCTAAGTTAGATGCCACTGGGCACCGGTGGCTTTCCGCCTTATCAACCTATGATTATGCTGTTGAATACAGGCCAGGACTGAACCATATTGATGCTGATGCCTTGTCACGAAGGCCAGTTTCCGAGAGTGATTGGGCCAGGCTGTCTGAACCTGACATCCGAGCATTGTGCCAAAAATTTGACCGAGATGAACAGATGTCTGCGGACACAGTGGACTGTTTAGTAGATTGCTTGGGCCCTCGTGATACCTGCATACCGGCTGCTTATTGCCACTTTTCTGTTCTAGATATTAGTGTACTACCTGAATTTGACAATGACAGCATTCAGTGGGCTCAATTCCAAGATCCTGTGATTCAGCCCGCACTTCATGCCCTACGTGAGGGGAAAGATGTGTCCAAGTTGCAGTCCCCTGACTTGCGAACTGTTCTATTGTTTAAAGAAGGCCCCAGGTTGAAGTACACAATCAGTTGTTGTACAGAGAGACAGTGGATCATGGTGGTCAAGTAGACAGGCAGCAATTGGTCCTGCCCATGGCCTTTAAAGATTTGGTACTGAGGTCCCTCCACAATCACATGGGGCACCTTGGTGTTGATAGAACTCTCGACTTGTTACGATCTCAGTTCTACTGGCCCAAGATGGGGGCCGATGTTGAGTACCATGTAAAGTCCTGCATTCGTTGCCTGCAAAGGAAAGCCCTGCCTCAGAGAGCTGCCCCCCTTGTCAATATTACTACGAGCACCCCCATGGAACTGGTCTGCATAGACTTTTTGTGCTTAGAACCTGATCAGTGGAATATTGGCAACGTGTTAGTGGTTACGGATCATTTCACACGGTATGCGCAAGCTTTTCCAACTAAAAATCAAAAGGCCTCTACCGTGGCCAAGGTGCTAGTGGAAAATTTCTTTGTCCACTATGGTGCCCCTCAGCGGATCCACTCTGACCAAGGCAGAGATTTTGAAAGTTGGCTAATCAAAGAAATGCTCTCTCTGGGGGGGTGCGGATGTCAAGAACCACCCCTTATCACCCACAGGGGGACCCTCAACCAGAACATTTTAACTGCACCCTTCTAGACATGCTGGGCACCCTCCATCTCAAAGACAAGCTTAAGTGGAGCCAGCAGATTAGCACCTTGGTCCACGCATACAATTGCACAAAAAAATGATGCTACTGAGTTCTCCCCCTACCACCTCATGTTCAGGAGGGAGGCCCAACTGCCCGTTGATGTCTGCTTTGGGGTCTCTCCAGATAGGGTCCGAGCCGGAAATTACCTACAGTATGTACGCTCAAGGTACGCTCAGAGAATAACTCCAAAGCTGTCAAGACCATGCACCGTAACCACTTGTTACCTATCAGACAAGTCATAATTGAGGCTGAACCATCAGAGATTGATTCCCCTGGGCTGGTGACTCATGCTGCTGCAAAAAAGAGACAGAGTCAACCTACTCCAGTAGTTACAGATTTAAGGTTTCTCCCGCAGCAGGCCCAGAATGATAGTGACTGTCTATCCACCTCTGACGAAAGTGAGTGTGACAATGCCTATTGCCTCTCCAATGAATTGAGTCAGCTGTTTCAAGGTAACCCTATGACTAATTGTGGGGATGAAGCTGGGCCTTCTGGACTGCCTAACCCCTCAGCTTCATCCTTGGAGCCAAGGCTCCCTGAAAGTGAAGTGCAAAGTATTACGTCTGAGGTTGCGGACTCTCTGTGTTTTGTGGAACTGTGTGAACTGCCCGAAGAAGGGGCTGACAGTCTGAGTCTCTCTGGTGACACACCAGAACTTGAAGAACAATGTGAGAGTGTTGACAGCCCCCCTTCAGTGCCGCAAAGCCTAATTGTGCCAGAGCCTCCTCAAAATGAGCAACCTGGGCCTTCGTCAGAAGATAATGAGCAAAGTGCTGTGAAAACAGAGCCTACAGAGCAAGGAGCTGACAGTGCTCCAAGTTTGGACATTCCCATCCATGCAGAGGCACCCCTCACAAGTGATAAAAGCTTGAAAGTTAGTGCTAAAAGTACAGAGACTGTGGCCGCTCCCCCCAGAAAGACTGGCTGGGCTGTCAAGCCAGTGCTACGCTTTAGTTATGATTCCTCTGGGAGGCCAGTGGATTTACCTCTCAATGTGGTTCACAAAGGGGTTTATGTTTCAACAAGCTCACTGCCCAAACTGAGCTTGATGGCCAACTCCAGGTTACCTGTTCTTCCCTTTCACCATGGTGCCCCTGCCCCATCCAGCCCCAAGTTAGCTGATAGGGAAGGGCCCCTTCTTACATTGTTTAATGTACAAGAAGTTATTAAATGAATCAGTATTACTTGTATGAAACCTACATAAGTATTGTCAATATGGATGTAATAATGTGAGGTATATTGAAATGCATAGTAATTTAACAAGCTAATGATATATATGTCTCGTTTATATCACATTTTTGATATTGTGATGGTACAGACTTGACACAGACACCAAGTTTTCTCCAGGCAGGGAAGGGTGTAACCCCCCTACAAATGGGGGTTCCCAAAAAGTCTTCCTTGAGCTTGCCTAAATGCTCACTGCCAGGCTAGTGTTCTGCGATTTAGCAGATTAAATGTATTGCTGGAGAGTGCCTGTATAGCCTCTGTGTACTGTCTCTTTAAGAGCTGCCTGGATTGCAGTCTTAATTAATCTAAAAGGGAGCCCTGTTAGAAGATGTGCTTGTTTGCTGATCATTTGTTAGAGTAGTTATAATACTGCAGTTTGTTCTAACCTGCCTTCTTTGCAGCAAGGACTGTTCTGTTTATCTCCACCAACTTGGCCTGGGACTGTCAGAATGGGCCAATCAGTACTGTTGGGACTCTAAACTGGAGCCTGCCTACAGGGGCTTGGTGGGGTCAAAACTTGTAGGAATTGTAGTTTTTGCATTTTGTCACCTAAAATAGCCTGGAGGAGGAGCTCTTGTTGTGACTGACAGACAGATCAGTCAACCAAACCTTTTGGATCTTGGGGAAATTCCAAAGCTGCTTGCAGCTGGTTTCAGTTCTGAGTTGAGAAGTGAAGGGATAACAGCTTGAATGATTCAAGAAGCAGCCCCGGTGTAGATTCACGTGGGAGAACTGTGGAAAGTCCCGATTTTTGGCCTGCATGCCTGCCTGCTGTCCCGGAGAGGGAACTTGTGCCTTTTTCAGATTGAATCCGAACTTGGAGAGTGAAGTGAGCCACTGAATTGTGACCAGGCTCCTACCTGAAGAAGACCGAAGATTTGCTGAATGCAATCAGCCTGTCTGGACTTTCAGCCACCTCTGAACTCCCAGATTGTGCAGATACTCTGTAATTGCGACCAGAGAGCCTTTTGCCTGGTACAGTAGAATTTCCTTACATGCGAATGTGTTGTGTGCTTATAATGGGTCATGATTTGGTTCCCCACTGTGGTTTGAATTGTGTTCTGCTTGCTGGAAGCTGCATTAGAATTTCCTTACGTGTAAATGTGCTGTGTGCTGCTAGTGGGTAGCGATTTGGTTTCCCACTGTGGTTTGAACTGTATTCTGCTTGCTGGAAGCCGCATCCAGCCCCATGGACTGAATCCAAAATCATCTCCATTGGGCCTGGACCTTGCCACACTGGCTCAGCCTGACTACCCGCTGCACAGAGAAAGCCATCAATGAGAGACCTGCCTTGGGATCAGCCCCCTGCTCAACACTTGAACAGGAACAATGCCTCGGTGAGTCGTGTGGGCCCTGTTTCTCCGGGCACTCCAGCTCAACAACCTGCAGTCTCGATTTCATCCTGCCTGTGACCAGTATTGGGTATCATAAGTAAACATCAGGGTAGCTCCCTGCAACAACAGCTAAATCTAAAGTGTTGTCATCTGATTGTCTTGTTGCTTTTTGTTTCACGAACTGAGCCCTCCGGCTCCGGATTACTCGTGTGAGTCGTGCATGTTGCTTTTCTTCCATCACAGGGCCCCAACCAGCTGCAATGTTCCTGGCTAGCACACCATTTTCCTACCTGGGTACCCAGAGTATGTGTCAGTGTGGGGACTTAAAGTGCATGCATAACTGTTTGATTAATATAGCCTTTAAGCCAATCAACCTGATTATGCCCCTTCCTTGTTCAAGTCCCTTGAATAAGTCAGATCTGACTTTTTTGATGCATTTAACCTGACTATGGTTCCAGTTTGTGCCAAGAGTACTGTACTGTTGCTATTTACTGTGCATAACCTTGTTTTACAGGGGGTTCCCAGGGTTGAGCCTGAGGAACCAGCCCTGTGGTAAGTGCAGACAGTGTGGGTACTGGTATGGTGTACAAGGGGTACTGTGAAAGTGATTATCGTATATTGCTCAGGCCAGTAGAAGGGAAAGAAGGGGGTTACAGTGTCCTGGAGGGCTGTGCCCAGGTTAGTTTGTCCACTACCAACCCTGACCTCTCGGTGGAGGCACCCATTTCAGAACTCAGGCCCCTTAACCTGCTACTAGACGCGTAGGCAGGGGTAGTAGCCCTTGGGATAGTGCCACCTTGGGGTTACAAGTTAGTAGCTGAAGCCCTTCCCCTCAATCTTCAAGCCCTGCCCCTGTGCCTTCCAAGTATTTAATTAAGGTTGAGGGATGGGGTAGGTGGGGGGCTTTTCCAGTCATGCAAAAACAGCTCCTTTACAGAATTGTCTGTCCTGCAGCTGAGTACTGCTTTTAAAGCCCAGCTGCACAGTTTCTGATGCCTCCTGTCCCTGCCTTTCACTGCAGATGCAGCCAAAGTCCGCCTCTCTCCCCGCCACCAATGCAGTGATCCAATATTCCTTCCCTGCTGCCAGTGCGGTGATCCCACTGCCTGCTGCCGATGCGGCGATCTGCTGCTCCCTTCCTACTGCTGATGCGGCAGTCAGCTCCCCGGCAAAGTCCCCTCTACAATAAAGTACATCTTAACACTGCCAAGGCTATACTATGGGCTGTATTTATAGACCACTGAAGGGTTCTCATGACTTTGGTGCCTTTATTTGCACTTGGCTTAACTACTGGTAGGTAAAACCTTGAGATGTTCCTGCTCATTGACCTTAACCTTAATTGATCAGGGACAGAGTCACCCAAACACAGGCATGCTCTTTTCAACTTAAACCTCACCCAAATTATCACACTACCCACAAGACTCAGCCATGCTGCCAACAACCCCAGTCTTCTAGACTGGATTCTTGTTAACCACTCTGAAAGAATCTTAACTGCTGGTGTACTTTCAGACTGTTTCAGTGATCATTACATCACCTTCTGTGTCTGGAAACTTCATAGCAAAAAATCTCCTCCAAGAATCACAGCTCGCTATAAATTGACACTTCATAGTGGAGGACATCTATGCAGACTTGTCTGTCATAAGATGGGACCATATAAACCTTATTCTCTCAGTTGCTGATGCCAGGAATTCTTTGCCAGTGAATTTCTTAATGACTGTAACAAAACATGCACCAATGAGAAAATACACAGTCAAAGGGCACACCTGCCTGTCTAAGGAGATTAATACATTATTCTTACAGAGAAATACTGCTGGGTAAGATTTAGAATGACCATTTCCCTCGATGACGGACAGTATTGTAGAAAACCTTGGACTCTAAGTAAATTGGAAGTAGCTAATGCAAAAGTGGACTGCTACCAAAACTGCTCGGAGAAAAACAGACATTATTACAGTAAATTCTGGCCAGGGTCTAAAACCTTATTTGAAACAGATCTTTAAGAGCAAATTTATAAACTATGGAACCATTCTGGAGACATTGTCATTTTAACACCCATGTTACTAACTTTAGCATCTCCACAAATCTTCAGAACTCTTTGGTGCCATCCATGGCTGGCATCTCATAAAGCAGCCATTACCTTTGATGAAAAGAGAGTCTTACTCTCTTGATCTGACAAATTTTAACTTCCAACAAACCACTACAGCCGAGGTCTTCAAACAGCCAAAGGGCCCCAGCAGGAACAAGAGTGCTGTTGCCAACTCCCTTGACCTGAAGCTTCTCCACCTTATGACTCATCATCTCTGTGCCCCATTTACCATGCTGTTAAATGTCTCTCTTACCTCTGGTGAGATTCTTACTGTCTGGAAATGTGCCAGAGTTGTGCCCATCTACAAAGCATGGGCTGAACATGATCTGAATCAATACATACCTATTTTGGTCCTTCCAGTCTTTTATACGGTTAAATGTATATTCACTCATAGCTGACTAAGTATCTCAAGCTGCACAAGCTGCTGTCTTCCATTCAGTCCTAAGAAAGGGTCATTCCAATATATTTGCATTGCTCAAAGTCACTACTCATCTCCACATAGCTATGGAAAATGGGCTCCTCACTAGGGCTGACTTTGTGGACCTCTCTGAGGTCTTCAGCTTAGTGAATCATGCAGTGCTCCTGTTGATGAGCAAGACCCTAGATTTCAGTCAACCATTAATCAAATGGTTAAAAAACTATCTGAGTAATCAAACCCAAGTAGTGTCCACACAATGCATTAATTCATGCCATGCTATATTAAGTCTTGAGTTCCTCAAGGCTCAATACTTTCAGATGAAAAGATGATTTCATAATGATGTAATAGAAATGATAATTATAAATCATGTTCAAAGATCATGTTTAATTTTCAAAAAAACATCATTGTGATCATAATTAACAATGATTAAACATGAATGTTAAATGGCTGCAAATCAAAACCCATGATGGCATGGAAATGATGATTATGATTAATGATGAGCTCATGTCATCATGATTTTTCATGATCACTTATGGTCAGATCACCGCAATAAATTTAAACAAAGTTTAACTTTTTTCTGTACTTTTGGGACATATTTTGTCTTCTATTTAGATGTATTTATTGGAATATTCAGTTATGATGCATCTTCTATACAGACACACTGCTTTTATTCATACTTACTCTTTAAACCTCACTTCCTACTCATGTTATAAAGGCTCAGATTGGTCCATTCAGTGGTTCCTTCTATGGTTGTGGTGAGTTCCTACAAGTACCCAGTTTGTGCTCAAAACCTTTCCTTATAGTCTGCAAACTACACTGTCAAGGAAAAAAAATATATATATAAAAAATTACCATTGTTTTGGTCCATAAATAGTACTACTGAGGAATGCAAATTAGTCATGCAAATTAGTTATGCAAATGATCGCACTATACTTGACATGTGCTCTTAATAAGGGATAAAAACTTGATTTCACATGTCATACAATTACTTTGCTTGTGCTGATATTTGACATTCATATTTTCAAATTAGCAACAAATAAATATGTGTTAAATATTACTTCTTATGACTTAGAGTCTTACAATATGTAACTGAAATAATCATCAGTAATCATCAGCGATCATCACTGGTTTATCTACAGATCATCAAGAACTATCATGCTGATTTAAGGTTATGAAAATAATAAATAATCGTCAGCTGGTGATTTGAAAGTTACACAGTTAATGATTAAATCATGACGTAGATGATGATGTTAGACCATGATCTCCCTTGATGATTATATGGTGACATTTGATGATTCACAATGATCAGTCATGACTGACCTTCAAAAAACATGAATGATGATTTACTGATTTGCCTGGGTGGCCCTCTTATGTTCACCATTTTTTTAACGAACCACCCCTCCCCCGAAGTACAGCAGAAGGTGTCATCTGCATAAGTATGTAATTGACACCACATTTTACTACAGTGCAACTACAATGTCTGTGGTTAATTCAGTACTCCAATCTGATTTCAGCACAATCTTGTCCTGGTTTGTCAACAACAACCTGATCCCTAGTGCAACCAAAACTAAGTCTATATTGTTTGGATCACAGAAATTACTTCCTTGTTCAGCTGGTCCGCTAGCAATCATGACATCAAATATCAATACTATTGAGCAAGGAAACATATTCAAATATTTAGGAATCTAGCTTGATGTATCACTTATGTACAGTAGACCCATTGATCACATTTTAGCAACTGCGAGGCCCAAGCTCAACTTTGTCTACAGGTCTAAACCCTGCCTCAGTGCCGATGAGAGGAAGCAGATAGTCATCCACTTTCTGTTCCTCTCCATTGACTATGGAAACATCATGTACCGCTGTGCAAGCAAAACCACTGTGCTGCCCCGGGATCATTTGTACAACAAGTTGTGTAGGTTTATCCTCTCCTGTGGATAGTCTGCCCAATATTGTCTGCCCTCTGATGTATGACCAGCTTAACTGGCCAAGTCACTTGATCAGGCAAGACAACTACTAGCTTTCTGTGTTGTACAACTGAGCACAAGGAAAAGGCCCTGATTATCTCCAAACCCAACGCACACAGTCTAGCATATGAACACATGAAATAGCCAGCAGAAGAAGGACTTATGGTCTATTGAGTCTTCTTGACTGTAGTGACCCTGATCCAGAGATTACAGTGGTCTCTGTCCTCCCTCCCCCTCCAACCCTGACCCTCCCCCTTCAATGTATCTCACCCTCTTTTGACCTCCCCACTGTCTTTTGAGTGATGACCTCAGATCGGAGTTCATTCTACCCCTACAGTACCCTTTCTGTAAAGAAGTGTCAACTGACCACCTTCTTGAATCTTCCCCCACCAGCTTAAGACAGTGCCCCCTAGTGGTCTTGTTATCATTGAGACAGAGAAGTTTCCCGATATCCACTTTGTTTATACCTTTCGTGTACTTGAAGATTTCAATCATGCCCCTTTGCTCCCTC
Organism: Neoceratodus forsteri; assembly: GCA_016271365.2. Classification (NCBI taxonomy): domain Eukaryota; kingdom Metazoa; phylum Chordata; order Ceratodontiformes; family Ceratodontidae; genus Neoceratodus; species Neoceratodus forsteri. The sequence goes on along the minus strand of CM057450.1, from coordinate 546,409,689 downwards.
CTTTCCTCTAGTGAGTACATTTTGTGTTCACTCATCCTATCTTCGTATGCCCTGCCATCCTTGAACCATCTTTATTGCTCTGCTCTGCACTGCCTTGAGCTGACTGATATCCTTTTCAGGAAGAGGCTCCAGTACTGCATGCCGTACTCCAGATGCGGTCACCCTACAGATCTGTGCAGCGGCAGTATAACCTCCTCCCTTCTGCTTATGAACCCTCTAGCAATGCAGCCTATCATTCTGTTTGCTTTGACTGCTGCCTTCCTACACTGCATTGCCTGTTTAGGGTAGCTGGTGATGGATATCTCCAAGTTCTTCTCCTCTTCTGTTTCAGTGACCCTGCCCCCCAGACTTTAGTCTGCCCTTGGTTCTTCTTGCCTATGTGCATCACTTTGCGCTTCTTTGCATTGAACCTCAGCTACCAGATTCATGTTCACCTCTCAGGCTTAACCGGGTCTTCCTTAAGGTCCCGTATGCCTTCGTCAGAATCCACCCTCCCACAGAGCTTGGTGTTGTCCACAAAGGGACATATCTTACCTTCAGCTCTGTCTTCAATGTCCTTCATGAATACCTTAAACAACACTGGTCCAAGCACTGAACTCTGCAAGACACCACTTGTAACTTCCTTTGTGCCTGAGAGTCCCCATCACTACGCACTGGGTCCCACTGATAAGCCAGTTTGCCACCCACCTGGTTAATTTGTACCCTGCACCATGGTCCTACAACTTGCTGATCAACCTCTTCTGTGGCACCTAGTCAAAGGCCTTGCTGAAAGCCAAATACAGAATGTCAACAGCCTGAACATTGTCCACTGCTCTTGTTACTGAGCTGAAGAAGTTTATCAGGTTGATTTGCCAGGACCTCCCTGACATGAAACCATGCTGTCTCTCACCCTGTAGACTGTTAGCTTCAAGGAACTCCACTATTCTTTCCCTCGGAATGGTCTCCATGAGTTTACACTCAATGGAGGTTAGACTGACTGGCCTCCTCTGCCTACCCACTTCATTCAACAGCAGCACTTACCTTCTTAGTTCTCAGGAAGAATTGTGAATTTGATAGAATGTCTTTTGCATTTGTAGCACCACACACTTGGAACAAACTCACTCTGTAGTTGAAGAATGCTTCTAGCTTACAAGTTTTCAAGTCTAGTCTTTCCAGGCACTTCAGAACTCCTGGTATTTGTTTTGGTCCAGAATCCCCCTCTCATTGGCCATGATCCTACTGCAAAACAATGCCCATGGCCTTTGTTTGCTGTGACCTCACTTTGTTAGCCAACTTTGATTACTGTTTGGAGAAACTTACCTTTACAGTTTTTTTCTTGTGTATATTTTAGCCTGTATGTTACTATTCCTGCTGGATTATGTTAACCTGTTGACTGCTGCACCCACTGTGGCCCCCCCCCCCATGAAAATGAGATGCTGCATCTCATGGGGTTATCTTGGGTAGAGTAATTTCAAATAGATACATAAATACATTTGGGTCAGTCTGCATAATATAACATTTAAAGTGCTTTAGGTGCAGAGATCACCAATCATGTCTTGCAAAATACCATGGCTTCAGCGGCAAGTGTCAGGTGACTGTGGTGGGACTCGGAGAAAGACAGTTTCACAGAGCATCACTCTACCTCTGTTCTCAGTTTCAGGATCATAGTATTACCCTTTCTCAGTGGGAAACTGCTAAAAATAATAGCTCTGGTCTATTGGAGTTCAGGGCACAAATGGTATCATCACCCACCCAGTATGTTTCCTTCATTCCTTATATCCTCTCACAGATAGGTAGCCCCATGAACCCTTTTACAGCTCAGAGCACCCCCTTTGCAGCACTACTAGCACCTAATAACTCCTGTCTTTCTGGATCACTATCACCCATTGCATGCATGGCTTCTGAACACAGTCTTAAGCTATATGTATATGGGTAAATATGGGCTCAGAAAGAGGCCAATTCACAACACCCAATAGTAATCTTGTCATGGATAATATATATGTGGATACTGGACTCCTAGGCTGGGGAGAACATGTACCTTAACACTGCAGTGTCCCATGAATTGACTGGAGCTTCTGAACTTCAATGTCATGGATTCATGGTCAGGGCCATACTATAGTCATATTGGCACACCCCTTAAGGGGAACCTCCACTAAAACCCATTAACCATAAGTTTGCTGTTTCTTACTCTCTCTATCTCTATTTTGTTCTCAGACAGCTAGGTTGCACATGGAACTTGACCTGATGGGGGTCCAGAGCCTCTCTCAGACTCAGGACCCTTGGTGCCACACTCCAAACCTGGCAGGTATCCCAGTCAGTCATAACCAGTACTACTGGCTAGAATTAACTCCTCAGGGCTCTGAATGGCAACCCCACTCTCCAGATGTATATCAAGACAAGCAAAGAGCTCTAGTGCCGATCCCGTCAAAGGTCTTTTACCCTGGAATGCACCATGTGCAGAACCAGGCCCTGTCATAGGGAGAACCATATGCCACTAAATGCCCCACATTTTTTAAGGGGTGAAGTGTTACATCTTTTACTCATCTGGACAAAGAGGTGGTATAACTTCTTAATGCAATTACTATAAGCGGTGCATCAAAAATGACATGTGTCAAACTTTCAACACATACGTCATTTTTGTGCCATGAAGTGTCATAAATGCATCAGAATCTTTGACTATCAGCTGTAGACATTGGGCCTGATTCTAGAAGAATGGCGCAAGTCACCATCAAAGACGGCTTGCACCAAACACAGTTGCGGCAAAGATCCTGTGCCCAATTCTGCAAGGGGCAGGGTCCCCATGGCTAAGTTCTGTGACTTGTGACATACCCAAAGGTATGCCAACAGAAGGGCATACCTCAGGGGCATGTCACAACCTGTATCCACAAGTCCTGCTCGGCGCAAGTGCCCCCCCACCTGCATGATAGCCTGGAAAGCCCTGCAGAGCTATCGAGCCCCCCCAGTTCACCAATTGTACATTAATGCCCCACAGGGCTATGGGACACCCAGCTCCTGATCCTCCAATACTGAATACAAGTGCCCCGCAGGGCTGATCTCGCCCTTCCCAAGCCCTGATCCCCAAACCCAGGTTCATGTGGTACTCTACAATGTAAAATGGAAAGGGAAATCCCATTATCCCTGGAAGTCTATGGTCCCCCACCCTCCACCTGCAGTGTCAGCATTTCTCAGCCTCATCCCCAGCCAGTGTCTGAACAGCTCATTTCACCACCACATCAAGTTACACGACTGAGTCTGTGAGGAGTGTGTATCACTGTAAATAGCACGCGCTCAATGAATGAACTCATATCATTGAGCATGTACTATTTATAGTAGTACGTGCTCATATGGAGCTCAGTCGGGGGCTGGCCATGGTGGTGAGAGGTGGTCTGTGCCAGTCGCCGGCTGGGGACGGGTGAGGGGGGAGTGAGGTGTGCTGGCACCACTGGATGAAAGGGTGGGGGGCCATTAAACTACCAGGGTAACAGAGAGCGAGATCAGCCCTGTAGGGCACTTGTATTCAGTATTGGGGTATCGGGGGTTGGGGGTCCCATATCCCTGTGGGGCATTAATGTACCACTGGTGAACTGGGGACGGGGGGGTTGATAGCTTTGGTGGGGCTTTACTGTATGCATTACTGGGGAACTGGGATGGGGTGGCACTTACAGTAGGTTGAGGGGGTCTTCTAGCCCTGCGGGGCTGTCTAGTGAGGTTGGGATGCGACTCAAGGTGGCACATACTGGTGGTTTGGGGCTGTCGGCACCCCCGGTGCACGCAGAAGTTACACCAGCTATTTTCATTGACAATGCCCGCCAGGGCTCTTCTGGAATAGTGACATTGGGGACTGTGTTGCTGGTCTTCCAGAATAGGGTGCAACAGCTGCCGTAAACCCCCTAGCACCATGTTGCAGGTGGTTTAGGGTGTAACTGGTGACGTAAGTCCACTTTGGGACAAGCAGCCTGTGACATGTCACAGGCTGCTTTTCAGAACGCTGAATGTCGCATCTCCTGGTGTAACTTGCTACTTGCACCATTTTTATTGGCACAAGTCAAGTTATGCCTGGTGTATCCCTTTGAGAATTGGGCCCATTAGGTGCACTTACAGGGACAAAGCTATGTCCGCAAGTGCTGGGGCAATACTTTTGAAAATCCAGGCCCAAGTCTTGTACTTAGGACATTCTGACTCAGTTGTTTGAACAGATTTTCAAGGAGGCCCGGTGTCAAATGACTTGCTCAAGGTCACATAGTGAGCCAAGGGCTGCAGTGGGATTCAAACCTCAGTCCTTCTGTTGCACAGATCAGTGCTCTAAAAACTAGATGAAACTACCTTCAAAGGACCATGCTGTCTTCAGGAACAAAGAGAATTTACTGGATCCGTGTTGGAATTTCCTAAGCAGGAGGAACACTGAAAATAATACATCCTCCACATTTCAATAAAAATATAACAAATAAAGTATGGGCGCCCATGTACAATGAGCCTGTGTTTCCAACGAGGGGTTGAGAATCAGATACCAGTGTATGGACCTCAAGAGGGAAGCTCGAGAGGTCCATGCTAGTATCGCAACCCTGAGATGGAAACACAGGATGAGTTGTGATTGGGCGCCTATACTTTATTTGTTATAGTATATGGTTCCCCAAGATTTTTAAAAAAAAGTTATATTTCTGAACTTTTTCATTTCACAAGGTTTCCTACCTTGTGTTCACACTCCCACTTGTTGTCGGCAGCTCAGTCTGCTGCGATGTTCGTTGGTCCCAGTAGTCGCTGCAGTCCTGTTGCAGTCCTGAGCCTTGAAAAATTTGTGGCAGGATTTCATTTATTTAAAAAAAAAAATGAAATTATTGCAGTTTGGTCAAATGGAGCCAACTACGGCACTCCATGTCCAAATCGTCCTTGTGAACCGCTCGCTAAGCAGTGCCACCATGTTTGTTTGGATCCTCATTTGAAGAGCTCAGTTTCATCGAATCAGGTGGTGGATAGAGTGACCTAATTAAGGGCTGATGAATATTAATTGTAGAATGTGCACAATAACTTTTAGAATGTGCACAACAAATTGTAGAACATGCACAATAACTTTTAGAACGTGCACAACACATTTTAGAACATGCACAATAACTTTTAGAACATGCACAACAAATTTTAGAACATCTACAACTTTTAGAACATGCACAAAAAATTTTAGAACATGCACAACTTTTAGAACCTGTACAACATATTTCAGAACATGCACATCTTTAAGAATGTGAACAACTCATTTTTATACATGAGGCCGAACCATATACTATAATTAAATTCCCAACCTTTACTAATCATCATTAATAAAGATGTGTTTGTTGCACTGCATACAGTGCAGTCAGTGTCTTGTGGTCTGGTTAAGAGTTTTTGCATGTTGTAAAGAGCCCATAGGGTATTTAAATAAACTTTATACAATTGTATTGCAAGATTTCCCTTCACAGCAGACCAGAGAACACATCACTGTACTCCAGACTAAACAAGCTCTCACTGGACAATTAAAACACCCACAATGTTGGTACTTGAGTGTGCAAGGTGTTAATGAATAGGTCACTAAATAACAGATTGGCTTCCTACTTGGTCCCACAACAGGAACCACAATCTACACCCCAGTGATGCTAATGACTTGTGTGCACCACAGGTAAAGACCTCCATGGGGCAAATAAACTTCAGATCCAGAGCTAGGAGTGTTGAACTGCTGGCAAAGTACCACAGTTTGTGCTACGTGTAGCTGATGTGAAGTCAACACTTCACCAACAATTCACAGTGCAAAGTTCCTTTAAAAAAAAAAAAAAAAAAAAAGTCTTTAACTGCAAAAAGAAGGTTACTGTCCTCCACCCTCTCATAGCACCCTAACCCATCCTCTCTCCCAGCTCTGACCAGTAGCCATAATGAACCTCTTTTCCACCCACCCATTCAGTAGTACCCCTCCCTGGCAGAATCAGCAATAAAACAGCCCTTCCCTCACCTTCTCATCAACACCCAATCCCACCCTCTTACTCAACATTCCTGGCCAGAAACAGACAATGACACCTATCTTCCCCCTACCTGTTCAGCGTCCAACCCACCCTCCACTCCCACGATACCCAATAAAAGGATATAAGTGCAGAAAGAGCAGACCATGACTGGCACAGACTCTCCTCTCACCACCTTGGCCGTCTGCCGTCTCAATAAATTGGGAGCGTGCTCTCACAGTAAAAACATAGGAGTACACTCTCCCATTCATTCAAGTTGTGGCTGGCCAGGTGGGACTGGGTGCTGTTGTGTGGGTGGAGGATAGAGGTGCTCATTATTGCTATTGATCAGGATGGGGTGGGGAGGGTGCTGCATGAGGGTGGGGGATGGGAACCTTTTTAAAAAAAATTGGAAAAGAACTCTGGTGAACTGCAACTTTATGAAGTCTTCACCTGGTGAAGTGGACACTTCTGTATGTGGAGTGCTACTCAAAGGGCTGTGCAACGTATCAGCCCATCATGCAGTGCTCCATGTAGTAAATATTTTCCATTTCACATGCACCCATCCTGAGCCTCCAGAATTTAGAATGCCTTGCCAGTTCACATCAGGAATACTAAATGCTATGCTGACTTCAAAGCAAAACTTGAAGGATAGCTGCCTGTAAACCTTGGGTGTAACTGCCCTTGACTTTCTGTAAAACTCTCTTACCTATGAATAGCATCCATTAATGCTTTTTTCTTGCATGTTACATTGTGTCTGGGATGGGTCACAGCTAAGGGATTTGGTTCCAGTGAGCCGGCCCAGTTAAAAAAATCATCAGTCAATAAATGTGGGTCTAAATGGGCTCTGCACATTGTCTGCACTGTAGGTAAGAACTGCACAGCATGTGGTTCCTATACCTCAATAGTGAGTTCTCTGAAGTCTCAGTGAGAGAAATCCATATCTGTCACTGTTGCCAAAAAGCTGCTCTTCTCGTCAACCATCTGTCATTCTTCCTTCATGCTCCTAATGCCCACAAAGTTTACAAAATGATAGCAGATAAAAAAAGAGTGTATCCATAAAACTGGGATGGACAGACTATTACTACTTTGCAGGCTCCCAGCAGCTGGCAACTATGCTCTATATATGGGATATAAAATTCAGAAGACTTACAGTCGTTTCTACAATGTCTGTGAAGCTGCTGGGTGAGTCCACTTCCTTCTGGTCTATACCTGAACCCTGTAATCCCTGGCCTTGGGGTTTATTGCCCATTGCTGGGTGGAGAACTGAAAGAAAGCAGCCTCAGACCAGTTCTTACTGCCAGGAGGTGTGTGAAACTGTGAACCATTTGGGAAAAAACAGTCTGCAGCCTTTAATAGCCAGCTAGGTTAGAGGTCAGAGATGGAGCCCTGTACTTGCTGGTCTATGACGCACACAGTGTTGGAGCCAGGACTTTACAATAGGGGGTTCTGGGGTGGTGTGCATACTTGATATTCAATTTTTTAATGTTTTTTTAATCCTGTAGATTGTCTATTCTTAACATTCTCATTACAGTTTTGACAAAAAACGCAACTGTAATCTATAGTTTTGAATGTATAGGTTCTTACAATAAACAAATCAGACTTCTTCAACAAACTGAAATGCAACAGCAGCAAGAAGCAGGTAAGCTACAATGGGGGTGTGGCCACCCCCTTGCACCCCTCCAGATCCGCCTCTGGACGTGCGTGTACACACACACACACACACACACACACCCACACACCCACCAGACACACACTAGAGTATTACATTAGGACCCTATTGAGGGTCTGCTCCATCTTATTTCTCAGCTTTTTTTTATTTTGGTAATCAAGTTTAATAAGAAACACTGTGACCTAACTGGGAATAGAACACAGATCCCTAGAATACCATTCTAGTGCTCTACCAGCTGAGCTATCAGACCATTTAGCTAACTATGCTTTCTGTAGTCATTTTTTTCAAATCCTGCAGTTGGGAATACCGAGGTGTTTTTTTTCTGTTATTAGATGAAAAGGTACAGATCTCCAGAAACACAAATATTTTTTATTTTAACTAAGCTTTTTATTGTCCTCCAGCTCACCCAACGGCACCCACTGCCTCATCTCCAACCTTTTCATAAACTTACTGGTTATCCACTGCTTGCTCAGGACCAAGATTGTGGTGAAGGCCTGCCATGTCATTTGTGTGTGGGCCAGTGGCGGGGGTGTGCAGGACAACAGTGGACGAGGACTTTTTCCAATACCTCCTGTTTTCTCCCCAAGGGCGGCAGTATGCAGTGACGCACATGCATGCATGTGGAGGAATGCATGCATGCATGCCTGGTGACTGGCAGCTGCCCCTCTCTTCTTCTGTGTACTCCTGCTGTGATGCCGACTGGCCTCCACCAGGTGGCAGTCAAGCAGAGGGACACAGAGCCCCCCCCCCCCGGGAAGGAGAACTGTCTGTACCACACACATATTGAACACTGTAGATGTAAAAATATATACATAGATACTTATTGTCGGCAGAAAAAGGTCTACTGGTCCATCCAGTCAGCCCACCCTACCTAAATTCTCTGGTCTGCCCTAGTGTCAACCCTCTAGATTTCTGTCTCCTTCTGTTGATGAAGCCCATTTGCCTGTCATGTCCCTCCTCAAAGCTGCTTACTGATTCGATCCTTGCCACTTCTTCCAGTAGCTTGTTGCACCTGTCCATCACCCCTTCTATGAAAAAGTGTTTATGGACCTCTTTCTTGAACCACCCCCCAACTAGTTTAAGTGAGTTCGCCCTCATTCTTACATTTGAGCTCAAGCAAGAAAGTTCCATGGCATCCATCCTGTGTATCCCTGCAGTTATTTGTACTTTACTATTGTGTCACCCTTTTTCCTTCTCCTCTTGAGGATGTAAATTCCCAAGTATTGCAGCCCTCCTCATATAGACAAGAAGGATTTAAAGAACATGCCGGTTTTCGACATATTACTGTCCAGTAAAATAGTCTTTGAAGTGGCCAAATAGCCAGGAAGATTTATGAGGTTCCGCCTTATGGCCATACTAGTAGTTTTGGTCACTAGATGAGTTGCCCCAGAGTCATGGGTCATAAGTATTATATCAACATTTGGTATACCAGTGGATTTGGGGGAAGGGTAACCAGCCTTTTGCACTGGTGCAATATTTCATCTTTATTTGTTGTTACTGCAGTAGTAAAATGCCATGGCACTGTAATGGCAACAACTTCATAAATAAACAAAGACAAACATACACAATACACAGAAATAAAATCCTTCAGCCAGCCAAGTGGCGCTGAGGGTTAAGGCACTGGACACCACACCTCATGCCACGCCGGCCACCAGGGTTTGGGAATGGACTTGGGTCGTTCGGGGGTTAACCGGGGGAGGCAAGGATCGAGTATTTGGAGGACTGCTCTCCTTCCTCGGTGGAGGGGGAATGTGTCGATCGCTGTTGGTTGACACCCAGCAGCGGCCGGATGTTAGTGCAGTCACCGGCACACAAGGGGTAGGTCCCACGGTCAGGGCACTTGGCTGGCTCTGCGGAGGTGGAGACAGCCATTGCGCCCATTGAACAACCAGGGGCGCGGGAGAAAAACAGAGGAAAACCAGGGTCTGACAGGACCAGTGATGGCCCGATTGCCCTTGCAGCAGTTCCCAGTTCTGGATTACTTACTCCAGGGGATGGGAGTAAGCTGGTGCTCTCTGAACCTGGCACTGCCACAGGGGGAAAGCCATGGGGGAATGCCAGGGGCTGCAGAGCAGGGCAATTGGAGCCAGAGGACGTACCATTCTGTAAAAGAGGGGGGTCGTAGCCCCTGTCAGGTCTGGGGGAGAGGTAAAATAGATAATATTAAAAAAAAAAAAAAAGAAAGAAAATCCTTCACTTTTACTCCAGGGTACAGCCTATGACCTACACATTCCAAAGACAAAAACATAGAAACATGACCTAAAAAGACCCAGAGGTCCCTCTAGTCTGGCCATTTTCCTGCCTAGCTCCATGCTTGGCCTAATGCCAGGCTGGATTTAGAGAAACAATTGCCTCAGTGGCTAATCATCACCCTGTATCCCAGGTATTCCTTCCCTTAATCAGCCTGGAGGTCCCACTGTTTTCTTTTACCTGTCCCACCCAAGTTTACACCTCATCACAATCTTGGCTACAACCCTGTCTCTGGGCAATGTATTCCATTCATCCACCACCTGCTCCATGAAGAAGAAATTTCCTCACTTCCCTCCTGAATCCCCCCACCAGTCTCCACCCATGTCCTCTAATTACTGTGCTCTGATCCCTTGTGAACAATCCACCATGTTTGATTCCTCACAAGAGTGTGTATGTCTTAATCGTATCCCTCCTTTCAATCCAGGCCTCCAGTGTATACATGTTAGGATCTGCCAGCCTTTCCTTATATACTGTTCCCTGTTGCCCTAGGATCATCTAAGATGCATACTTGAAGTGAGGCTGTCACTTTTTGGAAAACATTGAGAAACATTGTTCGAGGTTCTCATACGATAAGAATACACGGGAGAACACTCTTACCTGTAGAGTCGTAAGCATGTTCGCAACGGTATGGACCTAGAGACACAGTTTAACTTACAGTTGATATATCTTCTGTATTTCTGCTGCATTTATTCCTCATTACTAAGTTCATTTACAGTACTAGGGTTTGCTGGAACATCACCTTAGTATACCCTAGAACTGCATGTTTTATAGCTTTTCTTGATTTCTATAGCTTTTTTCTAAATTACTAGATTTAGCTACAAGAAAGCAGGATCATTGTTATCTACCAAGGCTGGGCAAAATTAGCAAATTCAGATTTTGTGGTATTTTCATGAAATTCTGCAACATTTCACAAAATGTTGTAAACTTTTCTGAAATGTTTAAATTAGTCATAACTTGGTCAGTATTACAGCTAGTAATCTGATATGTGGCGGGCTTATTTTTAGAAGGGGCCCTAAATGGTTGCCAAGTTTCATGATATTTGATTGAAGGGTGGGGAAGTTGTAGGGGCTCAAATTCTGGCAATTTATTATTCATGAGAAAATTTCTGAAAATATTCCTGTACTTACAACTTAACCACTTTTGGAGCTAGATATTTGAAAACTGATATGTATGCTTTCTTGAAAAAGTCACAGAAACTGCTAAATGTTGAGGTAATTGGTTATGTAAATTATGAGTTACAGGAGTTCAAACTCTGACGATTTAATAATTTGTTAAATTGTGTGAAAATGTTCAGAATATTTGGATGTTTATAGCTCCACTGCTATTGCAGGTATCATACCTATCAATTGTCCCACATTACGAAGAACAGTTCCTCATTTCACATCAGAAAAGTGCTCTGATCCACATTAAGTGGGTACTGTCCCACATTTTATGCTGAAATTCTAAAGCAGAAATCCAAACAAGGAATGTAAAAAAAATGTGTTGCTCAATAAACAGAAAACTTTGTGAACATGAAAACACACATTTACACATTGTGTTCTGAGCTTCTGTATTTGTGATTTGATGAGATGTTCCACATTTTGACTATTTGTTCCACATTTTGAAGAACAGAGTTCCACATTTAGGGGTTGAAAGGTTGAGAGGTATGACTGGTATGCACTCAAGATTTGGCATGCATATCAAAGTAAATATGTCCTACAATTTAGTTAAGATGGATAAATGTGGTTTAGTGTGTTAAAATTTGTTGTGGATACTTTAGAGATTACTAATTAGCAAAATTTGCTAAAAAAATCATGGATATTTAATAGATAATGCCACCAGAATTCCATTTGTGGAATGTAACTTTCACAAAGTACTCATTAACACTGAGTCACCGTCCCTGCACTAGCATCAGGACCCTACAATACCCGCACGACTGTCCTGTGACTGTGATGCCCAGCATCATGCTCCATCATTTCTAAAGATATCCACTTCTCGGCCTGGTGGCGCTGAGGGTTGTGGCGCTGGATGCCTTACCTTGCGCCACGCCAGTGACCCGGGTTCAGGAGCGAGCTCGGGCTGCTGGGGGTCGGCAGGGGAAGGAGTGGATCGAGCATCCTGTGGACTGCTCTCCTCTCCCAGGGTGGGTCTGGGTACAATGTCTGGAGTAAGTCTGACACCTAGTGGAGGCTGGGTGTCAGCACGTCTGGCCTGGTAGAATGGGGTGGTAGGCGGGGCAGCTGGCGGGCGCACTGCATGCAGACTCATGCACAGGGAGCCCTTGTCAGCGTTGCACGCACTACCTCCAACAGAACATGGAAAAAGGGGAGTGCCCAGCTGTTGCGGCTTGATGGCCATCCGCGATGTCCTGCGCCGCTCCAAGGGACCACCGTGAGCGGATCCGTTGTGTGGTGGGGGAGTTGATCGACCTCCGCCACCTCCGCCATGGGGGGGTAAGCCGTGGGGTAATCGGTGGTTGCCCTCAGTAGGAGATGGCGCAGGTCGGACGGCGGCTAGATCACAGGGAATGCAAGGACGATGAGGCCAGCTGGGACCACCATGGGAGAAAAAAGTAATACAAAAAAAAAAAAAGATATCCACTTCTGTCACAATGCCCGCAACTACTTGGTAGGCTTGAGACTTGGCATAATTTGGTGCCACTGTTTTCAAATAGTAAACTTATATATTATCTACAGCATTGTTAAAGAGTCAGCAGGTGATACTGCACAGAAACAGTGCTCCATATTCATGTAATTCCACAAGTCATTAAGTCAGTGAGCTCTAGTGGTTATCTGGCATATTGCAAGAATTCAGGCTAGTGCACAGTGATGCCCATGGTTATTCTTCATGGTTCGCCATCACTTAAGATAGTGACCTGATACTTGGCATCACTATACTTTACTATGAAGCCTCCTATGAATGCTAACTTATTGTCACTTTACCCAGTCTTTACCTTCCTCTACAATGGCAACGCAAGTGTTTGACTGAGCAAAATGTATGGACATGACTTCGACAAAAGTATCACAACATTCCTCAATCTCACAAAAACTCATGAAATTCAACTTTAATTACTGATGTTATTTTGGAATCTTTTGTTGCTTATAACTAGGCCAGCCTTTGAGCAAGAGATTAGAGAGTTGACACACATATACACGCAGACTCTTTTTTTTCCATATTGGTTTTCTCCCAGCCAGCAACTCATATCTCATGGATATACCCTGTTCACAGAGATATACCCTATTCAGGCTGAACCCAGCCATCCTTTAGTTGGCTATCTGTTTTTCTCCAACATTTTCCCCTCCCATCTTTCCTGGTGGGAGAAGTGTCTCTGTCACACTTACATAGCCACAGCTTCCCCTGTAGCAGGAGCAAGCTCAAAAGAAAAACTACAGCAGCACTCCAAAAACTGAAAAAGGATGAAAAGTCATGCTCCCAGATGAAGCCCTACGTTATAGAGGCAAAGTGTCGGGGCTCAGTGCCGTGATTTCTGATGTCAGTACAATAAAGATGTGGTTTGGCTACACTTGCAAGATTATGTGAGTACTTGTCATACTTTTTCAGTTGTTGGAGTGCTGCTGTAGTTTTTCTTGTGTGGTTTGCCTTTTGGTATAGCACCTGGCCCCTTTGAGAGCGTGTGTTGTTGTTACTTGACAGGAGCAAGCTTCCTGGCCCAGCCACAGGTGTCACTTTATTGGTGGAACCCACCACCAATCCTCCCCAACTAAGATGAACTGCTGAGTGGCAGCTGTCTTGGCCATGGCCTGCTTTTTGACGTGGCTTACAGGGCTCGCTTCCTAACCCATGTTGTCCGCATGGCAGCATGACGTCCTGCTGTTGGGCCATGGTGGTGGCTTCAAAGCCTAATATTTAGAGTCAACTAACTTAACAGAATTGTTGATATTCTGTTCTGTTCTGTAGTTTTAAAGTTATAGGGGATTAAACTTCTGCAGTGTATGTAATTGCAAAATGTAACAGTAAGATTTCCGAATGTTTGGAGGCTTATAACTCAGTCACCTTTCAAGATAGATATCTACCACTTGGTAAACTCTGTATGGACCTTGGTTAAGTTATCATATCAGATGTGGTGCAATGTGGACAAATACTTATTGTTTACATAATTGCAAAATGTAATTTTAAAATTTACAAAAGTTTGGAGGATTATAACTCAGTCACCCTTACAGACAGAGAACCAACACTTGGTACACCTCAGTATGGACCTTGGCAAAGTCATCACACCAGATTTAGTGCAATGTGGATAAACATTTTGTGGACCCAAAATTACCTCCATGGCCGAACTCAAAGAGTTAAGTGGGCGGGTTCCCTGTCAGGCCCCAGAACCATAACCCATGGTGTCCCCCAGGGTTCTATCCTGGGCCCATTACTGTTCTCACTCTTTATCAACGATCTCCTGCATAATTGTGGTGGAGACTCCATTCATCTTTATGCAGATGACGCTATCATTTACCGGTCTTCTTCTGACGTTGGGTGGATTGACTCAATGTTAGCCTCTGACTTCCATATTCTTGAAGACTGTTTTTTACAGATGCAGCTAGTCCTTAATACTAAAAATACTAAGTGCATGTTGTTCTCCAACCAAGCTGCACAAACCCTCCCCTCGCTGGTTGTACTGTCTTGCATTTGAGCTGTCCTTGAATCTGTCAATTCCTTCAAATACTTGGGGGTCACCTTGTATTCCTCTCTTTCCTTGGATATGCATGTCACAGTCCTAACCAAAACCCTAAACAAAAACTTGGTGTCCTGTATTGCATCTGTCCCTTCCTCACTTCTACCTCCTGCTGCAAGGTAGTGGCTGCAACCCTCCTACCACTCCTCATGTATGGAGCCCCCTTACTACTCTCAACAACCACTACCATGCTGTCCCATCTATCGCAGATCTACCATAGGGTGGTAGATTTGCATTGGGGGTCAATGCTCGGCATCACCACTGTGACATCCTTTCCTCCCTGGGATGGCTCCCCTACGAATCTAAGTTACGTTACTCTACTCTGAGCTTCATACATAAGCTGGTCCACCACTACACTCCTCCCTGTCTTGCTGACATTGTTCAACTGCGACATCCAAGACGTACTCTTAAGTCTGTCTCCCTTCCTCTTCTCCAATTGCCAAACCCCTGGCTTGCCATGGCCCAGAGAGACTTTGTTTTCTCTGCTTTGTCCTGCTGGAACTCACTGCCTCCCCAATCCTGGCCTGCACCTCCCTCCCTCTTTTTCAAAGCTCATTGCTTCCTCACCTTGTTGCCACACCTTGTTCCTGTTTTTGTTGAGGCTTGTTTCTGGCAACCTTCCCATGAGTGTCTTCTCTGCACATTTCTCTGCTCCCTCTTGCATGTACATAACATAATGTTTGTTAATAATATAAGATGTACTATACCATTGTCAAAATGTATCTAAAATAATGTTTGTTAATAATGTATGATGTTGTTTAACATTGTTTCCTACCATTTAATGTAACTGTAATCGTTGTTTGCTTCTGCCGTATGTGTGCTTGATCCATGCACCGATCTTGTAATCAATGTCTTATACTGCCTATGTAATGTACTTCCCAGGTTGCCCCCGAAAAAGGGACTGTCTTGTCTTAGTGGGCTCACCCGATTACCAAAATTCAATAAATAAATAAACATTTTTCAAATTGGATGGAAATAACCGAAATCCAAAATTTGGTGAAATTTCATGAGATTTTCATGGAAATATCATGGAAGTGGATTCAGAATTTTGTCAGAATTTTACTGGTGGAAGATACATTTCACCCAGTCAAATTCTCTACAGTTGATCTACTGCTGCTTAATCCTTTCCTGAAGACACAATCTTCTGTTTTCTGACATTACTTTAATTTCCATAGCAACAAACTGCGATGTCACAAACAGAAGACAAGGACTTCTGAAAAGGATTAAACAGCAAAAGCAGATGAATGGTAGAGGATGAGTATTCTGTTTGCATGCAAATTAGACTAGTTATGAAGAATAATGGGAAGAGAACTGCAGACAGTATCTAAAATATAAGCTGAATTTGGTCTAAATATTATGTTTCCAAAGTTTTTTCAAAAGTGACAACCTCATTTTTTAGGGTTCCACTCATAGTGCAAGTGTAGTGGCACTGCCGTGGAAAATCTGAAGAAGTCTGAAGTGCCACATCCACAGAAGACACATGCAGCATGCAGAAGTGGCTTGTGCATGCTTCTGACATGTGAAGTACCATCTGGAGGTGTAACTCGACATATACACAGTCTTTGTGTGAGAATGCCAGTCGACAGCATGAAATAGGTAAATGCACATGTGGAGTTTAGGCACCAGTGGTAAATCACCTTAGGGACTGCAGTACTGTAGCAATGCAACATCTGTGAAAAACACAGATACACACACCTATAATAGATACACTTGAAAAGCAAAAACTGTAAAAGTGTTCACCAGATATCAACTCTAATACCATTTGCCTTTGACACCAATCACCGCACACACACACAACACACACACACACACACACACACACACACACACACACACACACACACACGCCTGTGCAGTCAGCAATGATGACAGACACAACATGTGCAGTTTAGATAAATAGGTGTTCACTGGCGCAGCCCATGGGGGTATATGGATCATTGTGCAACATGTTATTTGGTTGTTTGGATGTTTCTTCTCTGTAAGAGGTGCTCAGGCTAAAGGAAATTAGTCTGCCCTCCAATGAGCTGAACCTGAGGGAAGGGAGCTGGGGAGGAGGAGAAAGGACAAATACTATGGGACCAGCCTGCATGTTTAAGTAGTGACCTCGATGGGTGAAGTCCATAATGGGCTGCCCCATGTACCACAGATCTTCAGCCTTACCATTCTCTGGCGCAGCCTATGAAGATGTATTAATGTTTGTGCAATGTGTTATTTAATAATATGATTGCATGTTTCCACCCTGTACAAGGTGCTCAGGGATATGGTACTGGGCTAAAGGAAACAAGACCCCCCCAATGCAAGGCAAATATTGTTTTATTGCAGTGCACCTTAACACCTTCAAATGATGGCAGGAGGCATTGAAAGCAAGCAGTAGCATCATGGAAGCAGGAGTCAGAGGTGTGTCTTGCCAAGCATGGGAATTGGAAAACATCAGGGCCAGATTAAGGCGTAGGCAAATAAGTCCCAGACCTAGGGCCCCTGCTAGCCAGGGGGCCCCAGCCCTGACTGGATCATCCCAGAATCAAAAAGCATTTTCAGGCAATCTAATTTGTAATCATTCCTGTCTGGGGCCATTTAGCCTAATCTATTTAACAAAGCACTGATGGTCTAGCACCTATGCAGGTCAGGGGGTGGAAGAAAAATGTAAAAAAATGGAGGAAAAAGTGTCTGAGGCTGGCATGGTAGTGCACAACCACAAATACAGGTGGTTAGGTGGGGTGGGCAGGAAAACTTCTCACCAGTCCAAAGGGGCTGATCTTGCTTCTTGGATATCAGAACAGTGAAAGCAGCATCTCAGTGTAACTCAGAAATCTATTGTACTAAAAGCCACCTCACTGATATCAGCCAAGAAATTCAGAGCCGGTAGAGGATGAGAGAAAGAATGTATGCAGTGCTTGAGATTCACATTACATTAGCGTGCTACTGTTGGCCAGAAGCTCCCCCAAGATTTCATCCCCAAACTGTTAGATTTTATTTTATGATGTGACAGGCACATAAGGAACACTGATATTAAACTGTTCAATATCAGCAACATGGATGAGACGGATCTTTGGCTGAAATGCTGGGGGCGAGGACAGTATGCCTCAATAATTCCAAGTCAGTTCCTTTGCTAACAACTAGGTACAAGAAGCAATGGATAACTGTATGTTAGGCAGCCCTAGCTGAAAGCAGTAAATTATTACCATTTATTGTGCTGAAAGGAAAACTTTTGCCAAAAGATGTAAGCACTGCCCCTAGTGTATGCATCGCAATGTCCACCAATGGATGGATGGATGAATGAGGACTTGATCCTCATAAAGGTGGACATGGTTTTGGGGTTGCTCACTTTCAGTAAGCAAATGCTTATCTGGGATTCTTTTCAGTGTCTCATCTCCCTAAAGGTAAAAAATAAACTGAAAAAAAAGAAAACTATCATGGCAGCAATACCAGGGGGATGCACGCAGTTACTGCAGCCGGCTGATGTTTTGTGGAATGCACCTTTTAAAACAAGAGGAGTGTGAGAAAATAGCTGCTGAAAATCCAAAGGCTCCCTCGTGAAACAAAATGGTGGAGTGGGTGAAGAACGCATAGGGCGCTGTTACTCCAGAAAACACTGTGCCCTCCTTTCAAGATTACGGAATCACCAGTACTGATCCTGACTCTAGAGCTTGCAAACAAGGATGGTGTTGTCAATGTGGCAAGACCACAGCTCATTTGGTGCCTTACCTCAGTGGCAGTGACATAAGTGTTGCCAAGTCAAGATGTAGAGTGTGACAGCAAGTGACTGACAGTAATAGCACTGGAGATTTGGAAGCTGAACTGGACAGTGAAGATGAGCTAGATAAAAAGATGGTGAAGCTCAGTAAACTTGATAAGAGTGATGGTTGATAAAAGCTGCTATACCATACAATGCCATACAATACCATGCAATACCATACAATACCATGCAATACCATACAGTGCCATACAATACCATGCAATACCATACGTACCATACAATACCATGCAATACCATGCAATACCATACAGTGCCATACAATACCATACAATGCCATACAATACCATGCAATACCATACAATGCCATACAATACCATGCAATACCAGTACTACAAGTTACACAGTCAGCTCTGTCGCTAACAGCATTTGTATTTTGCAGGTTCCAGTGATCCTCTGATAAAGGACGAAAACCAAGACCAACAAAAATTAAGTATTTTATCTTTAGCACAGGGCTGGCTGATTGGTCTGTTGACTGGTGTCTTGAATACTGTTTGCATAGATTGGCTTTGATATTGAATAAAGATGAATTGCTCTGTATATAATCTGCTGCTTGATTGTTTGGTACCATACTTAATCTGTGGCCTCTGCCCTGTGGCAGTTTCAAATCAGGGGTGACGCATAGGACACTGATAAACAAGAAACATAGAAAAATAGAAAAGAAGATGGCAGAAGGAGATCAAGGGTCCATGTAGGCTGCCCATGTGCTCCTTGGACCTTCTCAGATCCCAGAACGTAACCCCCTTCTGCCTAATGCCTCCTACTGCTCCTGTTGCTTTTGATTATGCTTTAGCCTTGTCCCACCTCAGCTTGAATGATGTCACAGACTTTGCTTCCACTACCTCAGCTGGCAGTTTATTCCATGACTCAATGACTCTTTCTGTAAAATAGTGTTTCCTAAGCACCATCTTGAAGCCATCCCCCTCAACTTCCACTCGTGCCCTCTAGTATTACAGTCAGAGATTCTGTTGAACAGATCTGAGGATGGCACCTTATTTACTCCTCTCAGGAAATTGTATGTTTCAATCATAACTCCCTTCTCCCTCCTTGTCTCCAGTGAGAACATATTTAATACTTCCAGACACTCCTCATATGAGTGCCCTTGGAGGCCCTGGATCATTTGAGTCGTTCTTTTCAAGTTTCAAGTTTCAAGTTTTCAAGTTTATTGCAGGAAAACTCCATTGAGCAAGCTCATTCACAAGGAGGTCCTGTGACATAAACACTTAAAGTACAAACACAGATAGGTAATAACAGTATATACATGAAATACACGTTACATGATGCAGGCTGGATATACATACAAGGGTACCACACAGGGTGACCGCAGGTGGTAAACATTGATATGAGACAGGGAAGCGACTTATAGGTCACATACTGATAAATGAAACATGATGACTGGTGTGATTTGATTTAATCAAATCAAATTTATTTATTTATTTATTTAGCTTTTGTTGACCGGGTAAGTGCACTAGACAAATCCTGCCTATTTTCAGGCACGACCCGGGGGAGGGGAATACAGATGAATGCCAACTGACCTTGAACCAGATTAAGCTGTTGGTGGTATTTTTAGTGAATGAGGGAATTTGGCCAGGACACCGGGGAAATTCCCCTACTCTTTTCGATAAGTGCCATGGGATCTTTAACATCCACCTGAACTACCACCAATCCAGGCAGATGGGACCTCGGTTTAACGTCTCATCCGAAAGACTCAAATCAAATATACAGTATTTTGGCAGCTAGAACAAACAACAGTCTACAACTGATATGGGAGGGAGGAGAAATTTGATAGAGTAGCAGTGGAGCGTAAGCAAAGATAAAGCCAGGAGTAGAAGGGGAAGGGAAAGCAGTTAATATGACAAATCAATTATACCTTACCAGTGGATAAATATGGCACACATGGAGAAGGAAGAGACTTAATGACAGAGTTACAGGTGTCTTTTATTTTGGCTGAACTTAGCGTTTGTAGAAGTTTATTGAAACTGTGCTAGTTAGTTTCAGTGCGGTTTGTAATTGGTTCCAAATGGAGGGAAGGGCATATGCAATAGCAACTTACCAAAGGAAGTCCTCATCTTGGTATGTAAAGCATAATAAAGTCAGATTTTCTTAACGAGTATGCACTATGTGAGATACTAATAAGGTAAGAGAGATAGCTTGGCAATTTCTGCAGGAGCAGTTTAAGAGTCCATAGCCCAGCATGGAGCAGGCGTCTAGTAGTAAGGGATGTCCAACCAACAGCTGCATATAAGTCACAGTGGTGCGAACGGTAAGGGGAGTTGGTAATGAACCGTAACGCACAGTGATAAAGGATGTCCAGTTTACTTAGATTTGCAAGAGTGGTGGAGGAATAGATTACATCGCCATAGTCGAGTAGGGGGAGAAAAGTGGCCTGTACAAGCTTGTTTCGAGTTTCAAGGGGGAAAAGGGGCCTATTTCTGTAGAAGAAACCTAACCTTGCTTTTAACCTTCTAGAGACATCTTCGATGTGGTCACTGAAAGATAATTTATTGTCGATCCAGATACCTAGATATTTAAATTTGGTTACAACTTCCAGAGGCTCGTTTAAGCGTGGTGACAATGAAGTCTGGGGCAAGAGTATTGGGGGCCTGAGACAGCACTGCGAGAAATTTACGTAAACTTTGGTCTCCTTGGCACTGAGCAGAAGCTTTGCCTTTATTAAATTATGCTCAAGTTATAGCAAGTCCGCTTGAAGCACTCCCTTGACTTCACATAACGATGAGCCAGAAGTATACAATATAGTATCATCTGCAAAAGTGCAGATTGGACGTAGATATGTTAGCATCTAAGTCATTGATGTACAGAGAAACAAGATAGGGCCTAAGATGGATCCTTGGGGACTCTCTTGCAACTGGCAAGGCAGCAGAAAAAAGCCTTCCGCCTTTACTTTTGGAATCTTCCAGTTAGGTAGCTAGAGAACCACTGGGTGGTATGTGTGGCACCCAACTTTGCAAGGCAATTGACTAATTGTTTGTGATCAACAGTATCAAAAGCTTTGCTGAGGTCCAAAAGACTGCACCAGTTACCTTCTTAGCATCTATAGCAGAGATCCAATCATTGGTTACTTTTGCTAGTGCAGTGATTGTGCTATGATTAGCCCGGAAGCCAGATTGAGCTGGGTTAATGAGAGAGAAGGTTTCCAAGTGAGATTTTAACTGAATATGGATCAGTTTTTCGAGAACTTTAGAAAGGATAGGCAATATGGAGATAGGCCTATAGTTGTTTACATTGCATGGGTCACCAGATTTAAATAGAGGGAGGATATGTGCTGATTTCCAGCAGGTCGGCACAGTAGCAGATGTAATGGAAAGATTGAAGATGTGGAGAATTGGGGCAGTGAGATGGGCATAGCCTGACCTTAGGAAAAAGGGTTCCAAGCCATCGTCCCCTGCACTTTTTTTGGTGTCTAAGTTAAGAAGAGAATCTTCTACTTCTTTATAAGTTATCTTGCAGTTGGAAGGGGCTGGGTGCAGGACTAGATGTATGAGGGGTATGCTGGCTCACCGCAGCACCAGCATAAGGTGACGAGTCAAAAGCTAATCCAGCTGTGGCAAAGTCGGAGTTAAGTTCCTCCAGGATTAGGGACTTGTTTTCCACAATCTTGCCACTTTGCGACTATCTTTGTTGGGACAGAGGGGGCCATGAGCTGTCCTTCTATAGCTTTGATAGTCTTCCATATTTTATGAGGGTTACCTTTAGCTTGTTCGAGAGTAGAAATATAATAGTTAGCTTTAGCAGAGTGAAGTTTTTCACACAGTTATTCCTGGCTGTTCTAAAGGCCTGCCAATCCAAGATTCTTTGGAATGTCTAGCTTTTAGCCCAGAGCTTATCTCGAGCCATAAGGGCTGCCTTGAGATCCGAGGTGAACCAGGGATTGGAATTGTTCCGTACCCTTACTTTGATGAAAGGGGCATGCTTATTTATTAATTTAGTGAGTTTGTCATTAAGGATGCAAGCTGCCTTGTTGACATCTTTGGCTAGGTAAAGATCTTGCCATCTGATCATGCTCAGGTCAGATAGGAAGTTTACTGCACTGAATTTGCGAAAGGATCTTTTTGTTATAAAGATGGGTTGCGGCCGGGCCTTAATTTGAGATCTTATGCAAGCAACAATTCCATGATCGCTTCATGTCGTTGTGAAACACTGCCAAATGAGATATTTTGTGTGGATGGGTGGTTAGTACCACATCTAGAATGGAACTGTTGGCAGTATTTAGAGTGTTGTTCCTAGTAGGTTCTCTGACTAATTGCCCAAGACCTAGCTTGTCACAAAGGGATTTGAGGCCATGTGATTTAGGTGACAGCCAGTCCATATTTAGATCTCCTAGAAATATTGTTTCAGTTTTGCATCTGAAACATGGATTTCAAAAGATTAAGGACTTCATCACCACACAGACGGGGTCTATAGCCCCTAGGATAGTGATACATTCCGAGGAGGGAGATGAAGGCTCATCAAACTAACTCAAATTCCTTGGCTAGAGATTTGCAACTAATATTGGTGACCAAGTACTTAGATTTGGCATAGATAACTCACACCGCCTCTAGACTCTCTATCTGCTCTAAATAAATTGTAGCCCTGCAGTGATATTTGTTGATCAGTGTCGCCTTTTAACCACGACTCAGTAATTATGATAAGGTCTGGGTTAACGTGTGCAGCCAGGCTTGCAGCTGTACAAGTTTTTTAGGCAGGCTTAAAATGTTGACCATCATCATTTTGAGACCTGTGGCCTCTAGCAAAATCGATAGGCAGGTAAGTTGTGGGGCAGGCGTTGAGCTCCACATTTCCTGAGCAGAGAAGAAGCAGAAGCATAACTTTCTTTAAGGAGCTTATAAGAATGGAGACTGCTTTTTATTTCTTTGCGGCAACCATATCGTGCTGTAGGAGAGGCGGCGCCACTGTAGTGACAGTTGATTGTGATCAATGTAAGTGCTTGGGTAGACATAGGTGAGGACAGTAGCAAACGGGTGTAGGCTAACCGGGGGGAATAGGCTAAAAGGGGAGAGGAGAATGACAGAGTGTCTGCACGGTAGACTGTTATAACATTAGGTATTGATAAGGTACATTGGAGAACTGAATTGCATTGTTCTTCTCTGAACAGCCTCCAACCTGTTTATATCCTTTTTCAGACGTGGACTCCAAAACTGGACACAGTACTTCAGATGGGGCCTTACCAGGGACCTGTAGAGTGGCAGTATTACCTCCTTCCTCCTGCTGTCGAATCTCCTCCCTATGCACCCCAGCATTTTGTTGGCCTTGCAATAAGCTTTGTTGCATTGGCTTGTCTGTTTAAGGGTGCTGCTTATGATGACCCCTAGGTCCAATTCTTCCTGCATGGTGCTAAGCTGGACTCTGTTGAGGTGGTACTCTGTCCTTGAGTTCCCTTTACCCAAATGCATCACCTTACATTTTTTTGCATTAAACTTCAGCTGCCAGACGTTGGACCATCTTTTCAGCCTCTGTAGATCTTTTTGTAGGTCCTTAACCGTCTCTTCGCTGTCAACGCTTCCTCCTAGCTTGGTATCGTCCATGAATATGGCAATTTTGCCCTGAATATCTATGCTGATGTTACTGATAAAGGCATTTAACAGGACTGGCTCCAACACTGAGCCTTTGGGCACAACACTAGTGACTGCACCTTCATCAGACCTCACCTTGTTGACCACTACTCTCTGTTTTCTGTCCCTAAGCCAGTTACTGACCCAACTGTCTATGCACTTGGCTGCACCCAGGTCCTCCAACTTTTTCAGCAGGTGGTTGAGCGGCACCAAATCAAAGACCTTACTGAAATCGAAGTAGAGGAGGTCCACTAGGTGGCCTCTGTCTAGTTCCCTAGTGACCCAGTCAAAAAATATGACTAGGTTCATTGGCAAAACCTTCCCCCCATGAACCCATGTTGCCTGTCATCCTGCAGACCATGCTTATCTAGGTACTCTACCAAGTTTCACTGGGGGAGCAGCAGAAGCAAGAGAGGTTTTCAGGGAAGTGCTGGCTTATTTCTTTTTTTCTTTGTTTGTTTCTTTGTTTATTTAATTTTGATACTGGAATTGTTTGTGCTGTGAGGGGATAAGGTGGTGGGTATTTAAATCAGTTACAACTGTTACAACTGTTACTGTGTGAAATTCTGGGCTGTGATATTTAGTCTGTGCTGTTTGAATTTTTGGAGCTGTTAGTGTGTGAGATTCACCCAGGTATGGAACTCTGACAGGAAGCTGCAGTTTGGCCTTATACCTTTGTGTGGGGATTGAGAGGTCTCAGTGGGGAAAGGGTCAGGGCTGACTGATTCTCACGAGAGTTGGGGTAGGGCCCAAATCCCACCTTCCCCCATCCCTCCCACCTCAGAGTACTGCACATTTATGGGGGAAGGGTTACCCTACAATTGGTGGACAGGACTGCCAGGTGCAGTCCATTTCATTCCCTGGCCAGAAGTATGAAAGCCACAGGGGGCATGGAAACACATAGCTTTTAAACAGGGAAAATCTCACCCTTGGGCCTAAACCAAAAGCTTAACATAGGCAAGAGGAGAATATGGGGGGGCCACATTGGAGGGGCAAATGGAGCAGGGTGAGGGCAGATCCAGGGCAGGGTCCCAATGCCTCAAGGGCTGGAGGCATCTCTGGGAAGGTGGTAGGATGTACTGGTTGTGGGTCAGTCATGGTACTGAATATAGCCTGGAAAATGGGGGGATGTATGGTATGTAGGCAGATTGCACAGCTAAGGGAGGAGGTAGGATGGCTGAGATGGGCACTAAGCTGGGAAAGGGAGAGGAGTCAATGGGAGGACATGAGGGGTCCCACCGAGGGAGCAACAGCAGCTAGAGTGTGGACTGTGGGGGGATAAGGTATAGTCAAAAGGGGAGCTGCAGGGGGACAAGGAGCAAACTCAGCCATAGGAAAGGGAAGATTGGATGGGGACTGGGGGAAAGTTGGAGAGCATGAATGCAAGGGGAGAGGGGTAGGGCAAAGCACCAGAGAAGATATAGGAATCCCGGATAAGGGCAGCAGTGGGCACAACAGAATCCTGGGGGAATGGCGGGTGATACTGTATGTAGGTACAAAGCCTGCACAGAGGACAAGGGAGGAGGGAGCAAGGGGAGGACTATCGACCAGAAGGGTACAGGCAGTGGGCTTAGAACAGAGGAGTAGATTTGCCTCACTAGAAGTGCTAAATGGGGGAAAGATCAGGGAAAGGGAGTTGAAGAGCACACAGGGGAAGATACAGAGGCAAGCATGAAGGAGGGCGCAGAACAATTGGAAAGGGGGAGAGGCCCTATCAAGTAAGGTGCTGGCAATATTGGTGGAGGGGGAGAGGATCTCCAGGAGGGGGCAGGAGAGGGACAGGGAGGGGAATGTACTGAGAACAGTAGTCAGTCAAAGGAGGAAGACATGGGTAAAGGGGGGATGAGCACAGCTGGAGGGATGGTCAAAGGGAGCAGGGGGGAAAGGGAGAGGAGCAATACTGATAGGGAGGACAGAAAGGGCAGAAGGGGGGCCCCAGGGAGGTTGGGAGACATGTGGAGGCTAGAGAAGGAACAGTGAGGGAGGGGGGACAGGTTGGGGTAGAGTCTAGGAGAGAAGGGCAGAGCTACAAATGTGGCAGCCTCTAGAGATAGGTACCTTGGTAATAGAGTGGGGGCAGGGACGGGGAATAATGAGGGGGGGATACTATTGCTGGGGGATTCCATACTAAAAGGGATAAGCTGGAGCAGTAAGGGAAAAAGGCATAGCCGTATATGGGTAGAGTCCATACCTGGGTTAATGGCGGGCAGGGCAATCAATTCTGAAGTGTACTAGGAGAAAACTGCATCTCGTGGTGCACGTGGGTATGAATGACCTGGCGGGGGAGATGGTGGAAGTTGTGAGGGAGCGGTTCGAGGAGCTGGCAAGGTTGTGTAAGGAGCTGGGGGAATCATTGGCATTCTCAGAAGTGCTTCCAGTGCCCTGCATGAGTACGATTAGGAAAGGGAGGATCAGAGAGTTCAACACATGGCTGGGGGAATGGTGTTGATCCAAGGGGTATGGGTTAGTGGGTGGCTGGGGCAGAACCTGGGACAATAACGATCTATATGCAGGGGACAGGCTACATTTGAGTGGGGAGGGGAAGGGAGTATTAAAGCAGGGGACAGAGGGGTACATAGCAACAAAGGTGGGTTTAAACAAGGTAGGGGGTGGTGAGTGGACAACTGGTAGGCAGGGATCCCAGAGAGGGGAGTCAGATGAGCTTACCCCCCCATGTTAACAGGGTAGGAGTTGGGGTAGAGGCACGGGGGGAGGGGGAAAACCAGGGAAAGGGAAGGAAGGAAATGAGGTGGAGGGTGGTCACGCTGAATGAGAGAAGCCCAAGTAATAAGTCAGCTGAGTTGCAGGCTCTCCTGACAGTGGGGAAGGTGGACATTGCGGCCATCACAGAAACGTGGGACACCCAGTGCCAGGACTGGGATATGATGATCCCAAGGTATAGAATATTCAGGAAGGCTAGGACTAAGGGGAAAGGGTGGGTGTGGCATTCTATGTATGGGAAGGGATAAAGTGTATATGGGCGGAAGGGGAGTAAGGCAGAACAGAGGCCCTATGGATGCAGTTTCAGGACTCAAAAGGTAGGACATCGAGGATGAGGGTAGTATACAGACCACCAGTGCAAGGAGATGACCTGGATAGTGAGCTAGCTGAGCAAATCAGAAGGGTCTGTAGGAAGGGGAACACAATGGTAGTGGGGGACTTCGACCAACTGGGGTGGATTGGAGCACTCCAACCACCACGAGTGCAAGGGAACAGATCATACTAGATGCATTTCAGGACAGCTTCTTGGTGCAGTTGGTAGATGAGCCGACTAAATTGGAGAGGATGCTGGACCTGGTACTTTCAAATGGAGAGGCTGTAAGAGAACTGGGTGTGGAGGACCCTCTAGCTGGGAGTGACCACCACTTGGTGTGATTCATGCTCAATGGCCCATGTACTATTGGGGCATAGTGGTTACGCGCACAAATCTGGGGCATGCAGCCACTCCCCACCCTATGTGCTCCCAGCACAGGATGCACCAAAGGGGGCATGCAGCACCTACATGCCCAATCCCCTGGCTGCGCAAAGAGCAATGCGCCAGGGGAATGAGGGGCATGCCATCACTATGCGCCATGCACCAGGACACGAGGCTGGCCACAGGGCATGGGGCGAGGTTGCGCCAGGGAAAACCCCGCCGTCATCCCTCATGCACCTCTCCCACAACACAGTGGTAGTTGCCTGACAACAGGGCTAGTAGCCCACCCACACCGGGCCACTGCATATGGCCACCCAGTGCCTCCTACCCACCACACATACATTATGTAACCCCCAGGACACCCTAACACAGGGCACAGGATGGATGCTGCCCCTAGAATGGCACCGCCTTCCCACCCCACACTAATGGTGGGATACAGTGCCTTCCCCGCATTGCCCGATTGCCATCCCTACCCCATCCCTGTGTACCTCTCTGGTGCCATCAGAAGGCCAGCGGCTTTACCCTCTGCACACCACCACAGCCACTGGCCCTTGGACATCTGCAGGGCGTGCTGATGATGCACACCCCGCCACGTATGGGATCCACTGTGGGTCCTGGTCTAGGCATCCGATTGGACAATGGTCTCCAGGACGGCCAACAACATGGGTTTCTTTTGGGCAGATCCTGCCAGACAAATCTAATTGAGTATTATGACTGGGTGACCAGGTAGCTGGACAGGGGCCATGTGGTGGATGTTCTGTAGTTGGACTTCAGCAAGGCCTTGGATTCCGTGCCGCATGGGAGGCTGGGGGGGAAGCTGGAATACAGAGGGGTGGGAACGAAGATGGTCAGATGTATCGTTAACTGGCTGAATGGAAGGCAGCAGAGGGTGGTGGTGGTGGTGGGGAACTCTCATCACCGAGGGAAGTGATGAGCGGGGTGCCACAGGGATCGGTACTGGGACCAGTGCTGTTTGGGATATACATAGCTGATATCTCACACGGGATCCAGAGTAGGATCAGTCTGTTCGTTGATGATACGAAGATGGGAGCTGTGGTAGATGACACTGAAGGGCTGAAGGGGCTGCAGGAGGACCTGACCAAACTACAGGAGTGGTCGGAAACATGGCAGCTGGGGTTCAACATCAAGAAGTGCAAGTTTATTTATTTCGAGCTAGGAACCAGGTGAGGAGCTATCAACTGGGATGGGGTGCAGCTGGAAAGCACCATGCAGGAAAAGGATCTGGGAGTGCTTATAACGGGCAGCATGAACAACTCAACTCAGTGCAGGAAGGTGGCAGCAAAAGCCAACAGGATGCTGGGGTGTATAATGAGGGGAATCTCCTCCAGAAATAGGGAGGTGATCCTTCCCTTGTGATCTCTGATCAGGCCACACCTAGAGTACTGCATGCTGTACTGGTGCCCATTCCTGAAGAAGGACATCAAATTGTTGGAGGGGGTGCAATGTAGGGAGACCAAGATGATCCAGGGGTTGCAGGGAAAGTCCTATGGGGATAGATTGGGTGAGCTGAACATGTACACCCTGGAGGAGAGAAGGGATAAGGGGATATGATTGAAACCTTTAAATACCTTAAGGGGATAAATAAGGCTAATACAGAAGGGATTTTCCAGCTTAGAAGAGGGAGGGATATGAGATGGCATTAGCTGAAATTGGAGGGGGGGAAGATTCAAGAGGGAAATCAGGAGACAATTTTTCACTGAATGGGTGGTGGATAGGTGTAATTCTCTGCCTGAGGGGTGGTATCCTGTAGAATGGTGGGCGGCTTTAAGAGGGGTTGAGACAGGGTGGGGAGGTTGTGATGAAGAGGGGTGGGAGGGTGGGGCAGCTGCAAGTTGAGGGCTAGCTGCACAATCAAGCAGACTTGATAGACCGTCAAGGCCTACTTCTGCTGGCATTTTCATATGTTCGTATGTTCATAAGTCTTATTTTATTAAGGTTTCCATCAGTTTCCCTACTACTGACACAAGGCTGACTGGTCGGTAGTTGCCTGCTTCCTCCCAACTCCCTCCCTTGTGGTGAGGTACCACATCAGCTCTTTTCCAGTCTACTGGCACTATCCCCATCTGATGTTATCTGCTGAATAAATGTGCTAAGGGACCAGCCAACTCACTTGCTAGCTTCTTTAGCACCCTCGGGTGTATTCCATCAGGCCCTGGTGACTTATCTTCCCTGAGTTGATCCAGGGCCTCTCTAACCCTACTGTTGGTGATTGATGGTGCTGCCATTTTTGGAACACCTTTGTCAGCAGCCTTGATGCCACTGTCTGGTACTGGACCTTTGTGTTCCTCAGTGAACACTGAGCAAAAAAGGTTGGTCAGAACAGTGACCTTCTGCCTATCCTCCTCTACTACTCTGTCGCTGTCTTTGAGTCTAACTAATTCTCCTTTTTTCTTTTTTTTTTCTTGTATATATCGAAAAAAGTGTTTGTTCCCCTTCTTTAATGCCTTCTGCAAGCCAAAGCTCCATTGCAGCCTTAGCTGATTTCACCGTACTCTTTGCTTCTTTGTTCTTCTGGACGTAGATTTCCCATGTGCTGTCTTCCTGAGTTCTTTTATAGTTCCAATAGGCCTTCATTTTGGTTCTGATTGAGGTCCTTGCCTGGTTACTAAACCATATTGGTTTTTTGTGTTTGTTCTTTTTGGTCACTGTTCTTACGCACATCCTGGTAGCATCTAAAATGGCTAACTTAACCAGCCCCCATATTTCTTCCACATCTAAATGCTCCTGGATCCTTAACAGCTTGCTTTTAACTACATCCCTCGTTTTGTCAAAATTGGCTCCTCTAAAGTTTAAAATCTCTGTCTTGGATTGCAATTTTTCTACCCCTAGGGCTAATTCAAACCACACAGAGTTGTGGTCAATGTTGGTCAGTGGCTCCCCAACCCCTGTAGCTCTTATTACCTCTGAGTTAGTGAGGACCACATCCAGGATGGTATCCAGCCTAGTCGGGGCAGTAACTACTTGTATAAGTAAGCAGTCTTGTAGGGTATCAATCACCTTTTGGCTCCTAGTAGAACCTGCCACAGGGATGCTTCAGTTAACAGCAAGCTGGGAAACCTAGGAGTTGGTGTAAAGTAGTGAATTGGATGGAGAGTTTGCTGGACAACAGGACTCAGAGGGTGGTGATAAATGGCATACACTCTGGGGTAGGCAGAGTGACCAGTGGGGTGCCACAGGGATCAGTGTTGGGCTCAGTCCTCTTCAATGTCTTTATCAGAGACATTGCAGAGGGTCTTGAAGGGAAGATTTGCCTGTTCGTGGATGACACAAAGCTCTGCAAAAGAGCGGACACACCGGGGAGGTGGATAGAATGAGGAGAGATCTAAAAAACTGAAGGATTGGTCAAGGGATTGGCAGCTGTGTTTCAACACTAAAAAGTGCAAAATTATGTACATGGGGCACAGGAACCCAGGGACAACATACCACCTGGGTAGGGAGGCAGTAGAAAATTCAAATCAGGAAAGTGACCTAGGGGTAATCATTTCTGATGACCTGAAAGTTGCTAAACAATGTGACAAGGCAGTAGGGAAGGCTAGCAGGATGCTGGGATGCATAGGCAGGGGCATCACCAGCAGAAGGAGGGAGGTAATAGTTTCATTGTATAGATCACTGGTGAGACCACACCTAGAACACTGTATCCAGTTTTGGAGGCCCCATCTGCTAAAGGACATAAGCAGGGTGGAGGCAGTTCAGAGGAGGGCAACCAAAATGGTGCAGGGACTGCATTAAAAACCATATGAAGAGAGGATTAAGGAATTAAATATGTACTCCCTTGAAGAAAGAAGGGAAAGGGGGATATGATTGAAACATACGAATACCTCACAGGGAAGAACAAGGTACATGAAGTTAGAGGGGGGGAGGTTCCGAGGAAATGTGAGGAAGTACTTCTTCACGGAGAGGGTGGCGGACACAAGTGGAACATCCTATCAGTGGAGGTGTTGGGGCAGAAAAAGTTACAGCATTTAAGAGAGTATGGGATAGATACAAAGTGATCTTGGAAGTTAAAGAGGGGGAGACATAGGCTAGTTAGGGCCTGCTGAGTCACAGTAAGTAGGTAAAATAGGGCAGACTTGATGGGCCTGGAGGCCCTTGTCTGCCGACACCTTCTATGTTTCTATGTTTTTTTTTTGGATGTGCAGCTACAATGGGGGGAAGGGGCAGCTTCAAATTGGGGGTAGC
The DNA here is from genome assembly GCA_016271365.2 of Neoceratodus forsteri. Classification (NCBI taxonomy): domain Eukaryota; kingdom Metazoa; phylum Chordata; order Ceratodontiformes; family Ceratodontidae; genus Neoceratodus; species Neoceratodus forsteri. The sequence continues at coordinate 546,378,226 of CM057450.1, read as the reverse complement.
TAGAAAATGAGGAACTACAGTGTGAGGTAGAGATATGTGTCTAATTTGATGTGACTAGCTGGGCAAGCTTTCACAAAAATGTTCCTATACATGCTAAAAGTTGCTGCAAATTCAGGGACTGTTAGCTTTTTCAAGAAACGGGGGCCCTTTTTTTTAAGAATGAGGTGTCTCCACAGAGAATCACTCTGTTTTCTACCGTATAATGTATGGAAATGATTACAGTGACCGGATTTATTTCTTTGCCATCAATAATATGCTTCCATTGATGGGCTGGAATGAGTGGAACTGGAGCAGAAGAAATGAGTGGAAGACAGTACAAGAGATGTAGAATTGCTCTGAGGTTACAGCAGGATTGCAGATGAGGAGGATGGAGTAGGTGCTGTTGGCAGGATATTGTCTTGGGGATGCAGCAACTTACACATTCTGGCACAGAGATGTAAGGTCAATAGACTTGAATAGATTTGATGGCAGACTGCTATAAAGGAGTAACTTGACTTCTGAAGTAGCAGCTTTTGTTTCTAACTAGGAAATGGATGAGTGCATCCAAGCATTAGCTCTTTGAGATTAAAGACTGGGTTAGGTGATGGAAGTTCTGGGAGAGCCTTTGTTCAATATTAGCTTGTTTAGCCACTTGAAACAGGTCTTTGAAAGCTGTTCTTTTTGGCTGTCGCGGTCGTTGAATCCCATCAAGGCAGCCCCAGTGGCCAAGCAGCAGTACATTGCACTGTTGTGCCAGTGATGTCGAGTTTGGGTGAGCCGCAGGATGCTGCAGCAGGGTGGGCCTGACCACAGCAGCTGCCACTTGAGTGTGTAGTTGTGGAGAAGGATGGTGTTGCATGCTAGTGCGACAGTGACCTCATGGGCTAAGGGAGCATGTTCTTCTGCAGGATGTCACTCCATGCATCTGAGGCCTAGATGCTGGTGCACAACACAGGAAGAGGGAGGTGAGGGAAAACTACAGGAAAAACCCATGTCACTGCCCATATGATGACCTGGGGTTTTCTGGCTTTCCTGAATCCTAGTGCCTGTCAGCACGGGATCCTTACTCACATAGTGAGATGCCCTAGGGAGAGAGGATGGTCATCCCTCTGAGGCACCCACCACAGGGAGAATAGCCTAGAGGGAACGTGTCTGTGGGGTGGGGACCCAGAGGGAGTCAATGACCCATGGGCCTGATTAGGGTACATTGCTGGGACCAGGGAATATACCTGGTGGAGCATGGCTGAGATGAAAATGTAAATTAAAACAAAAAACAAACAAACAAGGAATCCCCATTAAATGGAGGGTAGTCCTAAGCTTAGAGGAAGTCCAGTCCTTGTACTAGGACAGTGATTTCCAACTTTTTTCACAGGTGTAGAAAGGCAGTTGGGAGACTGAGATGAGTGTAAAAGGCTGGGCTCCAGCTCATAGGAATCGGATAAGAACAGTGAACTTGAGTAGTGGCAGTGTAGATACACAACCTGTAGGTGTTAGAATCATGGCCTTTTGTTAATAACAGGGCTCTTATCTTTCCCTCGTTAGCTCCAACCTTCCAATATCTCTCCAGGCACCTGGGAATGTCAGCTTCTCTCCTATTTTGGAGATGGATTTTCTACAGGCTCTAGCATCTCTGAATGTTTTCTCCAGCGGGAGTTTGGCTTGCCAGTCCCCTAATTTCCTAGCTCTATGGGTTCCAACCTGACCACCATGTTGCACACATTTATATTGATCCTTGACTGATATTTACAAATGAGTTAAGAATCTGGATGATCATTATCAAGATGAACGTCCTCCCTAGACTCTTCTATCCCCTTAACATGCTTAATATTTGGTTACCTTTATCCTTCTTTAAACGCATTCACTCAGATATCACTTCATTTATTTGATTAGACAAAACAGCCAGAAGATCCTACCTTAAACTAAGCCAATCCAAGGAATCTGGAAGGTTACATTTGCCTAATTTCTTACTATACTACTGGTCTAGTCATCTATATAAATGTGGGAAATGGTTATCTTTATCCCAACTGCTACTTCAACAAGACTACATCCCAAGCTGGCTACAAATTGAAGCCGATCTATTATCTTCTCACAAATTATCCCCTGCTACAATCTTCATAGCTCCAATGAGAAATATACCAAAATCACTACATTCCTCCCCAATCGGAATCTCGCTAAGAGTCTTTTCACAAATGTGTGGATACCTCAAGCTGTTTCCGGCCCGTGATTTTTCTCAACCAATCCTCTCCAATTTAAACATCAAGATTGGAGGTATTACACTCTCCAGAAACTGGCTCTCGATACCCCCAGAATTCACTGTCTCAGAATGCTACTTCTACAGCTCCATTCTGACTTCACCTGAGATTCTAACTAAATTCAGGTTACCGTCGACATACATCTTCAAAGTTTTCCAGCTTAGACATCTTCTGGTCAAAATGTTTGGACCGAAACCCCTACCTTCTTATTTGGGTGACTTTCTACAACAGATAAACGGCCCGGCATGCAGGTCACATGGAATCTATATTCTATACAAGCATCTGCTTGCAAGTCCCCAACCCCAGTCTCCAGTGGGCTCCAAGATATGGAATGCTCTTTTTCCTGACTTGGAAATTAACTGGCCACACCTATGGAAAGACTTATATGTTTATATCACTCAAGACTGGTATAGACTAACCCAGTATTGTATCTTAAGCAATATGTATTACACGCCAATCAAACTGGCTAAAATGGGGTGTCTCCCCTCAAATATATGCTCCAGATGTGACAAGGAGGAAGGCTGTCTCCTGCATATCGTCTGGGCCTGTGAGAAGGTATCTCCCCCTGTGGAAACAAATTGAAGCAACATTGGACCCACTCCTAGGTCTACAATGCCTTTTTCCCCCTACCATCTGTATCCTGAGGGATTTCTCCAAAATTCTAGTAAAAGAGAGAAGATATATGGCTCTCATCTCCCTAGCAGTCAAGAAATTAGTGCTTAGACATTGGCTGGATCACGCTCCCATTTCTTTCTCGGAATGGTTACATGAGTTATCATTTGCCCTCCGGGCAGAACAACTAATTGTGAATGTACGTCACCGTAAACCCTCATTTACTAAAAAATGGGTGAAACTGTACGCCCTTTACCTGTCCTGGTCATCTTATATTAGTAAGTCTTGGAAACCTCAGCTCCTTTTCCAATATAGTCAACTAGCCGGGTGGTTACTTTATTTATCATGGTTGTAGTTATAGATATAGAGTACTTGCACCTCATTGTGGGTGGGGGGTGGATGGTTTGGAGGTAGGTAGGATTGTTTAAGTAGTTAGTAGGCATTATTTTCTCCAATGCATTATTCTGTTTTTACATATGTTATGTCATGGTATGTTATATCAAGTCATTTATTATGTCATAGTTGTGTTGTATTGATATAATTTCAATAAAAACTTGTTCAATTAAAAAAAAATAAGAATCTAGATGATAGTCTGACCCATAGACATTTAAAAGATATTCCACCAAGATCTAAAAACTGGTTTCCCTACGAGCCTCTTGGCTTTCACATGTGTAGGAATTGTAACATCTGTAAGTACGGTATACCAGGTGTGACGTTTAATCATCCACTTACTGGAAAACAAGTTGAAATAAAACAGTTCATCAACTGTCAGTAAAGATTTGTAGTACGTGCTGTGTGGTGTGATTGTGTATTGGTATATGTAGGCAGGACCATCCACTTCTTGAAGCAACACATATAGAAATATGTATGGGTGATTGTCTCTGAGGACATGAATAATGCCCTTGGGGACCATTTTGCAAGTGCACACATCTTAAACCCAGCATCTCTTCAGTTCATGGGGACTGTGTTTGTATATCCTGTCCCTTGTGGAGGGGACAGAGCACATATCCTTTTACAAAAGGAGACACAATGGATTTTCACTTTGCAAACTACAGTAAGGATAGTTTTGAACTGAATAAAGATATGGATTTCAAACCCTTCCTTTGAAGTGCCCATAATTGTAATGCTATAGTTTCTTTTGAATTTGTTTGCTTTCTGCCTGACACTGCATTGGAAGGGTAGAGGTAGTCCCATTTCACAAAAGTGTTAGCAGGGAAGAAGCAGGCAATTATAGGTCTGTCAGCCTAACATCGGTGGTGAGTAAATTAATGGAATCACTACTAAAAGGGTTGTGGACTATCTTGTATCCAATGGATTACAGGATCCAAGGCAGCCTGGTTTCACAGGGGGACAGTCATGCCAAGCAAGTCTGATAGATTTCATTGACTGGGTGACCAAGGGGTTGGATCAGGAAGGAGTGGTGAACGCAGAATACCTGGATTTCAGCAAGGTGTTCAACACTGTTTATTTAGTTTATTTATTTATTAGATTCTTGGATTACAAATACCTTTGAGCAAAAGCTCATTTACAGAGGTTCCACATCATCTGAGTACAATACATGACAGACAGACAGACAGACAGACATATTCAAGTTTTACAATAGGACATCACTCAACAGTAAATCATTAGGTTAAGCATTAGACTGGGCAAATCAACATTACATACAGGCAAATATGGGGTATAAGTACAAAACAGAAATATGTAAGTATATGGTGAATAAAGCATTTATACCATTCAGGTATCTGATTGTATGAGGCAGCAGATATGGGTCCTGGTATAAACTAAAGGGGAATACTGGATGCACTGGGCATGGATTAGTGCCTTGGAGAAGGAATAGGGAGTGGATCCACCAAGGAGGCTTTGTAAGTACTTGAGTATGGTGGGAAATAAGGTCAGGAGGGGAAGGGAAGGGAAGGGAAGGGGGATGGAGGAGGGGAAGAAGGTATTGAGGGAAATGGGAGGGGAGAGTCGACAGGCAGGAAGCCAGTGTTTACTATGCGCCAGACAGTTTAATCACCTGTTCCACATAGGAGACTGGTAAACAAGTTGAGGAACTTGGGGGTGGTAACCTGGGTAAGAAACTGGTTAGCAGATAGGACACAGAGGGTAGTGCTACAGTATATGGAGTTTGTTCCGAGAAAGGGAGGGTGACCAGCTGGGTACCTCAGTGATCAGTGCTAGGACCAGCCCTCTTCAATGTCTTTATATGTGGCATAGTGGAAGAACTGGAAGGAAAGGTTTGCCTCTTTACGGATGACACCAAGGTCTGTATCAGAGTGGACACTCGGGGGGGGGGGTTCTGGAAAGGATGGCTAGGGATCTGAAAAGACTGGAGGAGTGGTCAAGGTTATGGCATCTGGATTTTAATGCAAAAAAGTGCAACATAATGTACTTGGGCCATAGAATCCCGGGAGTGGAGTACAAAATTGGTAGAGTAATACTGACAAAGACCAAGCAGGAAGAAGATCTAGAGGTAATCCTATCAGATGACCTAAATGTGGCCAGGCAGTGTGACAAGGCAGTTGGAAGGGCTAGTGGGATGCTGGGTGCATAGGAAGGGGTATTGCCAGCAGGAAGAGGGAGGTGGTGTTGCCCCTATGTAGATTGCTGGTAAGACCTCACCTTGAGTACTGTGTCCATTTCTGGAGACCACATCTCAGGAATGACATACACAGAGTGGAGGTTGTCCAGAGGATGACTACCAAAATGGTACAGGGTCTGCGTCAAAAGCCCTACGAGGAGAGGCTTAAGGAGATAAACATGTACACCCTGGATGAGAGGGAGAGATGGGATATGATAGAGACCTTTAAATACCTTACAGGGGTAAATAAAGTACAGCAGAAAGGCATTTTTCAGAGAAGAAGGTGCTCAACAACAAGGGGACATGCTATGAAACTGGAGGAGGGTATATTTAAGAGCAATGTGAGGAAGTACTTCTTCACAGAAAGGGTGATAGATGCCTGTAACAGCCTTCCAGCAGAGAGCTGTCTTATAGCTCAATGTTTACTTCAGGGCAGCCACACAGCAGCCCGTGTTCGATCCTGGGTCCAAACCACAGGTGCTGTCCGGTGCCTTTACTATTTTTGAAGGCAGTATAGCGCAGTGGTTTAAGGCTCTGAGCTGCAAATCTGGAGACCTGGGTTTGAATCCCACAGCCCCCACTTGCATACTGTGTGACCCTGAGAAAGTCACTTAACTTCCCTGTACTCCCAGGTTGCATCTGTAAACAAGCTTTCAGCTCAGTGTGTCACACCTGGTTAAACAGCTGGGAATTGGGAAGTGGAGGCGAAATTAGTGGTGGGGTTCAAAAATGCCTGGGACAGGCACAAGGGAATCATAGAGGTAAAGAATGGTGGGTAAGACATGGCGCCGTAGATCAAGCTGGGTCTGCAGAAAAAAAAAAAAACGTTAAAAAAATGGGCAGACTTCGTGGGCCCAGCAACCCTTATCTGCTGTCACATTTAACGTTTCTATGATTACTGAGTCTGTAAATATAATTTCAGATTTATGGTGAATTGTATCATTTGATCAAAAAAGTAATGATTTTCTTTTTTATGTAATGATTGTCTCTACATTTCTTACAGAATATTTGAGATGGACAATACATTACCTTCCTCTTTACTGCATAGAAACTCTTTCTCTGCCTTTATGCGTCATGTTGAGTATGCCTGGCAGTTGGTCTAAAAAAAACCTCCCCTTCTTTTTCATCTTGATCCAGTAATGTGAGACAAAATATAGCATTAGCATTGTGATAACTTTTGATATTTAGGCATTAATAATATTCTCTCTGTATTTTACTGCGTATGGACATCAGATATCACTGATTAAGTTGCCCGTTGTCCCTCCTTTTTTCATTTCTCTTACATTCTGTTTTTCATTACTTCTGCCTTCTGTTACTTTTTATTTCCAAACCCCATTTTATATGCTTTCCTCCTTTTTTAGTCCTTTCACGTGGCTATTCGTTATAATTCTTTTTTAACCCATTTCTTCCTTTTTAATCCCCTTTTCCTTCCCCCAATTCCTTCTGTAACACTTGATGATGTGTTTTTTCACCACAGTGCTTCTGTCTTGTTTTGAATCTTTTATCACTATCACACAATACACTTATTTAGTTTTAAATAAAGATTTGAACTAATCTAGCCCCTTGGTGATCGTTTGTACTACCAAATAGGCCATTTCTGAATCCCCCTTTAGGTTAGTGAAGATCCTTGTTCCCAGTTGGGATCTGTGGTCTTTTTACTTAGCACTTTTATGCTGCCGGAGCCACAAAATGAATATATATTAATGCAAATATTAGGGGGTTTTAAATGGATCATGCGCATCACTATTAACCATAGCCAAATGAATTATGATCTCTGGACCTCGTATACGAACTTGTACAGTTATCAGTCAGTACAGGATGGATGTGATCAAAGGCATTTGGCATGTGTTCCTTTCTGCACGGCAGGACCAGGGGTGCCACACCATATCTTGACCTGGGTGAAGCAAAGCAACCGCACTTACAAGATGAAGCAATGCAAAAGAACTCCCGACAAGTCAGAAATACTCCTAGACATAGGAGGTTCCTTGAGCTTTGCCTGCCTCCTCTCCTAGGGTAATGGGGAGTGAAGGGTTACAATAGGGTTGAGGTCCATTAGTAAGACAGTGTGGGGAAGCTGGATCTGCAACTGCCGAAGCTGCACCAGTGATGTTGATAAACCGATCTCTTCAGTCTCCTGTGCTGTCAATCTGGAACCTTTCAAAATTGCTAAATTCACTACAAAACAATCATTTGTCAATGCCAAATGTTGTCTTTCTGGCATTGGCATTGGTAATGCAGGAGTTAGAGAGATGCATAATAGGAATGGCAGTGAAGTATGGAACTGACGCCAACCCCACCCACCCCACCCTGCAGAGACTGACAGACATTGAGGTGTGCCTTTGGGTTGTTGGCCATAACGCTCATGCCATTTCACCTCACCCTGCCCTGCAGACTCCGACAAGTGTCACATTGTGCCTTGGGGTCATCAGGCCTTATGCTCACCCCATTCCATAAGGACATACATTGAGATGGGTGCAGTATAGGAGAATGAGGTGAACTTTGGGGCTGAAGAGTCCAAGGCACACCTTGATGCCTGTCACTGGCTGCAGGGTGGGGTTGGTGGTGTAATGGCATGAGCATTACAGCTGACAATCCAAAGTCACACCCCTGATGCCTGTCAGTCTCTACAGGGTGGGACGTTACGGTTAGAAACCCTAATGCCCCAGGCTTTTGTTGGTAATTGCACTCCAAATTTTCAACATGGACTTTTTGTGATCCCACCTCATGAAAGCATTTGGGACTTCTGCTCATGAACAGTGGCACTGTAATTTTGTTAATCTGCCCCGAACGTTGATTTCCCACAGTGACCGCGCCATTCTGTGCCAGATGTGAGAAAACACATTTCAGGCAGGATGTGAAAAATGACAGCTGTACCGTTCATAAGGAGGTGTGAAAAAAATGGCAGTGTTGAAAATCTGCAGTGAAAATATTAAAAATTCTCGAAGTTATGAGCGTATGTGGAAACTGTGCAATGCACACTTGTAACACAGTCAGTTTTCGGAATTTTTTCACCAAATTTGCAACATAGGCTTTTGGGAGCCCACCTCATGAATAGTGGCACTGTTGTTTCATTAATTAAGTCCCAAAAGGTGATTCCATGCAGTGACCACAAAATCACCTTTCGGGACTGAATAACGAAAATACACTGACTGATTTCATGAGATGGGGTCCCAAGAACCCCATGTTGAAAATTTGCAGCCAAAAGTAAAAAAAATGGCTGAGATATCCACCTAAGTTGACCCCCCCCCATTGATGCCATTATACAGTTTACCAGCATTTCTTCAGTTCGCGGTCGGCTTTGAAGACTGCAGATGTGTTCCCGCTCCAATGAAGATCATGCGCCGGACCTCCGGAGGTAAGTATGGAGTGGAGGGTGTAGGTGTGGGGAGGTGGGGTGTGGGTTGGGGGCACTTCGGACTCAACGACAGACCGTTTTCTTTTTTCAGGAACAGACATTGCAGGAAAGTTTTCTTTATTTACAGGTGAAATAAAACAATAGTTGGGCACACTGGGGTGGGCTTCCAGTGTGCCCCATGACTTTGGGGGGGTTATATTGGTCACACTGTAGTGAGCTCCCAGTGTGGCACACAATGGGGGTGGGGCAGGGGCAGGAACATGCCGACATGGTTGGCTTTGGAACACATGAAGCACATTGGGGTGGGCTCCCAGTGTGCCACACAGTCTTGAGGGGGGGATATAAACATGCCAATAGGAGAACTGGGCACCCCATAGTCAGCTTTCTAAGGATTGTGAGAGGTAGATGGCAACAGCCGCTGCCATGTTTATTGAAATGTTTCAGCAGACAAAGCACGCCCTGCAATGACAAGGTGCTCCCTCATTGCAGCAGCAAATTTCTTTCAAGTTGGAGGCTCTCTTCTCAACTGGTGTCATAAACAGTGTGCTCATTCATGGGTACCACAGAAACAAGCCCAAAAAGCAGTGGTGGCATTGGCCACAACACTGCCGCACCTCCACAACCTGCTACTCTAGCAAGCTGCCACAAAATGTTGCTTGCGTTACACGCACAAGACAATATAAAAATAAAACCAAACAGCAAACCAAACAAAATGTAAAAATACTTGAGTTGAATTCTTGCACATTTTTTAAAGGTCACAAATGGATAGGTGAGAAGAAGGTGTTGTTAAGAAGCATTATAAAATGGGTAGAGACAGTAAAGGAACCTGATTGGCTGAAACAGGATTCCAGCCATTTTATTTTCCATATAGCACACAAAATAAAAAGTGCCAGTGCCTGTGGCCTTACAACCAGTGATATCAATGTGCCACCTGATCCAGCTTTTCAGTTGCCCCCAATCTTTTTTTTTAAGCAAGCACTTGCTTTAAGTCCCAAACCCTCAAAGTAACAATTTAAAGAAAAAATTTAGTTTTAAAATGCATCTGGTTCTCCCGCGTGATCCACATGCTGATACTCGCAATGCTCAAACATGATTTGCTCTCTTCTGAGCTGACTACGATAGCGCAGTCTCTCAGTGCTGCTCCTGATCCAAACACAGTCAGAGGACTGGCACTTTGGTGACACTCACTGCCACAGCTGGTAGTGTGCTGCTGGCAAGATCAAAACAAAATTACGGCCTTGCCAACGGGCTAGATTAGTGATCCTAAGGGTCTGCTACAGATACCTTGGCTCAGTACAGCTCCCCTAGTGACAGCAAAAGGCATGTCAATGCCCCTAGTGACAGCAGAAAACCTGCAGGAAGTGGAGGGACTATTTATGATAAAAGTAGACTTTATTTCATTTTTTTACTAATTTTTTTAATCAACATTGCAGTTTTCCAACATATACTCATTTTATAAGTGCAATACCACACTTCAGGGTGTGCTTTATGCTCTGATAAATGCACTCCTAGGGGCAATAAGGCACTTAGCCTGTGGCATAATATCTCACTCCATCCCTAGCTGTGTGCTTTTCAGAGCAAAGGGCATACCCCTTTGTGTGTTATTGCTTACATAAAGATGGCCACCCAGGGAAAGAGCTCCACAACTCAGGATCTCCAAGACTTTAAAAATATAACTTTAAAATCATAAGTTGAGTTTTCAAACCTGATAGGAGGCAAAGGCAACAAACTGAATCAGCAGCTGGAGTGGAGAAAGAGACCCAGATCCCCATACAAGCCAGGCAGATTGAGTGATGGCTCGATACTGAGTTCACCGGAGGTGGCTGCAGGAGATCACTCACAGGCCATGATAATGGCGGAGCTTCATGGCCTGCAAAAGAGTGGGACAAAACTAACTGGGAAGCTCATAGAAGTAAAGGCAAAAATGCAAACCATACAGTCGGTGATCTCTAAGATGGACTGCAGATTTGAGGAGGTCAAGGAGAGGGTGAGAGGGGGCAAAGACAAACTGGAGGAGGTTAATGTTCACAGCCATGATAATGTGTGGGAGCTCTCTTTATGAAAAGAGAAAGTGGTGGACTTAGAATCGCACAGCAGATGAAATAACATTCATATAATGGGCTTTGCCAAAAAGGCTGAGGTGTCGGATGCAATCAAATTCTTGTAGATGGAACTGCCAGATTTTAGAACTGGAATGTGAGGCCTCAATTGACTTTGGGCCCACTGCACTCTGCAGCCTCCGCCCATGCCCAGAGGGACGCTCAGAGCCATAGTTGATAGGTTACCTAGATTCCCGGATAAGGAAAGACTGATGCAGAGAGCCAGAGAGAAACATGAAATCCAATGGGATGGAGCTTGCATCTCCATATTGCAAGACTTTCCAAAAGATAAAACAGGACATTCATTATCAACCAGCCAGGTCTCTTGATAACTATCATAGAACATGAATCATAGAGCAACTTGATAGAGCCAGACTTGATAAAAAAAGACCGTCATTATCATCCAGCCAGGTCTCCATGGTGAATACCATAGAGTATGAATCATAGAGCATCCTGATGGAGGCAGATCTGATAAAACAGGACCAGCATTATCATCCAGCCAGGTCTTCTTAATAAATAAAATAGATCATGAATTACAGAACATCCTAATGGAGCCAGACCTCATAAAACAGGACCGATATTATCATCCAGCCAGGTCTCCATGGTAATTACCATAGAGCATGAATCATAGAGCATTCTGATGGAGCAAAATCTGATAAAACAGAACCGGCATTATCATCCAGCCAGGTCTCCTTGATAACTACCACAGAGCATGAATCATAGAATAAACTGATGGAAGAAAACCTGATAAAACAGGACTGACATTATCATCCAGCCAGGTTTCCTTGATAACTACCATAGAGCATGAATCATAGAGCATCCTGATGGAGCCAGACCTGATAAAACAGAACTGGTATTAAAATTCAGCTAGGTCTCCATGGTAACTACCATAGAGCATGAATAATAGAGCATCCTGATGCAGCAAGACCTGATAAAACAGGACCAACATTATCATCCAGCCAGGTTTAATTAATGAATAGCATAGAGCATGAATCATAGAGCATCCTGATGGAGTCAGACCTTTTAAAACAGGCCCATCATTGTCATCCAGCCTGGTCTCCATAATAACTACCATAGAGCATGAATCATAGAGCAACCTGATGGAGCCAGACCTGATAAAACAGGACTGGCATTATCATCCAGCCAGGTCTCCATGATAAATGCTGTACAGCATGAGTCATTCGGCATCCTGATGGAGCCAGACCAGATAACACAGGACTGGCATTATCATCCAGCCAGGCCTCCATGATAACTACCATACAGCATGAATCATAGAGCAACCTGATGGAGTCAGACCTGATAAAACAGGACCAGCATTCTCTCCAACTAGATCTCCATGATAACTACCATAGAGCATGAATCATAGAGCATCCTGATGGAGCCAGACCTGATCAAACAGGACCGGCATTATCATCCAGCCAGGTCTCCATGATAAATAGCATAGAGCAAGAATTATAGAGCATTCTGATGGAGCCAGACCAGATAGAACAGGACCAGCATTATCATCCAACCAAGTCTCCATAATAACTACTATAGAGCATGAATCACTGAGCATTCTGATGGAGCCAGACCTGATAAAACAGGACTGGCATTATCATCCAGTCAGGTCTCCATGATAAATGCTGTATAGCATGAATCATAGGGCATCCTGATGGAGACAGACATGATAAAACAGGACTGGCTTTATCAATCAGCCAGGTCTCCATGATAAATAGCATAGAGCATGAATTATAGAGCATCTTGATGGGGCCAGACCTGATAAAACAGGACCGGCATTATCACTCAGCCAGGTCTCCTTGATAACTACCATACAGCATGCATCACAGAGCATACTGGTGGAGCAAGACCTTATAAAACAGGACCGACATTATCATCCAGCTAGGTCTCCTCCATAACTACCACAGAGCATGAATCATAGAGCATTCAGATGGAGCAAGACCTGATAAAACAAGACCAGCATTATCATCCAGCCAGGTCTCCAATAGAGCATGGATCATAGAGCAACCTGATGGAGCCAGACCTGATAAAACAGGCCTGGCATTATCATCCAGCCAGGTCTCCATGATAAATAGCATAGAGCATGAATTATAGAGCATCCTGATGGAGCCAGACCTGATAAAACAGGACTGGCATTATCATCCAGCCAGGTTTCCTTGATAACTACCATAGAGCATGAATCATAGAGCATCCTGATGGAGCAAGACCTGATAAAACAGGACCAACATTATCATCCAGCCAGGTTTAAATAATGAATAGCATAGAGCATGAATCATAGAGCATCCTGATGGAGTCAGACCTTTTAAAACAGGCCCAGCATTGTCATCCAGCCTGGTCTCCATAATAACTACCATAGAGCATGAATCATAGAGCAACCTGATGGAGCTAGACCTGATAAAACAGGACTGGCATTATCATTCAGCCAGGTCTCCATGATAACTACTATAGAGCATGAATCATAGATCATCCTGATGGAGCCAGACATGATAAAACAGGACCGACATTATCATCCAGACAGGTCTCCCTAAAAACTACCATAGATCATGAATCATAGAGCAACCTGATGGAGCCAGACCTGATAAAACAGGACTGGCATTATCATTCAGCCAGGACTCCATGATAGCTACCATATAGCATGAAGCATAAAGCATCCTGATGAAGCAAGACCTGATAAAACAGGACTGGCATTATCATCCAGCCAATTCTCCAATAGATCATGAATCATAGAGCAACCTGATGGAGCCAGATCTGATAAAACAGGACTGGCATTATCATCCAGCCAGGCCTCCAATAGATCACGAATCATAGAGCAACCTGATGGAGCCTGACCTGATAAAACAGGACCATCATTATCATTCAGCCAGGTCTCCAAGATAACTACTATAGGGCATGAATCATAGAGCATTCTGATGGAGCCAGATCTGATAAAACAGGACTGATATTATCATCCAGCCAGGACTCCCTAAAAACTACCATAGAGCATGAATCATAGAGCATCCTGATGGACCAAGACCTGATAAAAAAGGATCGGCATTATCATGCAGCCAGGTCTCCATGGTAAATACCACAGAGCATGAATCATTAGAGCAATCTAATGGAGCCAGACCTAATAAAACAGGACCGGCATTATCATCCAGCCAATTCTCCAATAGATCATGAATCATAGAGCACCCTGATGGAACCAGACCTGATAAAACAGGACTGGCATTATCATCCAGCCAGGTCTTCATGATAACTACCATAAAGCATGAATCATAGAGCAATCTTATGGAGTCAGACCTGATAAAACAGGACCAGCATTATCATCCAGCCAGGTCTCCATGATAACTACCATACAGCATGAATCATAGAGCATCCTGATAGAGCCAGACCTGATAAAACAGGCCTGGCATTATCATTCAGCCAGGTCTCCATGATAGCTACCATAAAGCATGAATCATAAAGCATCCTGATGAAGCAAGACCTGATAAAACAGGACCGGCATTATCATCAAGCCAGATCTCCATGATAACTACCATAGAACATGAATCATAGAGCACCCTGATGGAACCAGACCTGATAAAACAGGACTGGCATTATCATCCAGCCAGGTCTTCATGATAACTACCATACAGCATGAATCATAGAGCAATCTGATGGAGCCAGACATGATAAAACAGGACCGACATTATCATCCAGCCAGGTCTCCCTAAAAACTACCATAGAGCATGAGTCATAGAGCATCCTGATGGAGCAAGACCTGATAAAAAAGGAATGGCATTATCATCCAGCCAGGTCTTCATGATAACTACCATACAGCATGAATCATAGAGCAATCTGATGGAGTCAGACCTGATAAAACAGGACCAGCATTATCATCCAGCCAGGTCTCCATGATAACTACCATACAGCATGAATCATAGAGCATCCTGATAGAGCCAGACCTGATAAAACAGGCCTGGCATTATCATTCAGCCAGGTCTCCATGATAGCTACCATAAAGCATGAATCATAAAGCATCCTGATGAAGCAAGACCTGATAAAACAGGACCGGCATTATCATCAAGCCAGGTCTCCATGATAACTACCATAGAACATGAATCATAGAGCACCCTGATGGAACCAGACCTGATAAAACAGGACTGGCATTATCATCCAGCCAGGTCTTCATGATAACTACCATACAGCATGAATCATAGAGCAATCTGATGGAGCCAGACATGATAAAACAGGACCGACATTATCATCCAGCCAGGTCTCCCTAAAAACTACCATAGAGCATGAGTCATAGAGCATCCTGATGGAGCAAGACCTGATAAAAAAGGAATGGCATTATCATCCAGCCAGGTCTCCATGATAAATAGCTTAGAGCATGAATTATAGAGCATCCTGATGGAGCCAGACCTGATAAAGCAGGACCCGCATTATCATTCAGCCAGGTCTCCATGATAACTATGATAGAGCATGAATCATAGAGCAACCTGATGGAGCCAGATCTGATAAAACAGGACCGGCATTATCATCCAGCCAGGTCTCCAATAGATCATGAATCATAGAGCAACCTGATGGAGTCTGACCTGATAAAACAGGACTGGCATTATCATCCAGCCAGGTCTCCATGATAAATAGCATAGAGCATGAATTACAGAGCATCCTGATGGAGCCAGACCTGATAAAACAGGACTGGCATTATCATTCAGCCAGGTCTCCATGATAACTACCATACAGCATGAATCATAGAGCAACCTGGTGGAGCCAGATCTGATAAAACAGGACCGGCATTATCATCCAGCCAGGTCTCCAATAGATCATGAATCATAGAGCAACCTGATGGAGCCTGACCTGATAAAACAGGACCGTCATTATCATTCAGCCAGGTCTCCATGATAACTACTATAGAGCATGAATCATAGAGCATCCTGATGGAGCCAGACCTGATAAAACAGAACTGACATTATCATCCAGCCAGGTCTCCCTAAAAACTACCATAGAGCATGAATTGTAGAGCATCCTGATGGAGCAAGACCTGATAAAAAAGGACTGGCATTATCATCCAGGCAGGTCTCCATGGTAAATACCACAGAATATGAATCATTAGAGCAATCTAATGGAGCCAGACCTAATAAAACAGGACCGGCATTATCATCCAGCCAATTCTCCAATAGATCATGAATCATAGAGCAACCTGATGGAGCCAGACCTGATAAAGCAGGACCGGCATTATTATCAAGCCAGGTCTCCATGATAACCACCATACAGCTTGAATCATAGAGCATCCTGATAGAGCCAGGCCTGATAAAACTGGATCGGCATTATCATCCAGCCAAGTCGCCATGCTAAATAGCATAGAGCATGACTCACAGAGCATCCTGATGGAGCCAGACCTGATAAAACAGGACTGGCATTATCATCTAGCCAGGTCTCCATGATAACTATTATAGAGCATGAATCACAGAGCAATCTGATGGAGTCAGACCTGATGAAACAGGACCAGCAATATCATCCAGGCAGGTCTCCATGATAAATACCAAGTCCGCATTCTCTAAATCAGATAAATCATTCAAAATCTTAGTTTTACTAATTGCTGACCTGGCATTTAACAACATGCCCTTGCAGGGACAGTTTGGTCACCTTGCACACCCCCACAGTCAGACTACCATTAGAGAGGGTGATCATAAGACACAAGAAGAGCTGATTAATTGTAGGGGTATGGGTCTTGTGACTATACATATTGCTGGCATTACATTTAAAGGCTTGAGGCTGCCTACAGGTACAAGTGTACCCACAACACTGCAGGCTCTCAGAGTGCCAGCATTATGGCACCAGGCAATTAGGGCGCCAAATCTGGGATTCACCACCCCGTCCCTGAGGTTCATTCCCCTTACAGTAAGATGTATAGTTGGGGGGGTGTGAGGGCACAGCCCCGCACAAGGGGGGTGTGGGGGTGCAGCCGTCCACAAGAATAGTGATTGGTGACATCGTCAATTGGCACCCTAATTGCCCAGTGCCAGAACGCTAGCACATTTTGAGGATGGAACCTAACCACAGATTGCTCACAGAGCCTGAGTTCTCAACAATTGCATGCTCAACCAAAGAGAGGTGCTTACTGAAATGGAAGGAAGAGGCAGAATCTATAAGAAGTGTCAGTTCTGTAGTGGCAGCAGGGGCAAAGAGGGGGTCACATGAATGGCAAGGCTAGCTGGATCATGGTGGGATATATGCCAGTGGGGCTGAGCAGCTGTCTCACTCAAGATCTCGGTCCCAGTGGTGCACCTGGTACCTCTGGCCAATGGAGCCAGGATTAAGCAGGATGGTTAATTGTCTCTGATCCGCACCCTAGGAGAGACACAGTATGTGTTTGCTGCTGAGCAAGACGGACATGATTGAGTTATAGACAAGCACCTTTTACTTTCCAAGTTGTTACAGAGCCACAGCAAATAAGAACCTTTTGGTGAAGGCAACTGCCTTACAAGGTTATCTTCAAACCTATTCGTACATTCATTCCACAGTTCAGTGAATTACTGAACCGTGGAATGAATGTATGATGTGTGGATTAATGTATTAAACTATGGAAAGAAATTCCGCAGAACTGATCTCTGTCAGGGGTCAGTTCTGCAGAATTTCTTTCCACAGTTTAATATATTTATCCGCAATTCATACATTCATTCTAGCATTCTAATCAGAATTTCCACCAGAGTTGTCAAAGTGCATTCCAAAAATTTTGGGGAAGTAAAATTCGTACTTTTATGGTAATTCCACCACCAAAGTTTTAATTTCACACAGCACTAATCAAGACTGTATTTAGCTGGTACGGATTGTTAGGAACTCTTCTTGGGTTGATGCAGTAGGCTCCATCAATCAAATATGCATTCAATGTGTCCTCCCATTGTAGCACCTGTGGTAGCCACAACTTCAAGTAGGCAAGTAAATTTGTTCCTTCCTGGTTTTCTAGGAGCCCCACAAAGCAACCATCCAGTACCACAGTGTGAGCTCTTCTGTCTCCGAACACTTGCAGAGCACTGTTGCTTCTTCCATTCACAGTGACCACCAGAGTTTTTTCTGTGTGAGCCTCAGCCTCCTTCTCTTTTTCAGACATGCTACCACAGATTGCTTGAGAGTTTGCATTCGGGATGAAAAATCCTCAAAGCGTTGTTTGATTGCTTGGAATGAGCAGCTCATGACTTGTAAGGAATTTTTAATATCCATGACATCATTGGACTGATCCTGCTCCCCCAGTTGTGGCACTCCAGTGTTCACACTGCTATGTGCCCTCTTCGGTTTGAAGAAGTCTGCAGGCTGGGAAGCTGACACTTTTGTTTTTTATGAGGTTCCCATTTTAATCTTCCTCAGTATCTCTAACTGCAGAATAAGTTTTTGTTTGCTTTTAAAAGGATTAACTTGCAAAAATAAGAGTTCAATGTCAGCTTGCAGTGGGAGTTCTCAATCAAGCGTCCTGCATGGTCAATGGACAACCACGCCCTCACAGGTAGATGGGTTTTAATAAAGGGAGAGATATGTGGGCAAAAGGTAGTGGGCTCAGTCTATGTCCCTAATGAAGAGGACCCAGAATTTTTCACAGTCTTAAGTTTAACCTATACATTAGCAGAACTAGACATGCCAAATATAACTGTAATCCCCCTAAAGGAGGGACTTATGTTTCAAGCCCCTGGGGGTTGAAGGTGGGTCTACCTGTGATGCCTGTGTCCTCTGGATAGAACTGGTGCTAGTTGACAGAAGAGGAGTTATTTGTCCTTTTGTTCTTTCGTTGTATACCGCCAATGAAAAGGGTACACCTGCATCCAAAGACAAAGGGATCAGTGACATCATCATGATAAACCAGATCATAGTCTCAGCTGGATTAAGTGTTGTAAAAAGTTAAAGTAGCAGCCAGCAGTAATTAAAAAAACACTGTGTGAAACAGCAGCCAGGCAAGGAACTGAGTGTAAATAGATGAATGTTGCCATCTTGTTGAGCCTTGACCCCACATCTGACCAACCAGAATGCAAGAGATCCTGGTAAAGACACAGGCACTTGAGCAGAACAGCAACAAAGTGCTTGGCACCCCTTTGTAGCCACTTATGGAGCCAGAGTGTGAGTGGCAAATTGGATAGCCAATATGAGACTGAGATGGGTGTGAGCAGGGCAGTCCTTCCCGAGCAGTTGTAGAGGAGAGAAGAGAAGTGCTGAGGAGGAGAGCTGAGGGCCTAGCCAGGCCTCAAAGCCAGAGATCCTGGTGTGAACTGGTCTAGTTGCTGGAAGTTCCATCTGAGTTGCAAGTGTTAAGAGTCTTGAAAAGCTGTGAAAGACTGAATTTGCTGAAGTCATCTGCAGACTGCTGTAATCAGAATGTGTTGTTGGTCAGATGTATCCCTAAGGGAGAGGACACCTCTGAAATGTTATCTGTGTTAGAACATGAATTGAGTAGCTTTGATAGGATGAAAATATGGCATATGGTATATGTGCCTGAGAAAAATATCCTGAGTTTATTTGTGGAAACTGGAAAAGATCTTACTGTTATGGAACTGTGTGCATCCTTGACACCCAATGAAGATGGAGTTTTGATACCTTTATAGAAAGGGGCGCACTGTAGCAAGTTTTTATGAACCACTTCAGGGAGCTAAGGGAGAATGTAAAGATACTTCTAGAGTAAGAAGGTAAATTGGAGCAGGATTTAAAATAATTGTTGAATGCAGCTGGGCAGGAAAATTCACAAGTAACATTCTGTTGGATGCCTTAGGAAGATTGATGAAAAAGGTGTGAGTAAAACGAGTATAGAAGGCTTCGACCATTTTCTGGTGCAAAATCAACTCCCATTGGGAATGATGACTTTGATACCTGGATTGAGCAAGCCACCTAAATGCTACAAAATCTGCAATGTTCTGATGCTGAGAAAAGTATGTGAATGGTAGAGTGTCTCCATGGTACTGCTTTAGATGCAATTGTTGCCCTCAGAGTTAACAACTCAAATGTGACTATGCATAATTTCTTTAGCTACTCTGGAATGCATGTTTGGCTATGTAGAAAAACCTGGAACACTCCTTATAATGCTACTCAAGTATTACACGGAGTAGTGTTTTCCAATCAAATCTTGTTGAATATCTAGATCACTGATCACATGAACAAGCTGCCACCCTATGATGAGCTTATGGGAAAAATGCAAGATCAAGAAGAGAACCTGTTGCCAGTGATGACAGCCAATACCCCCAAACATGTAATTTGGACAGCCCCTGTGACCACCCCCTACTGAGCCAAGTAATGAAGAACAGTATAAGTGCTGATACAGTTATTCAACCTAAGTTGACCTCAACAACCTAGGGGAATGGAATTGACCTGAACTTGTTTGACTTTAGATTCACCAGTGCCTTAAGAGAGAGAAGATCATGTGAGACAAAAGTTGGCCTGGAGAACCCAAGCATTTTCCATGAATGAGTGGAATTTTGGATGTGTGAAGAGAAAACAGCAGAAATTCCATTTGCATGATGAGAGACCTTTCAGAGAAAGATCCAGATGCCTGGTTCCTGCAGACACTGATGACATCAGAAGGCATCTACAAGAAATGTTAACAGCTGGTATCATCAGAGAGTCACACAGCTCATATGCTTCACTCATTGTGGTGGTGTGGAAAAATAATGTACTGTGAGGATGTGTGTCAACTACTGCACTTGAACAAACAAACTATCCTGGATCAATACACCATGCCTAGAATCCAGGATGCTCTGGGCTATTTAAACTGAATTCAGTGGTTTTTAGTATTGGACCTGAGAAGTGGGTACTACCAGATACCTATGGCAAAGTCAGACTGGGAGGAAAGAGCTTTCATTTGTCCGTTGGGTTTTTATAAATGTTTGAGGATGCCCCATGGAATATCATGAGCAACAGCCACTTTTCAGAGAATCATGGAGTGAGTAGTGGGTGATATGAATCTTCCCAAATGTCTCGTCTGCTTGGCTGATGTCATCATTTTCGGAAAAATGCTGGAAGAGCATGAAACCATTTATTCAATATGCTGGATTGGCTACACAGGTATTTAGACTGAAATTATCTGTGGACAAGTGTTAATTGTTCAGAAGCTCAGTAAAACATGTGGGACACATTGTTTCTTGAGAAGGAGGTCACATTAACCTTGACAAAGTACAGGCTTTAACTACATGGCCAAAACCCACTCAGTTGAAAGAATTGCAAAGATTTTTGGGGTTCTGTGGATACTATAGGAAGTTCACCAAAGTCTATACCAGAATATTTTGACCATTGTTAAACCTGATACGAGGGTATCCACCCACAAACAAAAGATGCAACATACCTAGACACGAGCCTATTCCTAAAAGTTACTACTAAATCAGCGAATCATGTGGATCAAGGTGAGATGCCAACTGTGACAAAGCTTTAGCAGACATTAGCAAATGACTGACAAGTGCACTTATGTTAGCACAAGCAGACCCAAACAAACCATACACTCTGCCTATTGATGCAAGTTTTAGTGCTGTATCAGTCATATACAAAGGCACCTATGGGTGGTGGGGGGGAGTAATGGGTAGACTAGATGGGCCAATGGGTCCTTTTCTGCCATCAGATTTCTGTTTCTATGTTTCTATATCCAGAGTGCCTGAGACCCATGACCTTTGAAAAGTAGAAGTTTGACAGCCTCTGAATGCAACTCTACAGTTCACAAGTTAGAATTTTGGGCCCTGAAATAGGCAATTGTGGACCAGTTTCATGAGTATCTGTATGGTGCTCACGTCACAGTAAGAACTGATAACAGTCTGTTAGCCCATGTCAAAACAGCAGCCAAGCTTGACACTGCAGGTCATCGTTGGCTTTCAGCATTGTCCACATATGACTACTGTGTAGAGTATTGCCATGGACTGAAATACATTGACACCAATGCTCTATCGAGACGCCCACATGGTGATACTGAAAATGAGAACTGAATCAGAATTTCTGAAGCAGCTGTGAAAGCCTTGTGTAAAAAATAGGACACAGTTAAGCAACCATCACTTGCAACTCCAAATCATTTTGTCGACAGTTTGGGTGCCACTGCTAAATGTTTGCCTGCAGCCAATTGTAGTTTTTCAGCTCTTGACAAATCTTCATTGCCACACTTGAACCAAAAGAACTTACAGAGAACAGTGTTGAGACCCATGCTTTGGAGACATTATACTTGTGCTCCAGAGAGGGGGACCAGCTGAACAGGTAACTGTCATACACATAGATACTCCTTTGTTGCTCAGAGAATAAAAGGAATTGAAAATATGTGATAGACTTGTATACAGAGAGTTTCGAGGTATTGATGTGCACAAGAAACGTCAGTTGTTGTTAGCAATTAAATTCTGTAAACATGTACTGAGAGCATTGCATGCTGAAATGGGACATTTGAGTCTAGACTGCACACTAGACTTGATCTGACACTGATTCTACTGTCCCAGGATGATGGTAGAAGTGGAAAAGTACTGTCAACAATGTATTTGTTGCATTCAAAGAAAGACTTTCCCCTGCGTGTCGCAGCTGCATCACTTGTCAATATCACAACTAATGCTCCCATGGAAGTCATTTGTATTGATTTCTGCAGTCTTGACTCAGACAGTAAAAATGTAGCCAATGTGTTAGTTGTGACAGATCATTTCTCACAACATGTGCAGACCATTCTGACCAAAGACCAAAAAGAGTCAACAGTAGCTATAGTTCTGATGGAGAAGTTTGTTGTTCACTATGGTGTGGCTCAAAGAATCTATTCGGATCAAGGCAGAGACTTTAAAAGTAAATTGGCAAAACAACTCTTGCCCTGTTGGGCATTCACAAACCAAGCACAATTCCATATCACCCACAAGGTGATCCTCAATCAGAACAATTTAACAGGATTTTGTTAAACATGTTTGGAATTCTACTTACCTAATCCCCGAAAACAGCAAGTGCTTAGGTAGCCTAAAGAAGGGATCTACGTATAATATCAAGAGTTATGCTGAACTGGTTATTAATACCAATATTGTCCTAGTTTTCCTTACTACTACTGCAACCTAGTCTGTATTGCTTTTGTCTGGGGATGTGGAGACTAATCCTGGGCCCCCACCCCCAGATAAATTCTTGAACAAACACTCCTGGCAATCAGATGGGCTTAGATTTGCTCACCTAAATGTACAGAGTTTTATATCAAAGAAACAACAGATTGAGGCCTGGGTTGCTAGATACAACCCTAATATATTTAGCCTAACTGAATCTTGCTTAAAACCTGCAATAGCAGACAACCTTGCTGTACTAAAAGGATATAAGCTAATCCGAAAGGATAGAGCTGGTAGAAAGAAAGGTGAGGGGATTTTAGTATATTTTAAGCCTACTTTAGAACTAAATGAAGTTAGATCTGCTTACAACTCCAGCACCAATTGTAAATGGTTGTTGCTGGAACTGAAGCAGGGAGGGTGTTACAAATTGAAATACTGTACGGTCTATAATCCTCCAAAAACTGGCTGCAATGAGTTTAAAGATTTTTTAATATTTGTTGCTACCTTACAACCTGGGGGTGATTTTCTGGCCATAAGAGATTTTAAAATTCATTGGGACCCATCAACTGATCCAGAAATTGACTCCTTAATTACAAATGCTGGTCTATGTCAACTAATGCATATCTTCACTAGAATGAATATAAAGAGTGATAAACATACCACCCTCAACTGGATACTTACTAACAATCCAGAGAATTTTAAACATAGGGGCACACTTCCGGATGTGGTGAGTGACCACTTAGCCACTTACTGCACCTGGAAGCGGAAAAGGATCAGACTGACCCCCAGATTCATTTCTTATAGGAAATTTACTAACAAAATGAGTGATGGACTGCTAATGAATTTACAACGGATTGACTGGACCTATTTGGATGCAATCCCGGATGTGGATGCGGCAGTGGATTATTTCATGGCTCCCTTCTTGGAATTGCAAAATAAGTATTTCCCTAAATTTACCAGAAGGGTCAGAGGAGTAGTAAACAAATGGATCACCCCAATCAAGTTCATTTAATGAAACTTATGGACTTAGCATAGATACGTTTCAAATTAACAAATACTGATACTGATTTTAACACTTATTGAAAGTTAAGAAATTAATGCAAAATTAAAATAAGACAAAGTAAATCAAATTACCATTTAGATCAACAGAACTTGAGTTAAAAATCCCCAAAATTCTGGTTATCCATAAAATCCCTCATAAATCCTACAATGAAAGAGCAGACAGAAGTTTTTTATAAAGATTGTAAAGCGCTAACTTATACTAGGGAAATTAGTGACGTTTTCTTACATAAATTTTTAGATTTAACAAAATATACTCAGAAGTTTGATCCAACTGATAATAATGAGATTCACCTTGCAAGGAATGTTGATATAAGCACTACTTTTGATTTTATAGTTATAAAACAATATGAGGTGCTTAAATTGTTAAGACAGATACCCATTAAAAGTTCGGGAGCTTGTGATCTCCAGCCTAGGTTCGTAAAATTAGTTGCTGCCCATA
The DNA here is from genome assembly GCA_016271365.2 of Neoceratodus forsteri. NCBI lineage: Eukaryota > Metazoa > Chordata > Ceratodontiformes > Ceratodontidae > Neoceratodus > Neoceratodus forsteri. Next base: position 546,353,878 of record CM057450.1, on the reverse strand, counting down.
TTAATTACCCTTTGACTAAAATATTCAATTTGTCCTTGATTACTGCATGTTTCCCTAGTCAATGGAAGCAAACGATAATAAAAACAATTTTTAAAAGTGGAAGTATAAAGGACATGGACAATTATCATCCTATTTCACTATTGCCACCCTTAGGTAAACTCTTAGAAAAATTAGTTAATGAACAACTTACTGGATATCTACAGTCCACAGGACTCAGAACTCCCAAGCATCATGGCTTTCTAAAGTGCCATGGTATGGGCACTGCCTTGGCCAGGCTCACGGACCACACCAGTGGAGCTATGGATGGGGTATTGCTCACTTGTGCTGTGTTCGTGGACCTGTCCAAGGCTTTTGATTTACTGAACCATCGCCTGCTGTTCAGAAGTCTGGGAGGCACTGGACTGGCTGACTCTCCACTTGAGTGGTTTAAAAGTTACCTTATGGGACGGCCTCTGAGGGTGTGCTGCAGTGGAAAATTATCTAGTAGTAGGATAATGGAGCAGGGAGTTCCCCAAGGCTCGATCCTTGGGCCTCTCCTGTTTACTTTATTGATGAAATTCCATCCAAATTGAAAAATGCAAATAACATAATTTATGCCAATGATATAACACTGTACAGCAGCTCATCCTTGGTGGAAATAATCAAACATTGAATGAAGACTTCCATGAATTGGAGAACTGGCTTAGGAAGCATCAATTGTCTCTAAATTGTAAAAAGAAAAAAGTATGCTTTTTGGTTCAAGATCCAGGCTTGATAAAGCTGTTGAATTAAAAACAATTGACTCTACAGGTACTAAATTAGAACAGGTCACCCAATTCAAGTATTTGGGGATCCTGTTAGACTCAAACTGAAGTTTTTCAAGCCATATTAAATCTATAAGTTGGCAGGTAAATCAAAAATTGGGTGTATTATTTTAATTACAACATTCACTTACTTTATAGGCCTAAACAGCAATAGCTAAGAGTATACTTCTTTCTAATTTGAATTATAGAACACTATGACAAGGCGACTGCAATGTACTGGACCAGTGCCAACAGAATCAAGACAATATTCACAAAATAGACGGCAGCATGAACTCTACTCATGTAGAAAGCTACAGACCATCATCAGATGCACTGGACACAGACTCGCTCAGAACCAAACATTTTTGCGCAACAGCACTTTCTCAAAGTTGGCGAGACTTGGTATAGCAAGATATTTAAAGATCAGCTTTAAATGGACAGTATATGATAACCATTTAACTGCTTCATAAAGACAAATAAAGTGCCTACAGTAAACAAAGTACTTACACTAAATGAAAAAATCAGGCTAATCTCATACAATATAAAGTGCCACATGCAAAGACTGAGTGCTGAATGGACAATATGATATCAAAAACAAGAAAAAGCTCCCCCATGGGTCAATTTTTAAGGTATAAACACAACTGTGTGAAAATGTTTGGTTCTGAGTGAGTCTGTGTGAGGAGGGGCTCGCCTTCTTGTGGCCTGTAACCGTTTTTACCATGAATGTTTTCTATTTGCCTGGATTATTAAAGAACTTATTGTTGATATCCACAGTTCATGTCCAGTGCATCTGATGATGGTGATTCGTTCTGTATCTTTCTACATGAGTGGAGTTCGTGCTGCCATCTATTTTGTGACTTCTGTGTCTGGGGTAAAGGGTTGACATATCCTACATAGCCCAGGTACATCTCCTTTTGCAACTATGCCCATTTTGACTCTCAAGCGTTCTTACAGGACATTGCTAGCATTGATTGGTCCTCTCCCTATGAGTCAAGTGATACCTAATCTGCTCTTGGTCTCTTTCTGACCCACTTCCTAGTGCTGCAGGACAAGCACTGTCACATAGTAATGCATTAGATGAAAAACAGACAAACCCGATGGCTAAAATCTGATCTACTCAGTAAACTTCGCCTAAGAGATAAAAGCTGGCTCTGTTTCAGATGCACTGGCCTAGCTACTGACCTTATCACCTACAGGACTATGTGTAACGCCTGCAAAAAGGAGATCAAACAGGCCAAAAGCTCCTACTGCAAAGACCTTTTAATGAACCCCTATGGTGACTCCAGGAAATTCTGGTCCCACATTAAGTTCTTCCTTGGCTCAAACTTATCCTCCACCCCTAATGAAATGGTACTAAATGGAGTCCATTGTAACAATTTATGCACTATTGCCAACTTTCTCAATGACAATTTCTCTGACCTAACTAACTATACCTCCACCTTCCCCTCCAACCAGACCTTAGCATATCTAACAAATGGCTCTGGCCCAAACTTTTTCTTTAAATCTGTCTCCAGACTTGATGTACTGAAATTGCTTAATAATATCTCTGAGCATACGGCTGCCAGTTCTGACAATCTTGAACCCAAACTCCTTAAACTACTGTAGCTGCACCATTCATAGCTGCTCCCTTAGCCAAAATCTTTACCCTCCCCTTATGCCAGGGTCATGTCCCAGATATCTGGAAGATGGCAAGGATTACCTCTGTTCTTAAAAAAGGTGACCCAATGGACCCCTCAAACTACAGACCAATTGCTATCTTGTCTGTTCTCTGGAAAATCCTTGAAAAACTTGTAGCTAACCAAACTATTGAGTTCCTCCAGAAAAATGACCTACTAAACTCTGCCCAGCATGGCTTCCAAAACAGCCATAGTACCACCACTGCTCTACTCAAATTCATATCCGATGCCCTGATGGCCATGGACTCTGCTTCTCTCACAGGGGCTATTTTCATTGATATGACCAAGGCTTTTCACCTAGTTGGCCACCCTATCATCATTGACACACTTCAGTCATTAGGTTTCTCACCCAACATTATGAACTGGATCAAAAGCTACCTGACTGACAGAACACAATTTGTGAAATACAACTCCACCCTCTCTAACAAGGCCACGACTAACATTGGAGTACCCCAGGGGTCCATATTTGTCCCTTTGGTTTTTTCTATCTTTATAAACAACATCACCTCAAACCTTATGAACACTATCTCCCTGTTGTATGCAGATGACATAGTGCTGTACTCTAGTGCCAAATGTATTGAGGATATAAACCTGAAGCTCTCCCATGACTTCCAACTACTCCAGCAGTGGCTGGTTAGACACAAACTTGTCTTAAATGAAACAAAGACCCAAGCTATGCTCCTCAGATCCAATTTTAAACTTAAACACTCCCAGCACAAGTTTAAAGTCTCCACAATCAGTGGCACCTCAGTAGAAGTTGTTAACGCTTTTAAGTACCTGGGGGTCACACTGGATCCATTACTAAACCATGATCTCCATATTCAGAGGACCTGCAAATCTGTAAACTCTAAACTTGGAGCTGCCTATCGAACCAGCTATGCCCTCACCCCATCTGCCAGGCTTGCTGTAGCCCATGGGATACTACTGCCATCACTTAACTATGGGGCAGCTACCTATATTTCTGCAAGCAAATCAAGTCTTCACAAATGGGATGTTACCTATAATAATATATGTCACTATGCATCCTCCTCTCATCAGCTGAAACACCACTGCCTCCTCTACTCTGACCTTGGTTTTCTTCCTCCTCAGGTGTAAAGGCTTTATTCTTTCAGCTCCCTCATTGACAATATAATTAGGACCCAGATACCTAAACCCCTAGCGGTATTCTTCCAAAGCTAGGCCTCCTGCTATGACCTTCGCTCTGCTGACAATGCCCCTATCTGTATCCCTAAATATGCTACCACAATGGGCTCTAGTGCTTTTGCCTGTCAGGCTCCCCAGTACTGGAACTCCCTCCCTCTAACCATTCGTCAAGCCTCTTCACACTCCTGCTTTAAGAAAGCACTGCGCCGCCTGCTCATATCTTCCTGTATTTGCTCCTGTTTCAAATCTCCATAGACACAAGGTTTTTTCTGACTCCCCTTGCCTCCCGTTTAATCTTGACCACATTCCTGCTTCAGCACTTTCTCTCAATCTGACAGGGTTACTCCCTCACCCTGCTGTTTTTGCACTTCCTAATCATATTCCCCCCACACCCCCCTCTATCTTTTTCCCTTCACTGCAACTTGCTACTACTTACTTCTCTTACTCTCTTCTTTCTCTCAGACCTGCTCTGGTCGTCGAAAGATCAATTTCTTCATTCCTTCCTCTCTAATCTACCCAGTCATTGTCTCCTTAAAGTTACACTGCATTTTTTTGTAATTTATTTTCCTCCTAGTGTTAGTATAAGCCCTAATTTTTCTTGCAATTGCCTGTGCTGTTTACACTTACCTGTGATACTGTATTACCTATGTTGCTACCTGCTTGTATGTACCCATCACTTTGACTATTTCTAAGAATGTACTGTTACTGTTGTTTCCAGAAGTTTGTTTTGTATTCTCCAGGGTCGTGCCTAAAAATCGTCATTGCTATGACTAGCGCACCTACCCGGTAAACAAAAACTAAAAAACTAAAATAAAATAATAAATCATTTCGTTTTTCAGACTTATCTCTTTTGATGTCAACTTTTCATAGTGTCTGTAGATTCGGACTTAAATTACCATATCATACCCATCACTGTGTGCTTTATCAAAATACATGTTGGCTTCCTCTGAGGCTGAACAGCTTGTACAATTCAAATTGTCTCATGGGTAACGTCTTATGACAAAAGGACAACTCCCTTCTTTATTCACTATTTCATCTCAAAAACGATGAAAGAACATTATGTTCCAATGGAACAGGTAGGTTTTTTATCCCCCAAACAAATACTAAAATGGGAGATTGTGCCTTTTCTAACAGGGCAGCAAAAAGCTGGAATGAACTTCCAGAGGTACTCTAGGGTGGTATTAGCCATGATACTTTTAAATTAGACTTGAGGAAACATCTCTTTAGTCAATTACATGCAATTGCTTTTCTTAGACTGTGTTACGCATTGTATTGTACTTATTGTATGTACAGTATAACATTCTCTGTTTATTTATTTATTTTAGTTTTTGTTTACCGGGCAGGTGCACTAGCCATGGTCATGACTATTTTCAGGCACGACCTGGGAGGATACAGTACAAAAAAAATAATACGGTATGACAGTGTTTACGGGAACATCTTTTAGGGAGAACAATATAAAACAGAAAACAACAATAGGTCAAGAGAGATCGGTAAATACATCAAACATTACAGCAGTATACCTTAGCAATAGTTAAAGCCATGAAGAGTGTAGATAGATTCAGAGAGAGAAAAGGAATTCGAGAAGAGAGCTGAGTGCAAGTGCAGGACAGTACTGGTATTGAGGGAGGGGGCTAAGGGGGTTTGAAGCAGGAGCAATCATTTTTTGAGACTAAATACTTGTGAAGCCCAGACTTAAAGGCCTTGTGAGAGGGAACAAGGCATACAGCTAGGGGGATGGAGTTCCAACATTGGGGAGCTAGAGCAGCAAAGGCACTTGCTCCCTTGGAGGAACTGAACCTAGGGATACAGACAAGGGATTTGTCTACCTAGTGCAATCCATAGTGAGAGGGCTGTCTGACAAAGTACTGTGCAAGTGACGTAGGGGTTTGTGAAGATATGATCCTATTTATGATAGTGCCGAGAGAGTAGAGCCTAGTCTCCTTTGGGGGTAGCCAACCCAGGTCTGAGTAGAGGAGACAGTGGTGTTTAAGTCGGTGGGCAGAGGAAGCATAGCGACAGATGCTGTTGTAGGTGACATCCCACTTGTGTACAGTAGACTTGGCTGCAGCAGTATAGGTGGCAACACCATAGGTAGGCGAGGGGAGTAAAATACCTCATGCTATTGCTAGCCTGGCAGAAGGGGTTAACACATAACTGGTGCAATAGACAATGCCCAGCTTCGCGTTCACTGACTTGCAAGCATTTTGTATATGGAGATCAAAGCTTAGTGACTGGTCGAGGGTAACACCAAGGTATTTAAAAGAAGTCACGGATCCTATGGTGGAGCCATCCAAGGCCGTGATTCTGACATTACTTTGGGAGTGCTTGATTTTAGGGTTTGTTCCAAAAAGCATAACTTTGGCCTTTGAATCATTTAACAGCAGCCTGTGGTTGGCCAACCATGATAGTGTACTTTGAAAGTCAGACGAGAGTCGCTGATTTATGTCATGTATGTCTTTAGCACTGGTGTAGAGCACTATATCATCAGCATACAGAAGGGAGGATGTCTCCGATAGGGTAGATGTGATGCCATTGATAAAAATGGAGAAAAGGAGTGGGCCGAGGATGGAGCCTTGGGGCACCCCAATGTTTAGTCCAGTCTTGCATGAGAAGGCGGAGTTGTATTTGACCATTTCAGTCCTGTTTGATAGGTAGCTATCAAACCAATTTACAACATTAGGTGCAAAGTTCAGTGAATGTAGGGTACAGAGGAGGATAGAGTGGTCAACCAGGTCGAAGACCTTTGTCATGTCAATGAAGATTGCCCCATGAGAAGGCCAGCATCCATAGCAGAGAGGGTGTCAGACGTGAGTTTGAGGAGGGCAGTAGTTATGCTGTGATCTTTGTGGAATCCATGCTGTGCAGCAGTTATAAGGTCATATTTCTACAGGAATTCAATAGTTTGGGCTGCTAAAAGCTTTTTGAGGATCTTACCAAGGACAGGTAGGATGGCAATAGGTCTATAATTTTCAGGGTCTTTGGGATCTCCTTTTTTAAGAACAGGGGTGACCCTTGCAGACTTCCAGATATAAGGTACTTGGCTTTGAGTAAGGGAGAGAGTGAAGATCCTAGCTAGTGGTGCAGCTATAGAACGTGCAGCCAGTTTTAATAGTTTGGGTTCCAGGGTGTCCGAGCCAGTAGCTGTAGTCTCCAAGACTTTCTGTAGGAGGGTAGAAACTTCTTTACATGTAATTGACCTGAAATAGAAGAGGGGGACTGACCTAGCAGGAGGAATATTAGGAATCTGCAACACTGGGAGGGAGGGAGGAGATAAGAGCTGTACAGTCAGAGAATTTGCCACTAAAAAAGTTTGCAATGGTCTCAGGGTTATTACAATTTATGCCTTCAAGAATCATGTCACTAGGTGATGAGAGCTGGTAAGAACCCAGAAAAGACTTGATATGGGACCAGAATTTCCTGGAATCACCATAAGAGTTTGTTAGCAATTCTTTGCAGTAAGAGCTTTTTGCATGCTTTATGTCTTTTTTACAGGCATTCCTCTGAGCTCTGTAGAGGTTATAGTCACTTTGCAGGTGGGAAGTTTTGAACCAGTGCCAACTCTTATCCCTCCTCTTTAACTTGGTGAGAAGATCGGCCTTTAGCCATCGTGCTTTCCTCAGGTTGACTCGTCGTGTAACCAGGCAACAATGGTGGTCTTGTATGGCTAGAAAGTTGTTTAGGGAGATATTTAGGGCAGACTGAACATCAGTAGCCTTATACAGATCAGTCCAGTTGATGCAGGAGACATCCTGTAGAAAAGATTGGGGCACAAGGTTTGCATAATCACGGAAGGTGATGAGATGGGGCTTAGTCGGAGGTGGGTCAGCTTTGCCCCAGATGCAGAAAGTAGGGTAGTGGTCAGTAATAGCATCAGCTAAGGTGCCGGAGTTGAGAATGTTTTCAGGATGATTTGTCAAAATCCAATCCAGCAGGGTGCTACTATTCGAGTTTGGGGCTTCCCTGCTAGGCCCAGTGATCAACTGGTGTAGGTTGTAACTTTGAAGTTTTGAGAGTGACATAGCATGGGTATTGCCAAGCCAGTTAATATTTAGGTCCCCAAGTATAAGCACTTCATTTCTACCAGCGAATAGAGATGTTTGATCAAGCAGATCATCCGGACCCTTTTATGCCATTTTTCGGTGGGTTATACACACAGATGATATGCAATTTCTTTGCACCCAGTGAGAGAATTGCATGTTGCACCTCACATTGGCCTTGGGATGAGGAGTGTGTAGCCGCAAGGTTTAGGTGGTTTTTGAAATAAATAGCCGTGCCTCCACCTCTTTTATTTATACCTCTGTCGTTCCTCAGTAGATTATAGGAAGGTATTTGGAGGCGGAAATCCTGGACAGTGGGTTTGAGCCAAGTTTCAGTCAGGTTCATAGAGGGCAGTCCAAGTTTCTAACTCAGCAAAGTTACGTTCAACGCTTCTGATGTTATGGTGAGCTATGAAGAGACCTCTGGTGGTGGGCACAGAGTTTGTAGGGCCAGGGCCAGGGTTCAATTGCACATCCCTAGAGAGCAGAATAGCCAAGATGAGAAGATACCATAATTTGTGATGGATGAAAGTGGAGAGGATTAGAAGCCTCAAGGGGCATCTTGCAAGTTTACAACAGCCTATGAAGTTTCAGATCCTATTTAGAAGGAGGGGAGTGGAATCACAACGAAATGGGGGCAGCACAAGGAGGTTTGAGAAAACATAGTCATGTGAGAGAGCTTGGATAGGAAGGTCAGCTGGGTTAGTAGGGGGTACTGCAACCAGGGAGGGGTGTAAAAATGTCAAGGTGGTTTTGAGTAGGACTACTATCATATACTTATCCATTTCTAGTTGCAGTCCTTAACTCAGCCAATGTTGTCTACCAGGTATAAAACAGTGGGTGGAGATATCAAAAAAAAGGAGAGCAAAAGGCTGTGACAAGATTTGTAGGCACAGAACCCCTAGTGGTTGGTTCTTATAAGCTTCCAGTGGAAGAGTAGACATTTAGTCTTCTGAGACCTATATAAACAACAGCCTGCCCAGGGTGGGTGAGGTGGGGAGAGGGTGGGAACAGAGCTGAGTCAGCGGTTCTTGGGAGCGCAGACGGTGGCTGTTTCAGGGCCAGCCACACTGCTCAGGAGTCCAGGGAAGTCCTCCGGTGGAGGAGGAACCCGTGGTCGGGTTTCCCACTGAAAAAAAGCAGGAAAGCACTGTTATTACTTTCCTCTAAATCGAGGGGCGTGGGTCTAGTAGAAAGAAAGCTGTTTTGTGTTAAACGATGGGCGTGGGCAGACAGGCTAGGGAGACAGTGAAACAGCAGGAGGTGGAAGACAGGGCAATTTGCAGGTGACAGGGAGAGAAAGAGTGAGAGAGAGAGAGAGAGAGAGAGAGTTTCAGATAGAGAGCGAGGGGAAACAGAAAGGCAAAGACACCAGATTGTGATCAATCGTGGCCAACAAGTTCATAGAATATACATTCAGCAATGCTCATATTTAAAAACTTTACACAATGGAAAAAGAAATTACAGCTTTTCTAACAGAAGTTGTACCATACAGATGCTGTAAACGGAGTTTCACAGTGGCAAAAGGCACCTAGAATACAAAGATAGAGTCCAAGCAGAGAGCAGCCAATCAGGGGAGACTCAGGAAAAAGCGCTCGATTCCAGTTGGCTGAGAGGGCACCGTACCTGGTGAGCTGAGTCAGCGATTCTTGGGAGCGTGGGTGGTGCTGTTTCAGGGCCTGCCGCACCGCTCAGGAGTCCAGGGAAGTCCTCCGCTTGAGGGGGAACCCACAGTCGGGTTTCCCGCTGGTGAGCTGAGTCGGCAGTTCTTGGGTGCACAGGCGGCGGCTGTTTCAGGGCCGGCCACACTGCTCAGGAGTCCAGGGAAGTCCTCTGGTGGAGGGGGAACCCGCAGTTATGTATTATTATTATTATTATTATTATTATTATTATTATTATATGTAACATCTTGATGGTATTCTTATGGTCCTGGGTCGCACATGAAAAAGGGCCACCGGGTCATTGCACTTACACGGTAAACGAAAGTTTAAATAAATAAAAAAAAAAACATAAATAAAATGGTACTCTAGATCCTACACAAAAGTCAAAATGGAGTCAACAAGTAAGCACCCTTGTGAATGCCTACAACGGTCCAAAAAGTGGTGCAGCTGGCTACTCACCCTACTATCTCTTGTTTGGAAGGGAAGCTAGATTGCCTGTGGACATCTGTTTTGGAGTTTCTGCTGATGGATCATGCCCTGAAATGTATCTGCAGTATGTGCAAAGGATCAAGGATCAGATGGACTGTACATGCTAACTAGCCTCAGAAATCTCTGGGAAGAGGAACCATGCCAACAAAGCGAGATACGATGAGAAAGTGAATGCTCAATGACTGCTGCCAGGAGACAGGGTATTGGTGAGGAATCTTGGTTTGCCAAGACTGTGACAGTTCGGGAGCCATCCCTTATTTAATTATAGAGCAATTAACCGATATGCCAGTGTACTGAATACAACCTGAAGAAGAGTCAGAAGGATCAAGGACAATCCATAGAAATAAAGCAGTTATTGACCATAACGGTAGATCTTTGAGAGAATCTCCTCCATTGGTCCATACCTTTGGAACTGTAAGTTGTTAGCATTAGGACCACTTGGAAACTTTGCCAGCCTAGGAATAATGTGCAAATTTGGCACCTATATAACATGGGCGGCACCATTGCTCCTTAGTTCCCCACCAGAAATAAGCTTGGAGGGCCTCTTACCATGAGGAACTAGGAGACCAAACTAGCCCCGGGTACACACAAGGAGAGGCATAATACTGGAAGACATAATACACAAAAGGTATGTATGTAAACCTCCAACAAAGCAGTGGATATACTAGCCAGCTTATACCTCAGTATGGGGCAAGGAGGGTGGGTGCACTGTGGTCCTATGGAGGAGATTCACTCAATGATCTACTGTTACAGTAATTAACTGTTCTATCTTCATTGAGGATATATCCTCAACTGGGCCACACCTTTGGAATGATTCCCAAGCAATGCACATGGAGGATGGCAAAGTCTGATATGCAATCAGGACAGAAGACCCTGCAACACTGCAAGACAAAAGCCAGAACATCTACGAGAGGCTATGTCTATAGTGTTTACTGAAAGTAAACACAGTGCTCCATGAGGGAAGAGCACATATGTCAGCTGTAGAAACATTCTGAAAGTGAGCAACAGAAGTGGCCATACCATGTGTAGAATGGTCAAACACAGCACCAGGCAGTTTCTTACCATACATTTGATAACAAAACTGAAAACTGTGAGCAAGCCATTTAGACAGGCACAGGTGCACCCTCTTTTCCAGGGGTGAACGAGGCAAAGAGCTGAGAGGACTTTCTGCAGTCCTTTGTGTGATCAAGACAGAGACACAGTATTCTGTGTACACCAAGTGTGTGGAACAATATCTCAGTCTGGTTAGTATGCTCAGGATAATACACAGGAAGGTTTATCTTTTGATTCAATGTGAAATCAGAAACCACCTTCATCAGAAAATGGGGACTGGTCCACAAAGATACCCTGTCCTTGTGGAAAATCAAATAAGGAGACTCAGGCATCAGAGCCTAAAGCTTGGAAATCCTACAAACAGAAGTAATTGTGGTCCAAAATAGCATTTTCCATGAAAGAAAACAAATCTCACAGGTCACGGCAGGCACAAACGAAGCCAGAGTCAATTTTGTAAGTATGAAATTAAGGTCCCAAGGCATAACCAGTTTATGGATTGGGGTACAGATGTGCAGAGCATCCTTTAGAAATGTATGACACCTCTTGTTGTGCAACTGTGCACCTATCAACAAGAGCATGGAAATCAAAAATGGCTGCCAATGCACTTTACTGGTGACTGGAGTCTGACAGTGACAGACGCTAGGTCAATACAGTAATGACAGGACACCTAGCGAACGGGAAGCACACTGTATGGCAAAGTCGTTCCATTTCAAAGAGTAGATGTGTCTCATGGAAGGCTTTCTAGCCACAAGGAAGACATCAGTCACTTGGGGAGATGCCAAAACAGGCAATGGCTATGTCCTCAGGAGCCAGGCATGCAAATGCAAGGACTGCAGGTATGAATGGACCCAGGACCCCCACACCTATGAAGGCAGACCCCAACAAAGGGGAGAGCGAAACACATACCTCTCAACTGTCCCTGATTTTCAGGGATGGCCCTGATTTTACCTCAAAATTTTACTCTGTCCCTCCTACAAATTGTGTTTCCATGAACAAACTGTAGGGGTTGTAAGCACAAAATAATGTCAAACATTAAAGTTACAGATTTGTTCTTCCTTAGAAAACGCATTTTACACTAAGCCCCTTATTCTACCAGGTTCCTGAGTAGATATCACCAATTTTGAAGATGTGTCCCTGATTTTGGTCCTTTGTCTCTGATTTTTCTAAGCCTTGTCCCTGATTTATGAGGCAGGAGGTTGAGAGGTATGGTGAAACAGGAGGCTACACAGCTAGATGCTGCAGAAGTGGAAACCAAATCTGGCAAGGCCAGAAGGAAACCACTAATATCAGAGTGGAATGTTCCTCCTGAAGCTTGAGCAGAACCTTCTGAATGAGAAATATCAGAAGAAATGCATAGAAGATCTTCCTTTTCAGGAGAAGGATAATGCATTTTGCCAAAACACTCCATGCCCTGGAGCAACCAAGCAAAAATGCAGTTTTGCATTCTGTAGGGATGCAAAAAAGGTCATATCTGGATGACCCCATCTTGTGAAGAGGTCACTTATCATGGAAGTCAGCAGTTGCCATTTGTGTATCGGGGACTGACATCAGCTGAGCCTGTCTGCCAAGACATTTTGGACACCTGGAAGAAACACAGCTGATCGCTGAAGGCCATGAGACATTGCCCAGTACCACACTCTCATTGCTTCCCTGCACAGGGGATAAGAGTGAATGCCTTCTGCTTGTTTATGTACCACAGGCCACTGACATTGTCTATCCAAATCAGCAAGGGACCTGGGCTGAGGCGTTCTGTGAAGGCCTGGAGACAAAGAAGCACAGCCCACATCTTCAGATCATTGATATGGAGGTCTGAATCCAGATCAGTCCTGGATCCTTGGGTCTGAAAAGAACCAAGATGGTCACCCCAGCCCAACCCCGAAAGCATCCATTGTGAGGATTTGTCCTGAAGTCAGGGGGAGAAGAATGGAATGTCCTCCAACAGGAGCTGGCAGTCCATTCATCAAAAAGAGCATGGCAGAAAGAAGACATGACAAGGACCATTTGTCTGGCTCGTCTGTCAGCTGATCCCATTGCACCCAAAAAATCCATTGCGGTATGCATGTATGGAGAAGGCAAAGGGAACTGTTACTGTGGCAGGATCTATGAGTCCCAGGAGATGTAACATCAACCGAGCAGGCAGGTAATGACTTCTGCATATCAGCTAGGCCTAGGCAACAATAGCTTCCACTCTGTCTAAAGGCAAGAATGCATTGCCCACTGCTGTGTCTAGCACCACACCAATATATTGAAGGGGCTGACAAGGAACTAGTACAGATTTTGGTAGGTATACTGTAACACCCAGTTCTATGAACACTTGTCTTGCTCTGGTCAATTTGTACAGAACCGCTTCCCTGGATGGAGCCTTCAGGAGCCAGTCATCCAGATATGGGAAGACAAAAGCCCTTCCCTTCAAAGAGCTGCTGGTACAGCCCCACAAAGCATTTGGCAAATACCCACAGTGCTTTGGATGAGCCGAAGGGCAAGACTTGGAACTGATAATTGCTGCCCTCCAGCATCAAGTGGAAAAACTGCCTGTGGCACTTGCGAATCTTAACATGAAGGTATGCATCCCTCTTGTCCAGGGCACAAAGCCAATACCCCTTTTGCAATAGGGAGAGGAGAGCCTGAAGAAACACCAGTTACAACTTTTTGTATTCAATAAACAGGTTTAGGTCTCTGAGGTCTAGTACAGGACCCAAATCTCCTGTCCACTTAGGAACTAGGAAGTCCTTTCAGTAAACTAATATTACTTGCAGTAGTGGGGAGAACAAATATCAGGACAAACAGGAAGTGCCGTGGGAATTGTAGTTTGGGAAGTGTCTGATCCGAACTACAGGTCGTTTTAAATGTAGCTGCTTTTGCATAGAAATGGCTGGGGAGTGTTTTAATTACAAGCCTAATATCCTTAGTCAGCAAGGAGGGCTTGTGGCTCTGTATTTAGTTTTATTTTAGTTTCTGGAGCAGCGCTAGGGTCTGAGGGGTCACGTGACTCGGAGAGGACTTCTGGATCATGCTAGATAAATATAGCCCCGAGCGAGCGGGGCATGCATGCGTCTCTGTGCATGTCTATCATGTCTCAAGTGAAAAGGGTGGAAGGGGACTCATGTATACTTGTCACTTAAAAGGTACTGTAACAACTGGGGGACAATTACTTACTGGCTGGCTATTATATCCAGGGCCTTATCATATAAAGTCACATCTGACTATAAAATGTACATTAATGAAGGATATGTTACCCTAAGTTCAGGGAACGTTGCTATGACATGTATTCTATGTAACAGTTTCTCAGTATCTGACAATAAAAACTATGAAGGTATTAAATGAAAACAATGCCTAGAAATCAAAAGGTTAAAGGTTATCTATGCAAACTTGAACTGCAGTTGAAAGCATTAACTGCTAACACAACCAAAGAAATGAATCACACGTATACTCAAACATGCAACCCAGAAATTGCATCACAGCCTAATAATCCCAGTGATCGCTCATTGAAGAGAACAAGAGAATCGGACACAGAGGATGATTCATATTGGTCCCCAATTGTGAAAAAAAGCCCACTAAAGAAGGGTAGGAAAGCAATGAACTTCACAATACCACAACAGAATACATTTAAAATAGTAAGTCACCTGAACCCTGAAAACAACTCACCAGTGGTAGAGAGTAGCTCAAATGGGATCTATACAAATGAACTTCCTTCAACATCGAAGGGTATAAATACCAAAAATTCCCATGCGGCCCACATCCCAAGTAATAATATTAACATAATAGAAGTACCCCAGAGTAGTGAGCAAAGCATTTCCCACCTAGCCCAGGTTAAGGATAAACATGTGAACTCCAGCAATGAATCCCAGAGTGTCAGCTTAAGTGAAATGCTTCAGGCCCTAGCTCCAGTAAATTGCATAATACCTGGCAATGAGCAACAGAGTATAGAACATAAGGAAAATGAGTATCTAGTCCCACCCCTTGTAGCTACAAATGCTCATATAGTCGCTTCTAGACAGGTGGTAGTCCTCGGTGACTCCATCCTGAAATACACTGATGGAATAATATGTAATGAGGACAAGGCAAATCAGACCTGTTCAAGTTTTAGGGGGACTAAAATAAATGATATAGAAAATATGGCCAAAAAGGACCCAATCCACTGGTAGTGTTACATGTGGGAACGAATAACATATATTTCTCCAGTATAGAGGATATGAAGAATAAGTATCACTCCTTGGTAAATACTGTTAAACAGTTTGGGGCTCAAATATGTATATTGGAAATCCTCTCTGTTCCTAGAGCAAATGGACCAAAAACTGCCAAAATAAAACTTGTAAATGAATGGATAAGGAAATGGACCTTGAAGGAATCTATGGCTTGTTTAACCCATTGGGAGCAATTTACTGATAATCACAGTCGTTACTGCTGGGATGGACTCCATCTCAATAAAAGGGGAAATGCTGTATTGGGCAAATCTATCAATAGGTTCATAAACAAACATTTAAACTAACAAGCTGGGGGCAACAGGGTCATTCCTTTTCTGAACAAGTTTCTATGAATATCAAGAAAGGTCTTAAGGTTTACACCACAAATGCTAGAAGTTTAAATTTAGTCAAGAGCAGTGAATGCCAAATAATCACTCAGCAACATGATATAGACATAATTGTCATATGTGAAACATGGCGGGATAATACATCGAATTGGTATAATTGCATCCCAAGTTTCATACTTTATAAAAGAAACAGGATTAACAAAAAGGGAGGGGGCATATGTATGTATATAAAAAACTCACTGGATTCACTTGAATATGCATTTAAATCTGACATAGTGGAGGGGGTTTGCACTCAAATTAAATCCTCAAATGACAGAAATATAGTCATAGGAACATTTTACAGACTGCCATCAGTAGATAACATATATGATCAGGAATTGTGTTCCATTATTTCTGAATTATCAGAAAATGTCAACCTGGTTATATTAGGGGACTTATTGTAAATCTCCCAGGAATTAAATGGGACTCACTAACAGCATCATCACTAAATGAAATCATTATTCTAGATGCCACAGTTGAAGCAGGACTTGAACAGCTAATAGCTGAACCAACAAGAGGATATAACATTTTCCATTTTAACCAACATTCCAATGGAAATATCTAATGTGTTCATCTCAGTGCCCCTATCAAGTAGTGACCACGATAATATAATATTTAGTATTCGCCAACTACATCAAGCCCCAAATTGTGCTTAATATCAAAATCAATATCAATATCAATATAACAAAGGGAAGTATGCAAATATTAGGAATGTGCTACAATCTATAGATTGGAATTATGTATTAGAGGACAGTTCTACTGAAGACTGGTGGGTGATTATTAAAAACACAATATATGGTATGGAAGACACTTTTATCCCCCTAAGAAAAGTGTCTAACTCAAAGGGAAAAATTCCTTTATGGCTGACAAAAAAAGTTAAAAAAACAAATATGAGCTAAAGAAAGGGCATTTGCAAAATATAAAATAAATCTCAATGAACAAAATAAAATCATATATAATACTGAATTAAAAAATTCAAAACAGGTGACCAGGGCAGAGAGAAACAAACTTGAATTCAAACTGAGTGTAAATAAAGACCCCAAATCATTTTATGCCTACATTAGAAATTATTTGCATCAAGGTAATAAAATAGGGCCACTAACAGAAAATAATAAAGAACTAACTACTCCTTGTGACATAGCAAATGCTTTTAACAACTTTTTTGGTTCAGTATTCTCTGATGGCGATTATATAACTGTACAATCTGTAACAGGTAATAAAAGGCATAATGCAATCACCAAAGAGGAAGTAAACAAAGTTCTAAAGGAATTAAAAGGTAAATCATCTCCAGGACTGGATCTTATTAATAGCAAATTCCTGAAAGAAACATCTAACAAATTATCACTACCTCTCACCATTCTATTTAATAAATCATTCAGATCAGGAGAGATACCAATCGAGTGGAGGAGTGCTATGGTAGTCCCTATATTTAACAAGCATTTGTCAATGCCGAATGTTGTCTCACTGGCATTGGCATTGGTAGTGCAGGAGTTAGAGACACATAATAGGAATGGCAGTGAAGTATTGAACTGACGCCAACCCCACCCCCACCCTGCAGAGACTGACAGGTGTTGGGGTGTACCTTTGGGTCATCAGCTGTAACGCTCATGCCATTTTACCTCACCCTACCCTGTAGGCACTGACAAGTGTTGTGGTGTGCTTTGGGGTCTTCGGGCCTTATACTTACCCCATTCCATAAGGAAATACTTTGAGGTGGGTACAGTATAGGAGAATGGGGTGAACTTTGGGGCTGAACACTCCAAGGCACACCTCGATGCCTGTTACTGGCTGCAGGGTGGGGGTGGAATGGCGGGAGCATTACAGCTGATGATTCCAAGTCACATCCCTGACACCTGTCAGTCTCTACAGGGTGGGGTGTTACAGCTGGAAACCCTAACATTGTAGGTGTTTGTTGGTATTTTCACTCCAAATTACCAACATGGGAATTTTGTGACCCTGCCTCATGAAGAGCGGCACTATCAGTTTGTTAGCCGAAAGGTGATTTTGCACAGTGACTGCACCATTTGGCACCACAGGTATGGAAACACATTTTGGGCAGGATGTGAAAAATGACAACTGTATTGTTCATGAGGAGGTGTAAAAAAATGGCAACGTTGAAAATCTGGAGTGAAAATATGAAAAATTGAAGTCATGAGCATGCATAGAAACTGCGCAATGCACGCCCGTAACCCAATTATTTTTGAAATTTTTTTAACCACATTTTCAACATAGACATTTTGGGACCTTTCCTCATGAACAGTGGCACTGTGATTTTGTTAAACTGTCCCAAAAATTGATTTCCCACGGTGACCACACCATTGTACGCCACAGGTGTGAAAACACATTTCAGGCAGGATGTGAAAA
Organism: Neoceratodus forsteri; assembly: GCA_016271365.2. Classification (NCBI taxonomy): domain Eukaryota; kingdom Metazoa; phylum Chordata; order Ceratodontiformes; family Ceratodontidae; genus Neoceratodus; species Neoceratodus forsteri. Next base: position 546,336,103 of record CM057450.1, on the reverse strand, counting down.
ATGACAGCTGTACTGTTCATAAGGAGATGTGAAAAAATGCCAGTGTTAAAAATCTGGCATATAAATATTGCAAATTTGCTATGTTTCAAGGGTATGTGGAAACGGTGCAACACATGCTTTTAACACAGTCATTTTATGGACTTTCGCCACCAAATTTTCAACATAGGCATTTTAGGACCTCTGCTCATGAACAGTGGCACTGTCATTTTGCTAATCTGTCCCTAAAACTGATTTCCCACAGCGATCGCGTTACTCTGCACCGGAAGTGTGAAATCACATTTCGGCCAGGATATGTAAAATGATAGCTGTACTGTTCATAAGAGTGTGGAAAATGGCAGTGTTGAAAATCTGGAGCACAAGTTCACGAGGTTACAAGCGGCATGGAAACTGCAAAAACATACGCTGTAAACAGTAATTTTTGAATTTTTTCACCAAATTTGCAAAATAGGCTTTTTGAGAGCCTACCTCATGAACAGTGGCACTGTCGTTTTGTTAATTGGTCCCAAAAGGTGATTCTGAGCAGTGACCGCAAAATCATCTTTTGGGACCGAATAACGCCATGACAGTGACTGAATTTATGAGGAGGGGTCCCAATAACCCCATGTTGAAAATCTGTGCCAAAATTCCCAAAATAGCCAAGATATGCACCAAAGTTGAAAAACCCTATTTATGCCATTATAGAGCTTACCAGCATTTCTTCAGTTCACGGTCGGCTTTGAAGAGTGCAGACGTGTTCCAGGTCCACCGAAGATCATTGCACTGGGCTCTGGAGGTAAGTATGGGGTGAGGGAGGTGTGGGGAAGCAGGGTACACAGAGGGTGGGCGCGGGTTGGGGGAAGGAGCAGGACAGACTGCGAGGGACCGTTTTCTGTTTTACAGGTTAAAAAAAAGAAAAATATCACGGGACTTATTTTATTACAGGGACATTTGGCATGCTGGGGTGGACTCCCAGCATGCCACCTGAGTGTTTTGGGGGGGCTGTAGCTGACGGGGGATTAGGCAACCCGTTGGCACATACCGAAGGGGGGGCACAATCCGAGGGGGATTGGGCAGTCCTCTCAGCACACAACAAATGGGTGGACATTATGCTAACAGGGAGTGGGCTCCCCGTTGGCAAATTAAACTGAGAAGGGGGACTGAAGCCAATGGGGATTGGGCCCCCCATCGGCCAAGAAAGACTGTTGGAGGCGCATGGTGCCGAGGGGGATTGGGCACCCCCTTGGCACACACTTGAAATGGGAAGGGGCCATTATGTCGATGGGGAGTGGGCCCCCCTGTTGAGAAATGAAGTGGGTCGGGGCATGACAGGGGGATTGGGCACCCCTGAAGTCTGGTGGCAGTAGTCAGTGCTCCAATGTTTGGTGAAAAACTTCACCAGTAAAGGCACATCGGGTGGCGTGTTATTGTGCCGCTGCATGAGGAGCTTGCCTCTCATTGTAGTGGCACTTTTGTTAGATCTGGTGGCCACTTTACGTATAGCTGGTGTCAATGCCTGCATGCTGGCTTATTGGGGAATGAGGGACGCACCTACTGATGCGTGCCCTGCATTCGCCCACAGTGATCGCACCTCCAAATCTGCTCCTAATGCAATATGTTAGCTGGCATGCAAGTGCGAGCCAACATGATAAGGGCAGCAGGAATAAAGCAAGTAACTACAGGCCTATTAGCCTTACCTCAATTGTGTGTAAGTGCTTAGAAAAGCTCTTGAAATATAGATTAGAAAAAGAACTAGGGGATAGAAACGTGTAAGACCAAACACAACATGGCTTTGTAAGGGGTAGATCTTGTACTACCAAATTGATTTCCTTTTATGAGAACATCAGTAGCAGTCTGGATAAAGGAATACCAGTCGATATGGTTCTGCTTGACTTTAAGAAGGCCTTTGACAAGATCTCACATAAATAGCTTCTAATTAAAATGTCCTAAATTGGTCTAAATCCTTTTATTGTTAGACGGGTGTCCACGTAGCTGTCTAATAGAACACAACAAGTTTGAATCTCAGGAACATTGTCCAAGGAAATAAGGGTTATCAGGGAAGTTCCCCAGGGATCCGTTCTCAGCCCTATTTTGTTTGGGATCTTTATAAGGGATATAAATGAAGGGCTAGAATGCAAGATGATAAAATTTGCAGACGATACAAAGCTTAGCTCAGAGGTTGATACACCACTAAAAATACACACTGTTAAACAAGATCTGATGAAAATGGAAAAGTGGGCTAAGGACAATGAAATGGATTTCAACACTGAAAAGTGTTCAGTCATTTTGGTAAAAAAAAATCCAAACGCCTCTTGTATAGTTAGTATGTGCCCCATTAAAACAGTAGCATTAGAGAGCGACCTGGGTGTTGTTACAAACAACGATTTCACTCATGCAGATCAATGTAGAGGGGTTGTCCACAGAGCTAATAATATCCTAACATCTATTAGAAAAGCATTTGTCTACAGGAGCAGGGCTTGCATTTTACCACTCTATAATATATATGCTAGACCACATGTCGACTATGCCACTTCATTTTGGGCTCCTTATCTCAAAAAGGATATTCAAATCATTGAATCAGTTCAAAGAAGGGCCACCAAATTAATATCATCTTTGAGCACATTATGATATCTTGACAGGTTAAATAACCTAAACCTTTATGACCTTAAGACCCATAGAAAAAGGAGTGATATATTAATGTTTTTTTTATATTCTAAAAGATCCACTCCTCACTAAGGAATGTAATATAGAATGTGTGATGAAACCAGAGGGCTTAAGATGTCATAACAGACAACTTAAAGTACCAAAGGTCAATACTAATAAGAGAGGAATTTTTTTTACTGTCAGAGGGTGTAAACTTTGGAACGCATTGCCTTCTTGTTTGGTCGATATTAATTTATTTGAGGTATTCAAAAATGCATTAGAAAATTATTTGTTTAGCAATGGGAATTAAAACACGCCCCGCTGGTGCGGGGAAGGTGGTCTCGATGGGCATATGCCTTCCTCCACCTTTAGCAACCGAGTAATATCGGATAATACTGTATCTTGAATAGAACCCTTTGTTCCTTTCTTGGGGAGGAATGGGTTTTAGAGCTTGCTTGTGAATGAGAGACTGAATCTCCTCTAGAAGAAAGGACAAGTGGCCTGGAGGATAATGAGAAGGAAGTGGAGGATGAACTGGAGGGGTGAACAGCAACTCCAGATCATGTCCTTTTTCCACTGTTTCCAGGACCCATTCGTCCATGGTGATCTCCTTCCATTTTGACAGATGAAGGGAGATTCTTCTCCCAACTTGCACCACAGGAGGCAACAGTAGAGGGGGAGGAAGTGGGGCGACAGAAGGTATGAGGGTGACAGAGCCACCTGGACCTATACCATTGGGTGCCTTTGCATGGGTACCAGGAGGGAGGGGACCCAGAAGGGGACTGCCTCCATAGCCATAGAACTGCTGACAGAAATCATGGCCATCATGGATGGTAAGCCTACGAAATGAACCCCTAGCACGCCCCCGGTGGGCTGAGGGGTCAGAGATGTAAGTGACCGTAAAGTCATCTTGGAGGACTGAAGCTCTCATACAGCATTTTCAACATCGCTACCAAACAGCTTGGATCCCCTAAAAGGGGCATTCAGCACAGCCTGTTGCACATCAGTAGCAATTTTCCAGCTACCATAAGCCAGGAATATCTCCAAAGGTATATGCCAGAAGCATCGGCCCTGGCAAAAGCACCAGAGGCATCATATGCAGAATGCAATAGATGCTGTCCAGCAACCATAGTTGCTGAGGCAGCTTTAAGGAAGTCAGCCTTAGCACGACCATCAAGCAGAGTCTGATGGTAGACACAGCAGATTTTTACTAGTTATTGGGATATTTAATCATGTATGTGTGGTAGTTACAGTTCCTAAACCCTAGGATGCAGAGACATAAGTTCTTTTGTCCTTGACATCCAGCGTCCTGGATTCATTGTCAGTAGGCAAAAATCTCATGTGTCTAGTACCCTAGCGTGATCATGAGAAGCCATGATAACCACTGAATCAGTTTCAGGCTGGAAAGCGTAATAAGGATTAATAGACTGAGAAGGGTACTGGGTATTGTTGTTATAAGTCTTTCTAGGCACTGCAGGCAGGGTATTAGGCCTGTGCCGGGCAGCAAAGGTAGCATCCTGTAATGCAGGATATACAGGAAGCACTACAATGGATGGTGCAGTGGGAACCACCAAAAACCCCATTAAATTTTGTTTACTGGTGTCCTCCTCTTCAGCCTCAAATTCCATAACATTCTAATTTATCTGTGCAAAGCCTCAAAAGAGAGATTTTAAGGAGGAGACCTGGGAATATAAACCACAGAGTTCTCAGTGCATTAGGAGAGGGTAAAGCTAGAAGGCAAACCCCACTTATAGGGGTTCATCATCCCTTTCTTCATTCCCAGATCCTCCTCCATATTAAGGAGATCAATATTATATTCCACCTCATTATCTGGAATGATAGCAGGGACAATCAATGAAGGTGGCAGCTGTGGTAGAGGAACCATTTGTGTGCTTTTAGATCATGTCAAAGATGACGATGCTGACAGAGGAGGCCCAGTCAATGGGATACCAGTTATCGTCATCCAGAGTGATGGTAACAAGCATTAGAATAGTTCAGAGAACAATGTCAGCGCAACCTGGGCGTCAACATCATGGAGTAAAGGGTCCAGGGTTACTTATGTTGAAGAGGTAGAACCCAATGATAGGGGTTGCTTACCATCCATAGCAGTTACAGAAGCGACAGAGCCAGACCACAACCTTGGTATCCAGCATCCATATCAGCTGAGACATCTTTATGCAAGTCAGCCATGACAGGACTATCAGGCAGAGGCTGAATGGTAGACATAGCAGATTTTTACCGACTATTCTGATATTTAAACATTTATGCCCGGTAGTTAGCGATTCATAATCCCATGCATGCAGAAACATAAGTTCTTTTGTCCAGAACATCCAGCCTTTCTAGATTTCTTGTCAGGAAGCAAAATAGCCATGTGTCTAGAGGCCCTAGAGTGATTATGCGCAGCCATGATAACCACTAAATCATTTTTTGGCTGAGAACCATATAAGGCTGAGACAGAGCAGGGCACTGTTTATAAGCCTTTCTAGGCACTGCAGGCAGGGTATTAGGCCTACTGTATGCCAGGCAGCAAAGGTAGCATCATCTAATGCAGGACTTACCCTTACCTTGTCCAGGAGGTACTACAATGGATGGTGCAGTGGAAACCTCCAAAAACTACATAAAATTTTGTTTACTGGAGTCCTCCTTTCCAGCCTCAAATCCCATAACATTCTGGATTTGTCTGTGCAAAGTCTGAAAGAGAAATCTTAAAGAGATGACTTGAGAATATAAACCACAGAGTTCTTACTGCATGAGGAGAGGGTAGAGCTAGATAGCAAATCCCACTCACAGGGATCAACGTCTCTTTCTTTATCCCCAAATCCTCCTCCATATTAAGGAGATCAGGATTATTTTCCACCTCATTGTCTGGAATGATGGCGAGGCAATCAGCAGAGATGGTGGCTATGATGGAGGTATCATAGGTGTGCTTTTAGATCCTGTCAACAATGCTGGCACCAACAGAGAAAGCCCAGTCAATGTGATAGCACTTATCATCAGTAGGAGTGATGGTAACAGGCATTAGAATAGTTCAGAGAACAATGCCAGCACAACCTGGGGGTCAACGTCACCCAGTAAAGGGTCCAGGCCTACTGATGTTGAAGGGTTAGAACTGGATGATGGGGACTGTTTACTGTGCATAACAGGTATGGCAGCCAGAGAGTCAGACCACAACCTTGGTGCCTCAAAAATGATTGAGAGGCTGTAGTCACCTCTGCTAAAGCGGATGATAACAAGGACTTAACTTCCTTTAATGGAGACCTCAACCTCACCGGTGAAGCAGGAGCTTTATCCTTATACTTGTTGTGATGGCCAGAAGAGGATGATTATGATAATGACTTATCCTCATCCAGAGCCCTTAACAACCATAGTGGCGTCACTGTCTCTGAATGCCAGTGAGTTTCCTTCCCAGAGGTAAACATAAGGGAGAAGCTGGCTTAGAACCCCCAGCCTTGGCTTGAGCTTCTATGGCCTTAATAGTGAAGAAGGTTTCTAGAGCCTTCTTTCTGTGTCTCCTCATGGCCTGCTTGAATCTCTGTCAGATCTTGCAGAACCTGATGTTGTAGAGCAGGCCCAAACAGCAAACACAAACAGTATCAGTGTCGTCCTTGTAGATCTTGTAACTGCAGGTGCAAGACCTAAATAAAGGTTCTTTCAATGGCGGCATATACAGTAGGGACAATGTTGAGAAGTTAAGTTAAAGGAGAACTGTGCTGAACCTGTGAATCTTTTTTCCCCAGAAGAAGCATTTTTTTTCTATATGTTGTAACTCATGCCATTATTGTTCAGTCTTCGCTGGCCTTGTAGTAAACTCAATGGATGCTTCTGATTCATACACTGATGGTAAGTGCCATTTTAGAATTGCATGATGTAGTTTATGTCTCCTGTGGACCGCAGCATTCCAGAGTAGAACATGAATGCACTCACCCCACCAAACAGGATGCTAAACAAGCTGCTTAATTATTTTTGTAGTTTCTCTGCAGCATTCAGCCAATGGCCGTCAAGCAGTGCAGGATTCTTACATTTCACCCCTTACATACAGGGCTTCTTCAGGAAATACAGAAGCAAATGTAGCTCAACATTTATGCAGATATCACTGGTGCAAAAAACAATCACAACACTCCATTTGGTTTTTAAATAATCATGTGACTAAGAAGTCAGTTTTAAAGTTACTCTACTTAGTAGTTGAACTGAGTATTTATGCATTCACATCCCCAGTGTGATAACAGAAAAAAAGAGAAAATCACATTGGAATCATTCATAAGGTTTTGGATATCCACTCTGTTGTTCAGGGAAGCTGGCCGGTGTATATGTCCATCTAGAGGAAATAGGGCAGCTTCCCCCAACCATGGCGGAGGCTGCTATCACTCTTACACGTAAAAAGGGCAAGCCAGAAAATGAATGTAGTAGCTTTAGACCAATATCACTGCTAAATGCAGATATAAAAATGTTTGCTAAAATACTAGCCAAATGACTGAACAAGTTTCTTACTACGTTGATAGATAGCGACCAAGTAGGTTTCATCCCTGGGAGACATGGGCAGATAACCTGAGGAGCCTACTAAACTTAAAATGGCTTTGTGAAGGGACTCAGTTCCCACTAAATGCACTTTTGCTGGACACAGAGCTTGCATTTGATTTGATTGAGTGGAACTACCTCAGGTATTGTAAACATTTGAGATGGGGTACAGGTTAAGGCAGTGGGTGCAGATATTATATTCAGAATCCAAAGCTCAGATGATCACGAATGGCATGGTGTTGGAGAAGTTTGTCCTGCAGAGGGGCACCAGACAATGGTGCCCCCAATCCCTGATCCTATTTATCTTGACTCTGGAACCCCTAGCCTATGTAGCCCAGGCATCGTGTACCAGTTGGCTACTACCCCTGCCTGCTGACTGCTATACAGGTTAAGGGGCCTGAGTCCAGGTTTGATGGCAGTTGTGTGTTCTTTCCCAAGATATAAATGATTTAGTGTGGTGCCTACGCCCAGAGTAAAATAATACTGGCCCAGGTGTTCAAGTAGTACAACCCCCTGGGATGCCGTACCTCCCCACCTCCCTGTCCAGTCACCCCACTCACAGAGAACCACTTTGTTTTGCAATACTGTACAATACATATAATTAAAGGCTGTAACCTATAATATGCTGACAACCACCTTTAACAGTAACAACCTTAAATTAGTTAGAGGAAAGGGAATGGGAAGCAGAAAATTTGTAGCAGTTGGTAGATAAAGAACAATTTTAAACAACAGTGCCCACCCCCAACAGCACATTAATTACCTTCCCACTGGTACCAGTGCCCCCTACAGTCTATCAGGGTACCCTGAAAATGGTGCAGGCCTGTGCGGTGCCTTGGGTTGGCCGGTGTTGGGGCCCTTGCAACACATTTTAAGATAATAGACTTTAAACTTTGCACTTGTAAGCAACTTTTACTGTAGCCCCATGGTCAGAGCAAGCCCTGGGTTACTCACAGTTTGGTGGACTCAGGATCTCAGGTTCAGCTCAGTGAGTGAGGATCAATGGTGCCGTGGAGGCAGCAGAGCAAATGGACAATAGGCAAAACTTAAAATAACAGGCTCTGGCAGTGATACACCTTTTATCTTGCTTGCAGATTCTAGCAGCTTGTCACCTTCTGATTTGCTTGTAGAATCTGGCCGCTTGTCACCTTTGGCCTGCCAGCCAGGTTGGAGAATAGGAGCACAGACGCAAGGCTTTCTAGGTCACAAGTGAACCCAGACCCAGGAGTGACCCCATAGTCTGGCTCCCTAAAAATGGTCCAGAGTGCCCTAGCACTCAGGCATGTGCCCATGGCTCCCTGCAGCCCAGTCCACTCCACTCGATTAGGGCCAGCAGTTCCCCTACCTGGCTCGAAGTTGTAGCTATGCAGATTGCAGTTTCTGTCTTTTGCCTGAACAGGAATTATCAGCTATTGTGTGCAGCCATGGGTCCTCTGACTTCCACCTTGCCAGTGGATATTGGCTAACAGCATACAGTCTCTAGAGTGGTACTCCACCTTTCCACAGCAGGATTTCAGCAATACAGGCAGGTTAAAGAGCACTGGACACCCTCAAACCTTTTCCACAATTTTCATTCAGTTTCAGACTAAGTTGCCAACTTCAGGACCTGGCGGGCACAGTTCCATAACCCTGTTTCCAGAGTTCAGAGTTCCTCACACTGATGCAGGATTGCAACCATCACTGGTTCTCCAAAACACAGAAGAACCCCTGTCTGAATTTCTCAGGCATTCACAGCCACCTTAGGCCAATTTCCAAAATCCTTTTCCAGCACAGAATGAGCCCTCTTGACTCGATGAGAGCCCAAACCAGACTGACTCAAACCACAAAAGTTCCTGGGGTTTCACACAACGTATCCCAGCTTCCAATTGGTTAAACCCCGCTGTCCTTCACAAATATTAATAACCTAGTTTGATTATTGATTGGTGATTAGTTCTTGGCACCTAGAAAAAAGTTCACACATCTCCAAAAAGGCATTTCACTAGTCTTTGGGTGCCTAAGCTATTGATTGGCAGGCACTGGTGGTCAAAGTAGCAAAGATGGCTGCTTAATACACAATTCCACACAGTTTTAACAGCAGTCTTATCTTTAAAGTATTTCTGGAGCCAAAATATACAGTTTTTAAGCACAGCTGCCCGACTGTACTATAGCAGTCTTTATCCATTATCAAGCGACTGCTAAATTACATTCCTAAACAGTTCAGTTTGTCTGTCACTGATTCCATTATGTACAGTTCCCCCAGCCAGGCAACTCATTAATAGTCCTGTGCAGCTTATAAATTTTCAAATATGCCCCCATTTCCAGTGCTTATAGGTGCTGTCAAAATAAGCACTCTGGCCACTTTTGAGCTGCCTCCTACATGTGTCCGACTCCAGGTTAACTTATTTTGGAGTTTGAGACCACCCGAGAGGCATTAAATTAATTGCCACAGTGGCAAGAAAATGGGCCCGGCACTACTGCACATACATGGCCTCCGCTTTCGATCCTCTGGCCCCTTTAAGACTAAAAATCATCATGGGGGCCAGACAGAGACTTAAGGGGACAGCAGGACACGGGACTGGTAGCTGGAGGCAACAGGGAGGAACAGGCAGTGCCCTGGGGCAACAGGTAAGCCCCGACTGGGAGGGGTTACATTCCCCCATGCCTTAAATGCTTGGCATCCTTGCCAAGCCCATTAACAGGATCCTGGTAAGCATCAACATTAAATTATTAGTATTTCAGCTTACCATTTACATTTCTAACTAACAACTGGTTTCTATCAGGTACAAACAGTTAGGTACCTTTAGAATAAACAACTACTGTATCTACAGTTACCAGTACTGGACATTTTACTGTTCTGTAAACTTTTGACAGCTCTCATCATCTTAGATTGGTGCATCAATAAACACATATATCTACATTTACCTCCAGTGAGTGTCTAAGGAAACACATGCACATTAAGTACATACTTTTAGCCTTCCCTGTTACTACAAGTACAGACTTTCGCCCTCCCTTTTTGTGTTTTGCAACCTTCTTTCTGGGCCTGGGTGGTTTGGCATTAATAGGCACATGAAAATCCTAGGCAGTGACTTTGGAGTGACATGAACACCCTTGTGAACTACGTACATAAGCAAGTCAGTGGGAGCCCCAGGGGAGTCATCAGTAAGCTTGAGCAGAGGTTTAATAGTCCTTTCAGAATGTCTTAAGGGTACTTACTCTTCTTCCTTGGCATCAGGGTTAACTACTCCCCGCTTATTGCCCAGCAATGACTCATCCTAAGTGAGCATCACAAATCCCTCTGGTATTTGGTTAGTGTTTGTTGCCGCTGACTCTTTATTTGCCTCTGATTGTGTGGGCAGTTCTTGGGTTTCAGATTCCTCTGACTCCATATTTTCATGTTCTGCTGTTTGAGACTCTAACTGTTCAGGCTCAGCTGATTCAAATTTAATTGGCTCTCCACTGTTCTGTAATGTTATCCCCTCAGTTGTAGGCCGATCCCCTGATGATACAGTTTCAATCTCATGCTCAGATTCTGCAGCTGTGTCCAAAGTTTGACTTGGAACAGACAGTTCTGCAGGGGGTGTATTTGTGACAGTCTCTGATGCCTTTGGTGCCCCATGAAACAACCAGGCCAGCTCAGCAGTCAGATAAAAGTAAGCAGGGTAGAAGCAGATGTCGTCCTCTGACTCGAAATCTGAATCATCATTCTCTGTTATCTCCTCTGTGATGGCCAAGCCAGCTTCACGTTGTTCAGTGCTTGCTTTATTTTGTTGACTGCGGGCTGCAGCTCGCGATACTGGAGGCGTGGGAGGGTCTGGCTCATTCTGCACTGTGCTGATCATCTTGTCCCCAGCTGGCAACAAATGATTTTGGTGGATGGTCTTACACTCACTGGATCCCCTTTCAAGCCTTATTTCGTATACCTGCAGTCCATCAAACCTTTTGAGCATTACATATGGTGCGCTACCCCCATCTGTCTGCTACTTTGTGTTTCCCAGGAATTCCCAGACTACGCAACAGGACTCTATCCCCTGGTAACAGTTCCTGTGCCTTAAATCTTTTGTCGTACTGCTCCTTGTTTGGCTGGTTCCTTCTAGCTGCCACCTCAGCAGTAATCTGTAGGCATTATTTAACTGTTCCATGAATTTCTGAACATACTGGAAGTAGTTGCTAGCTTTGGTGCCATCTGCTCATACCTCAAAACACAGGTCGACCGGGAGCCTAGCTTTCCTTTTGAGCATTAGGTGATAAGGGGAGAACACAGTTGCACCATTTTTTGTGGAGCTGTATGCATGGACCAGGGTGCTAACTTGCTGGCTCCATCTATTTTTGTCTTTCGGCTCCAGGGTACCCAACATATCTAACAGCGTCTGATTAAGCCTCTCGGGTTGGGGGTCACCCTGGGGATGATATGGTGTAGTTCTTGATTTGCAAACTCCCCATAGAGACAGTATCTCCTTTATAAGCTAGTTTTTAAAATTACAGTTCTGGTTGGAATGGATCCTCTGTGGCACCCCACTGTGGACAAAGAACTTTTCCACTAACACTTTGGCTATGGTGGAAGCTTTTTGGTCCTTTGTGGGGTATTCTTGGGCGTACCTGGTGAAGTGATCCGTGACTACCAGAATATTGGAGATGTTTTTGGAATCAGGTTTGAAGCTAAGGAAGTTGATACAGACCAGCTCCATGGGGGCACTGGTTGTGATATTCAGCAGGGGCACAGCTTTCTGTGGGAGAGTTTTCCTTTGGACACACCTGCGGCAACTTTTACAGTATTGCTCCACATCCTACCCCATTTTAGGCAAGTAGAACCTACAGTGAGCCAAGTCCAATGTGCGCTCACTGCCTATGTCGATGTGCAAAGCTTTGAGGACAGTTCTTTTGAATTTAGTGGGTAGCATCAATTGCATGTGAGGAGCTCCTTGTTGATTCTGTACCTCTTGATACAATAAATTAACTTTCAGTCTAAGCTTGGGCCACTCTCTTAGCAGCAGCTTGGCATTGGGATCCCTGGTTGTTACCTGAGTAGCTTTGCTCTTATTCTGCAAAACTCTGAGTACATCAGACTTTTGCTCTCTCATTAAATCTTGACTGGTTAACTGAGGGAGTGATTTCAAGTCCAAGGTGGTTAGGTGGCAGTAGGCTATGGGAAGACAATTTCCAGAAGCACCAAGGCTGTCCACTAGATGGTGAGCAGCTTCTGAGATTAGGGGTTCTTCAGTATCAAACTTCTTACACAAGGCTTTTACAGCCTGTTCAGAGACTTCACCCAAACTGAATTGTCAGCAGGAAGTGCCATGGAGCGCTGGGACAAAATGTCAGCATCTATATGATTGAGCCAGGGCAGTATTCAACACAGTAGTCATAGGTGGACAAAGCTGACAGCCACCTATACCCCTCTGCGTTGAGCTTGGCTGTTTTTGTACATAGGTCAGTGGATTATTAGCAGTTCTTACGGTGATTTTTGACCCATACACATATTTGTGAAATTGATCAATAATGGCCCATTTTAAAGTAAGAAACTCCAGCTTATGCACCGGGTACTTCTTTTCTGCATTGTTCAACCTGCAGCTCACAAAGGCAACTGGGCGTAGGCCCTCTGGGTAATGTTGGTAAAGGACCACTCCGAGACCACTGAAACTGGCGTCAGTGTGCAAGGTGTAAGGCTTTTGGGGATCTGCTAGGCCAGGACCGTTGCATGGGTCAGACCACGAATTATTTCATTAAAGGCTCTTTCGCAGTTTTCAGTCCACTTTGGCTAAAGGGTTCTGATGGCATGAAATAATGTTTTTGCTCAGCAGTGACCCCTAGGTTTTTGGTTCTCTTGCTTTTATTGACAGGAGGATAGTGATGTAACAAGTTCAAGAGAGGTCTGACTGCTCGGGTATAATCTTTAACAAATCTCTTTTAATATCTGCAGAAACCCAATAGGTGCTGTAGTTCTTTTAGATTTGGGGGTCTGGGCCAAGTGGCGAGTGCCTCAACTTTACTGGGATTGGTTTGCTTTTGCTGACACTACTTGACGGAGGTTTGGAAAAACTGACACTTGTTGATAGAAAGCGTAAGCCCAAACTCTTTGAGACAATCTAGTACTTTTAATAACCTTGCCTCATGCTCTTCCAAGGTTTTCCCGAATACTATAATATCACCTAGGTACACCAGGCACTCCAAGAAGTTCATGTCCCTCACTGCTTTTTCCATAAGGCGTGGAATGTAGCAGAGGTGCCAGAAATACCTTGGGGCATTCACAAGAACTCATAGAATCTGAGTGGACATATGAAGGCATTTTATTCTCTTTCCCAAGGGGCCATGGGAATCTGATAACACCCACTTCTCAAGTCCAGTACAGAGAACTATTTACTGCCATTCAAGCAATCTAAGGTATTTTGGATCCTGGGCATCATGTGTTGGTCGGGAATGGTCCACTTGTTGAGAGTCCAGTAGACCACACACATGTGCACGGCCCCACTTTTCCTATGCACTACTACTATTGGCAAAGAATATAGACGTTTAGATTCCTGGATGATGCCCACAGCCAATGGCTCTTGGAGATGCCTTCTGACATAGTCAATATCTGCCGAGGCCAAGCGGCAGGACCTCTCTCTAAAAGGGCCCTCACCATTAAGCCGGATATGGTGGTCTTCTCCGGTCACACACCCCACATCCCATTCATGCAAAGAAAATACATTAGTTATTCCCAACAGCTTTTGCTGAACCCAAGCCTTCCACTTCTCTGGGATAGGGGAATTACTGAGGTCAAACAGCTGCGGGTCAATACCAGATGGGGCACCTTCTCTGGGGGGAACTGGTTGCACGGCTATGTCAGCACAATACACCCGGACTAAGGTGTGTCCTTTTCTAACAACCACGTCTCTGTCCATCACATTTTTCACTTGGATGGTGACCCTCTTGACATAGGCATGGGCTCGGGTTGGCAACACACTGGGCTTTATTAGCAATCCTGCTGACAATCAATGCTCCTCGGGGCATCCAACATTAAAATTTTATTCTTCGCCTCCTTCTTCTAGCATACGACACCGCTAATATTGCACACGGCATTAGGGGGCAGCACTATTTCCTCCGCATCCTGGCTCCAGACTATACTCGCAGGGCCATCTTTCACTTCAGTTTGTGTTTGCACTTGTTGCCAATAAGCTTCTTTCACCATGGGGTGTATGGGAATAATCTTCCCTTTTTCTCAGCTTCCTGGGCCTGGCAGAGCTGTGCCAGCTGTTCAAACATATGTGCATTTGTGCCAGCTAGTACAGGCACCCCATCGTATATTCCAGCCTCTGGGCATATTAGGGCCAGATTTTCTTCCGGGTCACCCACTCCAGTCACCTCACATGGGAAGGCTAGCCACACTTTAACATATTCATGATAGGGATAGGATCTGTCGCTGAGCCCCCATACATTCAAATCTTTTAAAGGCTGCAGCGCAAATTGTGATAGATGTCGGTCATACCAAGTTTTAAAGATGATGGTCACTTGGGAGCCATTGTCTAGTATGGCATGTGTGGACATCCCATTTATGGTAACTGTGATTTCAGTAGAATGTCCCACTAGCTTATCTAAATCAGGAATAGGGGGCTCTGCGGCTTGGACTGTAGACTTTCTTACAAACACAGTGGAGCTAGACTTGGTAAGGGCCCTAGTATGCTCCCTTACTGGGCCCCGTTGAAGTTTCCCTAGTTCTAGTGCTTCTCTGGGAAGGCAAGGCAAGGCAAATTTTATTTTAAGATGCCCAATCCCTGGGGCTCTGGGCATCGTACATACAAAAAGAAAGATCAGAAAAAGATAAAACAAGCACAGCAATAAATAACACAGCTAAAAATAAATAAAACAGGCCACAGTGAAATAGAAAATAGCCTGGGGCCAAAAGCTATTTCTAAATATATCTAATACTAAAAAAAAAAAAACGGTATTTAAAAGACGGTGTCCAGAAAAGCCTGATTAGGGCACTGTCAGTTTTGACCGCTTTACCGCAGTATAATTATTGTGCCTTCAGGCACATATTCAGCAGTACCATAGAACGCCTCTGCTCAACTATTGCTTACCTAGTTTACTGAATTTTGCACACTACCTTCAGTCAGGTCCGCATGAACCACCGTCCACCGTAGCTTATTGCTGGGAGAACGCTGTCCGTTCGAGTCGCAGTCCAAAATCTTCTACGCTATGACCATGTAAAGCATTTCGTGATATATTGACCTACATTGCTTTTTGCCTCTGAATTACAAAAATGAGGGTAGTAATGCTGTAAAATATAAGTTTGTAACGGAGCTGAATTCGCGATGTGGAACAGGTTAGTGTTAATCCCACGCATGCACAAGAGTGAACACTCCTGCACATGCGTGATTTAAGTACCAGCTGATCCGCAGATGCAGATTTCGCCCCATTTTAAAACTATAATAGCGGCATTACTACCCTCGTTTTTGTAATTCCGAGGCAAGAAAAGCTTAATTAGAGGTCGATGTATCACATAGATGCCTTTCTTACATGGTCATGGCAAAAAGTGAACTTTGGGACCGCGCTCCTGAACAGACGCACATTCTACTCAGCGATATGTTTCCGGTGGACGGCCAACCTGACTGAAGGGGAATTAATGCAAAAATTCAACAAACTAGGTAAAAGCTGTTGTTTTGGGAAGTACAGGTGCATTCTGTGGTACTTGCTTGAAATGTATGTGCCTAGAGGCACAATGGTTAATTTTTTTTGAGTAAAGCAAGACAAAGCTGACAGTGCCCCTTTAAACAAGAAGGCCTTGAGGCGGGCTTTGAAAACCTCAACTGAAGGGGCCTCCCTTACAGCTGGAGGAAGTGAATTCCACAGGACAGGGCCAGCGACACTAAAGGCTCTGTCGTCGGCAGTTTTTAACCTCATCCTGGGAATCACAAGGAGGCCCCTAGAGGAGGAATGGAGGAAATGGACTGAGGCAGCAGGTGTTAGAAGGTCCAACAGGTAGCCAGGGCCCAGGCCATGTAGGGCCTTAAAGATGAGCAAGCCCACCTTGAAGAGGACCCTCCACCTGACCAGCAGCCAGTGCAGTTCACGCAGCACTGTGGTGATGTTGCAGTACTTAGGCTGCCCCGTCAACAACCTGGCAGCTGCATTCTGCACTAGCTGTAGCCGGCGGAGAGTACCTCCTGAGACCCCGAGGTAGAGCGCATTACAGTAATCAAGCCTTGACATCACGAAGGCATGCACTAAGGTGGGGAGGTCCAGGGGCAGAACTAGGGGCTTGATTCTGGTGATATTCCTCCAGGATAACCACCAAGATCGCTCACCCTAGAGGAGGCCTTCTATGGCACAGATCCCAGGAAAAGTCCTGTTACTATGCCAGAGGCCATCCTATCACGCCTTCTGTTTGACTCCACCACCAGTACCTCCTTCTTATTGGGGTTCTGTCGCAACCAGCTGGAGGCCATCCAGTCATTAATCTAGACAAGGCAATTATTTAGCACGTCCACTGCGTTGCATGTCCTTGGGGCAAAGGAAAGATACAGCTGGGTATCATCGGCATAGCAATGAAAACTCAAACTGTACTTCCTAATGAGCTCATCCAGGGGCAGCATATATGCGGTGAACAACATTGGTGACAGGACCGAATCCTGAGGTACTCCACAAGACAGGAGACTAGGGGAGGAGGAGAAATTCCCCTTCACTACCTGTTGCCTCCTGTTCATGTAATGGGACTCAAACCAGCAGATGACAGTGCTGGCAAGTCCACAATATTCCCTCAGGTGGTCAAGCAACACACAATGGTCCACCATGTCAAAAGATGAGGACAGATCGAGGAGAATGAGAATTATCCCCTTCCCTCAGTCTCTCACCCTGAGGAGGTCATTGTGCACTCAGACTAATGCAGTTTCTGTGCTATGCCTCATACAAAACCCAGACTGGAGGGACTCATATAAATCATAGGCCACAAGGTGCTCCTCAAGCTGCAGCACCACAATCTTCTCAACAACCTTACCTAGAAATGGAAGGTTGGAGATAGGGTGGTAATTCGCCTTGACGTCAGGGTCTAATGATGGTTTCTTCAGAAGGGGTCACACCAATGCCTCCTTCAAGGCATCTGAGAAAACCCCCTCTGCCAAAGAACACCGGATAATCAAGGCAAACACCGGGCCTATGGAGTCAACACATCCCATCAAGAAATGTGTCGGCATTAGGTCCAGTTCGCAATATGTGTACCTCAACTTGGAAACAACCTCAATGACCTTGGCCTCCTCTACTGGTTTAAACTCACCCCAACTAGATGGAGTGCTCTCTGGATGCCCAAGGTGATCACTGTTGGATGGTGGACACTCTGTCTGAGACGAACCATGCAAACTCTTCGCATAAAGCATCAGAAAAAGGTTTTTCAGCTGCAGACAGGCAGGATATAAAAGCCTGTCCACAGTCTGAAAGAGCACAGCTGGTCGATTCTTCCCAGCAGCAATCTCCCTGGACAGGAATTCTGTCTTCTTGTGGTTGATTGCCCCCTGGTACTCACTGTAGTGATTACGCAGGGCTAGTTTGTCCACCTCCATCCCGGTTCTCTGCCAGCAGCGCTCTAACCTCTGACCCATAATCTTCATCACCTGGAGCTCCCCATCAAACCACGGGGACCTCAAGTGACAGGATTTGGGTTGTACACAGACTGGTGCGAGGGAGTCGAGTGCATCAGACATCGCCTTACTATAGGCGGCAACTGCCTCGCATGTACCCCCTACGCATGCACTGCCCACACTAGATAGATCAACCACCACCAGAAATTCCTCCAGAGTTAAACCCCTCAAAGGGCGGTAGTTAACCATCTCTGCAGGGGAGAGCTCTGGGGCCCTGAACGAGAACTCCACCGTGCAATGATCAGACCAAATGACCAGACCAGTCTTGAGATTATCAATCTCAAGCCCCAGCAAGAAGACCAGGTCCAGCATGCGGCCACCCTGGTGGGTCGCAGAAGAAACTTCTTGCGACAGGCCCAGAGATGACATCATCTGGAGGAGGTTGTAAGCAAGCCTAGAAGATTCATCATCAGCCCAAACACCGAAGTCCACCAGAACTAAACAGCTGGAGGCCTCCAATGTTTCACTGTCGATGAAGTTGGCTACCTCCTGCTCGAATTCTCCTGCTGCCCCAGGGGGCTGGTAAATTAGGAGAATTCTGCAACCTCTGTATCCCCCTTCCCCCAGTTGCCCCTGAAAAAGGGACTTCTAGTCCCAGTGGGCCTACCAGGTCAACAAAATTCAGCAAACAAATAAATAAACCTGTGCCTGGACTCCCACAAACAGCCACACATTCAGAGGAACTTGGTGTTCTCACAGGGTGCACAGTGAAGCCAAACTCAGATATAAAGCAGATGGCCACTCCCCCGCCCCTGCACTCCACTCTGGGGCAGTGCACAATGGAGTACCTGGGGGGGGGGGTAGTGGTCTCTAAATCCGGGCCGGCATCATTACCCACCCAGGTCTCCATAATGCAAGCCAGATCAACCGAAGAAACCAAGTCCGCTATAACTGTGGTCTTGTTTCTGATCAATCTGGCACTGTAGAGCAATGCCCTCAGGGGACTGGTGGACAGTGCAGCCCCTCTGGCTACCTGCCTACTTAACAAAAAACAAACATGGCAAACTCCGCTCCAAGCCCGGAGTGTTTGCAACTCCAGGGTGGCTCACCCGAAAGTACCAAACAAAAGAAGGAAGTTGTGCTCAACACCACAAATGGCACCGAAACTGCAGATTAGACTAAATAGTCATTTAAAGTCCACCACTGTGAAAGCCCCTAGGGCCTCGGAACAATGCCTTCAAGGGGGCATGTTACAAACTGGCAGAATTTCATTTAAGTGCACAATTATGTCTTGACATCATCCCTTACAACTAATAGCAATGTATAATACACTTTAAACTTACAAAGCATCCTATTACAAAATTCACATACTATAATTATATCAAATCTTAGTGCTACATAATTTACAACAAAGAGATTCATTGCAGTTCATGAAGAAAGTGTTTAAACTTTAAAAACAAATAATTAATTGTTTAGTTAGTTAGTTTAAACAACAGAATCGGGGGGGGGGGGGATCCAAATAAACCTATTGCTTGAGATAGCTAAGGGATTTCCTAAATTGGGATACACCAACAAAGCTTTTTCTTAAGTGGCAATTACATGAATGAAATTCTACCTAAGCAGGCAAACCTGCACAAGCAAAACAGAAACAGAACAGAGGTAGATATTCCAGGACATCTGTGCTGGAAAAAAGATTTCAAGGCCATCTATACCGGAAACACAAACTTCATTATTAAGGTCCTGCAAAAAGGAAAGAAACAAGAAAAACAGTTAGCTCATTAATACAATGTACCCTCCTTGTTCCAGTATTAAACGTCTGATAAAAACTCAGGGTATTTGTAATAGCAATCTTTAACATATTCAATTCCCATAAAACGAAAACTATTAGGGTTTGAATCATGCAGCTGCACCACAAAATACAGACCACAAAAGGCATAATACATGATACAAAATCTTTCACCCTAATAGTCAGTAACGGGGAACAAGAAAGAACTTAGTTACCTGTAAAACCATTGGGTAACCATAAATGTGGACGGTGCAATGTGTGCCAGTACATGCAAACTGGTAAACAGCTTGTGATGGCTAACAAGGTGACTATTGGGGTGAAAAAATTTTGTATCATATATTATTCCTTTTGTGAGCGATATTTTGTGGTGCAGCTGCAAGCTGCACTATATTGGAAAAACTGTGAGGCCTTTGAAGGAGCGAGTGCAAGAACATATACAGTCCACTATTAATCAAAAGGACACGCCAGTTGGTAGACACTTTACGAACATATGAACATACGAAATTTGCCAGCAGATAAAGGCCTAGAGGTCTATCAAGTCTGCTTGAATGTGCAGCTAGTACCCCTTATTCTGCAGCTGCCCCTCCCTTCCACCCTTTCCCTTCATTAACCCTCCTCCTTGTCCTGTCCCATCCTCATTTGAAGCAATCCACTGTTCTACTGCATACCACTTCAGCAGGTAACACATTCCACCCAGCCACCACCCTCTCTGTAAAAAAGTGTCTCCTCATCTCCCTCCTGAACCTTCCTCGCTCCAGTCTCATATCATGGCCCCTGGTGGCCCTCCCTCCTTACTTTGAACAGCCCCTCTGTACCCATCTTGTTATTCCTTTCATGTATTTAAAGGTGTCAATCATGTCACCCTGTCCTCCTCTCCTCCAGTGAGTACATGTTCAACTCCTTCAACCTCCTCTCGTATGATAAGTCCCCAGCCCCTTGATCATCTTTTGCCGCTCTCGCTGCACCACCTCAGTAACTTAATGTCCCTCTTCAGATATGGGCGCCAGTACTGCATGCAGTACTCAGGTGTGGTCTAACTAATGACCTATACAGTGGCAGAATCACCTTCTCCTCCTCGAGGATATACCCTTGCAATACAACCCGGCATTTTGTTGGCCTTTGCAGCTGCCTTCCACATTGTGCCAAGTTGTTCATTGACCCTGTAATGAGCACACCCAGATCCTTCTTCCTCCTCTGTCTGAGCTAGCTGCACTCCCCCTAGCTGGTAACTCCTCCTTGGGTTCTTCATCTTAAAATGCAGCACCTTGCACTTTTTGGCATTAAAGCCCAGTTGCCAGGTGTCTGACCAGGTTTCAAGCTTTGCCAGATCATCCTGCAACCCCTGCCATCCCCCTAGGTCATCCACCACCGCGCCTACCTTGGTATCATCAGCAAACAGGCTGATCTTGCTCTTGATGTCCCATGATATGTCTGCAATGAATATCCCAAACAATACCGAGCCCTGTGGAACACCGCTCATCACTTTATGCATGTACATGATTCAAACCCTAATAGTTTTCATTTTATGGGAATTTAATATGTTAAAAGTCCACCTAGAGGTGGTAATAGACTTAACCTGTTACTCAGGAAGGAAAGTGAATGGAATTTTTTTTTGTTGGTTGTTTAACCAGGACTAGCACACTAAGCTGAAAGCTTTTTTACAGGTGCAGCCTGGGAGCACAGGTGATTTGCTCAGGGTCACACAGTCTGTAAGTGGAAGCTGTAGGATTCAAACCCAAGTCTGGTCTAATGGATGTCACCAGATTTGCACCTTAGAGCCTTAAACCACTGCGCTAAACTGCCTCCCTTTTCAAAGCAGATACTGTAAGGCCCTTTGGCTTAAATGAAAGATGGGATCTGAAGCCCTTTTTAAAGTATAGGAATATATATACTTAAAGAATATTGCATCTCTTGACAAATCACTCCCCTCCCTCCCCCCTCTTTTTTCACTTCATCCTTATCCCTACCCTGTATTCCTTAGCATTATGAAAGATTGCTATTACAAATATCCTAAGTTCTTATCAGACGTTTAATACTGGAACAAGGAGGGTACATTGTATTAATGAGCTAAATGTTTTTTCTTGTTTCTTTCCTTTTTGCAGGACCTTAATAATGAAGTATGTGTTTCCGGTATAGATGGCCTTGAAATCTTTTTTCCGGCACAGATGTCCTGGAATATCTACCTCTGTTCTGTTTCTGTTTTGCTTGTGCAGGTTTGCCTGCTTAGGTAGAATTTCATTCATGTAATTGCCACTAAAGAAAAAGCTTTGTTGGTGTATCCCAATTTAGAAATCCCTTAGCTATCTCAAGCAATAGGTTTATTTGGATCCCCAGATTCTGTTGTTTAAACTAACTATCCCTTCACGGGGGGGGGGGTCTGTTTGGGTCCAGGCGCTGCCTCACCCTGGGGAACTACACTGGTCATAGTTACAATAGGCCATATCTCCTGTGACCCTACCTCTCAAGTGTCCCTGACTTTCAGGGATGTCCCTGATTTTGCCTCAAAATTTTACTCTGTCCCTCCTAAAATTTGTGTTTTTTTGTGGCTAAACACTGGGGAATGTAAGCACAAAACAATGTCAAGCATTAAAGTTACAGACTTGTTCTTCTTTAGAAAATGCATTTTGCACTAAGCCCCATATTCTACCAGCTTTCTGGGTGGATATCTCAAATTTTGAAGATGTGTCCTTAATTTTGGTCCTTTGTCCCTGATTTTTTTAAGCCTTGTCCCTGATTTATGAGGCAGGAGGTTGAGAGGTATGCCTGTGACCTTCTGGAATTAAAGCATCGGGCACCCACAAAGTTTCTACCATATTTTTTTTTTTTACTTACCTGGGCCTCGGCTTTCTTCGGAGGGGGCCTCGTACTCCCTCAACTCCTTCTGCCGGGTCCCGATGTACCAGGATACTGGCTTCATAGTGCTTGGTGACTGGGGGTGTTTGTATTTTACCCCATATTTTGTCCCCATCCCCTGAGGGCACTGGCACAAAGGACAGATGTATGGTGTGCAGACGCACACTGCAGTCAAGCACCCAGCAGCACCCTCCTTCCCTGACTCCGTAGATCCGTGCGCCCTACCACCTGTGCTCCCACCGATGGTAGTGCTATGGGTATATTCGCTACCCAGTAACCCACCCCACCCTGGAGGAGGAGAGCATCCATTGGCATGCTTAATCCTCCGACCCCCCCCCAGCCAACCCCCAATAACCCAGGCTCGTTCCCAAACCTGGGTCACTGGCACAGCGTGATGTGTGGCGTCCAGAGCCTCAACCCTCAGTGCCACTGGGCCAGCTCTTCTATCACATTTTTGCATTTAACTAGTAAAGATAATGTCTCTGTAACAGAATCCGGTGTTCGACCATGGACTGCCACTTGGCCAAGCCTCTTAATGTCTGACAGATACCCCTCTATGGACCCTGGGTCCATGTCAGGTGGGACCCCCAGGAGCAGAAGAGATTTTTGGGGGTCCATTTCCTGACCACCACTCCATTCAAACAATTTTATCTTGTCTGCAGCTTTCACAATAACTTTTGGTCTAGGGAGTGCAGAACCAGGGATTGGGGGGGGGGACAATGGGGTCCTTTTCAACAGTGGTTGGCTCCATGGTGGGCATAACTGGAGAACAGGAGATCCAAGTGGTGCCTCCAAAGATGTAGCCCAAGCGCCATGTGTCAGTGGGCTACTACCCCTGCCTGCTGACTGCTATACAGGTTAAGGGGCCTGGGTCATGGTTCAATGACAGTAGGAGGTTCTTTCCCAAGATAGAAATGATTTAGAGCAGTGCCTCCACCCAGAGTAAAATATTAGTGACCCAGGTGTTCGAGTAGTACAACCCTCTGGGATGCTGTACCTCCCCACCTCCCTGTCCAATCACCCCACACACAGAGAACCACTTTGTTTTGCAGTACTGTACAATACATATAATTAAAGGCTGTAACCAATAATATGCTCAGAACCACCTTTAACAGCAGCAACCTTAAATCTTTTATTTGGAGGAAGGGGAATGGGAAGCAGAAAATTCATAGCAGTTGGTAGACAAAGAACAGTTTTAAAAAAAGGTGCCCACCCACAACAGCACGTTAACTCCCTCCTCACTGGTACCAGTGCCTCCTGCAGTCTATTAGGGTACCCTGAAAATGGTGCAGGACTGTGCGTTCCTGCGTGTTGGCTGGCGTTGGGGACCTTGCAACACACTTTTAGCAGACTTTAAACTTTGTACTTTTAAGCAACTTTTTGCTCTAGTTCCCATGGTCAGAGCAAGCCCTGGGTTGCTCATGGTTCAGTGGATACAGGATCTCAAGTTCAACTCAGCGGGTTTGAGGGCTAGGATCAATGGTGCCATGGGGACAGCAGAGTAAACGGACAACAGGAAAAGTTTAAAATAACAGGCTCTGGCAGTGATACACCTTTTATCTTGCTTGCAGATTCTAGCAGCTTGTCACCTTCTGACTTACTTGTAGAATCTGGCCGCTTGTCACCTTCGGGCCTGCCAGGCAGGTTGGAGAATAGAAGCCCAGACACAAGGCTTCTTAGGCCGCAAGTGAACCCAGACCCAGGATTGACCCCATGATCTGGCTCCTGTAAATGGTCCAGAGTGCCCTAGCACTCAGGCACACACCCATGGCTCCCTGCAGCCCAATCCGCCCCACTTGATAAGGGCCTGCAGTTCTCCTACCTGGCTCCAAGTTGTAGCTGTGCAGATTGCAGTTTCTGTCTTTTGCCTGAACAGGAATTATTAGCTCTGGTGTGCAGCAATGGGTCCTCTGACTTCCACCTTTGCCAGTGGATATTGGCTAGCAGCATACAGTCTCTAGAGTGGTACTCCACCTTTCCACAGCTGGATTTCAGCAGTACAGGCAGGTTCCTGAGCACTGGATACCCTCAAACCTTTTCCACAATTTTCATTCAGCTTCAGACTAAGTTGCCAGCTTCAGGACCTGGCGGACACAGTTCCATAACCCTGTTTTCAGAGTTCAGAGTTCCTCACACTGATGCAGAATTGTGGCCATCACTGGTTCTCCAAATACAGAAGAACCCCTGTTCTGAATTTCTTAGGCATTCACAGTCACTTAGGCCAATTTCCCAAATGGTTAAATCCTGCTGTCCTTCGCAAATATATAAACAATAGCCTAGTTTGATTATTGATTGGTGATTAGTTCTTGGCACCTAGGATAAAGTTCACAGCTCTCACAAAATGCATTTCACCAGTCTTTGAGCTCCTAAGCTATTGATTGGCAGGCACTGGGGGTCAAAGTAGCAAAGATGGCTGCTTAATACACAGTTCCACACAGTTTTAACAGCAGTCCTATCTTTAAAGTATTTCTGGAGCCAAAATATACAGTTTTTAAGCACAGTTTCCCCATTGTACTAGAGCAGCCTTTGTCCATTATCAAGCGACTTCTAAATTATATTCCTAAATAGTTTAGTTCACCTGTCACTGGCTCCATTATGTACAGTCCCCCAAGGCAGTCAGGCAATTCATTAATATTCATCTGCAGCTCATAAATATGCAAATATGCCCCATGTTTTGGGCACTTATAGGCGCTGTTAACTCATTCTATCTGATGCCGTCATTGTGAGTCAAGTTAAGCAATGGATGGTTCTGACGCCATATGGCGCTAATGGGTATAATAGGTTAAAATAAGTACTCCGGCCACTTTTAAGCTGCCCCCTACATGTTTCTGACCCCTGGTTAACTTATTTTGGGGGTCAAGACCACCCGAGAGGCATTAAATTAGTCACTGAAATGGTGAGAAAATGGGTCGGCCATACTGCACATGTGCGACCTCTGCTTTCACTCCTCCAGCCCCTTTAAGATGAAAACTCACCATGGGGCCAGACAGAGACATAAGGGGACAGCAGGACCTGGGACTGGCAGTGGGATGCAACGTGGAGGAACTGGCAGCACCCCATGGCAACAGGTAAGCCTGGGGTGGAGGGGTTACACACAGAAAATATGACACTGTCCCAAGATCCTGGAAATAATGGTTGGGGGACTGGACCACAGGACAAGATTACACACTGATGATACGTTACTGGTGGGTTCCAGTCTTCACATATCTATGCCCCCTCTAATGTCTATACTAGACTCCTTTGTGAGTTTGCCATAATATCTGGGCTCTGCATAAACTGGTCAAAGTCTGAGCTGCTTCTCCTAAACCAACACTGTGTGGAGAGTCAGTATCAGCAGTGGAGGCTAAAATGGGTATGGAGTCATTTGACTTACTTTGGAATTTGCATACTAAATGGTTCTGGCCAGATAGCGGTACTCAATTGGACCACAATGTTAAGCAATTGGAAGCAGAACTTAAAAGATGGGGTCACAGAATCTTACAATTTGGGGTAAAATAAACATTTTTAAACTTGTGGCCACACCCAGATTCTATTATATTTTTAGTAATCTCCCTTGATTATCCCCATAGGTCTTTGGGAGCACTGATAAGATGCTATGAGGATTGATCTGGGGGGGGGTGCAAGGCTGCCCTATAATAAACTAAGAGCACATTGATGGTGGGGCTGGGCTGGGCTTGCCTTGATTTAGAGACTATTACATGGCATTCTTTCTTCACTAGTCCAAACACTGGCTACTGGAGGGAGAGACGGCAGAGTTTCCACAGGGATGGCAGATAGAAACCACTGTAGCTCAGACTGAAATGCTTATGGCACTACCTGGGAACCCCCTGCTGGGAGACCTGTCCACGCACCCTAATATCGAAGGCACAGTCAAAATAAGGAAGGACACACAGAAAATCACCCAATGGTGCCTCTTACCCCTGGCATTAATGCCCCATTGGCAGAATCCAAAAATACAGGTTGGGGGAGAAACTCTGAAAGGCTGGAGATGGTTGTCAGCAGGGACAGAGCAAATTGGCAACTTAATAGATTCCAAGTCGAAAATCCTGCTAACCTTTCAACAGATGAGGGACAGATATCAGATCCCCAGAAATGACTTCTGGAGATACCTCTAACTTAGGAGTGTGCTGAAGATGTTAACTCTTGGCTACAACTACCAGGAGGAGGCAGTGGCCCCACATACTACATGTGAAGGCAGAGGATAAGGTGGGGGGGGAGCAAACACTTATAAGATTCTCAGGGATACATGCATGGTCTTTCCCAGCAAAGCTAAGTTGGAGTGGGAAAGTGAACTGGGAGTGCCTATAACAGGAGGAGTGGAGTAGATGTTGGGCAAGGGCTTATAACGCCTCCATAGATACTGTATACAGGGTGAGTTCATACAGTACAAGGTGCTGCATGGTTACTATAGAACCCCAGCAAGGCTGAAGAAAAGTACAGTTACGTAAGAACTTACTGTAACGGTAGATCTTCGAGAACAGCTCTTGCAGCAGGTAACACCATTTGGACTGAAGCCGGCAGGCATCAGGACCCCATGGAAAAAATTCTAGGTAGCTATCTTCAGCTGGGACCGCCCCCGGCGCCGGTCCCGCCTCCGACGTCAGGCGTGGTACATAAGGGGGCGGTCCCGCCAGAATCCTGAGTTCTCCCGCTGGAGACTCCTGGCCGCAGGATGACATCAAAAGGGGAGACCGAGGATCCACCATCAGAAGACAATCAGGGAGAAAATCCCAATACAAGCAGGAGCAGAGCCCTGCCTCCTCTAAGGGGGAAGGCGGGTGGTATTGCTGTAAGAGTTGTTCGAAGATCTACTGCTACGGTAAGTTCTTACGAACTGTACTATCTTACTCGAGATACAGCTCTGCAGCAGGTAACACCATTAGGACCGATTCCCGCAGTAACGCTACCAGAAGATCCGGGAGGAGGTAGAAAGACAAGAAATAACATTCCAAGCCCTGACTCAGGACAGGAGACCCTGCAGCACCGCTTAGGCCGAAACCGGCTCTTCGCGAGGCGTGTCCAGACTGTAGTGCCTGATAAAGAGTATGCACAGAGCTCAAGTGGCTGCAGCGCAAATAGCTGAAATGGAACATTTCTAAGTGCTGCAAAGGAAGTGGCCATACCCTGGTAGAATGACCCCGGATAGAACCCGAAGGGGCTTTTGTTTAATCTCGTATAGTACGAAATACACTGGACAAGCCAGCGGGACAAAGTCTGTTTGGATACTGGTTGGCCCTTCATTCTCTGGGAGAAGGAGACAAAAAGCTGGTCAGAACCCTGAGAGGGTTTAGTTCTGTTAAGGTAATACCTCAGGCTCCGGTGAACATCCAGGGTGTGGAGCAAAGCCTCTCCTCTATTAGAGTAACTCGGGAAATAGACCGGCCGTAGGAAAGTTCAGCAACCACGTGTCGCGTGCTAGACTAAGACCGGAGGGTCGAGGCATGCAATTCGACAGCGGGAAAGAACTGGGGATTCTGGCGGGACCACCCCCTTATGTACCACGCCTGACGTCGGAGGCGGGACCAGTGTCGGGGGCGGTCCCCGCTGAAGATAGCTAGCTAGAATTTTTTTCTGTGGGGTCCTGATGCCTGCCGGCTTCAGTCCAAATGGTGTTACCTGCTGCAAGAGCTGTATCTCGAAGTAAGATCTGAATGTATTACCATCAGATGCATTCTGGAGATGTGCAGCCCCAGAAGCAGACCTATTCCATATATTGTGGAGCTGCAGTAGGCTTCTGCAGTTCTTGGAAAAGATGGTTAAATTGTGTGAGGAGGTGGTGGGGGTGCCTTGCCAAGATCGCTGGCAAAATACCTGTTGGGCACCTCACATGGGCTCTGACAGGTCTTGAAATATCATAAGATGTGCTTGCAGGCAGTGTGGGTAGGGACAGAGAGGTTAATCCTGGCAAAATGGAGACAGACAGTGCTCCCCCTACTTGTAGGAGTGGATCCCAAAAAATGGGAAGGATGGTAGCCAATGAAAAGTTGATGTATATTTGCCGCAGATTGGCTGGAAAAATTTCACAGTGTCTCAGAGCCCTTCTTCAGTCATTCAGAGTGCCGGATCCCAGGCCTGCCTAAATTTTCAACCCCCCTCCCCCCCATTAACCGCAGCACTGGATGATTGATACATAATCAGAAATATGATAGCTCACACCATAAAATCCTCATTGTAAACCATTTGGGAATAAAGTCTGAAAAGGTTATGGTTGGTTTTCATTTTGTTGCATGCTAACTGATGTTTGATGCACTGACTGTCACATCCTTAGAGGATGTACTGATGACATTGTGCTACGTAATATCAGGAAACTACCAAGTGAGATTCCAGAAGGGAACTGATGAATATGTGTAATTTACGATGTCTAATGATATGAATTTACTTTAAGTTGTAATGCAAGTGAATTTTGTTGTTGTGGTTGTTTGGACCATTAAATATTTTAGTAAAAAAACTGTTATAAAAAAATGGATGGGTAACCCAGACTCTTCCATTTTCAGCTGAAAAAAGATGAGTTTGTAGCCAAACACAGCTGCAATGCGTAAATGAGCTGAGAGTACAAAAGGTAATGGCTGCGAATAACTCTTACTGCATGCATTTACCCTAGAGTGCTAAACATTAACTCTCACAAACCACTCCACTCTGTGGAGATCAAGCCAGCACAACGTAAACACGCACAGAAATAAATCAGAATAGTCTTATCAGCAAGCAGCTTTTTATTCTTTACATGATTCAGACAGGTAATCTTGTGCAGAGAAGGTAGTGTACATAGGCTCACCACACAAAAGGCAAAACTGGGTTTCGGCTGGGGGAGAGGGCATAGAAGATGAACTGTAGCTTGGTTCCAGACATCTGGAGCCAAGTTGCATTTAATAGAAGCATAGAAGTTGTCGGCAGATAAGGACCACTTGGCTCACTTAGTCTGCCCTAAATTCCCTACCCATAGTGCCCTACCTATAATTTCCTACAGTACCCTACCTATAATCTCCTATAGTGACCTACCTATAATCTCCTATAGTGCCCTACCTATAATCTCCTATAGTGCCCTACCTATAATTTCCTATAGTACCCTACCTATAATCTCCCTGGCATGAGGCAGCAGTGTGGTTAGGAACTGGTCTCCACAGAGTGGAGTGGTTTGTGAGGGTAAATGAGCTGTCAAGATAGACTGCCTAAAGACACATGGGGGATTTTCAAAAGGAGCAGATGAAGATCAGATGCAGAAAGGATCCAGAGTTTCTATGACAGTGTTCACAATTCCTGGCAGCTTGCATCCAGAAAATGTTGCATGCATGAAAACAATGGTGCATGCATCCAAAAATGGTGCATGCATTAACAAAATGTTTGTGAGACACACTCCAAGTTTTGTGTTCCAACTGCTAGCCCATCTAACAGATGGTCTAACAGTGCAGACTGAAGTCTGCTCTGAAACTATGGGTGGACAGATCCCATTTTAAAATATGGCTGGATGGATCCACTTTAAATAAGGGCAGATGGATCCAGTTTGTAAATACAGGTAACTGATCCCATTTGAAAATATGGGTGGGGGATCTCGTTTGAAAATACAGACAGATGAATCCCAGTTGAAGATACTAGGTGACCGATCCCATTTGAAAATATGGGAGAACTAATCTGTTGGTTACTGTTTTAGTGAGTTTTAAGTGGCAGATCAAGCCTTTGTGACCAGTGCTGAAACTGGAAGTTAATGTACATGCACTTCCAGTTTAGCACTCTCAAATTTGGCTGCCTGTGCAAGTGTTGGTGAGCACTTTAGATGAGGTGAGACTGGGCAGATGCAGTGTCTGCCAGTGTCAGCCAGAGAGGCCCAGGGGGCCAGGTCATCTAGTACATGGAGCCTCTACTACTGTAAGTGGGATTAATTTAAGTTCTGCTGTTTACCAGAGAGAAGCTGTTGGTTCAGATGGAGTTGTGCAGAGGGTGTAACTTGTATTATGCTGAGGATCTAGTGGTAGCTGAGTGGGAGGATAGTCTATTTCTCTGTGGTAGCTGCAGGTATATAGTAGAACTAGAGAAGGAAATCACATCCCTGAGAGCAGAGGCAATAAGGCTGAAACAAATAAATGAACTGAAGCACTGTAACTATATGGTACTGAAACTATTAGTGGATGAAGAGGATGAACAGAGTCCATAAGTTATAAATGAGGAGTTACCACACTCAAATAGGGCATGAAAAATACAAGAGTTTCTTACAGAGGAAAGTAATACTGCTCAACATAAGGAGGTTCAGGGAGAATAGGAAAAGGTGTTCAAGCCTGGACAGCAACCAGGAGCAATCAGACAATAACTAGATGGAGTGGACAACAGTACCAGGTAGAGAAGTACTAAAAGAAGAAGGAAGGCTGATCATCCTTTAATTCAACTGTCAAACAGCTATGAGGTACTTAGTGAGGGGAAGCAAATTGAGCCCAATCTGGAACAAATAACAAGCAATACTGGGGAACACCAAAATAGCATTGCCTAGTCAACAGGAAGATATGGGAGAAAGGAATGATAGGACAAAACATATTTTACTGGACAGGACCAGCCAATAAAGAGAGAAGTTATAGTACTTGGGAATTCAGTCTTGAGATACACCAGTTGAATTATATGTGAGGGCAACAAAGAAATTAAATTACACAGTCTGTTGCTTACTGGGTGCAAAATTGAGGGATATTAAAAACAACTTAGAGAGACTACTAAAAGGCGGAGGGGAAAAAACAGTGGTAGCCTTACATGTAGGTTATCAGTGATGAAGGCATGAGGGTAGATGAAGACATCGACCATTTTTTTCTGAAATAGGGGAAAGGCTAGAAAACAGGGGATGCAAAGTCAGTGTGTCAGAAATCTTACCTGTGCCAAGGTGGGACTAGGGAGACTGACATCAGGAAAATAAATGCCTGACTACATAAATGAGCAAAAGAAGAGAATCACATTTTTCAAATAAACTGGGATTTCCTCAATAGACTGAAAGGGGTATGTAGGAAGGATGGCCTTCATTTAAATAGGAGGGGGGCCAAACTCCTAGGAGGCAGATTGGGGAAGTCCATAAACATGGCTTTAAACTGAAAAAAACAGGGGGAAGTATGTAAAAACACTGTCAATGACCTGGATGGTGAGAAATCAAACAGGGTCATTATTGGCACAGGTATTATCAAGGTGGCAAATAGTAAGAGTGGGATTCCACCTCAAACGACATCAGCAGAACAAACAGAACTTAATAAGGGTTAGAAGAAGCTAAGCGGCACCTTAGCAAATGCTAGGAGTATGAATAACGAAATAGAATATATTTTATTGTCAGAAAATATGGACATTGCAGGTGTGACAGAGACATGGTGGACATTCTGAAAGAGCAGAGATATTACAGGTTGCACTCTATACTAGAAAAATAGAAATTATAGAACAGGAGGAGGGGAAGCCATTTACATCAAAAATGGTATTAAATGTAAAGAAATAAACTTTGACAATAGATTTGACCTGCTTGAAGTTGTGGATGTGAAAACCGACATTGGTCACATATTACCAGTATCATTAATAGTTCTATATAGGCTACTGGACATGGATAGTATAAGGGATCAGGCACTACCAGATCTATTAGAAACACTAAGTGACAAAAATAAATTTATAATGACTGGCGATTATAACATGCCAGGAATAGAGTGGCAGAAGCATAATGTCGAAACCGGCTTTGAAAAATAATCTGTGGCAAGAATTAATGATTTTGATTTACATCAGTGTTTACATCTAGAGATAAGGGATGCATCCTAGCACTGTATTAAACTTATGTGCTGCCACATCTGAATTACTGTTCTTCACTGTGCAGTCCATACCTCAGAAGAGATGTAATGAAGTTGGAGGGGGTCCAGAGACAGGCTGCTAAATTGATAGACAACATGCAGACAAAAAGTTATGATGAGAGGTTGACAGAGCTAAATCTGTATCCCTTGGAACTCTGGAGAACTAGGGGAGACTTACTCCTAATGTTCAGAATCACTAGAGACCCAGAACTAATGGCAGACTTAGGTATGATATACAACATAAGGGACAGCAACCTAAGAAGTCATACCTACTAACTTGCTCTAACCTACCCAAAAAGAAACAACAGACATTTTTTTCTATACACAAAGAATTATACCCATTTTGAACTCATTCCCTAAACACATAGTTGATGCCAATAATTCTGACACCTTCAAAAAAAATATTGATAAATATCTTCTGAACCTTGTGTAACCTAACTCCAGCTCACTGGAGATGTACTTATATGAGCCTTGGCCTTCTGTACATGTACAGGACCTCCTTGAGAATGAGCTTGCTCAACGGAGTCTTTCCTGCAATAAAACATCCAGTATTTCCTAGTATAAAGGAGCAACTAGAGGCAATGCCTTTCTGGATATTTTGATCACCAGTTCTAAGGAAACAACACTCAGGCGTACTGACAGGGAGCCAACTAGCAACAGTGACCATAACATGATTTTCTTGAAATACATAACATAGTGTATAAAGAAAAGAGGACAACAACTTGTTATGTCCTAAGGAAAGCAAGTTATAACATGATGCAACAGGAGCTAAGTAGATGGGAATGGAGAAAGCAAATAGGAGGAAAGGATGCAGACAAACAATGGGAAATAAACATAAAATACTGGGGCTTCTGACAAAATACATACCAATCAGGAAAAAGTATAGTGGGAAGGGAAAACTACCAAAGTGGTGTACCATGAAGGTCAAGTTCAGTTCAAGTTTATTTCACCAGGAAGACTCCGTTGAGCAAGCTCATTTACAAGGAGGTCTTGCTTTAGGATGCCACAATAAAGTACAAATAGTACATAGTAATAAACATTAGGAGAGCTACAGAAAAACAGAGCACAGTTACAGTAAGTGCATGTAAAATACAGTTCAGACATTGAACGGAGAGGATTTACATTCGAGCTAGATCTGGAATACAAC
This sequence comes from Neoceratodus forsteri, assembly GCA_016271365.2. Classification (NCBI taxonomy): domain Eukaryota; kingdom Metazoa; phylum Chordata; order Ceratodontiformes; family Ceratodontidae; genus Neoceratodus; species Neoceratodus forsteri. The sequence continues at coordinate 546,302,872 of CM057450.1, read as the reverse complement.
AGTAGTGATAACTATAATACAAAAACAAGGCGGTGAATTAGGACTAAAAAATTATACACAATACAGTAGGATGGATCAACAGCTAGGTCAGCTGCAGTGAGGTAGGGTGGGTGACCCTGGATTGGGGAGATGGTGGATAAGTGCTGACTATAAGTTAATGTCATCATACAGGACAAGCGGTGAGTTATTTTTTGTGGTAATGACATTCTTCCTTGAGGGAGCTGTTAATACGAGTTTTGGCCATTTTGAATGAGACTAATTCAGCGAGTTTGAAGGAGAATTGTAATTTATTCCAAATAAAGGGAATGACGTAGCTGATGGCTGCTTTACCATAACGAGTGCAAAATTTTGGTGTGTCTAGTAGAATGATGGAGTTTTTTCTAAGAAAATAACAGCCGTACGAGCGGCTATATTTACTTATTTATTTATTTATTCAATTTTGGTAACCGGGTAGGCCCACTGAGCCCTGAAGATCTTTTTTTCAGGGGTGACATGGTTTGATCCGGGGTAGGGATGAGATGTAATGTGGAAGTCTGTTCAGAAGCGATTTATAGGCCCAAAGGCAGCTATGGAGTATCCTTATAGTTGTAAGGGACGACCAGTTTACAGCTGAATAGAGGGCACAGTGGTGAGTCCTCGAGGGGGCATTAAGTATAAAATGGATGGCCCTGTGGTAGAGAGTATCTAATTTGTGAAGATAAGTTGCTGGACAGCTGTTATATAAGATGTCCACATAGTCTACTGGGGGAGGAAGGTTTTACATGATGAGGGCGAGTACCTTATTGCACCGCTCACATAGAGCGACACACAAACTGCCTGCAACAAAATGGCGACTAACATTTACAGAGACCACCGCAAACAGTGACAGTCCTTGGGAACTAAATGTATCTTTTGTTTTTTGTGGGGGGCACCACCCAGTCTAAAGATTCTCAACTCCAGGAGGAGCAGACTTAGAAAAAAATAAAAACTCCCCCTGGACACAAAACAGTTTCCTGCATTGGATTCCGAACCTGGCACCACACACTCCAGAGGCAGTGGCTCAAGCCACCACACCACACAACCAGCTTGGCAGGGCTTGGCCAAATATTTATTTTTATCCCCTGTTCTCACTAGTGTAGCGCGTATCCCTCAGCGCTACACTTGCTTTATCTATTTAGTGCTCTTTTTCCATAATCGCTCTACATGGAAGCTGTATTATTGAGTCACTCATATTGATGATCTCAATAATACTCACTCATATGTGGTGCCACCTGGGAGGAAGGTGGCTTGTATAAGCCTTTTTCTGACTTCCGTGGGAAAAAGTGTTTTGTTCCTATAGAAAATGCCAAGCCTGATTCTTAATTTTTTTGCAAGGTTCTTGAGATGAACAGTGAAAGAGAGTTTATTATCCAGTCAAAAGCCTAGGTACTTGAATTTATCTGTAATCTTAAGTGAGTCCTCTAAGAGGGTTATAAATGGGACTAGGGTTTTCTGCATGTGTGATATGGATGCGGGTAGGAAATACATTGCCTTTGTTTCATATGCATTACGCAACAATTTGGAACCTATGAGGTTCAGCTAGAGCTGGTTAAAGTCAGATTGCAATTCCGTGACAACATCTGCCAAGGATGATTTTGAGAGATAGAGGACAGTGTCATCTGCAAAAAATGGCAACTTGGCCTTATGGATATTATTGCTTAAAGAGTTAATGTACATAGAGAAAAGGAGGGGGCCTAATATGGATCCTTGAGGGACGCCTCTTTGGAGTGGAAGGGGGGAGGATAATAAGCAGTCAGATTTGATGCACTGGACTCTGCCTTTTTTAACTTGAGAACCAATTTATGGTAGCACTATTGAGGCTGAAAGAGCTAAGACTTAACAGCAGGAGGTTGTAGTCCACAGTGTCAAATGCTTTGCTGAGGTCTAGGAAGATGGCACCAGTCGAATGTTTGTAGTCTAATGCAGTGAACCAGTCTTTTGTCACTTTTACTAATACAGATATCATGCTGTACTTTTGTCTGAAGCCTGACTGGAGTGGGTTGAATAGGTTATTGGTTTTGAGGTAATCTCTTAGTTGGGTGTTAATCAGTTTTTCCAGTAGTCTAGATAAGGTGGGTATAAATAGACCTATAGTTGTTTGGGTCACTTTGGTCACCAGATTTGAATACGGGCAATATGTGAGCAGTTTTCCAGCTTGTAGGAACATTGCTACTGGCAATTGACAAGTTGAATAGGTGGGTTATTGGGGCTGTAAGGTGGTAGGTTCCTAGTTTCAGGAAGTATGGGTCTATACCATCTGCTCCGGAACTCTTATTGGTGTCAACATTTTTTTTTCACAGGTCCTTAACCTGTTTAAAGGTTATGCGTGGAAGACAGAAGTAGTCCTGGGATGGAGGACATTTAGGCATGTAGCCCATGGGAGGGACGCCCATCAGCTTGGAAGCTGGGGATGAGTCAAAGGCTAAACCAGCTGTTGTGAAGTGTGAATTAAATGTTTTGAGGATTAATCTTTGGTCAGATATTATTGATCCTAGATTAAAAGATTGATCAATAAAAAAGGAGGTTATACTAAAAAAATGAAAGTTACAAATAATGACCTAAAACACACACATATAATGAGGTCAAGAAGCATTGCAAGAGGGAAATAAAGAATAGTAAGGCAACACTGGAGGAGGACATTGCTAAGAATGCATCAAACAACTATAAGGACTTCTATTCTTCTATACGAGGAAAAAGAAAGGTAACAGGAAATTAGGTCCATTAAAATATGGGTAAACAATAACTAGCAGTAGTAAGATGATGACAAACAAGTTCAATAGTTACTTCTGTATGGTGTTTAAAAAAGGCATGGGAACACCACATGTGATTCTTGTTGCAAACTTACTGTAGATCGCCAAATAGACCTTGGAGAGGTTCATAAACTATTACAAAGTATACGCCACAATAAATCAGGAGGCCCTGATGAAATTGATCCCTGAACACTCAAAGTATTAGCAAAAAGGTTATGTTAACCAATTGCTATGTTGTTTAATAATACCCTAAATTCTGGTAAATAACCTCATATTGGAAAGATGCCATAATGGTTCCCATATATAAGAAATAAGCAAAATCTGAATGGAGAAGTATAGATCAGTGAATCTAATATCAATATTGGGTGAAAAGATAGAGAAAGTCATAAAAGGGAAGTTGGAAAAATGGTAAGCAGACAGTAATATTACTGATTAAACACAACATGGGTTCACACAAGGAAGATCATGCCTAATGAATTTAATAAACTTTTACAAGCCAGTAAGTAAAGCACTTGATGAGAGCAAGGCAGTGGATGTATTCTACTTGGATTTTTCAAAAACATTTGATACTGTGTCCCATACAGACTTACTAAATAGATTGCATAATACAGGGACCCCAGGTAGCTTACATACCTAGATTAGGAACTGGCTGGTGAAAAGAAGACAGCAGGTAAGGGTAAATGGCGAGATGTCTGAATGGGCAGAGGTAACACGTGGAATGCCAGAGGGTTCAGTGTTGGGCCCTGTGTTGTTCAACTTCTACGTGTGAGATTCATGCAGTGGAATACAAGGCTGGGGGGGCAATATTTGACTCAGACACTAGTATTAAGAAAATGCAGGAAGGACTCAATAGAGTGGCAAGTTGGACACGTAAATCTGAAATGAGTTACAACATAGCCAAATGCTCAGTTTTACACTTAGGGAAGAGAAACCCAAGAGCCACGTACACAATAGACAACATACCCCTACGAGCCTCCACAGAAGAAAAAGATCCAGGGTTCATAATATCAGAAAGTTTCACGTGGGACAAACAATGTGAAACCATTATTAAAAAATTTGTTCAAATTATGGGATGTATCCTGAATAATATAAGAAGTAGGAGAAAGGAAGTTATGTTGCCCTTGCATCAATCACTTGTCAGACCTCATCTGGAGTACAGTGGTCAACTCTAGTGTCCCCACACTAGGAAAAATATTAGTAGACTGGAGGGGATGCAGAGATTTACCCAGAAAAAATAAAGGAATGAGGAACTCAGCCTCTGAGGAAAGAGACTAAATAAGCGAAACTTGTTCACATTGTAGAGATGAAGAGAAAGGGGGGACACAATATTAACATATACAGCAGTCTGGAATCCAAAGCTACTGGAGACAATGAATTTGAAAGAGAGCTATGGTATGAGAGGACATACTGTATGCTAAAATTGACTGGGGACAAACCCAACACCAATCCAAGAAAGGGATAGTTTACAGAAAGAGAGGTTTCTAGATGGAACAGCTTACTGGAAGAAGTTGTATGGACTAGGAACCTAGAAATGTTCAAAATTAGACTAGAAAAATACATGGGAAATAACATGGCCAAAACATCCATAATGTCTCCTCTAGCCTGCAATTTTTCTTATGCTCTTATGTTTAAAAATATGGGCAGACAGATCCCATTTGAAAATACAGGTGCATGCATCTGATTTGAAAACACACACAGATGGTTCCCATTAGAAAATACAGGTGGAGGGCTGGATTAAGGCATAGGCAACGTAGGCCCAGGCCTATGGCCCAAGCCTGCCGGGGGTTCCCCAGCAATCCCCAAAATGTATTTACTATATACCCTTTTCTTTCTGTCTGAACTGTATTTTTTGTAAAGGACTTAGCTGCTGAGCAATCTAAGCAATGCAGGGGATGAACTGTGATGTATTACTCTCGCTTCTCTGATTAAGTGTTAAGTATGGCTGATAGCTTCAGGGGCGCTTGCCAGGCTGACCTTTATGTTGTAACCAGACCCATTTCCTTTGCTTTGTCTCCCACCTCCTGGTATTCCACATGGGGAGAAGTGGCTAGAAAGCTCCCTGCCCCCCAACCCCAACTGGTGTTTCTGATAGGAAGAGTGCTGGGACGAATCATAAATGAGGGCCCCCCAAGGTAGGTTGTTCACTACTTGCCTTGTCTTGTGCATGTGTATTGCAAAGCCTGTTCCAAGTTCCAGGTGCCTCTCATTAACACAGGGATGTTATGTGACTTGCCCTGGCCCTGGGTCACATAACATACAGGTAGAGGTTGTGGTTCACAAATCCAGGTGTTCTGAGCCTACATGTTTTCCAGGTTCTCAGCTTGGGGCTCTAACCACTAGACTATACTGCCCAAAGTACTACTTCATTTTGATGCTCCATGACTGCAGGTGGATTAAGCCTAGAGGTTAGAATAACGAGCTGTGAATGAACATGGTACATCCTGCAAACCTGCATTTGATTCTCACAACCTCCACTTGCAGACTGTGATATTTTGAGCAAGTCTTCTAACGACCTCAGTGCTCCTGGGCCACCTCTGAATATAAGCACTTGTGCCTCGTGGGCCTTACTTGGTTCACCAAAGAATTAAAAAAATGCAGTTCTCCTGTCAGGGAAAATTAGTAGGGGGTTCCTAGCTGAATTTAGGTTGGAGTGATGAGTGTCACAAAAATGATCATAAAAGTTATGAATAAAAGAAAAAAAAGAAAGCTGAATTTTCTAAGTCCCTCAACAATACTATATTGCAGTTCACAAACAGAATGGCTAACGTCGATCTTTACTACCACCCACAAAACCACATTTTAATGACACAAAGTAGTGAAGAGGCTACAGTGCTATAGATAGGCTTGCAATGCCATTAGGGGTAGAGGTGACCATTATATTTGGCACTGCAGCTGGTATAAGTTTGCCAGATCTAATCTACTTAGAACTGTATTTCAGAAAAAACAGGTAGATCAACTGGCTTTGGACCGAGCAGTTCTATCGGAGATTCTTTTTTAAGCAGAAGACAAGTCTACAATAAAAGCTCTGGCAAATTTCTTTGTAACAACAGATAGAATTGGGAAACAAAAAACTAGGAACTAATCTTAGTATAAAGCAATCCTGAAGTTGTGCAATATTTACAGACTAGGGTTTAGGAAATGTATTTATTTATATATTGTTGTGTATGTAATTATGTGTTTTTTTAAACATGGAAATATTTATTTATCGTATTTTTCTATTTGTAAGTCATTTTAATGACTAAATTGTCAAACAATAAACTTACTTATATTTGTTTACTTTGCAAGCAATTGCACATGTTTTGGGGCTATATACATACAGTACTACCCCCCCCCCATTATATACAGTTGCCTGCAAAGTAAACAAATAGCATTAAATTTCATTTTTTTTTCTTTTACCAGGAAAAGCTCCGCTGAGCAAAGCTCATTTGCAAGGAAGTCCTGATTAGGGCAGTACAGTACAGAAATATCACAGTGATTACAAGGATGTAAGATAATGAATAGGACACAATTTACAAGCAGCATACAGTCTGATAACTCAAATAAAGGTACGCAGCAACAAAAATACAATATAATATAAAACATAATATAATAAGATAGCAAGGTTGTTGCAGTTGAGATAACGTTTAAAACAGCAGTTAATCTCAGGTTATATAAACTCGAGACTTTGCAGAAAAAGTCAGGTAGATGTTGTGGTACTTCACGTCTAAGAGATTTGTAGGACTGTAAATATATGTTTTTTAGTCATCTAGTGGTGAGGGGAGGTCAACCAACAAATGCATACAGGGTGCAGTGGTGGGTTCTTGCAGGCAGCCCAGGGATGTATTTCAGTCCCCTATGATAAAAGGCATCCAATCTGGCAAGCTGGCCAGCCGCAGCACCTCTGTACACTAAGACCCTGTAATCAAGCAGGGGTTAAAAAACAGAGTTTTGACTAGGGTTTTATGGCCATCCAGAGGTAGACTGAACTCATTTCTATAATTAAAGCTCAGCCTTGGCTGCAGCGTCTTACATAAATTTTCAATATGATTACTAAAAGAAAGCTGACTAACTACTGTAGCCATAGCCACACTCCTATGCATTTGAAATTCTCTACTAGCTCCAGTTTAGGAGAGGAAGAATTCCGAAGGGGGTGGGTTGCCGGTTGGCTGCTTGCTGTTAGGGGCCAAAATTATGTTCTTTGTTTTGGCAGCATTAAAAAGGAGTTCAGAAGTTTCAGTTCAAGAATATTGAAAGCGGACTGGAGGTCATTTAAAGCGTCTAGCCTATTGGGTCTAATTGCATATAGCACTGTGTCATCCACACAGCAGCGTAGTTCAACATCCCCAGTATCATCTCCTAGATGAATGGTATATATGGTGAACAACAGTGGTCCAAGGACAAGCCGTTGTAGGTCTCCTTTGGAAATTTGTGAGCAGGAGGAGAGTAGGCCCTTGGATTTAAGTTGTTGTTGTTTACCCATCAAGTAATTTTTGAACCAGGGTAAAGCATGCTGACCAATACCAACAAAAGACAATTTCCGCAGAAGTATTTGATGATTGACAGTATCAAAAACCTTACTAAGGTCAAGAAAAATGGCAGCTGTTATAAGCTTTTTGTGTTACGGGAAGAGAGCCAATCATTAGTCAATCTGATGAGTGCGCAGTAGTAGTACTGTGTAGAGCCCAGATACCAGATTGTGATGGGGTAATTGAATAATTACTAGTAAAATACTCCTGAACCTGTTTATTAACTAACTTTTCCAAGGTCTTAGCTAGGACAGGCAAGATTGATATAGGCTAGTAGTTACTTGCCATAGAGTGATCACCAGCTTTGAATAGTGGAATTAGATGAGCTGTTTTCAAAAGTGTGGGAGTTTCATGGCTAGTTAGGGAGAGATTAGGGATGCTGCTAACCCCGATCATTAAAAGCCTATCTACAGCACTGCAACCCCTTTTCTATGTGGTTTTGTGGGTGGGGCTGTATCAGGAAGCAAGACTGTAAGTACAGTAAGTTAAGTAACATAAGAAAGGTGGCCATCATGTATGCTGAGAGTAGCCCTGCATATACAGTGATCCCGCGAATATCAACCAAATGTTGTTAGTACAAAATGTTAGCAATTCTATTGCCCCTTATTATCCTGCACCCTTGGTTATTAGCCCAATTTTTCTTGTATGAAAATGGTTGGATAAACAAGGGTACACTGTAGATCATCAGACTGAAATCAAACAGTATGTGACCCTTGGTGGGGAAGGGAGCAGAGAGAACAGTGTTGCACTGTTGCTAATATGATTTTGAGAGAGGGGAACAAAAGTGTAGGAAGTGCAGTTTGTATACTATTGCCTGTAGTGCTTTACATACAAACTGTACCCTAACTTGGGATGCAGTTTGTATATATATGGATTTCCAAGGTGTCACAGTCTGTGAGAGAGTCCCTTTGCAGCAAAGGGGGCATGGTCGTGACAAGGTGGGCCCTAGGCTTCTCTTGGGCCTATTGGCCTGGGTTGCCTTAATCTGGCCCTGGGTTGACAGATTCTATTTGAAAATATGGGAAAACAGATCCTGTTTAAAAATAAAGGCAGATGGATCCCATTTAAAAATACAGGTGAAAAGATCCCGTTTGAAAATACATGTGGATGGATCCCATTTAAAAATACAGGCAGATGGATCCTGTTTGAATATACAGGCAGGCAGATCCCATTAAAAAAAAAAACAGGCTGATGGATCCTGTTTGAAAATACAGGCAGACAGATGCCATTTAAAAATACAGGCAGACAGATGCCATTTGAAAATACAAGCAGACAGATGCCATTTGAAAATAATGCAGACAGAACCCATTTAGAAATACAAGCGGACAGATCCTGTTTGAAAATTCTGCCCAGCGGGTGAGATTTTCAGAGGCCCTGTGTCCATTTTTAAGATGTGAGTGCGGAAATCCACCCTGAAGTTAGACCACAAAAAGTTGGTCTAACTCCTAGGATGGAATTCTGCAGTTGCATCCAAAAAATGGATGCGAGTCCTGCAGTTGTGGCAGAATTGTTGCAAAAGCGTCCAGATGTCAGTGAATAGGATGTAGGCATCTGGAAGCGTCTGAATAGATGCAGCATGCATCTGAAATACAGATGCAAGTGCAGCATCTGCCCCTTCGAAAACCCCGGCCACTGTACTTTATCTTTGGTAGTTTTTTATTTTTTTGTTCAGTGTTCCTCCTTTTATCTCTGCCCCCATGATCAGGGTCACCATGGTTGTGCACCTTTCTTCTGGTCAGGAGGGTGGAGGAGTGGCTGCCTAAATTGATACCAGTGCCAATCCTTGGTCAGCCTGCGGGAGGTGGATGAATGCCAGGCTTACCATTGCCTTCCCCTGTCTGGGAGCAAAGTGCATCACTTCTGCGATGCACTCAGCCTTCCTCCCACTCCCAGAGCGGCGTCAAAACTCACTGCTGCCACACCACTGGGTTGGCCATTATGTGTAGGTCTTCTGGGCAGCCAGGTGTATTGATGATCCAGCTCCTTGTCTTCTGAAATGGAAGGGGCAGGGGTCATTACTATTATTAGTGTTCTGCCAAGCAGGCCTACACCACAGTGGAGCTCTGTGTCTCTTGTTGTCCCTTTAAAAGCTAAATCCGGCAAGAATGTGGCCTGAAACTGCACTGAGAATCCTCATAGAAACAGGACTTAGAGAGGGAGGCAACCCTGAGCAAAACCTGCCAGGTAAACATGCAATGTGTACTCTAGATATGGCTTACCAGCGATAAACCCGCCTCCTGCCTGAAGAAGCCAGAACAGAACAAGCAAGCAGACGGCACCAAGGATAGGAACAATCCATCAAAATTGAAGCCCTTTCAGAGCCTAGGTGAATCATTAACCAAGCACAAGCTGTACTCCTATTCCAGTGGCCTGCTGTTCTCACGTACAAACAGCAAATCAGCTGCTGTGGGGCTGGGTGGCACAGAACAGTCTGAGTATAATTAGCAGAGATATCTCCCTGGGAATGGGTGGTGCACTAAGTGAATGGCCACATTAGTTTTTTGCTTGATGTGTGCGGATACTGTCCAGTGGTGTTTGCATAATGCCAGATAGTGTAATTTGTTGATATATTTAACTAAAAATGTTCTGAACTTTAGAAAGCTTGTGTATAATTCCATCTTTGTACAAAACACTTGTTGGTCCAATAAAAGGTATCAAACCTTCCAGCGTCTCCAAACGTTAGGTAGAATATTTGTTTTCTGATCAAACTATCTGACATCTGATGCACCCAGTATGACTGTTCCCCTTTAGTTATTTATGTTTACCCACACTACTTGATATCTTATCAGACCAAGGGTTTATACATGTCCACACAGTATACCATCATCAGCAATCTGTGGGTGGCTGTCCATTGTGATTCATATGCACTGGGCTTTCCCAAAGGGTTGTGTGGAGATTTCTTTTTTTTAATTTTTAATAAACATTTTTAAATAAATTGTATACAATATTATCTCATGTAAGGAATAAACCATGGTTGGATGTGAAGTAATATTGGAATAAATGAATGACCTGACCTTCAGCCACCCAGGAGGTGACGTCATTACAGAACTGACACATACCCAGAGTGGATTATTACATTTATAGTATTTGTAAAATGATCAAAAGTGTTATAAGCCAAAATAATAATATGTTATTATATCTGCATACACATATTACACTGGTAGTCAGGTAAAAAGGAAAATTTCATTAGAAGCCAATCAATAGAGGTTCTGCTTGTCAATGATCAATCTTATATATTCCTAAATATCAAGTGATACAAGTGAGGAATGTTTGGGACGAAGACATTGGGGAATTGGGTGACCACCGGTCTGTGTAGTAAGGTGAGAATGAGAAGAAGAAATCAAATATTGTCCAGCTGCCTCTTGCAAGAGTGGGGGGTTATCTCTGGACTAGGACCAGGGGTACCGGAGATCCGGGGTCTTCTCTGTATGGCATATGGAACTTTCACTTAACAGAGCTTACGGCTGGCCCATTGGTGTGTGATGCCAGTGATCTGGGTTTGGGAACAAGCTCAGATCACCGGGGGTCAGCTGGGGGAAGGGGAATGAGCATCAATCTGTCAGCCAGGTAGTGGGTGCAAAAACAGTTAGGGGCTTCGAGCAGGGCTGGGATAGAATGAAGGGTATAGTTATTGTTCAGAGTGACAGAATCAAGGAGGAGAATGGCAGGGAGGACAGGGAGGGTTTGTACCCTGGAGGAACAATAGGTTCCCAGGCATATAGGGAACTCGGGCAGACTGGATAGAACCACTGGTCTTTTTCTGCCATCATTGTCTATGTTTCTATGTCCCGCAGGATACTTTCCTTCTCTGGGGAGAATGGGTTCCTGTCTTCCACTACAATACTGCCACCGGAGTGACCACAGGTGGCAGTGAGGATGGAGAACAGCGAGGTGGGTAGGGGCTTCATAAGATGCTGGAATGTTACCATGGCTTAGACAAGCACAACTTCCGAGGCATCATGGCACTGTGGAGCTTCTAGTGGACTGGCCAGAACAAGGAAAATGGCACCCATCCTCGAGGATGACAGACCTCAGTATATCTGGGGCTCCACTCCTCTGGCTAGATGCACACATCCTGACATGCACAGTGTGTTCAAGGATAATTCCCTCACCCCAACCCTGCCCAGGGGTAATCTGAAGGAAGTGGGGAGGAGGCAGCATACTGGTATGGTGTGAGTTCTCCAAGGAGATACCCTGGGGATCTTGAAGGAACATCAAGGACCAGAGACAAGAACGGGGCATAGAGACAGAATAAAAAAAAAAGCTTGTTGGGGATGGTGAGGGGGTCTCTCTCGGTCAAGCAACAGTAATGCCGTTGTTGGGGGTGGGGGGGTGAACAGAAGCTGCCTGTGACTTCTTAGCCTAATACTTACTTATGGCACTGTAGAGATGGGATAAGACCTTGTACAGACCTCCTGACCACCACCACACACAACAAGCAAAGTAACTGTGAGCAGCAAAGAAAAGAAAGCTTAAAGTAAGGGGAGACTAGGGTTGGGGAGGGCTGTTCACCAGGCCCATAACAGCATGTTGCTGGGTAGGGGGAAGTTTTCAACTTTTAGTCTTGGATCTGGATATGGAATCGGAATTCTTGAATCAGACTCTGATTCTGACCCTGATACCTTAATTGGTGTTGGAGTCAGACTCAGATGTTCCAATTATCTGACACGTACATGACAGAGCAGCAGATTTTGAGCACCCATAGTAGAACTGCACCATGATGAGCTAACAAGTGAAACCCACTGCAGCCACACCGTGTCTGGCTACAGGGAGTTTCCAGGTACCTCCACTGGTATCTCCCAGTCTGCAGCATCCTGCCTGCTGAACCAGTTCCTAACCAAACTGCTGCCTCATAATGGGGAATTCATCACATTCCCCAGCAAATTCCAGGGAGAACCGCAACCATGCAGCTGTTTTATCAGGTTGCGAACCTACCATCAGCACTAGATGCCAGTGATTGCACTCATGTTGTCATCTGTGCACCACCTGATATGGGCAGAGACCTACATTAACTGTGAGGGGTACCACTTCATCAATGCCCAGATGGTGTGTGTTGCCACAGGGCACATAATCAGTGTCCTCCTAGCCCAGTTCCGTGGAGGTGCCCATGACACCTTCATCTGGCACAGTGACACTCTGCACCAGAGGTTTGAGCAAGGAGACGTCCTGAGTGGGCCCCTCATTGGTAAGTACTCACCATAACCCACAAGGCAGAATATAACTGACACAGATAACAATGACCAATGGATGTTCTCTACACAAGGGACAGTGCATACCCCGTGTCCCTGGATGTTGACACCTGTTCTGCATCCTGGATCCATTGCACAGGACATGTACAGTGTGGCCCACATAGCAGCCTACAGCATCATTGAGCGTGTCTTTGGCACACTCAAGATGCAGTTCCGATGCCTTGACCAATCTGGTGGTTCCCTACAAAATGGCCCACACAAGATCTGTGGTGTTTTCCTTGCCTATTGTATACTACACAACATGGCATTACAAAGTGGAATATGTCTGCTGGCCCCAGAGAGAGTAACTGTCCAGCAGATGTGGAGCCACCAGACCAGGGGGTACAGAAGCAACTCAATAGGCTAAACACAAGGCTGGCGAGGTCGCAGGACTACAGAGCAAGGCCAATCGCAGAGCATTTTGGACCCTGACAGTAAGTACACAGCAGACATGAGACAGTAATGATGTAATGGAAATGTATTCAATGATAAACATAAAATGGATGAAATGGCAGAATAAAAAGATTACATAACTTAACGAACAGTCATAAACATAGGATAGTTAAAAACATAGGTAAAGAAGGCCAACCTGGCTGCCTGGGGACAGGAATGTCTGGTGAAATACATAACAGCAATAAATATAATACAGGAACCAAGAGGCACGGGGTCATTCTGTTGCAAGAAAAAAACAGTGCCGCTAAAAACGCTGCAGCCATACAGCACCAACCACAAACGGAGTTGGGCAAAATACCGACCTGTCGGGAACAGCGCACCCATTGGAAACAATGGGTGTTTACATTTTTTTTTAGGGGGGCTTTGCCCCCCTGCCCCCCCACCAGTGGGGGACTTCACCCTCCACACACCCTGGAACTTAAATAACTAAGAGGGGGAAGGGACTTCAGGGATGGAGAGAAACTCTGGAGGAGGGGGAAGTCTTTTTTTTAAATCACCAGAAAAAGTTGTAGCAAGGGAGAAAGTGAACCATTGTCCCAGGTCTCTCGAATGTGCCGTGTGCTGGTGGCCTAGCCACTCCACCACAGGAGGAGTGGCTCAACCAGACACCCAGCACACGGCAACTTCTCCACTCTTCAGTCCAGTGTACAGTGACAGGGGTAGCGGTATTCCCCTACTGCTGTTCTACCCCTCTCACTGTACATACAGGCACTGTCAATACAGTGCAATTAATACTGTGCTGACTTACATGCATGGTATTGACCCGGTAATGTACCAAGAAGTGCAGGCTACTGTTGGGGGAGCTTCTACTGTCCCCCACCTGGTATCTGCATGCCTCAGACATGGGCATAGTGTGCCCTGTGCACAGGTGTTGGTTGCAGTGGGAACAGCCATTCCTGCAGTTGGGACTGCCAGGCAGGAGGGGCCTGCATGTCCACACCCTATAGGATAGTGGCCAGAGAGAGAAAGGTGTCCCATGGCCTGGGGTCTTAGGGTGTGCAACCCATGCCCCAATGTTGAAGGGGGTGTGTGGGGTGTATAGTGTGTGCCCCCTCACATGCTGTGGTGCATATGCCACGAGGTGTGGACAACCTCTGGGGTGTGCCGTGGGGCAGAAGAGGTAGCAAGATGCCATGTTGGGCCATGTCCATTTGTTTATTACAGTGGTCATATGTTGTGATGTGGCATCTGCTACATCAGCCAGTCCAGTCTCCATTGTCCCCTGCAGGGAGGCCATGCCCTTGGTCAGTGACCCTTGCAGGGAAGCCATGCTCGCCATCATGGATTGCTGCAGTGCAGTACGGTGGGCAGCAGACCACTTTTCTTGGTCTTGCAGCTGAACCCGCAGGTGCCTTACCTACAACCGGATGCCCTCATGGGTAGCAATGGCTATCTGCAGCAGGTGCCAGTTTGCTGTAGCTTGCTGTCTGCAGTGGCTCAACAGTTGTATGGGGTCTGATGCACCTGAGGGTGTTCTTTTGGCCTAATGGTAGCCATGGCCAGTCCAGTGGCCACTGGCATGGGAAAAGTGGCCCAAGGGTAAAAGTCAGTGGATGATGGCTGGTCATCCTCATCATCAACCTCCTTTTCCACCTCTTGGCTGAAGGCCTCCAGCGTGGCCACTCCAATGCCCTCAGACATCTGCTCCCCTAGTCCTATCAATGGTCCAGGGATGTTAGTTTTGGTCCCCCTCCATAGCTACTTCCTCCTCCACTGGGTCCAGGATATAGCGCAGGCTCTGACATGACCATGGTGTGTGGGATGAGTCCTGGTAGGTCATCATTATCATTACCCCATCCTCTGCACTGAAGAGTGACCTTGATGTGGAGAAATGAAAAAGGCACATGTGAGTAATGCATGTTGCCTTGACATGTGTGCCAAGCCAGCAATGTGAAAATGATCATACCCATGTCACCTGTGCAGATACAGGCCCTATCATCCCCAGTGCTGTACGCATTATGCATATCACCTCTGATCCAGTGTGCACCCAGAAAACACAAACAAGGGAGAAGTAAATAGGAACACCCCTTACTAGTGTGACATTTACCACCCCAACAGTACTGTGCCAGTCAATGTCAATGCCATTTGAAGAAAAAAAAGGTCACTCACATTTCTGTGAGGGGCTGAATTCACTCTCGAAGTCATCCCCAGGACCCCTTGCATGGCTACATGCTGCACCATGTTGGCCAGACCTCCTTGCTCGCTGACAGGGCTGGAGCATGGACAGTCAACCTCTGTGACCTGCAGATTGGAACAGATCTGTGCCAGCCTCTCCTTGCTGCACACCCTCATGCTGCTTTGTGCTTTGGCACTACTGCACCATGCAGCACAGGTGCCCCTCGGCATTCACTGCCGCCTCTGTCACCTCCTTCCAGGCCTGCTCCTGCTCAGTCTGTGGAGCCTTATGTCACCCTAGGATCTCTTCTCTGGCTTGGGCCAATCCGTTGCTGCTGTTTGGTGAACTTTGGTCTCCTTCTGCAGTCATGCTGCTCTGTAGAAAGGGTGCAGACTGTCAGTCATGAGCACTATTGTGCTCCAATGCATAACAGTCCCCTGTGGACAGACCTTACTGAGAAAGCAAGAAAAAAACACTAACACCTAACAGTCTGCATTTCCCATATTCAGCCTGTGTGAATGTGTGGTGCCAGTTGCTCTCATTTATGTGCTTAGGGCTGTGTGGATACTCAAATGAATGAACGCATTCTGGTAATGACATGCAAAGCAGCTGGCAGCACCTGGGCTGTGTAGTGAGGTAATTTGTATAATCCATCTCAATATTGTGATTTAACGATGTATGCTAATGCCACTGTGCTGTGCTATTGGCATGTTCCCGTGCAAAAGTGTGCTGTATGGACATGATGTCATAGTGCAGCATGGGATACAGCATGATGACGTGCATGGTACATGACATCAGTATTGTGTGCATGCACAATTGTGGGGGATTTCCAAGGGCCACCACCATAGGAGTATAGCCGAGTGGGTCCAGGAGCCTGTGGTGCCTATTCACGCACCCATACTCACACACTCTTGTGCTAGGGATCCACTTTGGGACCCAGGTGGACATCCAATTGGATTATATGCTCACCTGGGTCCACAGCTCCACCCTGCAGAGTCCTGTGCACTGGAGTGACAGAGCTGTGGACTGGTGGTGGCCACTGCTGAATATGGCTAGTGCGCACCTGTCTGCAGGTGCGGAGTTACGTGGTCGGGAGATGTGCCTCCGGCGTGTATTTCCCTCCCAGTAGTGCATAGGCCCCATGTCCTTAATTTCCAAATGTATCTGTACATGGAAAATCAGGCAGCCATCAATGCCCTGCAGCATCCAGCTTTGCAGTAGTGTTAATATAGGTGAGTGAAGTGTTGCCAGCCTTCACTGTAAACTTTGCTATGGACAGATAATCATGATATTGATTGATGACAATGTATTGCAATGCCAAGGACTCTAACTTGTTCACCTGGTAGTTCTTCTCAGATGATGACAAATTCCAACTGGTCAAAGCAACAGGTCATAGTCCTTTGGGATGCTTTTGGTATGATATGACACCCAGTCTACATATGCTGACACCAGTGTGAAGAATGTATGGCTTGGTTGCATCCATAAACGTTAACATAGGAACTTTACTCAATTGTTTTGTTTCATACAGATTTTTATCCTCCTTCTTCCAGGCTACCCCCTTCAGGTCAACCCCCCCCCAACCCTGTCACTTGGCTCCACTGGGATTTACCTTATGCCGGTGTCCTCTGTCACAAGACAGTAGCGTGTGTCTGGCCACCAGTGCAGGGCATACGAGGGGTCAGTCATCATCCTGTCTCTGTTTTGTTTTCCTCCCATTTTCTCCCTGTTACTCCCAAAAGCTTCTGCAGTGCACAGTCAAGCATGTGCATGGAGGCACGCATGCACGTCAGAACTGACAACGGCCCTGCTCCAGCCACCTGGCATAGCACCAGACCCCTATTTGCCTGATGCCACCACCAAGCCTCCACTTGGTGGCAGCCAAGAGATGGGAAGGCCTACCTTGCCAATCTGGGAGAGGAGAACTGCCTGACAGCTGCTCCATCTACTCCCAGCTCACCCCCCGCTGACTACCAGCAGCCGCTGATGTGATGAGAGGTAAGGCATCCAGCACCTCAGTCCTTTACACCACTGGGCTGACCTTTACTCAATCATTTGATTATCTCTCTGAATGCATTCTCAAAGTCTTGCTCCCATTGGGCATGAAAGGGTTCGTTTACTCTCAGGTAATCTTTCTGAGGCTAATTCTTTGTAGCAGTCCCTTCTTTTCATGGGTAGGTGGGTAGCCCTGGGTAAGGTTGAAAAAAGGCATACTAGAAGCAGGAATCCTGCCTGATTCCCTAAGTGATCACCACATGATATACGTAGTGAGGAAAATATTCAGGCCCAGGTCGCCTCTTCCGCGTACACTACTTACTAGGTCATACAAATCACTTGACCTCACTGCACTCTTACACGACCTGGCAAATACTGACTGGTCTTACATCCCATGCACATCCTCCATCGACTCAGCCCTGGAACTCTTTAAGACCAAATTCCTCGCAGCCTGGGATCTCCACGCACCACTCCGGAGGACTCGAGTAAGAAGTGCCCACCTACCCTGGGTCACCGCAAACATCATAGATCAATTCCACACCAGGGACAAGGCTTGGAAAAAGTACAAGACAACTGGTACCCAGGCAGCACTTCAACTCTACCGCCAACTTCTCAACTCCTGTACTAGGATTACACAACAGGCCAAAGCCAACTACTTCAAGGCCTCCTTCCACACTAACCTAACCCACCCTGCGAAATTCTGGAAAACATTTAAATCACTATTCTCCCCACCCAGCCAGCCACCCACCCCTTCCCTAAACATAGCAAGCTCCATTGTCACTGATTTAGGTGAAGTGGCATCAGCTTTTAACACACTCTTCACTAGCTGTGCATCCTCTCTCCTATCCCCTACCCCACACCTCCCTACGAGCCCACTTCTCTCAAGCCCACCCACCCTTACTCCACCCACCCCCTACCAGCCAGCTTCTCATTTTGTTGGGTCACCCACCCAGAAGTGCTAAAAGCCCTGCAGGCTCTCAACCCAGACAAAGGCAAATGTTCCTCAGGGTTGGACTCCAAAATGCTATACCTATCTGCCCCTGCCATCGCTCCCCCGCCCACCCTCTTCAATCTCTCTTCTCCCTGGCAGCAATTCCTTCTGAATGGAAGCATGCCATTGTCATCACTCTCCCCAAAGGGGGCGACCCCTCCTCACCAGGAAACTACTGCCCTATTTCCCTGCTCCCTATTCTGGCCAAAGTTCAGGAGCAACTTGTTCTCTCCCAACTAGCCTCCTTTCTAGACTCCTCCTCCTTCTTCTTCTCACACTATCAGTCTGGATTTAGGAAATCACACTCTACCATCACTTCCCTGTTAAGGCTCACAGATGACATCCTCACTGGCATGGATAATGGGCACACCACCTCAGCTATCTTTATTGATCTAGCAAAGGCTTTCGACACAGTCTCTCACTCCCTTCTGCTACCTAAACTCTCCCTCACCAGCCTCTCTGGATCTGCCTCCAGCTGGTTCCGCTCCTACTTGGCAGGCAGGTCACAAGCAGTGAGAGTCGGCCCACACACCTCTGCCCCCCTTCCCGTCTCTTCTGGAGTCCCCCATGGCTCGATCCTTGGCCCGTTACTCTTCTCCATTTTTCTAAATGACCTGTCCTCAGCATGCCTGTACACCTCCATTCACTTGTACGCTGACGACATAGTACTGTATGCAACTGGTCCCACCCCCAGCGAAGTGGTCTTTAGGCTCCAACAAGACTTCAGTACTATTCAGCTCTGGTTCTGCTCAAACCAGCTATTTTTCAATCCCAAGAAAACTGTCTCCCTAACTTTTGGCATGAAGCAGAGACTTGCCCGACTCCCCTCCACCCTGACTTTCCATACCCTCGACCGGACCCCTTTGGAGACCTGTACCTCTTTCAGATACCTCGGGGTCTGGCTTAACCAGTACCTCAGTTTCTCTGACCACGTTGACGCAATCCACAATAAGCTGCTTCTAAAACTGGGTGCCCTATACCGCAACCGAGGTTGTATCCCACTACCAACCCTCAAAGCAATCGTACATAAAATGATCCTCCCATCATTTGACTATGCAGACATAGTATACAGCGTGGCACCAAAGACCTCCTTAGCCAGACTCAACCCTGTCTTCCACTCCTGTCATTTTGCACTGGACTGCCCTCCCACAACCCATCACTGTGACCTCTACAGGTCCCTAGATCTACCCTCACTTCAGGACCAGAGACTGGCACACTGTGCGAGGCTCACAGAAAAAATTCTGGACCCAGTCTCTACCTCTTTACCTTGTAACTGCCCTCATAGCTCAACCTCATCCCTCATACTCTCTCCAGAACTTCGACTCCCAGCTTCTTGCCATCCCTCACATGTCCTCCACTAAAGGTCAAAATGCTTTCAAGTACCGTATGCCTAAAGCATGGAACTCCCTGCCAAGAGACATTAGACAATGTAGCAACACCCAGCAGCTAAATTCCCTACTCAAGTTGTACTTCTCCTCCTCCTGCTTGTGCATTTAGTCTTGCAGAATGACTCAATTGTTACAACCCCACCCTTACCATGACTATGTGTTAGGCATACTTGTATTTCTCTTGTTGCTGCATTTTAGACTCTGAGCAATACTTGCAATTCTAGTCTTCCCATGGGACTCTAGCTGCATAATGTCTGAACCTAGTATGATCTCTGTATTGCAATTCATCTGTATATCCTGTGACATAGTTCTTGCTGTTTTCCCCTACCCCCAGGACGCATCTGGAATTGAGCGTTAAACCGCTCGGCATGCCTTCCTGGTAAAACTTTTAAATAAATAAATAAATAAATTATGGAAAGTCATTTACAAACCTTTGATAATATAAAAAAACCCTCCAAAATTAGTGTAAGGTCTTCAGGTTATTGGCTTATAGTCAGGTAGCAAAAACCTTAACCTTGGTGGGATCCATCCAGACTCCTTCCACTGACATGATGTGCCCTCATATTTTACTACTGGCAGGCAAAACTTGCACTTGCCAATGCAGACCTTTGGGCTGTTCTCCCCAAGACAGTCCAGAACTTTCATCAGCTTTGTGTCATGTTCCTCCAATGTCCTGCTAAAAACAATGAGGTCATCAAAGAAGTCTAAGACCTTGAGTAGGTTGATGTCTCCTATGGCCTGCTCCACCAGCTGCTGTAAGGAGTCTGGCATGCCAGGTATGCCCTGTAGCATACTGTACATTCAAACTGATAAAATCCAAAGGGCAGATGAATTTTTCCTTCTCATTGACCTTCAAAGCCTTTGGGATTGGATAATATCTGCATCAGAGATCCAGGACAGAAAATCAGTTGCTCCTGATTAGGATAGTGAGGGCATCCTCCACTCTTGGAATAGTGTATTGATCTGCCACAGTTCATTTGTTTAAGGCTGATAGGCCATGCACATCCTTGATGCTAAGCTCTTTTTTCTGACCTTCACTACTGGTAAGGCAAACGGACTCTTGAGATTCAGGGATGATGCCAGCAGCATGTAACTCTTGTAAGTGAAACTGAATGTCTTCCAGATACATGGGAGCCAGTTATTTGTACGTTCCTGAAATGGGTGTTGTCATTGAGGTGGGTATGATGCTTCTCTCCACAGGCACATCCCACATGCAGTTCATGTATGTAGACCTAAGGATGGCTTTGCATTCTGTTGCAACCCACTCAGCTCTTGGAGCAATTCTTTCATCTGTGGCTGCACCATATGATAATCCTATCTTGGTGTTAGCAGGGATAGACATAGCCAAGAAAATCCCTCCATATCCAAGGGTAGGATGGTTTGCTCACTGAAGGGACCCCCAACAACAATACCCATAGGCTCTACACCTGTCCTGGGTCCCCAGTTATGGGGCTAGTACAGCTCAGACCTCTGTTCTCACAAGAACAAATCACTGTCACACAGTGTATTAAGCGATGGTCACACTTCACTGATAAGTCAGTATTACAGTTACATTTCATGGGAACCCAGTCCTCAGACCTTCTCCCTGTTAACACTGTACAGACAAGTTTGATCCTAACTCCAGACTCAAGTCAAAACCTTAGGGTCCCTTTCTATAGGATGTGCCCTTCACACACATCGGATGCTGGGGCTGACATCATATGATAGACCACTCATGCGAGAGAAAGTGTACACTGGGGTGGTGCTGCTCACGATAAAGTAGGAGTTGTATAGACAACACAGGAATTGGCACACACCAGCCTAAACGAATAGTGACTCCACAGCTTCCAAACAGTATGTAAAACATTTAGTGAAAATAAAAAAAGACCCACAGTACAAAGACTGTGCATGCCTTTGTACTCTGGGTCTTTTTTATTTTTAATAAATGTTTTAAAGATTATTTGGAAGCTGCGGAGTCACTATTCTTTTTAGGCTGGTGTGTGCCCGATTCCTGTTTTGTCTATGATAGACCACTATTGGTGTCAGCTGGGGCAGGCATGTCCCAGAGAACCCATTTGTACCTAGGGGTAGGATGATATGCTCACAGGAGAGGCCCCCCTGCAACAATAGCCACAGTCACTACACCTGTCCCAGGTCTTTGCCCATGGAGGAAGTGCAGCTCAGACCTCCACTCTGATAAATAAACTGTGCATGATACACTAGGCATTATCAACATTCTAATATGGGATTATTACTTTTTGTATGAAAGCAGTCACTGGTTAGTGTGTAACACCCCCAACCCCATGGCGGGGCTTACCTTCTGAGCCATATGAGGCTTGAGGTGGGTCCACCATTGCTGCCTGTGTCCTCATCTGGGACTGATGTTGGAGGCCAGGTAGTGAAGAGGAGAAAGGAGCTAAAAGTGATCCAGTGTTCATTGCCACTGATAAAAGAAGTGCCTCTTCACTCAAAGAGGACCAACTGAACTGCTGCCATTGTCACTGACACAACTGGACTACAGTATGAATAAGGCTAACCTTAAAAGTAAAAGTAATGCAGTGGGCTAAAGAACTGTTTAGAACTAGCAGCTCAGCAGAAAGTGCCTGTGTAACCAACATGGACATCACCGCCTTGACAACTCCTGACCTCAGGTCCAGGCAACCGAATTTGAGGGTTCCAGAGAAAATACCAAAGCACTCTGAAAGTCAAAGTGGCAGAGTGCTTGGCATCCTTTTTGAGGCAATGAAAAACCAAGAACTGTGACTGACAGCAAAGTCAGTCCATGCAGAGTCGGAATATATGGGTCCTGCACTGGAACCTTCCATTCAGGTAGGAGGGGTTTCAGGCAGTCCTTCCTAGGCATTAGGAAGAGTCAGACATGCTGAGGAGGAAGAACTGAGGCCCTACCTCAACTCAGAGCCAGAAGTGATGTTAGTGCTGTAAAGAGCTACAGAAGTTCACTCCAAACTGGAAAATAGCTGTACTTGCCTGTTGTGAGAGCAGAAAGAGACGTGCTGCAGAGAGAGGGAGAGGGAAAAAGAGAACCTAGACACTGCTGCTGGAAATTAGAGGTAGGAGATAACCCCTGCAACCTCTGTTTGATGTACCTGAGGGGAGGGTGAAATCAGGAGCCTAGTTTCTGGGTACCTCAGTACCCAGGATCATGAGTGTGCCCAGGGGTAAGGAGGAGAGCACCTCAGTCTGGGCCTGACCTGATCCTTGATCACTGCTACATTGGGTGTGACCAGATCCAAGCCAAAGCCTGCTACTATCCATCTGCTGCTGCCTGCTGAGAACCATTAGTGTTGGCCTGCACCCGAGGCTTGATGTTGAGGACCGCTTCTGTGATCCTGCTCCAGACCAAGTTAAAAATGGTCATCGGATATGAGTACTGGCCTAGTCAGCCACAGTTGCATCAAACTATTATCCCTGCTGGATTACAGTTTGTTAGTTTGGATCCCAAGTTAATTGGGACTAATATTTGTTCTAATCTAAAGTGCTAGCCAAAAGTCAATTGGGTGGGGCTTCAGGTAATTGCAAGCTTTAACACCTACTAGAAGTGCACCAACACAAGATTCTGGGCACCATGACAACAGGCCTGCAACTGTTAGTTAGCCTGGGTACCCAGTACTGGTTAAAACTGCAACAAAGTAAATATTTTTGAAAGTAAAATTCTAGTGAGAATTGCTATTACTGTGGGAGACAGCTACTGTGGGTAATTTAGGACCTAATAAATGTATTTATTAGGCCCTAAATTTATTAGGGCTTATTCATTAGGTTGTCTGACTGACAACATTATTCGTTCTTCTATCCCTTCCACACTCGCTGCTATGCTTACCCCATGGACTGCCCTCGTTCCCTCCGTTCCATGTCTTCAGCTCTGTTATCTGTCCCAAAATACTCTATCAGGATGGGTGAACTTGTCTTCTCCTTCTATGCTCCCAAATTTTGGAACGCTCCCATTTGATCTTAGGCACTCCAAATCCCACCCCACTTTCAAGAAAGGCCTTTCCAATTACCTCGCCTCCCTTGACATTTGCAAATGTCCCTAGCTTCACGAGTCATGCAAATCTATCATTGTAATGCACTTAAATTTCCCTGTGGCCTCTTGATTCCTTCCATCCCAACTCTTCCTCAGCTGCAGCTACACACTTTGTTCCCTGCCTCTGCCTGGGAATTGTCTCCTTGCTGACTTACCAACAGCACTGTCATGTTTTGTACATTATTAACCGTTAATTGTGCCTTTTTGTCTGTTTTGTTCCTATTATACTGTGTGATATGTACCTCCTCTATGTACTATGTAACTTGCACCTCTGTATAACTGTTTGGAACTCCTATTGTACAACACTGTATATGGATTTGTTTTTACCTGTTCCTTGATTTGTACTCTCCCAGGTCGTGCCTGAAAATAGGCAATTCTGTCTAGTGCACTTACCCGGTTACCAAAAGCAAATAAATAAATAATAGTATAGTTTGCTGAAGGTTACTGTGTGTGTGAGTGCAGGGAATGCCAGTACTACAACCTGGGGCCTGTACAGTGAACATCAAGATTGCTTGCAAGTATTATCTTACTGCTAGAGTGATTGCAGACTGCTTTTATTTGCTAATTGCCTAATCCATTTTCCTTTACAGGATCAGCTTCCTGATAAAGTCCTGTTGTTATTTTCGCAGTTTGGAGAGTGAGCATATTATTAGAGATCTACATTTAATGGTACATAAATACATTTTCACTAAAGTACAGTGTGGATACTGCTTGGACTCGGAGTTGTCATATATCCTGTAGGGAGGTACAATAGTTCTTACTGCATCTGGGGCAGTATCCAACATTTGACCTGGCCCTTTATTCTTTTTTTGGGTGGAGGCACCATGCTCTTTCCATGTCCCATTCCAAACCAACCCCCCCCAACTGAGGAGTTTAACGATCCGAGGCCCCCCAACTTTATTTGTGGCCCCACCGGTGCAAGGCAGGGGTAGTACCTTTGAACAACATCCAAACTTCTTCACGGAGACCCAATAGTCTCACACAAGAAGATCCCTAGTTGGGATGCACTTGATTAAGTGGTAATCTATTTATTTGTTTAAAATCTGAAGACCTGGATAGGCACACTAAGCCAGATCTTGTTTACAGGTGTGATGGAGGGGGAAGGATTCAGTAGGGAGTGAAATAACAATAACAAAGAAAGTGACAAGAATGGGTGCATTTAGATGAACAATAGACTCATGGAACAAGTAATTAATTCTATAAAAAGAAAAAAACAAGATAAAAAGTGTGCAAAGTACATCGGTCACGTGGGCAGCCAGAATGAGAGCTAGAGGAACGTATCCCCAATGTATGGCAAGATATCTGTGACAGAATCATGGTGGCATAAAATTCATTCTACTGGGTACACTGAGTTTTAAGCTATACAGTAGGGTAAGAAGCAGAATGGGTAAATACTGGGGGGTGGATGGGGCATGGGTTGTTGTAATGTGGAGAGGAGAAGAAGAAGGCTAGCAACAGGTGCATACTTTTGAGAAGTGTACCAGCACAGGGTTGCTTAACTAGTTAGCATGGTGGAATCTTATTCGTTATTGTTATAGGCACTGGAGGTGGAGTTTTCCTCTGCCCTTTTGAGACAACATCTGGCTGTTCTCCATCAGGCCGATGCCACTTACAGCTAGAGCTTTATCGCGGGTCTTCCATACTCAACCCACCACGGTGCATTGTACACAGCAGTGGGACAGTCATCCCTTGCTTACAGACGGCAAAAAAAATGCTGCGGTTTGGACATACAAAGCTATCTCAGATAAACTGCCCCAGTATATCTCTGTTTGTTTACCTTGATGCACTCTGGGGAAGTATGCCCTGAGAAGCACCTCATATGTCTACCTTTATGTTTACAAAGCAAAATCTCGCATTGGCAGAGCAGCCATCAGCTTTGTGCTCCCTCAACTGCGGAACAAGCTGCAAAAAACTTTGAAATTAACTCACCCCATCAGCCTAGCAGCTTTTAAATCTCTATATCTATATCATAATAAGGAGTCCTGTGCCTGTCTACCCTAAATAGTGACTCCTGTAAGTCCATGCACACTCTAATTCCTACTGTTAAAAGACTGATCACATCTATAATCGACTCTTCCCTCTCCCCTTTCTCTACCCCATATCTGTCCCTTCCTCATTCCTTTGACCCTGGTTCCAGCTCTAAATTCTCCATACTGTACCACTATATATCTTTTTATATTAGGTTTTATTTGTGTTCGGTGCACCTGATATGTATATTTCTTTACTTTTATGAAAAATTGTGTCCTACCCAAACTAGCTGTATCTTCTGTTCCAAACATATACTACTGTCAATGCTACCTGCTGATACTTTGTATATACTGTATTACTGTATCTCACTTTATTTGTATTATTACTATTTTCTTGTGTGTTGCATCCCATGTATATTGTCCCTTGTTCCTTGTTAACAAACCCAGGTCCACCTCGAAAATGAGCTTGCTCAACGGTGATCGACTGATTAAATAAAGACTTTGATTGATTGATTGATTGAGAGCTCTCTACCTGCAAAACAAATAAAGAAACAACACACGCATGCAAATCAGGTACAATACAGGGGTGCGTGTTACAGTGCAACACAATGTCCTGCAAAGGAAATAAAAAACATCACAGTAACGTTTTTAGAAACAAAAATCCCTTTGCCAACTGGCAACAACAGGTTTAGTGCACAGTTCTGCTTCTGTGCAGGGCTACTGCAAATGGAAAAACTGTTTTCTTTAGTGATGAATACCACTCCTACTGTACCATGTGCTGTGCAGTGTGCAGGAAGAAGCTGATATACCACTCCTACTGTACCATGTACTGTGCAGTGTGCAGGAAGAAGCTGATATACCACTCCTACTGTACCATGTACTGTGCAGTGTGCGGGAAGAAGCTGATGCATGATAAGGAAAACGTGATTCATGACAGATAGAGAAGTTGGAGGATGAAGAACATGCATTGCTTTTAGAACCAATCAACTTCTATTTTTTTATTTTAATGTAATTATAGCATTATTAATTACCATTATTCTTAAATGTTATTCATTTATTTAGTTGTTGTTGATTGGGTAAGTGCTCTAGACAATACACTGCCTATTTTCAGGCATGACCCGGGAGGTTACAGAACTGTAGGACAACAGTAGAACAACAATCAGCAGAAAAGAATACAGTTACAGGAAGGATGAGGTACAAAGTAGAGGTGTGCAAAACTGGGGAGGCTTTGGTTTTGGTTTTGCCAAATCAGTCTTGGTTTTGGTTCTTGTTTTGGTTTTGGATTCATGGCCAATGTTCATTCAACATATAAGGCGGCCTGTGCCTTCATTTTAAAGTATAATATAAAGAAAAACAGGTTACATTCTGTAGAAAAATTGCTTTTATTTGATAGGACTACACACCGCTATTATTTGATAGGACTACACACCATATGCTGATGGGACAGCAACACCCCCATAGTGAAACCCACACAGCAAAACCCTGACGGTGATGGACATTGCAGTGATGGCGATTCCACCGCAACGGATCTGTGCGACACTTGACATAAGCCTTTATTTGACAGGAATACACACACACACACATAGTCCTCCTGTCTCGATTCCTGTTTATGTGGGGAATGGCTGGTGACACTGTGCAGACAGATGATACTCAACTGCCAGGCTGCCCCCTCCTTCCAAAATGTTTCACACATGATGCAAGGCTATACCCCTTTGTTTGACGGGACTACACAAAAAAAAATAAGGTCCTCCTCTCCTAACTCCTGCTTGTGTGGGAACTGGCTGGTGACACTATGCTGACAGAGGCTACTCAACTGCTAGGTTGCCCCCCCCTTCCCAAAGCATTTCACAGAGGCAAGGCTTTATTTGACATGACTACAGTGGGAACTGGCTGGTGACACTATGCCAATAGAGGGTACTCAACTGCTGGGCTGACCCCTTTCCCAAAATGTTTCACATGGGCAAGCCTTTATTTGACAGGACTACAGTGGGGTCTGGCTGGTGACACTATGCAGATAGTAGCTACTCAACTGCTGAACTGCCCCCCCTCCCCAAAGCGTTCAACAGAGGCAAGGCTTTATTTGACATGACTACAGTGGGAACTGGCTGATGACACTATGCCAACTGAGGGCACTCAACTGCTGGGCTGCCCCTTTCCCAAAACGTTTCACATGGGCAAGCCTTTATTTGACAGGACTACAGTGGGAACTCGCTGGCCACACTATGCAGGTAGTGGGTACTCAACTTCTGGGCTACCCCCCCACTCCCCAAAGCATTTCACACGTGATGCAAGCCATTATTTGACAGGGTTCAGTGGGAACTGACTGGTGACACTATGCAGATAGTGACTACTCAACTGCTGGGCTGCTCCCCCTTCCCAAAGCGTTTCACATGAGCAAGCCTTTATTTGACAGGACTACAGTGGGAACTGGCTGGTGACACTGTACTGACAGAGGCTACTCAACTGCTGGGCTACCGCCTCACACATAACACAAACCTGCCCTAAACTCCCTCTGTCCCTCCTGCTTGTGTGGGAAATTGCTGACATAAGCATAAGCACAGGTGCCTATTGGGGTGACCCAGGAGCACTGGGGACTGCAAGGGGACAGGGAGTAACTGATTTGTTCAGAGTCACACAGAAAGTGGAGGCAATCTGCTGCTGCTGGATGTCCACCCCTCTAGCACTCCCATCCCCCCCAACATACAAAGTACTCAGTCCCTTCCCTGGACCCAGCAATGACCCCTCAGGTTTTTGTTCCTGTTGTTATTCTTCTTTCATAGCTTGGCTCCTCCCCCCACATACATACATAGTCAGTCCCTGGCCCGAGTCCTGACCCTCTCAGTTTTTTATTTAGAACTTTTAGTTGATCTTTCTTTTCTTATTTTATTTTCTGTATTGTTGGTGGCTTGGTGCTTGCTGGTAACTTTTGGAGTTGGCTTCCCACTCACACACACAGTCAGTCCCTAGTCCGAGTCCTGGTCTCGACCCTCTCACTGTTTTTTTTTTTCTTCCCTTTTTTATTATTCTCTTTTTGACCCTTTTGGTCATTTTTCTTAAAACCACTTTGAGCCTCGCTCCTGCTCTAACCCACCACGCCCCACTCTCCACACCTTCTCGATCTCTTGTTCATTATTTCATTTTTATTTTTTAGGCTTCTTCTTCTTTCTCTGTGCATGCTGCTGTTCTCCTCCCTGACCCTCCCTTCTGGCAGTTCCATGACTCTGGCTCCCACTCTGCGGCAGAAAGTAACAGATCATTGCCTGAAGAGCTCCTCTCTCCTTGGTGGCTGCTGCAATAGGGCGCCCGAGGAGGACAGCTCTTCCAGTGATACTCCAGTTTGCACAGAATATCCTAAAAAAACAAAAATCGCAGCTGCAGAATCGAGCCGAGCCAGAAAGATTTGTCTCGGGTGTCATGGAAATCAAGCTGAGTGGGTTTGGGATGGCTCGATTTCCCCAACACAGGTTTGGCACTCCACTAGTACAAAGCATAACATTTTGAGCATTATCTGAGTCAATGAGTACAAAGAAACGTGGCAAAACAATCAAGAGAAGACTAGAAAATATATTTGTTCAGCCAGGGCAATTCAGAGGTAGGGGACACTTATTACAATGAGAATACTAAAGGAATATGAAGCCAGTGAGAAAAAAATTACAGTGGAAGCAATGAAACGAAGAGCATTGGGAGTCAGTTGCAAGAGCAGATGTCAGAGTTGCTTAAGAATTTGTGAAGTGCTGTTTTGAAACAGTAGTGGGACTGAGTGACTCAGAGGTGAGGTGGGAGGGCATTTCAAACTCTGGGGATGAAAGTGGCAAAGGCTGCTCACCCATTTTGGTGGAGTATCTAGGTACTGCTAGGAGTGATTGGTCACAGGAACGCAAGGGGTAGGACTGGTCCTGGGGAGTTAACAAGGCTGCAAGGGCAGCAGGTTTGGAGGACCTGATAATGTTGTTGATCAGGCAGCCAAGTGTAACTAGGTGACGAGAGGGAGGGGATAGCCTGCCTAGTTTTGTGTACAGTGTGCAGTGTGTGTTAGCCTGGAAGTGGAAAGGGCAAACAGGCATATATTATTGTAGGAGACATTCCATTTGTCTAGTTTGGAAGCACTGGACAGATAGTAAGGGGTAAGACCATATATAAGGCTGGGCAATAGGATTCCCCGAGCTAATGCAAGCCTGTCAGCAGGAGTTATAGTATATTTAATTTTGTCGGCCAGCCCAAGTTTAGTATTCATAGACTTACAGATGTTCGAGATGTGCTGGCTGAAATCAAGGGCAGGGTCCAGGGAAAGGCCTAGATGTTTGAATGAGTTGGTGGTAGAGAAGAGAGAGCCACCGGAGCAGCGAATGATCAGGCCATTGGGGCAGGATCTTAGCTTAGGTGAGAGCCCAAACAGCATGGACTGGGTCTTGCTGTTGTGTGATTCATGACAGAGTGAGAAGGATGATGAAGAGGATGTGTTGTTTTCAGAACTATTTGAACCATTTGACATCTAGATTTTTATTTTGATGTAATTTTTATGTTTGCTTGCACACATCTGCAAGAAACATTATGTGACAGCTTAGGAGAGAAGCGGGGTTTTGGAGGTGTGGCACTGTGGTGGCCAATGTTCCCACTGCATTCTGAGGCTTGGCCGTGTTCCCCCAATGCAGTGGCATGCTGCTGCTGACACTAGTTCAGCAAGCGTGCCACCAAGTTGAAACGAATTGGCCGCTGCAATTTGGGAGCGACCTGTCATTGCGGGGCATGCTTTGCCTGGTGTAACATTTCAATAAACATGACGGGCGGCGGCTCGCTGTCCGCTGCTTGCTCACAGTCCCTAGGAAGCCAACTTCAGGGGTGCCCAATCCCCCTGTCAGCATATGTGCCCCCTTTACTGCTGTGGTCTGCTGAGGGGGTGCCCAATCCCCCTCGGCATCATGCCCTCAAACACAGACATGCTTGCCGACGGGGGTGCCTAATCCCCCTGTCGGCATGTTAACCCCCCCATTTTCCTGGCACTGCCCCACCCGACTGTGTGCCACACTGGGAGCCCACCCCAGTGTGGCTAGCATGATCCCCCTGGTAAATGTGCCACACTGGGAGCCCACCCCAGTGTGGCCAAACTGTAAAAAACGGAAAAGGTCCATGGTGAATTTTTAAAATTTCTTTTACCTAAAACAATGGAAATGGTCCCTCATTGTCCTGTCCCCTCCCCAAGCCCACACCCACCCTCTGCGCACCCTGCATCCCCGCACATCCCCTCACTCCATACTTACCTCCGGAGCCCAGCGCGACTATCATCTGTGGACTGGGAACACGTCTGCACTCTTCAAAGCCGACCACGAACTGAAGAAATGCTGGTAAGCTGTATAATGGCATAAATGGTGCTTTTTTAAAATTAGGTGGATATCTCAGCCATTTTTGTGAATTTGTGCTCTAAATTTTCAACATGGGGTTCTTGGGACCCCAACTTGTGAATTCAGTCACTGTTATTTCGTTATTTGGTCCCGAAAGGTGATTTCGAGGTCACCTTGTGGAATCACCTTTTGGGACCGATTAATGAAAAGACAGTGTCAGTGTTCATGAGGTGGGCTCACAAAAAGCCAATGTTGCAAATTTGGTGGAAAAATTCCAAAAAATGACTGTGTTACGAGTGTGCATAGCATAGTTTCCATGCATGCTCGTAACTTCCCGAATTTGTAATATTTTCACTCCAGATTTTCAACATTGGCATTTTTTGACACCTCCTTATGAATAGTACAGCTGTCATTTTTCACATCCTGGATGAAATGTGTTTTCGCTCTTCCGGCGCAGAATAGCACAGTCGCTGTGGGAAATCAGTGTTTGGGACACATTAAGAAAATCTCAGTGACACTGTTCATTAGCAGAGATCCTAAAATGCCTATGTTGAAAATTTGGTGACAAAAGTCCATAAAATGACTGTGTTATGAGTGTGCATTGCGCAGTTTCCATGCACCCTCGTAACTTCACGATTTTGTAATATTTTCACTTCAGATTTTCAACTTTGGCATTTTTTCACACCTCCTTATAAACAATACAGCTGTCATTTTTCACATCCTGCCCAAAATGTGTGTTTGCACATCTGGCACACAATGGCGTGGTCGCTGTGGGAAACCAAAGTTTGGGACAGATTATGAAAATCATAGTGACCGTGTTCATGAGCAGAGGTCTCAAAATGCCTATGTTAAAAATTTGGTGAGAATGTTTCACAAAATTACTGTATTACAAGTGTGCGTTGTGCAGTTTCCACGCACGCTTGTAACTTCGACAATTTTTAATATTTTCACTCCAGATTTTCAGCATTAACATTTTTTCACACCTCCTTATGAACAGTACAGCTGTGATTTTTCACATCCTGCCCAAAACGTGGTTTCGCACATGTGGCACACAATGGCGTGGCCGCTATGGGAAATCAGCGTTTGGGGCAGATTAACAAAATCACAGTGACACTGTTCATGAGTGGAGGTCCCAAAATGCCTATGTTAAAAATTTGCTGAGAACATTTCACAAAATGACTGTATTATGAGCGTGCGTTGTGCTGTTTCCATGCACGCTCGTAACTTTGAGACTTTTTAATATTTTCACTCCAGATTTTCAACATTGGCATTTTTTCACACCTCCTTATGAATGGGATAGCTGTCATTTTTGACATCCTGCCCAAACTGTGTTTTCGCACATCTGGCACAGAATGGCACGGTCGCCGTAGCAAATCAACATTCGAGACAGATTAACAAAATCGCAGTGCCACTATTCATGAGCAAATGTACCAAATGCTTTCATGAGGTGGGGGTCACAAAAAGGCCATGTTGAAAATTTGTAGTGCAAATACCAGCAAATGCCCGGGGCGTTACGGTTTCTAACCATAACATCTTGCCCTGTACAGACTGACAGGCATCAGGGGTGTGCCTTTGGATTGCTGGCTGTAATGCTTATGCCATTCCACCCCATCCTGCAGCCAGTGACAGGCATCGAGGTGTGCCTTGGACTCTTCGGCCCCAGAGTTCACTCCATTTTCCTATACTGCACCCATTTCAGCGTATGTCCTTGTGGAATGGGGTGACTGTAAAGCTGAACAGCCCAAGGCACACTTCAACACTTGTCAGTGTCTGCAGAATAGGGTGAGGTGAAAAGGCATGATCATTATGCACGGTGACTAGAGACATGTGTTTTTCTTAAATAAGAAACAGCAAGAAATAACAAGAAAATTAAAGTATAAAAAGAAATAACAAGAAATTCAAGGTATAGCAAGAAATAGCAAGAAATTCAGCATATAAAAGGAATAAAACAAAAAAAAACACATGAATAAAGTGAAAAAAAATGTTTTTTGGCAGGCAAAATCTAAATAAATCTTGCAGCAGTTGTTGTTTAGGCACAGAGATGGTCCGCATGGAAGCAGCAGTGGAAATGTCTGATTCACAAAACCTTTCAAGACCATAGCATAATGCTGCTTAATACAATGTAGTATACTAGCGATGTGATTTCTAGCGTGTATATTGTCATTTTGAGGTAGTTTATGAATGTAAATGTGTTAACAAGAAACAAAAGTAAATTTTCAATGAATAAAAAGAAATAACAAGAAATTCCAGAAAAAAAAAGAAAAATGATAAAAAATAAATTTCACAGGTCTCTAGCGATGACCCAAAGGCATACCACAGTGCTTGTCCATCTCTGCAGGGTGGAGGTGGGGTTTGTTTGAAGTTCAGTACTTCACTGCCATTCCTATTCTGCATCTATCTAACTCTTGCACTTCCAATGCTAACACCAGCAAGCAAACATTCAGCATTTTATTTATTTATTTTATTTAACATATCATAGGAATTACAACCCTTTGAGTCATGGACTCATTTACAAAGGCTCCATGTCAGCATAATCGTACATACAATGAGACAGAACAGTAGTATAACAATCACAGCTTCGACAGAAAATATATTGAGTATCTTACATACAGCAGCTAAAGTAACTGTTGACCTATACAAGTAGTAGCTAGGGCATTGAATGGAGACACAAATGGTACAGTTACAGAGCAAGTGCAGCCTCAGGGGCATTGTCAAATGGCAGCATACAGTGACTAGAATCGAAGCTGTCCTATACAGTTGGTGGCTATGGGTAGTGGTACCATGCATTGATACAGTTCAGCAGTACTAACAATTGGGAGTAATAAAACATTGGTATAGACAGTGTAGCCCAATGCTGGCACTTAGGCCTGCTTGTGAAAAGTCAGTGGCTGGTAGACTGGGGATTTGAGCTAGTGGGTGCTGTCTAGAACAAGACAGTGTCAAGGACCAGCCTAGGGCATTGACAAATGCTTGTTGATAATTTGACCTTATTTATATGCTGAGAAAATGTGATTTGTGATGGAGGAAGGAGGATGGTGATGAAAAGGATGTGTTTTTTTTTCTGAAGCAAGATTCATAGAGATAGGAGAAATGTTTCTTCTGCCAGGAGAACTCTGGTGAAATGCTGATTTCGCTTCCATGAAATTTCGCAAACTTTCCATGAAAAGTTTGTGAAATTTCACCAAAATTGTAATTTTTGGTTATTTCCATCTAATTTAAAAAAGTATTTGTTCACCTCGCACTAAATTTGGAAAGTTGGCTGTCCCAGTGCCCATACAGAAATGTACCACGTTTCAGTTCTCTATCTTTAAAAATGACTGAGTTATGCGACTCCAAACATTTGGAAATTTTAAAGTTACCATTAACAACTACATAAACTAAAAGGGTTTGTGAAAAGTGCACCAAATTTGGTGTGGCGACGATACCTATACCCATGCACATGTGTGCCAAGTTTCAGATCTCTGTCTTTAAAGGTAACTGAGTTACAAGCTTCCAAACCTTCAGAAATTTAAACATTACACTTCACAATTATGTAAACTGCTGAAGTTTAAGCTCCTGTACTTTTAAAGCTAGAGAACAAAATATCACCAATGTTGTTAGGTTCATTGACCCTAAATATTAGGCTTTAAGGCAACCACCATGGTCCAGCATCAGAACATCATGCTGCCATGCTGATGATGCAGGTTTGGAAGCGAACCCCTGGAGGTTGTGTCGGGAGGCAGGTCATATCTAAACCTTACAATCTCTATTTAGCAGTTTCAATGGATATTCCAAGAAAGCATGCATCTAAGTTTTCAATTATCTAGCTCCAAAGGTGGCTAAATTGTAAGCATAGAAATATTTTCAGAAATGTTCACATGACTATTAAATTGTGAGATTCTGAGCCCCTGTAATTTCCACACTCTTCATCCAAATGTCATGTGTCAAGGCAAACCTTTAGGGCCAGTACCAGAAAATATGTATGCCAAATTGTAGAACCCTAACTATAACATGGATCGAGTTATGGCATTTTAAAGAATTTCAGAAAATTCAAAAACATGCATGCCATTTTGGGTAAATTCGTGGAATTTCATGAAAATTCTGTGAATTCCGAATTTGCTAATTTCACCCACCTCTAAAGATTCAAGATGAAATGTTGTTGGAATTGCCAGCATTTGAAGAAGCTGGAGGAAAGCGTGACAGTTTTATGCAAGCATGCAATGACTGAGGCAGCATGATTTGTTTTTACAACAAATTCAGCACAGGCTGGGGTGCGTAGGTGTGCCATGCTCTGGCTTTTGGTTGTTGGACACTTTTTTAAAAATAAAACTCTTTATTTCAGTTTTGTTTTAAGGTGAAAGGGAAAATGGGAGGAAGAGGGAGAGGGAAAGGAAAGGAAAAAAGAGGAACATAGAGTATACAATTGCATATAGTGACAGTAAAATCCATGACTTAATACAATAGGGTATACAATGTTTAGTATCCACTTGATCATAAATTAATAAATACATATCCTGTATATAAACAGATATGGCTTCCTAAGAAGATAAGTAAATTGTCATCTGTGCCTTTGTAACTTTAGGCTGGAAAGAGGTACTGAAAACAGTTATAATTAAGTTGCTTTAAGAATAAACAAAACAGATGGGGGAGGGCATCCCCCATGGGGGCATGTCCTATAGTTACTAATAGAATATTGCTTTTCCAGTTGCAAACCACCCAGGGCTAAAAAGCCCAAGGAAGGGCGACTGTGGCTGGCCGGGGTACCCAGAGAGACAGCACAAACTCCCCAAAGTTATGTCTGATTTCCTCAAGGGACAAGGTCTGGCCTAGATGGACCCACCTCCAAGAATCAAATGGTCCATTTGTTCATTAGCTCCGGAACTCTGTTCTGTAGTCGAGCCGTCATATGTTCAAGTTTTTATATATCATAAATGGTGTCTTCCCGGAAGGAGATAGTGGGGGATTCTGGGCGCAGCCAGAGCCTGGTAATACATTTCTTTGCAGCGCCCAATAAGATATTGAGGAGGTATATCTGATGTGGATTCTTAAATTGTTTGGGGTAATGCAATAACAAAGCCAGAGCTGGGGAGAGGGGGCCCAGGTCAGGAAAAATGGATTGAATCCTGTCTCCTATCCCGTTCCAGTATAGGGATAGTATTGGGCAGAATCAGAAGATATGTGAGTGTATGGCAACCTCACAGTCTCTGCATGTCCAGCAGGCAGAACTCTCATCTTTCACAAATTTAAATGTTACCTGCAGGGTGCAGAAATATCGGGATGCCACCTTCCAGGAGAACTCTCTCCATGTATAAGAGCCCATCACCTTGTGTTGTTGTCGCCAAATGGCGAGCCAGTCCCCCTGGGACAATTCCACCTGGAGTTCCGCCTCCCAATGAAACTGAGTCAGATCCAAGTTGAGTGGGGGTATGTAACAGAGCTTTGTAGACTCTAGAAATTAGATGACAATGCTCCCCCCCCCCGCCACCTGGGGTTATTAATGAATGGATTGGTGGGATTGTCTGGTCAGTAATGTCTAGTCCTATTCTGGTGTTTATGTAATGTCAGATCTGAAGATAGCAAAATAAATCTTTGTGGCTCAGGGGGAACTCCTGCCTTAATTGTGAGAATGCTTCAAATATCCCGTTATCAAAGAAATGGTATGTTTGTCTCAGACCCATTTTAGTCCATCTCATAAATGTACTGTCCTGCCGAGCAGGGTTCCAGCTCTGGTCCCTGGCTGGGATTCCCATCCAGGCCGAGGTAAATTTATGTTCTGGGAGGGTAACAAAGGACTCCCAACTCTTCAGGAGTGCTTTGGTAAACCTAGAGGCTTCTATAGTCTGGGAGTAATTATGTGGTTGAAAATTAAATATGTGTTCAGAGGGCAATTTGCCATTGCCCTTTCTAGAGGGAGCCAGAGCGGTGTGCTGGACTGCTCCTGGAACCACATAGAGAGGTGTGTTCATAGTACAGCTGTCCAGTACCAAGAGATATTAGGCAGCGCAAGGCCCCCCAAGTCCTTCGAAAGTTGAAGTCTCTTCAGTGCCACCCTTGGGCTATTACCAGCCCATAAAAACTTTCTGACAGAACTGTCCCAAACTTGTATATCTTTGGGCAGAAGAGGGAGTTGTATACTCTGCAACAAATAAAGTAGTTTGGGTAGGGAATTCATCTGAATCGATTGTATTCTAGATATTAGAGGTAGAGGGAGAGGGGTCCATCTCAACAAGTCCATTCTTATTTGTGTGAGCATTGCTGTTATGTTTAATGAGTATAAGTTGCCTATCTTTTGTGGCATTTTTACCCCTAAATAAGTTATATAGGGTTTATTCCATTTAAAGGTGAAAATAGCCTCCAAATCAGAAGGGAAGGGTGGTTGGATTATCAGAGTTTCAGATTTATTCTGGTTGATGGTGTACCCAGAAAATAATTCTGCTTCTGCTAAAAGGGAGGTTAAAGCTGGTAGTGATTCTTCTGGGTGGGTAATATACAGTAGGAGATCGTCCGAATAGTATGCCACTTTATGGTGGGCATCTGGGGTTTGCTAACCATGTATGTGGGTGTTTTGCCTAAGGAGCTGGGCTATGGGCTCCACGAATATAACAAATAAGTATGGGGATAAAGGACACCCCTGCCTTGTACCCCGGTGTAGTGCGAATCTCTCTGAATGGGAGCCATTTAATTTTACTGTAGCCTCTGGGTCCAGGTATATGCCTTTAATTATCTGTTTAAAGGGGTCTGGAAAATTTAATTTAGTTAAGACCTCCTGAAGAAAGGTCCAGGATACCATATCAAATGCTCTCTGCGCATCTAAACTAAGGGAGGAGTAGGGGGGATTTGGTAGATTGGGCATGATCTATTAGGTAGAGAGTGCACTTAATGTTGTCAGTAGTCTGGCTTCCCTTAATGAAGCCCGACTGATCTGGATGGATCAGTGTAGGAAGGATATTATCTAGTCTGTGTGCTATAATATTGGTGTAAAGTTTACAATCTTGATTGAGTACAGAGATGGGGCGATAAGAGTCATAAAGTTGTGGGGGGTTTTGGGGTTTAAGTATCACCGAAATGGTGACCTGCCTCCAGGAGGATGGAAATATATATGTTTTATGACTATTCTGTAGTGCTTGTACAGTAGCAACAGGGCGCTGATTAATTTCCACGTACCCTTGTAAAACTCTGGGCCGAAACCATCTGAGCCTGGACTTTTCCCGTTTTTAAAATTTTTAATAGCCAAATGCAGTTCTATTTCAGATTAATTTAGACTGTTGAGAGGCGGAGAGTGAGGGGAGACTAATCTGTGAGAAAAAGGCTATAAGTTTAAGGGGGTCTGGTTCCAATTGACTGGAATATAAAGACTGATAATAGCTTTTAAACGCTTCCAAAATACGTTGTGCAGAGAAACGCATCTGCCCGGAAAGAGGGTCTTTTACCTTTAATATATTGTATTGTTGTATCTGGCACCTAAGGCGGTTTGCCAGGATCTTTGAGGCTCATGCCCCCTCCCTCATAATATCGTTGTCTCAGCCACGCCAGGGCCTGCTCAGTCCTAGCGGTCAGGAGTTTTTGGATCTCCGCTTGGGTTTGGAACATCTGAGGGGTTACCTCTTCATCTCCTTGCATATGCACTTCTTGAAGGAATCAGAGCTGAATCTGCAGATCATTAAGGCGGGAGTCTATCTGTCTCTTTTTATAGGAGGCATAGGAAATAATGTGTCCGCGAAGTACTGCCTTGAGCGTGTCCCATAATAGCTGAGTGGTCACTTGAGGGGATTGATTATCTTTTATAATTTCTGGAATTCATCTCTTTAGGAGATCCTGAAAATCTTTATCCCACAGCAGGGATGGGTTAAATCTCCACTATGTCTGTTTTCTATCTCCCTGTAGGGTAAGTTTTAGAGTGGTAGGAGCATGGTCTGAGATGCAAATGTTAAGTATATCCACACTTTCAACCAAATCTATTTGCTCTCTTCCTATGCAAATGTAGTCAAGTCTGGAGTAGTGTTTAAAAGCATGGGAGTAGTACGTAAATTTTCTCTGGGATGGATGGAGTTGTCTCCTTGTATCTACCATACCTGCATCTTTAAGTATTCGCCTCAGGTGTCTTTGGCCTGAGGATTGAGGGGAGGGACGGGTTGAGGACGAGTCTAGTGAAGGGTTTAACTAGCAGTTCAGGTCATCCCCCATGATCAGAATACCTTGTTGCCTTGTCAGGATAGCGTCTATCAAACGCTGTATAGAGGAGGCGTCCGAACCTGGGGGCGATGTAGGTACTGCACAGTGTCAAAATCTGATTGTGCAACTTGACCACCATGAGGGCCAGTCTACCCTCCTTATCCGAGTACTGATTGGTAATTTGCGCCCTGGAGTGCTTCGGGAGTAATACCACTGTCCCTCTCCTCCTACCCTGTTGGTAAGTGGACGCTACCAGGTAAGAAAGTCCGAATTTAATCAGTTTTTGGTACTCAGATGTGGAAAGATGTGTCTCCTGTAGTAGGAGAACATCAGGCTTCAGTTTTCTAAGGGCTTGTAATGTGCAATATCTCTTGATGGGCCCAGCCAGCCCTTTTACATTATGCGAAATGACTGTAAAATTATACATTCATATAATTCTCCTTACTACTAACCTTTACCCTCTCGGGGTGCCCGCCCCCCCCCGCTCAGTCATATGATGTGTCACCCATACCTGCACTATATGAGCATTACAAACTAAAAAATGATGGATCACATCAAGCTGTATGTCCTGGGGATATACAGAAAAATAGAACAATAGAAAAAATACCAAAAAGATCAGAATCAGCCAACCGGGCTGAATCTTGCATCTGGTAACTATGTACATTATCCTAAGATGGATAAATTGTGTGACTCCCATTGTCCTGGTTACAACATGTAGCCGAGACAGAGACAAGTCTATTGACTGTCCATATGTGGGTTCCCCGACATTAAAATGAAGAGGCTCCCAGGGGATACTCTGCCCCTAACTTCTAGGATGGGAAAGGGCCTGTAGATGAAAACCAAAAAGGGGAGCAAACAAAAAAGGGTAAATAGGCAAAGGTAAGGGATAGATCGTGGGGGAGAAAAAATATGCAGCCTCCGGTCATACAGCTGAGTCTTGCTTGAAGGAATCCTTGTCCCCCTTCCCCAGAGAAGTGGCATTAATTTTAGGGGGGAAAAAGAGATTCCCCACTTACAAAAGTCTCATCCGCACCGGTTCTAGGTATATATCTACAAAGCCCACTTAGGATAATTAGTCTCCCACTCCCATGAGGGAGGGGAGCAGGAGGGAGGTAATTACCAGACCCCATGCTAAGTGTTCTACGAGTGCCAGAAGACCAGAGTGATAAAGTGAGAAATAAATCAAACTGCAACGTTTTTTTTTTTCCGGTTGTTTAACCATGAGTAGCACACTAAGCTGAAAGCTTTTTTATAGGTGCAACCTGGGAGCACAGGGAAGTTAAGTGACTTGCTCAGGGTCACACAGTATGTAAGTGGAAGCTATGGGATTCAAACCCAGGTCTGGTCTGCTGGATGTCACCGGATTTGCAGCTCAGAGCCTTAAACCACTGCACTATACTGCATGTATGTACGCAATGTACACTGAACATATTATATATCCCGTAGGCATTTAAAGTCCACTAGGCATATATTGTTCAGTGGATTGTCCTCTGATTACAATTTCATGCTGTCTGGTTTCTGAGTAGAGAAACGAGAAAATGGGGAGATAGCCTTATATTGAAAGCCCCCATTAAGGAGGGGTGGGATATGCAGATAGGGCATGTTGTCCAAAATTGGCCAGTTGCACCAAGGACCCAGCCCCCCCCCAACTTATCCGGTGGAAGACAGAGAACACTAGGGAGCAAGAGCAGCAGGCCCCACGGGAGATGAAGTGCACAGCCCCCGCATTTGACTTGGTGTATCCCTTACAGGAGGACGCCTCAGGTAAGGGCTTTACAAGGGGCCCCCACCAGGGAAGCAAGGGAGGGAACGAGACAGACAGGGAACCATACCATCTTTAGTCATCATCACTGGCGTCTGATTATTGTGGACTCTCCCTCCCCAAGCCAAGAAAGCCTACAGATACTTATCTAGGAGCCAGGTCTAAGGCCTTTTTTTTTTTGTAGCAGTCCTCCATGCCATGCTAGTCACTAGATGAGAGCGGGAGTGAGACACCTGCCCTCCATCCAGCCACCCTGCAAGAGCAAAGAGAGATATTCCATATCCCAATTTCCTCTCTTAGTTAAATATATGCAATAGTTCTCCGACCCGCTCCAAATCCAAGGCTAATATTCTCCTGCACATGGGGGAGAGCCATCCACTTAGATGTCCCCGTCAAGATGAGGGAAGGTCTTGTTTATGCCACAATTTACTGTCCGTCCCGACCCCCCCCCGCCCAGGCGGAGAAGCTCCTCCACCCGTGGGTCCCAAGTCGGCTCCACAGGCATATCTATTAGTCGGTAGCCAGAACCGAGGCCCAACTCAGATCACCTCCGCAGAACTCCTGCACCAATATGCTCCCCAGGTCCCCATCCCCCACCAGAGAGGGGTTTGAGCCCGGGCCCCAGGCACACCCCAGACCAACCGTCCCCCATACTCACTGAGATCCCATGTGTAGCTGATTATGGATTAGAGAAAGTCTATGTAGACTGTCTGGAGAATTGGGCTAACATCTTTTTAATGGAGTCAATTGTTACATTCACCAGAAGACACTGTCCTGGGTGGGCCACGGGCACTCGCTGGTCTCTGGGGAAGTCTCATCGAGGTGGGCAATGAGTAACCTCTTGATTTTAAGTCCACACAGGCCTCCTCCAAAGTGTCATATGATTTTTGCCTGGTTGGAAATTTAATCAGCAGTCTACTGGGGTAGGGGGTACAGAACTTCAGATTCTGCTGTCGAAGCCAGGCAAACAGCAGGATATAGGCGTGCCTTCTCTGCATTGTGGCAGGGGCATAATCATTGTCTATAAAGATGCGTGCATCTCCAAAAAACAGTTTGCTTTGTGCCCAAGCTCATTTTAGAATGCTCTCCTTGGTTTGAAAATGAAGAAATCTGACAATTATAGATCGAGGACAAGCAGTAGATTGAGTGGGCTTAGGGCTGAGCGCTCTATGTATTCTTTCAATCTCCATTTCAAAGCCAGGGTTTAACTTAAGTACCTCCCGAAGCATCAGTTCTATGTAGGTTTGTAAATTCGAGCCCTCACTATCTTCTGGCACCCCACAGAGTCGCAGATTGTTTCGGCGATTGCGATTTTCGGCATCCTCCTGCTTCTCAACCGTGAGATGGCATAATTGGATAACTTGGTCTAGGGTGGACTGAAGCTACATGGTAATAGAGGCCTGCTGCTGTGATTGCTGATCTAGCGAGGTGACTTTTTCATGGAGTTCCACTAATTCTTCACGGAAGGATTCCTGCATTTGCTTGAATGAATAAAAATCCGCTTTGAAGTCCTGCAGTTCAGTAAGTATCTTGTCCAACTTGTCATTCATGTTAGTATCCTTGGACGTTTTAGCTTTGCCCGATTTGTGCGGTGTATTGTGTGGGGGCTGGGAGTGACGTTCGGAGGCCCCAGAGTCTGATTGCTCCTCGTCTGTTTCGGGTCTGATGGCTGTAAATCTGTTACTCCCTTCCCTAATCTTACTGGAAGCCATATGGTTTGGCGTAATTCGGTCAAAAAGAGAAAAAAAATCTCTGTAGATTATGGCTGTTTTTGGTGTGAAAATCTGGGGAAGGCACGGAACTCGAGACCTATGCCACCATGCCGGAGGAAGCTGCACCGGAAGTCCCTTTTGGACACTTTGTGATACTGTGCCAGACTGGTAATAAGGGATGCAACAGTTGGCTTAGACTGCTGATGCCCATTGTCATATCTCCAAATATAATCTCCTTTGCCCAAAGCAACATGGTTTCTGGAAAGGGCACAGCACTACCATGGCCCTTGCCCTCTACACCGACCATGTGCTGAGGAATATGGATGAAGGAAAGCTAACTGGTGCAGTGATTGTAGATCTGTCTAAGGCATTTGACCTTGTAAATCACAACATCCTGATAGCAAAACTCGACACCCTTGGTTTCTCCTCTGCCTCCACCGCCTGGCTCACTAACTACCTCTCTGGTAGAACAGAGATGGTCTGTCTTGGTGGTGCCACCTCCCCCCCTTGCCTATTTCTGTTGGTGTCCCCCAGGGATCTGTTCTTGGCCCCCTCCTCTTTTCCCTCTTTATTAACTCTCTCCCGTTGGAGGACCTATCCTGTAAATCACTCCTCTACGCCGATGACTTAATACTATACCAAAGTGACCCAGACCCCTCCTCACTATCCGCCACTCTTACCGATGATTTCTGCAAGGCACATTGTTGGTTCTTCACCAACAAACTGTTGATCAATGCTGCCAAAACAATGGCTGTGCTTTTCGGTTCCAAACTGAAACTCTCCGACCTTGCCCACAATGGTGGTCTTCTCACTGTCAAATCCACAGAGGGATCTCCCCTTGATACTGTTCTTGCCTTCAAGTATCTGGGGGTAATCCTGGACCCATCCCTAACCTACACTGACCACACTGCCTCACCGATCAGGTGCATTCACCAGAAGATAGGGCTCTGCTATCACCTGATCGACCATCTCTTGATGGAACTCCACCTTGCTATTGCCTGTGGCAACCTCCTCCCCCTCCGTGACTATGGCTGCCCGGTGTACTCCCTCACCTCCATTACCAATCTGAACCACTTGGACACTACCTACAATCATATATGCCACCTTGCCCTCCATGCCCTCTCCTCACTCACCACTGCTCTCTTTATCAGTCCCTTAACTGGCTCCATCCACAAGCGTGGCACTCCTATCTGCTGTCCAGAATGCTGCTGATACCTTGCACAATCCCTCCTACTCTCCACTATCCCTTCTTATCCAGCCCAGAACCTACTGCTGCAATCTACGTCAGTCTTCCCACCTCCAACTAGAACATCCTAACATAACTATGAGGATAGGCCTAAGAGCCTTCTCTGCAGCTGGACTCTCACTATGGAACAATCTCCCCTCCTCTTTATGTTCCCTCAACCCCCCCTCTATATCTAAATTCTCTATTAAGAATGCACTTTCTGTCATCCACGATCTGCATCTGACCACGGGCCACTAGCACGGCTGTACCTCCCTTGCAGGCCCCCCTCCCCCGTCTTGTGCTCTGCTCCGCTCTCTTCTCCCTCTCTGAATACTATTGTTATTCCTTTTGATGAATGACGGAGCAACCTTACCCTGTTTACCTAAATGTTATATACCTTGGTATGCTCAATTGTTGATGCATCTGGTACAGTTTATCTTATATTTTCTCTGTTAGCTTGACCCACACTGGATTCCCTGTTATGTTCCCTGT
This sequence comes from Neoceratodus forsteri, assembly GCA_016271365.2. NCBI lineage: Eukaryota > Metazoa > Chordata > Ceratodontiformes > Ceratodontidae > Neoceratodus > Neoceratodus forsteri. Next base: position 546,258,762 of record CM057450.1, on the reverse strand, counting down.
ATGATCCATCCTGTTCTCTCACTCTGTTTTATGCTGTTTGTGCCAGTTTCTGGCCTGTGCCATGTCTGAAAAAGGTCTTCAGATCAGTGCACCAACCCGGTTACCAAATGAATAAATAAATAAATGATTATTTAAATGAACTATCTTATACCACCACTTCCTATATCTAACCTGACCCAGTTATCCCTGCCGCTGCTGATCCAACTAACCTGAGCAGAGACTGGGAGTGGATGAGGCTGTTAGCAGCATACCATGCTTACATCTCAAATCACCGCCAGAACACTGGTTCCTAAAGTTTGAGTAAACACTGGTTCCTAGACTTTGAGTAGACAACACTGACCCTGAACAATCTTTTTACTCTACTAACTGTAATATGCTTTGAGTGAATTTGTGGTGTTATCTGTAAAATACTCCCATACTGTAGAGGATCTGTTTGTTTTGTTAGGTGCAGTAGGCTGGTGGGGGGTGGGGCTGGGGAAGCATATTTCCGGAGGAATTGGGCAGTGATTGATAGCTGGTTTCTTTTTTCAGCCACTGTGGAATAATGTGCCTTTGGACAGCATTGAGCAGAGCAGCACATAATATATATGAGAAGACAATATAATCTGATAAACTACATGCTATATAAGAAGATAACATAATCTTATAATATGATATAAAACGATATGATAGATGAAAAAATAATATAATCTGCTGTACTGTAGCAGTAGTAGTATAACATTTTATTTTTAAGCAGGAACTACATCCTCGGGCCAAAGTCTATTTTCAGATGTATCCCTATAACACACATGCAGCTTCCATGCACACAAAGCATAATAATACCAATGTACAAAAACTTTACAAACAATATTTAAAAGCCGTTACTTTTTTGTACATTGCTATTGATATTTATTAATATGATTATATTATATGATATATGAAACTATAATATGATATATGAGAAGATAATGTAATCTGCTCTGATATAATATATAGAATAAAGTATGGATCTGGGTGTGTAACGAGAATTTACACACACCGAGGGGTTTGATGCTACATAAACCCGGTAAGCTCGAGGGGTTTATGCATCATATCAAACCCGAGGTTAATGTAAATTCAAGTTTACACACACCCAGACCCATATTTTATTTTATATAATTGTTGCTCTCTCTTTTCACCAGCAATTATATAAAATAAAAGAAGGTTGTGTCACCGCAGTCCGGACACGCTATGGCTACGGTCGGCTTTTCACTTTTATTTAAGTTTTTTTCCAAATATTGTGAGGGTGGTTGATTCAGTAGCCATGTAGAACATTTCAGTTAATTTTAAAAGTTACTTACTGCCGAGTGTACGTGGCAGTTTCTCTTCATGTTGGGTTTGCGATACGGGAAGGGTTTCTGGTTCTGGAAGGAGGCAGCGATCGAGGAGTTCGAGCATGCGAAGAGTGGGGAAAACCATGCACATGTTTGCCGTTATAAACGCTCCTTTATAATGGCAAATTATGGCAAGGTTTCCCTATGGGAAAAAGAGGAAGCCATTAATTATATAGAGAATAAAGTATAGGGTGTTGTGTAGAACAAGATTTTACACACACTCGAGTTGTGGGATGCTACGCATCCCACAATGAGGGGTGTGTAAAATCGAGTTTTACACAACCTCCCAATATTTTATTTTATATAATTGCTGGCGTGTGCTTTTTCACCTCAGCAATTATACAAAATAAAATAAGCTAACAGATTGGTGTTCAGGAAGCAGCAGACCAGTCTATATTCTGCACTGTCTGTCGTCTTCCAAGTCACAGTGCTCCACTTGTTGGGGCAAAAAGAAGTGGAGATTCTGATTAAAAACTTCTATATTTGTATGTTTTTTTTATAGCTAAACTTACCACTGAGTGGCAGTTACAGCGTCCTTCCAGCTTGAAGAAGCGGGGAGACCCGGTGGCACATGCATGCTGACAGGGAAACCCGGTGTGCATTTCACTTTTATTTTCCTTTTTTTTTATTTCTGCGTCAGTGAAGAAAGAGACTTCATTTCTTTAAAAAAAAAAAAATTAAGTTACTGCCGACTGTGAGGGACAGTGAAGTGTGGGGCCATATGGGATTGCTCCAGAAAACGTCGCAGACTGGTGACTGATGCATGGGTTGTCCGAGGGATACCCAAGCACATGTTTGCCATTATTACCAGTTGGTTATAATTGAAAATTACAACCGGGTTTCCCTATGGGAAAAAGTGCACACCAGTTATATACAAATGGTGAACAGGATAAAGTGCAAAATACATTGAATAAGAACTAGTGCAAGCTGCAGTTTGGATTATCATCAAGCAAAATAAAGTCAGTAATAACAGGTGCAGGTGGGCAGGTTGATAAGTTTCAACTAATGCTTGAGGGACCCAAATGAGGTGGAATGACAAAAAGAATGAGGGATCTGGTTCCAGAGAAGTGGCAAACGATAGGATAAGGCAGATTGCCCAGCAGAAGAACGGGGGTAAGGAGTAGAAAAAGTTTGCTGGTCCCTTGAGTGAAGAGAGTATGGAGCTGGAGGGATTGGAGAGATGAGTGAGGTAAGATAGGATGACTGGGAGCCGAACCAGTGCTTGGAGACGAAGAGAGTGTTGGGTAACAGATGCTGTGGGGTGGGGAGGGTTGAAAGGGAGGAATAGAGGGAACAATGGTGCATATGATAAGGGCAGTTAGTCACAAAGTGAAAAAAGGCATTGAAGAGGGTGTCCAGTCTGGCTAGGGAGGAGGAGGGTGCAGCACAATAGACCACGTCTGCATACTGAAAGACCAAAAGCACCATTTTGGTGATCAGCTCACGGAGGACCGGCAGGGATACACAGTCTTTATTGAGGCACAAGACATCAAGCTTAGGGCAGAGTTTTGCATGGATAACGTGGATGTGGGCAGAGAAGTCAAGCTTACTGTCAAGCCACACACTGAGGTACTTGAAGGATGAGACAACTTCAAGAGGGGAGCCATCCAGCGTAGAGAAGACCAGTGATGTCAAGAGCCTGGACAGTTTTTAGTTGGTACCAAAGGTCATAGACACAGTTTTTTTAGTGTTTCTCTTGAGATGGTTGGAATGGAACCAATGCAATACATTGTGGAAGTCCTGCTGGAGAAGGTTTTCCACTGAGGTTGCAGAAGGACCAGAGCAGAAGACTGTATCGCCTGCATACATGTGTATATGTGAGTTGACACAAGCAGAAGGGAGATTGTTAAAAAAATGGAGAACAGGATGGGGCTTAAAAGAGAATCCTGTGAGACTCTTGAATCATGAATCCCAAAATTAAATTTGTGATTTGAGCCTGTTGCTGGGCTCTGTTTGCTCTGTTTTCTGAAGTCACTAGTGACAACTTTGGGGGTGGGGGGTGGGCATTGAACAATTAAGCAGTGAACACAAGATGATTTTTGGGGAACTAGGCATTATGTTTCTGGATGGATCACTTCTATCCTGAGTAGAGGAACTGGAAACACTTGAAGAATATATCTTTTTACCACCATAAGCCCCAAGTCTGTGTGGCAGTTAAATCTATTCCTAAAGGTGTTCACATCTGCTCCTAACGGTGTTCACGTCTGCTTTTGAGGGCTTTATTTGCACTTGTTACTTTTACTGACCTGCATCTTTTATATTGATTACACTGGTATATGCAATTTCATGACTGCCCAGCTACCTGTAGTCTTAACACTTTTGCACTGTACCGTACTGTGCGGTCAATAATGACACAATTGCAAGAAAACTCACACATTTGCATCATGCAGATGTGACAAATAATTGACCGTATTTTTCACAGCTGCATCAAAACTGTCATGTCCTGATGCAAGATGTACTTGCGTCATAACTGTGATATATTTGCAGAGCAAATGTGGGCTGCATCATAGATGCATAACTTTTGCGTCACTAATCTGTACGCAAGCAGAGGCATAGCAGAATGTGGCGCAGCCATCTTCTGATGGTAGTACAACCTTCTGATGCAGACACAGCTGCACTCTGAAATGCAAAAGTGATGTGGCTTGCTTTTGAATACAGTGCAACTATACAAATACAAGCCCTTGTGTCTCACACTGAAGTCTGCTTTACATTTCTCTCACTGACTGGCTTGCAGGCACGCACACACACACACACACACACACACACACACACACACACACACACACACACACACACACACACACACACATGCAAAAAAAAACATGGAGATGGATTGCCAAATGAATCTCAAAAATCCCCCTGCACCTTTCCCAGTTTTCTAAATTCACTCTGCCCTACTACTGCTGCAGGGTCTGCAGCAGCCACTACAGTCTCACACTGTGCAACCTCCAGTCCCCTCTCCTCTGCAGCATGTTTTTACTAACCTGCCTGCCTGAAACAGTTAAATGGAGTGAGAATTAGACAACTGGAACAATACTGGATGATTCTCTGGTGATTTCAAAAGTTGTCTGATTAAAACTTCAAAAGCCAATATTTTTCACATAAAATGAACTCCTTCAGTGTCCACTGCCACAGGTCCTTCCTTTGTGAGTGAGGGAGAGTTGGAAATGACACTGAGATGTACAGTGTGAAGAGTTCTCAATCTCCAGCATAACTGATTGGTTGCTGCAGGTCACGTGGCTTGCAACCAATGTAGTCATACTCAGTGTGCTCCCTGTAAAACGTGCAGTGTTGTGAGGCCAGAGTGCTGAAGTTCAGAAAGAGAAACCGAGTTCCTTCAGACCTGCTTCACTAGTATCCAAAATGTCGGACTTCAGCATGCAGAATGCAAAATTTTCAGCATCGGCTCATTATTAGAGCAGTCCCACAGCTGCAGTGTGGGTGCACCTAGCTTTAACCCCACCAAAGGCCCTGAGAGCTCTTTCACCATTGTGATGGGTACCTCAATGGGCTGGAGTCATTGGCTAGTGTGGGCTAGTAGACAGATTGTGGCACTTGCAGAAATCAATTTAAACAGAAATAAACATGCAAATTAAAAGGGTCCTGTTTGTAATCAGAATGGATTGATGGGCCCATTGACTGTCCACAGTTTTCTGCCAGGGCCTGTGAAATTACAAGGTGCAGTACTACGCAGGACAGGTAAACCCTACTAGCTTAACTATTGATCTACCTAATAATGAATAGGACTGAAACCCCAATGGTCAGTCACGGTTAGTCAACCTGTGAATTCAAAAAAACACGGTCTACACAGCTTCAGTAGTGGTGGTGGTGGTGGTATTTCACTTTCCTCTCAGCTGGGTTTTCACTCCCAGTAAGTGGTGGGACCTTTTAACACTCTTCACTCTAGGGCCTGTCATTGGGCTGCATGACTAGTAAGGATACAGCTGCCATCCTGAAGCACCAGCCCTCTGTGGTTCCTCTCTACTCAGCAGGGTTTCACAGGCAAGCTCTATCTCTCCCTCTGCTCTCACTTCATCTGTACTCCAGCAAGAACTGATGAAGAGGCATAAGTCATTTCAGACTTGGACCTGCTGGATGGATGGACTCCTGGCAAGGAAATGTTCTAAGGCACATCATCCTTATACAACACTTGCTTTTCTCCTTTGGTGTCTTAGCTGAGACACTGTCCTCCTTGAGAATTAAAACAGACACAAAGTATACTTTCAGACTTACAGTACCTCTTGGCTGAGTGCCTGTGCAGAACTGAATCCAGATTTATGTCGCCCAGTCTCTCTCTTATAAAATTCTGTGTCTGAGTGCTGATTGGCAGGAAATTTGCAGAGAAACTATGCAAGCCCTACTTTTGAGACATGTTAGCATGAATGCCCTGCAAACTTGAGCTCAGCATTGGCCTAACCTGGTAGACTAAAACACTGTGTGCCTCAGACCCCCTTCCCAGCAGCTCTGTGGGGTCAGAGTGTTTGCTATGGCATGGCAGCAGCAAATGTTTATCTACATTGTGCTCCTGGCTGGCTGCTATCTTTTGGGCAACTCTTGCTGCATTCCTTCGTGCCCTTCTGGGCTTTATTGCATTCTGTACTGACCATACTGCCTGCCCTAAGAGTGGGACTCCTTACAAGGCTGGGGTGCACTGCCCAAGGTGCTGTCACTGAACTAAAGAGAAAAACTGGCATTGGAGCTGCTCTTTCTGTTTCCATTCTGGTGCATGGCCTTCAACAATATCTCCTTGATACTGAGAAGTTCTGCCCTTGACCCTGTTGTCTTTCTTGGGGTCAAGGAACTGCTGGTATGCACCTGATGGTGCTTACTTGCCCAGTCCTGTCCCCTACAGTCCCATCTAGTCTTTGGAACATAGGACTGATGGTGCAGCAATGACAGTGAAAATACAAGGAGCCATTGATCCGCCTCCCTTCATGCACTCCTGGCTGACGCTGCTGCTCTGCTCATTGGTCCACCAAAGTGGCATCTAGCAGTAAATGTCTCAGGGGGACCAGAAGATGAAGAGGACATCACGGGCAGATGAGGCTGCTGATGGGGCCCATGAGCTCATTTAGGTTTGGAACCCATTTTAGGGGGAGAGGGGTTGTGTAAATGTAGATCACTAGCAGTTTTGCAGTTAGTAACCACTGAGTACAAGATTTCTGTCAAAAGAAAATACAGAAGATTACCAGAGTATTCTTAACTTTTTAATTATTCTTTCTATTATTTGTAGATGTTAGTCAACTCCAGATGCTATCTTATTCACTGCTAATAATTTGAAATGCAAACTGTAATGAAAGGAAGCAATGCAGCCTAACTGAAAATGTAACCAGGCCTCCAAAATACCACCTCACCGATCAATTATTTTTAATGGGACGTAGTTCATCAATAAGAATGACTGTGCATTACTCACTTAGTACACTACATGGTTAAGGGCTGAAGGAAAAAGTGGTAGGGCAGCTTTAATTAGAGTATATTACAGGCCACCAGACTGTTACCAGGAAACTGATCAGGAAATTAACCGAGAGATTGAAAACGTCACCTTCAAAAAGGATGTGCTTTTAATGAGGGACTTTGACCTTAGAGCTATTAACTGGCAAAAACATACTGCAGTCAGCAGAGCAGGGCAGTTACTAATGCAAACAGCAGATGATTGCAATTTGGATCGGTATGTTTCCAAAGGCACCAAGTATGGAGCAGTGTTGGATTTGCTATTACTTAATATGGGGGATGAATTAATAGACTATGATACCAGACAGCCACTTGCAGGAAATTACCGTAACATGGTGCCATTTAAAATCTAAATGAAACTGGTTCAGGAACAAGCCCGGGGAGTTGGAGGGCCTGACAGGGGGAGGAGGCTTGAGCATCCAAGGGACCACTCACCTTCTCCAGGGTGGAGGTTGGGGTGAGGCTCGGCACTTGACTGGCTTCCGGTGGAAACCAGCAGCACAGCAAGCACCAGCCATGACTTGGGGGGGGGGGGATGACGGACGTCAGCATAGGTGCCCTGACATCACAGTGCATATCACACCTCCAGAGAAAATGGGAAAAATGGCCCCAGTACACAGGGAAGACAGAGCACCCAGCACCGATCTGGATCTCCTCTGCCTGTCCCATGGCCCAGCATCCCGACAAAACTCCAGAATTTTGAGGTCAAGTTCACCCCACCTCGTCCCCACCTGGGGGTATAGTCACGGCTTCATGGGGACAACCTTGGTCATTGGGCTCCAGATAAGGAGGAGTTAATAGCTGTGGGGATGCCTTGGCGACTCCCGATGGGGCAGTGTGCTGGTGGCGGGAGTGGAGGAGAATAAATAGCATGTAAAAAAAAATCTAAATGAAATTGGAAGTGGAAGAAGGGCAGACAACATACTGCAACTACAGGACAGGAAGATATAACAGCATGAGGGCAGATTTTAAAGATTGGGACTGGTGCAGGGACATGTCAGGCAAAACTGCATATGAACAATAGAACCGGTTAAAATCAAAAGTATAGGAGCAGAAATAAAACATAGATAAAAAAGAATGAAGTATAATAAGAAGCTTATTTAACTGGTGTTCCTAATATATATGATGCAGCAAGAAACAAGGGCAAAATATAAGGTCAACAGGCAGTCAAGACAGAGGGAACAAGAGAAGGAAGGGTTACATACAGGGAGATAGTCAGAAAGTGCAAGAACCTAATCAGTAATGAAAAAAAGGCTTGAAACAGCACTTAGCAACAGGAAAAATGGGAATTTAAAAGAATTCAATAGATATGCAAATAGAAACAAAGACAAAAAAGATATACTGGGCCCTCTGGATGCGGAAGGGGAAATCATATAAGACCAGAAAAGGGAAGCAGAGGAGTTAAAGAGATACCTCTGTTCAACTTATAGAACAAATTACAGGGTATTGGACATTGTCAGGAGAACCAAGAAATGAGGGGGAGAAGGATAACTTAGAAAGATGTTCAGTTCCGGCATGATATTTCATATACTAGTGGATATAAAGGGAAATAAATCTGCTGGGCTGAACAACATTCATATGATGATCCTAAAAGAATTAGTGGAGCCATTAACTATCTTTACATAGTCTACAGCTTCAACAGACATGGGGAAGTGCCAGGGGACTGGAGGGAGGCTGTAGAGGTATCATGGTTTTAGAAGGGAGACAGAGGTGAGCTCACAGACTACAGATAAGTCAGACTGACTGCTGCTCTACAAAATGTATGGAATCTTTCATAAGGGAAAGATGATGGAGGAGCTGAATGATTTGTGGTACAGAGACAAAACACAGCATGGTTTCTGTAGTAGACGTTCATGCTTAACTAACTTATTAACTTTTTACTAGAAAATTATCAAAAAAACTTGGATAGGGTAAAGCTAGTGGATGCTGAGTTCTTGGATTTCAGCAAAGCTTAACAACCTTAGCAGCGCTGGGTTCAATGAGAAGATAACCAGCTGGATAGGATATACTATGGTATCCCGAGACTCGGTATGCCGATGCTCAGCATACCGAGTCAACCGTCCCACAATCCACAATCCCGAAGAACTGAAATGCCCGACGGAGGAATTATGGGCATTTCAGTTCAAAATCTGTAAAATACGGGGGAATTTGCCCCCCACACCCCCATGTGGCCCCTCAGAATTATCCAACTCCAAGGGGAGGGACCCTGAGCAAATATAGTTACGGGAGGGGTTGCCATGTAAAATGCCGTGACCTGGACTTCAGAACCCGGTCACATTACAGTACGCTGGCCATGTACCCGGTGGTATTCCCCTCCACACCACTGGGGTAGCTCGGCCAGCAACCACATCCAGCAGTCCTTCAATCCGGCCCCTGAGAGGTAAGATAGCATACCGTCATATCCGCTACCTTACCCCATTGGGAGCAATAGCGTCAGGCATAGTAGCATCGAGCTATATCCTCTGTCGGATATGCTGACCGGGGTAGTGAGAGTTAGGACCTGCAGTTTCTAGATAATGTAAGTATACCATTTAATAGATATTTGTTACTTGGTTTCGAGTACTGAGCAATTGTACCTATTCTGAGTTATTCTGGGAAAATATCTGGGTAGACTAAAAATTATATAAAAAAAAAAAAAAAAATTATAACTTCTTTTAATCCTCAGGTGGCTAGTGCTAGAGCAGTGCCTCCATCCCATTATTTTCTGCCTTCTTCACCCATAGTTACATCCATCTATCCATCTATCTATCTATCTATCTATCTATCTATCTATCTATCTATCTATCTATCTATCTATCTATCTATCTATCTATCTATCTATCTATCATCTATCTGTCTACAGTATCTATCTATCTATCTATCTATCTATCTATCTATCTATCTATCTATCTACCTATCTATCTATCTTTCAATTGATGGACTCATAGCACTGTACAAGGAGCCAACTGCATCTTATAAAACAGTTCCCTTCCCTAGCATGACCACTCCCAGGTTCCAAAGGGCCAACATTAACAAGTTCAGCCTCCTCCTGCCCCACATCTATCAGTTGGGGGGGGCAATGGTAATCAATATCCTGATTAGGTCAGCCAGTCCCCCTCCCTCAACTAAGGGTGAGAGAAGTGGCACTTGGCGGATTCATTCAAGCTTATAGTTGGGCTCTATGAATTCAGTTTGGCTTCGGCAATTTGATGAACCACTTCTGGTCCCAATACAGTAACTGACATTGGGGTAAAATAGAATACTAATGGGGGTAATAACAGCCTTGACATCTACGATGAATATTTATTATTCCATCTTTCTCACGCATGTGGTGTAAGCATGCCACTGCTGTGGATTACTGTTTGTGGTGTTGTGGCACAGTCTGCAACCCACTAAGATCCCTGCAACCCAGTGCTGAGCTACAATGTATAAGCAATAATGCATGACAGGGTATGGGTTACTGTGGGATTTATACATGACTTGCGTGGTGTGGTACAAGGCATAGGTGAGTGCATTGATCCACACGAGCAGTGTGTAAATCTCACTTTGAACTGAACCACTCCGTGTAGTGCCTTATTGCAATTATAAAATGGACCCATCTGTGAAAAACTGTCAAAAAAACAAACAAAAAAATGTTTTTATTAAAAGTTGAATTAAAATGCAATAAATAATAATGGAATGCATTTGCCGATTACCACTCATGACGCTGCAACCAGACTTCAGGAATGGGCTCGGGCAGTTGGAGGGACGGATGGGGAGGAGGCTTGAGCGTCCCAGGACCGCTCATCTCCTCTGGGGGGAGGTGGGGGGATTCATGGCTTGGTACATGACCAGCCTCTCATGGTGGCTGGAGGATTGGCATGCCCGTGCGGCATGTAGGGGGTGGAGCATGATGGCTGCTGGCTTCCGCCTTGGCGTCAGCGCATGTCGTGTCTCCGGGGAAGGGGGGTGTACAAGAAAAACAGCTTGGCCCCAGCGTGACACTGGCGAGAGGGCTGGATGTATGTCTCTTGCCTGCCGGCATCACGGACCTCCAAGGATGGATCCTGACGAGAATCTAAGGCACAGTTCGGGGGAGAGGTTGAGCCAGGGGCCCCTCTACCACTTCGACCCCGCCTGGAGGATAGAGCCACAGGTCCATGGGGGGGGGGGTCCTCCTGAGGACAGGGTGCATGGGGGGGTAAACCAGGTGACAGTGCCGGGGTTAAGAGGAGCTAATAAACAGAAATTACAGGAAACAAAAAAAAACACTTTTTAGACCAGGCCTAGTGTAGACTTGCTAGATTTGCAAACTTTAGTAAAGTTGGGACCCATCATTGTAAGATCTATCAGGAATTAAATTGGCTTGGGCAGGAAGAGAAGAGACAATATAACTGGTTATCCTGGTGTTTTAGATTATTGAAATCAAAAATCATCCATCTCCTAAGACATCTGGTGATCTCTGAGTCACTTAGTGATAAGAAGTACAATTTGAGAACAAATGTTTTAAATTTGCCCTTCCCACAAGTCTTTAATAGGTTTGGTGAAGCTATGTTGCAAGTTAGTTTGGCTAAGTCCTGGAATAAGATAACAACAGAACTAAAAGCAAAACGCTCTATAAATGAGTTTCAAACTGCTTTAAGGAAATCCTTGGAAAATTCTTGTAATTGCTATGCATGAGACTAATGATAACTTTAATGTGTGCCAATGTCTTATATGTGTTTTTATGCAGTTTTATGTAAATGTTTTTATACTGTGAGTTATGTGTATTGTACAGGGTATTCTTTGAAAATATGGATTTTTCCCTTATTGTTTGTACCTGTATAAAAATAAATGTTATCATCATCGTATAATGCAGCTGAGTTACTTTGAATGTTTTTTAATTGGACAGCGGCAATCTCACCGTCCAATGTAGGTTCCTATCTTCTCTGTGCCAACTACTTCCGAGAGGTTGCCCTCTCCCCAGTGTCCAGTGGTGATGGAGGTGGCACAGGGAGTCATAGACCACCCCTAGGCCGGTCTAATGTTCGGCATGTCTGCAGCTTGAGGGGGTGCTTTGTGAATCCCAACAGAAGGGATACTGCATCTCCACTGCAGCGCAACTCATAGATGGGACATGGGCATTCCTGGATTCAACATGTACAGAGGGACAGAAAGGGGAAAAAGGGAAAGGGGTTAGCATTGTACATCCGGGAAGAAATCAAAAACCACAGGACCCCAGGGGACCCTGGGTGGCACTGAGGCACTGTGGGTAACAGCTGAGATGGGGAACGGGCTAGCCATTAGGTTAGGATTTATCTACAGGCACCCATTGCAGGGGGAAGATGGGGACAAAGAAACTTTGGAGATGATACATAAAATGGCAGACAAGGGTGGGGCAATTATAGTGGGAGACTTTAACTTACCAGTCATTAGCTGGAGTTCTCAGACAGCACTGACAAAGGATCTACAATGGCGGTTTGACAAATTTTTTGTCGACCGACATCACAGCGATGGATTTATGTCAACCGCAAGTTGCGACTGACATAAATCCAGCAAGAGAACCAATTCCTTTTCTATTGGGGGGGCTTAGACCCCGAATCCCCCCCCCATGCAGGGGACTCTGCCCCCTGCAACCCACGAACTTATGGATTATCAACTCCGAGTTGGAGTTGATTTGGGGAGGGGTGCAGGACCAGGGGAAAGAGTGCCGGGGTCCCAGGCGGACTATTACAGTGAACTGTTGATGTTGTTGGCATCGACGTGTTTGCTGTAATAGTTTTGCTGAATGGGGGGCATGCCATCGACAACAAGAGGCAGGGAATTTGTAATGGCCCTACAGGGGGTAGGGCTGAAGCAGCTTGTTGATTCACCAACCAGAGGTGGAGCTGTCTTGGACTTGGTTCTGACCAACAGGGAAAGGGTAGAAAGGGTCGAGGTAGGGTGCCATCTTGGCAACAGCGACCATTGTATGGTCGGTTTCCCAAATCAACACAACTATGGATACCTGCCATTCCAAGATCAGAGTTTTGGACTTTAGAAAGGCAGACTTTTCCAAAATGAGAACCAGCCTAGCACAGAAACTCAGGCATGGGGGGAGGGGGAAGAAATGTGGGAGAACCTCAAGGGAGCTATCAAGGAGGTAACCGAGCAGTGCGCTAGGAGGATCAGCAAGGCAAATAACAAAAGGAAACCCCTCTAGTTCTCTAAGGAGGTGGCTACTATAGTAAGGGAGAAATAAAAGGCCTACAAGGCGTATAAGGCATCAAACCAGGAGGAAGACAGAGGGGGAGATAAAATATTTTTTATGTACATAAGAGAAAGGAGAAAGATTAAAGGAGGAACAGTAAGGCTATCAGTTTCGGGAGGGGGGCTAGTAGAGAAGGACAGTGAGAAGGCAGAAGTCCTAAATAAATATTTCTGTTCCCTGTTCACTAGGGAGAATGCAGGGGTGGCCAAACCTGCAAAGCAGTTGAACCCAGATACCAGTGTAGACTCAAGCCCCTTCACGGAGGGACAAGTCTTAGAAGTCCTAAACAGATTAAAGGTGGACAAGGCCATGGGGCCAGATGAGATTCACCCAAGAGTTCTCAAGGAACTGGGGAGTGTGATAGCAGCACCCCTGGTGGAGCTCTTCCCCAAATCACTGGAATGTGGGACAGTGAGTGAAGACTGGAAGAGGGCGACAGTTGTCCTACTTCACAAATCAGGGAGCCGGGAGGACCCTGGAAATTACCGTCCAGTGAGCCTCACATTGGTGGTAGGAAAATTGATGGAGACACTGCTCAAGCAAAGAGTAGTAGCACATCTGGACTCTAGTGAGCAACAGGACCCAAAACAGCATAGTTTCACGGCTGGAAGGTCATGCTAAACAAACCTTGTTGACTTTCTGGACTGGGCAACGAAGGCAATGGACCAAGGGGGAGCAGTGGATGTGGTCTATCTGGACTTTAGTAAGGCCTTTGACGCAGTTGCACACAGAAGGCTGGTAAAGAAGCTGGACCACATCAGCGTAGGTAAGGAAGTGGTGGGTGGGGAAGTGAGCAGCTGGCTGAAGGAAAGGATACAACGGGTGCAGATAAATAGTGTGGTATTGATGGAGAGTGAAGTGACTAGTGGAGTGCGTCAGGGGGTCGGTGCTGGGGCCCCGACTCTTCAATGTGTTCATAGCTGACATTGGTAATGGATTGGAATGGAAGGTGTGTCTGTTTGCAGATAACACCAAGATCTGCAACAGACTGGACACCCCAGAAAGAGTCAAGAGCATGGAATCAGACTGGAGGAAACTTGAGGAGTGGTCAGATGCCTGGCAGTTGAAGTTCAATGCCAAAAAGTGCAAGGTCATGCAATAGGCAAGGGAAACCCCAAGGTGGGATATTACCTGGGAGGGGAGCAGCTGGCATACACCAACCAGGAGTGAGATCTAGGAGTGATTATATCAAATGACAAAAGTGGGGAAGCAGTGTGAAAAGGTGGTGCTAAAGGCCAGTGGTATGCTGGGCTGCATAAGGAGGGGAATCACGAGTCGCAGAAGGGAGGTGGTGCTCCCACTTTACTAGGTGCTGGTGCACCCCCACCTGGAGTACTGCATACAGTTCTGGAGGTTGCACCTTATTTTATTTATTTATTTATTTAGTTAAACATCAGTTTAGAAACCTTTGAGCCAGAGGCTCATTTACAAAGGTACCTCGTCACAGAGAGGACATAATAACAATAGTACAGGGGACAAAATACATACAAACAGAAAAGTTACAGTTCATTTACAATTTAGTTACAATAGATTTCAATCACCACCAGGGGTGCAAGACTTAAAGTTAGGGGATAGGTGGTGGGGGTAGCAGGGAGGGAAATAGGGGATTTAGTAGGGAAAGGAAGGGGAGGGAGCCGCTTAGTGAGCATTGTCATAAAGAGAAGATTTCTAGTCTAGTGGCAGTTGCACTTGCGAGAACTAAGCAGGAAAGTTCTGAGCCTCGGCTTAAAGCACACTACGCTACGTGAGTTTGAGACACAGGTAGGGAGGGAGTTATACCATAGGGGCGCCCGGTAGGGGAAAGACCTCTGACCTTGGGAGGTCCTGGCTCTTGGAATAACTAGGGTAGATTTAGATGAGCTGCACGTGACCAGGGTCGGGGTAGTATGGCGGATTGAGTTGCATAGGCCAATGGGGGATAGGCTAATGCAGGGCTTTGAAGGTGAGCTGGCATGTTTGAAACATGAGCCGCTCTTCCAGGCTGAGTATGGCAGCCATGGTGTGCAGCTCACAAGTGTGAGTCAGTCTGGGAGCACCAGTGATGAAGTCTGTGGCCTTATTAACTGTGAGGCGAACCTTGTTGAGGGCAGTCTGATCAGCTGAGCCATAGACGGGAAGGCCATAGTCAATGAGCGACATGACAGAGGAGGTAACAGCCAGGTGGAGGGCATCAGAAGGGAGGCATTTCTTATGCCAGAAAAGAATGCCTAGCCGTGTGTTGGCGACAGAATTTAGGGCAGATACATGTCCATGGAATGAAAGTGCCAGGTCAAAGGTTATACCAAGATATTTATAGGACTGCACTTGGTCAATGATGCAGTTGGATGTGGCGTGGACAGCTAAGGGAAGCTTGCTGTACTTATTTTGGTGGTGGGAGAAGAGCATCATTTTAGTTTTCTTAAGGTTGATAACAAGACGGTGCTCAGTGAACCAGGTAGCTGCAGAGTCAAAGACTAGTTGGAGGGAGTTCTGTAGCAGCATGGGGTCATTGTGGGAGGCAACGAGAACAGCATCATCGGCATAGAGAAGAATCTTACCCTTACAACTGCTGGGTAGGGAGTTAAGAAAGAGTGAGAAAAGTAGGGGTCCAAGAATTGAGCCTTGCGGTACCTCAGAGCGGATGGGGCAGAAATCTGAGAGAGTACCGTTGACTTTCACACGTTGGGAGCGGTCGGAGAGATAGCTTGTGCACCAAGAAACCGGTCCTGAGGCAGCCAATTCGTTGAGTGGTGAGAGTAAAATAGGACGCAAATGCATCGAATGCCTTAGACAGATCTATGAAAATAGCACCAGCCAGGGCACCCAGAGTCTAAGGAGGTCTGGAGGAAGTTGGAGACTCCAGGAGTGCTGTAATGGTACTATGACCTGCTCTGAACCTCCAGTTGTTCAGGGCAGAAAACATTGTAACAGAGGTAGTCAGGAGACCTGGGACGCCTACATTTTTCTAGCGCCCTTAGAGAGAGGGGAGAGGATTGAGATGGGTTGAGTAGTTACTTCGAAGAGTCCTGTCACCGCCTTTATGGACAGGGTAACAGTGGCAATCTTCCAGGCAGAGGGGATTGTCCAGACAGAGTGATTTGTTGAAGATGCACGTAATGGGAGAGAGAGACCTAATCCAGAACCTGACGAGAAGACAGGGATCAAGTGAGTCATTACCGATGGTGTTACCTTTTAGGGCTTTAGCAGGTATGGCCTAGCTTCTTGCATGGTGACATGACGCAAGATGGAAAGTGGGGCGGCAATGGGTGGAGGTACAGATGGGGGGTGTGGACTGAAAAATTGTTAGGGAGAACCGAGTTAAGGTCGGTAAAGGAATTATTGAGGTGGGTGGCAATGAGGCAGGATCAGTGGGACGGTACCATTGATGTTGAGAAGAGAAGGAGAGGGGACTGGGAGTGACCATTCAGTTGCTTGAGGTTGTCCCAGAAGCACCTAGGGTTCCCCCAGGAGGAGGTAAGAGAGGCTTGGTAGTAGTCCGCCTTTGCTTTGCGGATGGCCCAGGTGCACTGGTTGCGGGAGGCAGCATAGGACTGCCTGTCAGCAGAGTGGCCAGTAGCAACAGCAAGATGCCAAAGCTTGTCACGTTGCTTAAGTTGCCACAGTAGGGTAGGGGTGATCCAAGGGGCTTGTCTCACTTTGGACCTCCTAGCAGTTATGGGAGCAAAGATATCACAGGCAAAGTTGAATGTGCTTACAAAGAAGGCCAGGGCTAAATCAATGTTGGATGCCCTCGTCAGAGGGGACCAACTGTATGGGCAAGGAAGCGCTAGAGGCCCATGAGCCCCTGGCCTAAGCCGCCGGGAGGAGGTTTTTACCGGAACGAGGGCACGGGGTTTCAGTTGAAAAGTACAGGGAGTGGTCACTGATGCAGTCAGGGAGGACTGGATGCTGCAGATGCGGATTGGCCTGTTGGTGAGGTCCACATCCAGGAGGTGCTTATCCCCCAGTGTTTTTTCTAGTAGGTTGTGTGACCAGTTGAGTTAGATCAATTGAACTGCAAGCCTCACGGTGGAGGAGGACGAGGCAGAGCCAGTTTATATTCAAGTCGCCACCAAGATTTGGTCCAATGAGTTGGGTAGGGAGGCAAGGTAGTCAATTAGTGGCCCAGGGCCTGGGATTGGTTCCTGGGGGTATGTAGGCAATGGTTGGAATAATGGGCCTCTAGCTGGGTCAGGGGACAGCTGTAGGGTAAGTGCCTGGGCCTTATGGTCGAGGTCAGGCGGGGGAGAGGTAGCCCCATTAGAGAATCCCTCAAGTAGAAGGCACAGCCCCCCCTCTCCTGCCGACACGGTCCAACCGGTGGAGAGTGTAGCCGGGGAGAGAGATGTGAGAATTAGGAGTGGAGGGAGACAGCCAGGTCTCAACCAGGGCAATAACATCAGGTTTATGAGCCGTCACCCAGCAGTGTAGAGAGTCCAGTTTTTTCAGGAGGCTACAGATGTTCATAGAAGCAATGCGCAGCCCAGAAGATTTCAGGTGGACTTAGGAAAGACATCGATAGGATTGAGATGGTGCAGAAGAGAGCCACAAAAATGATCCAGGGTCTGCATCAAATGGCATATGAGGATAGGCTGAGGGAGCTTAACATGTACTCCCAGGAGCAGAGGGGGGGACATGATTGAAACATTCAGGTATATCAAGGGTATAAATAAGGTAGGGGTACAGGAGCTCCTTCAGGAGAAGAAAAGCATCAGAACTAGAGGACATGATATGAGGCTCGAGGGTGGGCAATTCAGGAGTAATGTTAAGAAGTTCTTTTCTGAGAGGGTGGTCGACCCATGGAATTGCCTGCCCCAGGAACTGGTGGAGGCCAAAAAGGTAAACAGGTTCAAAAACGTCTGTGGCAGGCACAAAGGTATCATTTCACAGAAAGGATAGAAGGCTGGGGTAGTTACACATATCAGGCAGACTAGATGGATCTGGCGGTCCCCTTCTGCCATCAATTTCTATGCTTCTATGTTTCTATGTAATAAAATTGTCCTAAATTCAGCAGTTTTGTGCTGCTGAAAGTAGTGTTTATGTTACAGAAAGTGATTTCTCCTGAACAGGTAACCCATCCTTTGTTCCAATGCATGTGCCTTTAAGAACTACATGAGTGATTTTCCACCCTGTTTCTTTTTTCAGTGTGCAACCTCCATATTGGGTGGCACAAACACCAGCCTGCATCAGAGCCCTGGAATGGGGGCAGGCATGGCCCAAGGAAACATCCGAGTCCAGGGGTATCTTTTGTTTGCCAGGAGTGCCCTTGTACTCAGTCATCCATAGAAAATGTTGGCATAAAAACACCATCTGTCCATTTGGTCTGCCCTGTTTTAGCCTATCCTACCCTGGGACCTAATATCTAGTTGGGGTTATTAATTGCTCTCACATTGCCCCCTGCCATACTGGCTTTCCACCTTGGAAACTATCAAGCCATTTTCTTTCACCCTTGGTAACTATTAAGCACTTGCCTTGCAATGATGGATTCATAGGACTGTAGGATTTGGGGGCACTTTTAACTTTGGTTGGTGGTTGCAAATCACAATGGCTCTCGAAAGTACAAGCACTTGAATATTGTTGAAAGATATGGTCAACGTTATATCTCAGCATGAGCAAGTCTCTAGGGTTGTCCTCTTTTACAAAAAAAAAAAAAAAAAAGGAAAAACCCTGCACATTGGAGATTCAGGTGTTCACAGGTTAGGTATACCGATTATCACAAAACAGGTAAAGGAAAACCAGTACAAAAACATCCTAGTGCTTCAAGGTGCACTGCCTCTTGATCAGGAGGGATGGATCTTAGTGCAGATGAAGCAATCTTAAATATTCTGTGCAATCTCAATTAATTATATGCAAGCTTAATAAGACAATTATTTAAAAAAAGTTCATTCTAAAAGGTGCATGGACTATTACCATACAAAACCGATAACATAAAAATTGGTATTTAAATTAAAGAGACTAATTAAATACACAGATGAATAAATATACAACCAGTATGAGTTCTAAACAGCTTAAGGTTTTGAATGTGATCTAGAATTAATTAAATTGCAGGGAAAAATGAGAAGTATGTAACCCCCCTGCAAATGGGGGTTCCCAAAAGACTTCCAGGAGCTTGCTTGAATGCTCCAAGCCTGAATGGTGTTTGGCGTTTAAGCCATTTATCAGTGAGTGTTTTTAGAACCTCTCTGGTACTGTCTCTTTAAGAGCTGTCTGCTTGCAGACATAATTAGTTTGTATGGGGGACTGTGTGTTTCTTCTCTGAGTACCACTCGAGCTGCTGCCAATTCACTTCATTTTTGCAGTCACTAGGAGTGCAAAGGGAACCTATGTGAAAGATGTAACTGTTTGCCAGAAATTATTTAGAGTAATAATGAAATTACAGTTTGTCTAACCTGCTTTCTTTGCAGTCAGAACTGTGTCTGCTAGTTCCCCATTCTAGTTTTGAACTGCTGAACTGGACCAATCAGTGTGGGTAAGCTAGCTCTAAAATGGTGCCTTGGACTAATCAGAACTTGACTCATAATCTGAGCCAGCCACAAGAGGATTGTATGGGCAGTGACTCTGGGAGATGTAGTTTAGACTTCAGTGCCTTTTGGACCAACAGCAGCAGTCTATTGTGAGTGACAGCCAATCCAGTCAAGAACTGGGAGGAACTCAAAGGAAGTGCCGGGTTTTGTCGGTTGGAGTTTCAGTTGAGCTTTGGCAGTGAAGAAGGAAGGAGCCCTGTGTTTTTCAGTGTGCAGTTTTAGTCAAAAAAGCGTGTATGGCCCAGAGTTCCGGTCTGCAGCTTGTTAGGACTGAATCCGTCCTGTGAAAAGAATCAAGGATCTCTGAAGAGTAGAAACCAGGCTCACCCTGTGAAGACTGGAAGAATTGCTGAGAATTGCACTCGGTCTGTCAGGAACTGAATCTGCTGTGTGTTCTCCTGGTATTGTGCAGTAATTGCGATCGGATACAGATGCAGCCTGCCTGGTATAGTGCTTTTATATGGATGTGTGAAGAGGTTTGTGTACCTCAAGTGAGCCCTGCTGACATTGAAGGACCCTATCTTATTTGGAGGTCGTGAGTACTAATTCAGGGTCGCTCCTGTTGAATTGCCACATTAAATCCAAATGGAATTACTGTACTGCTGACTGTTTAATTCTCCTTTCTCTGTGTGAAAGGGCCCCTACCAGCTGCCACGGTTTGGACTAGCCACTAGGGCTTGGGTACCCAGGGACAGTAACTGATAGGGATAGGCCTGTGCACAGAGCCATAGGTAGATTATTAGAGTGATAAGCTAATTAACCTGATTTCCCGTCCTTGTTATATCCCCCAAATAAATCAGAGCTGCTTGTTTCAGCAAAGTTATACTGCCTGAGGTATTTGTCATGTTAAAGTAATGTACTGTGATTGTTGCACTGTATCTCATTTCACAGGAGGTCCCAGTGCCGAACCAGACCTGGGGGTAAGTGTATACTGTGAAGGTAATTTGATATATTGTGTGGGCCACTAGTGGGAAGAAAGGGGGGTTGCAGTGTCCCAGAGGGCTGTGACCAAGTTAGTTTAACTATTGCAAACCCTGACCTCTGGGTGGAGGCACCCGCCATTGGATCCAGGCCCCTCAACCTGTTAGTGGCAAATCAGGCAGGGGTAGTAGCCCCTGGGATAGCGCCATTTAGGGGTTACAAGTATAAAGCTATATATATAAACTTTGGTGAATTAAAGTGTAACCACCCAGTCCCCTGGGGTTACTAGAATCCCATCAGTGTCAGTGCTATGTAGGGAAGGCAGCTGGTGAATGACTGGTTAAATGGGGTTTTCACCTACTCACTCTCTGTTTATTTAGCCTCAGCTGAGAGGAGAGAGATGATGTCATTTAGAACTCTTACAGCAGCATAAGCCATGGCAGCTGACTGTGAGTGGGGAGTTCTAGAATTTTGGAGTAGTTTTGTGAGGAATCTGTAGTGAACAGTTGATAGAGTGGGAGGTGCAGTGTGGGCCCCAAGAGGAGAGCCTATTTTCTCACCCTAGTCCTGAGAAACATCTGCCTGCCAAGAGAAGCAGTGGAAACTGTTGTCTGACGCAGGAATTCCTGGTTTTTCATCTCCAGAGAGATGGAAAGGACTGCTACAGGATGGATCCAAGGGGCAACCCCCATATTTGATCCAGGACTTTGAAGCTGCCTGTTTTGTTTTCCAATTGTGAGTAATCTGACTTTGTGCTTCCGGGGGGGGGGGGGGAGTACCTGTTCTTGGGTGTTTTCTTTGACAAAGGGAAATATACACCAGTTTCTGTTCTAAGTTGTGACTGTTTTCAAGTTTTAAGGTTGGCTGGCAATTGTGAGGTCCAGAGGAAGACTTATGCACATTGTTCAGGACTTTAGTTCTACACTCAGAAGCAGTGTTTTCTTATGCTGGATGTGAAAGTCATTCCAAAATGCATATTCCTAATTGTTTTACCAGAAGTTGAGGTGTAACTCTAAAAGAATGGCTGGGTATGGACGTGGAAGTGAAAGGTGGGCAGCCCCCCATCTGGAGTGAACAGTTCAGCACTACAGGTTACGTAAGGGTGCCTGGTTGTTTAGGACATGGTGGCTAATGCCTGAAGAGAAAATTTACCCACTGGTGTAGGTTGTGCTAATTATGAGCCCCTGTGAGCTAAGTTGCAGCTAGTTGCCACTTGTGGAAATGTTAAAGTCATATGCCATATGGGAATTGTGTGCTAAGTTGTGGCCTATGCCACTAGAAGAAAGTTGAGTTCAGCTGAGGCCACTGCGGCTGAAGAGAATTCGAGGTCCTGTGACATATGGGATATGTAGAGTTTCTGTCCAATACAGATTTCTGTTGTTCTGCCATTGCCTTGTGCCACAATGTGTAAACCTTGGGGGTCCACCTTTGCTTTAGAGTAACATCTTTGGAATAAAGTCACACTCTAGAACCCCAACCTTGTTTGGACATTCATGTTACTGCTTCCTGTGTGGAATTACTGAATACCCCTGTAGAAGTACAGACATAGCATAGCCCTAGCAAAAAGTTCTCCCCTCAGGACCTGGGTTTAGTTGGTCATGTGTATTTGCTTTTGTACACCCCCAACCCTTTCTGACTTCTAGAAATAACAAGCCTAGTGTACATTTCCAAAGCTAGGGATGGTACTGATTGTCTGAAGTAGTTTGGGTGCACTGTTAAGGGTGCCAAGGGGTAGCTTACTGTGCAAAGTAGCGGGGGGGGGGTGTTACAAAAAATTGGGGCTTGTCTGGGATATTGTTTAATTTGGGGAGAGAACTAGAGATTTTTTGTTGAGGATATAGATAGTGTTGGTCTGTCTGGTAGCATGGTAGCCCAAAACGGAAAAGGAAGCTTTGGACAAAAGGATTTTGCCCAGAAAAGTGCCGTCTGAATGTGCTGCTTGCATGTCTGCGAGTACAGAAGAGAACAGAGTGCTGCTTGTGTGTTTTGTCATCTTGCAATGGACAGTAAAGCCTTGAAGTGTATGTCCTAGTCTCTGCATCAAAAAAACATTTGCAGAACTTTTTCATTTGCAATTTTCAAATGCCAAAGGTAGTGTGGACTTTAGGAAACAGACTGAGGAATGCACCCTGAAAGTTTCATGTGCTTTGTATGCAAATTGGGGGATTTGCAAAAGAAATTGCCAGAATCTGAGGAGAAAATGGTCAAAATGGTGCTCCTGCTGCTGAAATTGCAGCCGAAAAAAAAGTTACAGTTTGCAGTTTAAATTTGCTCCTGCTCGACGATCCCCATGAAGGAAGAGCGAGTGAGAGAGAGAGAGAGGCTCATTTGCATGGTGTCAAGTGATTGGTGTGACTGCAATCATTCCCACCCCTAACAAGCTTCTGTGTGCAGCCAAGTGTTTGAGGAGGAGAGAGATAATGGTATACGAGCTGATCAAACCAGGATTAACCATCGAGGAGATTGTGAATGTTCTAATATGTAGTAAACAGACTTTTGCTGCATAATTTTGGGCTCAACCCATTTTCCGACCGACTGGAAAGTGAGCGTGGAGTTTGTGGCTATGATCTGCAGGACCGCCAACCCATTTCACTCCAGAGGCCTTCTCAGGATTGGCACCAGGCTGAAAATTTCTATCGGAGGAAGCCAGCTACTGAATTCAGTGAGTAAAACCAGCTAAATGTGCGTCGAACTGTGTGATTTTTAAGCCAGCTAAATGTGTGTGCAAGCAGTGTGGTTGTTTTGCAAAGAAGGACTGTGCGTTGTAACAGTAGTGCAACAAACAAAATTTCTGAGCATAGACTGTGAGGATTTATAATGAGTTCAGCAACAGTAAATGTTTCTAAGTGAAAAGGGACTGTGAGTTGTATATTAGGGTGCAGCAAACAGGCAATCCTGTGCACTAGAGAAAAACTGTGGGCTTGCAAGTGACTTTAAGCATGTGTAAGCAAGCAAGCAAGCAAACTTTATTTGTATTAGGCACCCTTCCAAAGCTCAGGGCACCTTTACAAGAATACAACATAAAAGCCATCATCTAATAATTAAAACAATAATATAATCAGTTACAATTTTTAAAAATCATTTTCAGCTTCAGAGTGCGGCAACTTAGCAGCATAATCAAATTTCCAATAGCCCATCAAATGCCTGTGCAAATAAATGGGCTTTAAGGGAGCTTTTAAATCCCTCTTCGGTCAGGCTATCTCATATCCGACGAGGTAGAGAATTCCACAGGGTAGAAGCCATAAAGGCAAAAGATCTACCTCCAGATGTTTTCAGATGTATCCTGGGAGTCTCCAGCAATCACTCATTGGAGGAATGGAGAGAATGGGAGAGACAGTAGGGAAACAGCAGATCTTGCAGGTATTGAGGTCCCTGGTCATGTATCGCTTTATAGGTCAGCAACGCAACCTTGAAGGTGATCCGCCATTGTACCGGCAGCCAGTGCAGTTCACACAGCACAGGTGTCATATGGCTGGACCTGGGTGTTCCAGTTAACAGCCTTGTCATCGTGTACTGCACCAGCTGCAAACTGGCAGATATCCACCCCCGGTAACCCTAGGTAGAGGGCGTTGCAATAGTTAAGACGAGTGGTAACAAAGGTGTGGACCAGAGTGGATAGATCTTGAGATGGAACCAGGTGTTTTGCCCTGGCGATATTCCAAAGATGGCAAAAGGAAGACTTGACTATAGCTATCTCCTGAGCCTACAGGGTCAAGCTTTCATCAACTATCACCTCTAGGTTCTGCACCTGGCCGAGGCATTAAGCAGGGCCCCCTCCAAGATGTAAACCCGAGGGTTTCCCCTCCCATGTCCCGGCCATCCTCTGATCAGGGTCCACAACCAGTACCTCTGTTTTTCCCAGATTCAACCTCAGCCAGCTTACACTCATCCAGTTCTGTGTCTCCTGGAGGCAGTTATTAAACACTGAGATAGTACCAAACTCCTGGTCAGGTACAAAAGACATGTAGAGCTGAGAATCATCTGCATAGCAGTGAAAACTCAGCCCGTACTGTCTTATGATGTCTCCCAATGGCAGTATGTACACTGCAAACAACATGGAGACAGCACTGAGCCCTGCGGGACCCCGCAAGGCAGATCCCATGGGGCTGAAGAAAAAACCCCAGACACAGCCCTCTGGGACCTGCCCTCGAGGAATGATCGAAACCAATTGAGGACTGTTCCCCCCCAGTCCGCAGAGAAACCGCAGGTGCTCGAGCAGCACCCCATGGTCCACAGTGTCAAAAGCTGCAGAGAGATCTAAGAGAACCAAGATAGAATGAGTTCTCCGATCTCTAGCCATCAGGAGGTCATTAAGCACTCGTACCAGGGCAGTCTTGGTGCTATACCTTTTCCTGAAGCCTGACTGGAGAGGGTCATAGATATTGTGGGTAGTCAAATGATCTTCCAGCTGTAGTGTGACCACCTTCTTAATAACTTTACCCACAAAAGGTAAGTTAGAGACCAGTCTGTAGTTAGCTGGGCAGTCAGGGTCAAGGAAGAGCTTTTTCAGGTGGGGTCATACCACCACCTCCTTCAAAGGGTCTGGAAAGACCCCTCTCTTCAATGAAACCCTCACTATCCCAGCAAGGACCGGGCCGATAACCTCAACACACCCTACAGGAAGGTGAGTGAGTTGGGCCCGGATCCAAACTACAGCAGGTAGGCTGCAAAGTCTGGATGATCCTCACTATATCCATGACTGCCAGCTGGCTAAAGGTGGACCAGAACATTTAGGTACTTGTACCACCTGGTTGATCCATGCACGGCCCAATGAGGAGACACTGGCTGATCTCTGTCCTGATGGAGGATACCTTATCAGCAAAGAATTGCACAAACTCCTCACACTTTTCTTGTGATAATGCTCGACTGGGTTGCAGAAAGACTGGATTGCACAGTCTGTCCATGGTCCGGAAGAGCTGAGTTGGCCTGTTCCTTGCTGCTGCAATTTCCCTGGACAGGAACTCTTGCCTTCTTATGAGAAATTTCTGATTGATAGATCTCATAATGGTCTAACAATCTAAGTCTATCCTCCTCCAGGTGAGTTTTCTGCCAGTGTCTCTCCAACCTTCACCCCTGCCTCTTCAACTCCCTGAGTGCCCCATCAAACTATGGGGCACCTGAGTGAAGAGTAAGAGGGTGAACACGAACCAAAGCAATGACATCCAGAGACTCGGCCATTGCCCTATTATAGACAAATACAAGGGATCCTGGGTCAGTGCTATCAGTCGGAATACCCGAAAGGTCAAGAACCATCATTAGGCCTTCAGAGGTAAAACCTCGTAAAGGATGGTACTGTACCATTTCCTTAGGGGCAGGCCTATTATGGGGAGTCGCGAAACTGAACCTCAGGGTCTGATGGTCAGACCACCCGATAGGATCCACCACCATAAAGGAGATTTCCATCCCCAGGTGGAACACCAAGTTCAGTAAGTGCCCCCCAATGTGTGGCAGTGGTAATAACACATGTTAGGTCCAATAAGTCCATCAGCTGGAGGAGGTTTTGAACAAAAGGCAATAGTTCATCGTCGGCCCAGGCATTGAAGTCCCCCAGAATCAACCATCTAGGGGCCTCCAATACCAGGCCGGCGATGAAGTCTGCAACCTCCTTCAGGAAAACCCTCCCATCACCTGGTGAATGGTAGAAGAGAAAGATCCTGAAACCCGCACCCTCCTCTAATATGCACTCAAAGGAGTTGGTCATCTCCGCTGGCAACTCCCTGATGTCCAAATCCTGTCTAAAACAGACAGCAGCTCCCCGGCCCCTACAGTACAGTCTCGGGTGGTGTATCACCAAGAACCCGACTGGAACTGCAGAAGCCAAAATTGGGCCTACATTTTCATCCAGCCAGATCTTGGTGATGCAGGCCAGGTCTGCAGAGGCAACAAGATCTGTCACCACAATGGCCTTATTTTTAATAGACCTGGCATTGCATAACACTACTTGAGAGAGACGAGAATCCAAGGATGACCCCAGCACCTGCCTGTCTAAGACAGAGCCCTTGGGTAAGGGCAGAAGACAAGGAGGACCTCAATCCTGTGTCCATTTCACTCCAGGGTGTCTGTTGGTCCCTACTGTCCCTATCCATTCACCCCCGTCCCATCCCCCTCAAGATCTATGAAGCCCCTCATCCCTCTGCCTCCTAACAATGCCTAAGGCTTGGCAATGATTGTAAACTTCCAAAGGAAGCAGAGGGCAGTCAAAGGGATGCAGACCCCTCAATCTCGAGGGGGAGTACTGCCTGACTGTAATCTTTGTCCCCCAACACATCACTCCAACTACCACAACACACACACTCACTCACTCACTCACAAATCATACTCAAAACTCACACTTCCAACACCCTTCTTACCCCAATACAATACAATGCAATACAATACAATACAACACAACAACCCAGCCCTCACAACAACCACCCAACCAACAACCACCCCTCAACCCTCAAATAATCTTACTATAAACACACTCACTCCCAAATTCAAAAGCTACCCAAACAAATCCCAGTCCACACCAAATCTTGGCAGCATTAACTTTCAAATTTCCAATATTAATATTTCATTATAATCATATAGCAGTAGAAGCCCCCACAGAGCTCCCACCATTGAGGGGAATATGTCCAATAGAACTTTCCACGAGGCCGGCTCACACCCGGTTCTGTTAAACTTCCAGTTCTATTATCAGAAAAATTAAATTCTAATTTAATCACCAATCACAATTTTAAACACAATTAGTACATGAAATAAAATAGCTTTCTCACCCTGGGAAGACCATCAGTCTTCCCAGTACAGATGTTCTCCAAAAACTCCATCCACTTCTTCTTGTTTCAGGCCCAAAAGTCCAGCTGGTTTCTTCCTTCGCAGGGCTTCTGTTTTTGGGGTTGACTTTTCTTAGTTTAACTTTAATTTGCCAGGGAGGAACTGTAGCTGGGAGATATTTGCAGTTATTTGTGACTAGACCTGTTACTTAACCTCTGTGAAATGGGTGTCTGAAAGGAAAGAAGGCACTCCCCGGGGTAGAGGGTCAGAGTTGTAGTTGATTGTTTCTGGAGGGTAAAGGTTTACTCCCACCCACCCTGCTCCTCACCCCTTCTGTCCCAAGCGCATAATTCCTGTATAGCAAGGTTCTGACATCACTTCCCCAAAACTGCTAACAACATACACCTGTTCATATCCTTAAAGGCACAGCAGACTGAATAGGGGGTAGAGATACTCACAAGCTTGCACAAACTAAAACAAGAACAACAAGAAAAAATAAAAAAAGAAAAGCATCTGTAACAGGAAGGGACACAGACATGTGAGGAGTGGTGCAATGCACTGGCTGTGGAGCAGCAGTCTTCCAGGAGACATTCTGGAGACTGCATTGCTGCCCTATTTGCAGGCACCTCTCTGGTCTGAGGGAAGAGGTTGTTCGTCTCCATGCTGACCTGGCAAGGATTTGGGAAACCTGCTCCCCCACCCAGGGACCACCCAGGCCACTGCCACTGCCTCAGAGGTTGCCAAGAAAGAGGAGTGGTTGGACCACGTTGGGCTCGGGGAGGGAGAGGGTGGTGGAATAGAGGCATATCCCTCCAGTTGTGCCTCTTCACAATTCATTCACCACTCTGGCGGAGCATAGTTCCTTTATGGAGGCACCCACAGTGGAGACCAAAGAAGATGCTGGGAACCTCCACAATGGAGACCCACAGGAGGGTGGCACAGAACCCCACAGGAGAAGGAAACAACTCCTGGTGGGGGAGTCAATTGTTAGGTGGGTAGAACTGGGGGAGGGAATGAGGGGAAAGGGAGATAAGGTGCCCGCCTGGTGCCATGGCTTGGAGGGACAGGAAATGAATCCTCAGGAACATGGAAGCAGCTGCGAGGGGGAGTGAACTGAATGTCATTATCCACCTAGGAACAAATGACCTGGCTGAGAATGGGATCAGAGCACAGCAGGATCCAGCCTAGGAGAGACTCTTTAATGGACCTTGCCTACAGGCAACAGTATTCTATCCCTAGTTTGGACTCTTTAGGGCCTTCCATCCCCAAATGTGTTGTATAAATATCTGTTTTCCAATTTTTACTTTTGTACTTTAATAGAAAAATATTTTGGGGGTTCTTTAGTGTTCAGGTGGAGGTTTAGGCACTGTGTGGTATGCAGAATGTGTTTTTGTGTTTTCTTCTCTTGCAGGTCTTCCCAAGGAAGAAAAGTTGAGTTCCCCTTTTCTTAGAGTTTTAGAATTGTCTGTGGCTAACAGGGTGTTAACATGCTTTTTCTTCACAGGTGAGAGGTTGTGGGGAACGTTTTGGGAACTGTAATGCAAAGCAATGTGCATTTTCCTTGTTGTTTTTGTTTGCAGGTACCCTGGGAGCTCGGGGGTAGGTTCCCCATGGGCAGCCTGGTCAGATAGATTTCCCTAGAGGGCTAGGGGGATAGATAGGCTTTGGTTCTGATTTGCAGTGGGGACCTCAGTTCTGGTCTATTAGGGCATGCTTCAAGCAGTCTCCTTGGAGCCACTGAATATCCATAGTTAGATCATAGGATAAGGGCTGAAGTCTCATCAGATGGCCTCTGTGCCTTTAGTGTCGCCTGCCTGTGCCTGGCACATGGTAGGGGAGGGTCTGACCCCCCCCTCCCTGTAGGTAACACAGAGGGTAGGATGGCTTGTTGCTGGGTGGAGAAATGACTGCGGACAGTCATTTACCTGGCTAGGGCCGAGAGTAACCACCCAGTCCCCTGGGGTTACTAGAATCCCATCAGTGTTAGGTAGGGAAGGCAGCTGGTGAATAACTGGTTAAATGGGTTTTTCACCTACTTACTTTCTGTTTACTTAGCCTCAGCTGAGAGGAGAGAGATGATGTTATTTAGAACTCTGGCAGCAGCATAAGCCATGGCAGCTACCTGTGAGTGGGGAGTTTTAGAATCTTGGAGTAGTTCTGTGAGGAGTCTGTAGTGAGCAGTTGGAGTAGTGGGAGGTGCAGTGTGGGCCCCAAGAGGAGAGCCTATTTTCTCACCCTAGTCCTGAGAAACATCTGCCTGCCAAGAGAAGCAGTGGAAACTGTTGTCTGACGCAGGAATTCCTGATTTTTCATCCCCAGAGAGATGGAAAGGACTGGTACAGGATGGATCCAAGGGGCAATCCCCTATTTGATCCAGGACTTTGAAGCTGCCTGTTTTGTTTTTCAACAGTGAGTAATCTGACTTTGTACTTCTTGGGGAAAAGTACCTGTTCTTGGGTGTTTTCTTTGACAAAGGGAAATATACACCAGTTTCTGTTCTAAGTTGAGACTGTTCTCAAGTTTTAAAGTTGGCTGGCAATTGTGGGGTCCAGAGGAAGACTTGTTCACATTGTTCAGGACTTTAGTTCTACACTCAGAAGTAGTGTTTTCTTATGTTGGATGTGAAAGTCATTCCAAGATGCATATTCCTAACTGTTTTACCAGAAGTTGAGGTGTAACTCTGAAAGAATGGCTGGCTACGGACGTGGAAGTGAAAGGTGGGCAGCCCCCCATCTGGAGTAGCCAGTTCAGCACTACAGGTTCCGTAATGGTGCCTGGTTATTCAGGACATGGTGGCAATGCCTGAAGGGAAAGTTTACACCCTAGTGTGGGTTGTGCTAATTATGAGCCTCTGTGAGCTAAGTTGTGGCTAGTTGCTACTTGCCGAAATGTTAAAGTCCTATGCCATATGGGAATTGTGTGCTAAGTTGTGGCCTGTGCCACTAGAAGAAAGTGTGTTCAGCTGAGGCCACTGCCGCTGAAGAGAATTTGAGGTCCTGTGACATATGGGATATGTAGATTTTCTGTCTGATACAGATTTCTGTTGTTCTGCCATTGTCTTGTGCCACGATGTGTAAACCTTGGGGGTCCACCTTTGCTTTAGAGTAACATCTTTGGAATAAAGTCACACTCTAGAACCCCAACCTGGTTTGGACATTCATGTTACTGCTTTCTGTGTGGAATTACTGGGTACCCCTCTAGAAGTACAGACCTAGCATAGCCCTAGCAAAAAGTTCTCTCCCCAGGACCTGGGTTTAGTTGGTCATGTGTATTTGCTTTTGTATAGCCCCACCCCTTTCTGACCTCTAGAAATAACAATCCTGGTATACATTCCCAAAGCTAGGGATGGTACTGATTGTCCAAAGTAGTTTGGGTGCCCAGTCAAGGGTGCCAAGGGCTAGCTTACTGTGCAATGTAGCCGGGGGGGGGGGTGGTTACAAAAGTACCATACATTTTCCTTAGAAAATAGTCATCAAATGAAAGGGAATTTATTACAGTATAATGATTAGAGAACGGGAGTGAAATAGAACATTATCCATTGTGATTCCCAAAGGTATCTTAAAAGTTACAAAGAATTTGGGATAGTAAAGGAAATTAAATACTGATATGATGTAAAACTTGAACCTTCAAGGTTCTAAGAAGTGATGTAATAAACTTGATTTTTTTTTATTAGAACAAGGGATAGTGTGCAGCAGCTCAGGATCACAATCCCAGCTGATGCACTATAGACTATTCCCTTTGATATATCTCAAATCCCAAAGGAACAATATGTTCCCCTCCCCCCAAAAAAACTATGAGTAAACCCACATGGAGACCTTATGTGCATTTAACTTACAAACTATTGATAACAAAAGTCAAAATCAGATAGTACTAGAGATGTTGTGAAGTTCTAATTCATCGGTGAAGTTAAGGAGAATTTGACAAATTTGCCTTCATGAATAAATTGTCAGATTTTTTATCTGTTTAATAGAAAATTTGCCTTTGGCACCATCACCTGGGAACTCACCTGTAACTTCACCCTCGGGGTACACCAAAGTGATGGGTCAAAATGAGGCTACTGATACACAAATGTCTCAAGATCAGCAGTCCCCTGTCCCCCCCCCCACTCTGCAGCAGCCTGAAAACCCTAGGCCACCTCCTGTGATACCAGCACCAAAGGCTGCATCACTCATCAATTTCAGTCAGGAGCAGTTCTAACATTTTCTGACCTGTGTGCGATCCAGTTACACTCTGGGTTGAGTAGAAGGAAGTGAAGAAAAAGTGTAGGTACTTAACAAGTATTTCTGCTCCGTTTTCACTAGAGAGAAGTTGGACCAGTGCCACCAAACAGCAGGGGGGTTGGAGTGGGGAAGGGGATATCACCAATGGCTTAATGGAGGTACACAGGGTGCTAAAGAGCCTAAAGGCCCTGAAGGTGGACAAACTCCCAGGACCAGATGGAGTGTGCCTGAGAGTCCTAAGGGGACTGACGGAGGTGCTGGTGTGACCCCTGGCAGACCTGTTTAACCCCTCTGTGGAGTCCAGAAGTGTACCCCGCGACTGGAGAACTGCACATATGGTACCTCTCCATAAAAGCAGTCCCTGGGATGAACCAGGAAATTACAGGCCTGTGAGTCTGACCTCAATAGTGGGGAAACTGGTGGAGATTATCCTGAAGGAGAGACTGGTGGGCTTTCTTGAGGAAAATGGGCTGCAAGAGGAGAGGCAGCATGAGTTTGTGTTGGGGTGGTCCTGCCAGACTAATCTAACAGACTTTTTTGACCAGGTGACCAAGACTGTGGACAGGGGCCAAGCAGTTCATGTTCTATATCTGGACTTCTGCATGGTCTTTGACTCTGTACCACATAGGAGGTTGGTCAGGAAGCTGGAGGATCTAGGGGTGGAGGCCAAACTCACTGGATTGATTAGAAACTGGTTAAAGGACAGACACCAAAGGGTGGTGGTTGGGGGCATTCTCAGAAGCTAGACCAGTAACCAGTGAAGTCCCACAGGGCTTGGTGCTTGGTCTGGTGTTGTTTAACATCTTCATCAGTGACATAGTGGATGGGATCAAGGGAAAATCTGCCTGTTTGCAGATGACATGAAGCCCTGTGGGAGGGTGGACACAGAAGAGGGAAGACTTGAAGTAAGGGAAGACCTGGCTAGGTTAGAGAAGTAGTCCGGCATTTGGCAACTGGGGTTCAATGCTAAAAGTGCAAAGTTATGCAATTAGGGGCAAGGAACCCAGAGACCAAATACTGGCAGGGTGATGTGGAGGTCACCATGTCTGATGAAAAAAAGGACATGGGGGTTATCACCAAGTGTGACCTGAAGCACTTGGCACACTGCAGGAGAGATGCAGCAAAAGAAAATTGGAAAATGGTCTGCGTAGCCAGCAGAAAGGCAGAGATCATACTACCACTGTACAAGTCGCTGGTAAGATTTCACCTAGAGTACAGTGCAGTATTGCTGCCCTTATCTTAAGATGGATGTCAGCTTGCTGGAGACAGTCCAGAGAAGGGTGACCAAAATGATCCAGGGCCAGCAGGGCCACACCTACAAGGAGAGGCTGAAGGGGCTCAGCATGTATTAACTAATAACTTGAGGACAGAAGGGAGAGGGGGTATATGATTGAGACCTTCAAATACCTGAAAGGTATTATTAGGATGAATATGGAGGGCCTCTTCAGTCTTATTGGGACGAAGTCCACTGGAGGGCATAGCCTAAAGTTGGTGGAAGGAAATTCAGGAGGGAGATGAGGAGGCACTTTTTCACCAAGAGAGTAGTGGTCAATGGAATGAGTTGCCAGAGTAGGTGGTCTTCCTGAAAAGGGTGGACAGATTTAACAGAGAATGGGACAGTATGAATGGGAAAGTTACTAGGGTTAAGAAGGAGGGGGTCTGAGGGGGTTCATAGAGGATTTGGGGAAGGGGGCAGGTCCCACTGTACACAAAGGGGGGACCTGCACAATAAAGCAGACAAGAAAGCCCATAAGGCCTTTATCTGCTGGCATCTTCGTATGTTCATATGTGCATATGTATGTTCAGTGGTACCTTTCTCGCACATACTAGATGACTGAGCATCAGCACTTGGCTGTGCAGTGCTGTTGATGATGCAGTATTTGGGGGCTGGCATGTGACACCCATGCATTGGTGGCTCTGGCAGCTGTTGTCATGTCTGTATGAGATAGACAAAGAGCGGGCTTGCATTTACATTTCTGGATGGATCACTGCTATTGTTTCTAACATTTTACTGAATGTTTACCTAACCTACTTAATGACCAAAACAATAATCACAAGTGTCACTCTGAATCAAATGATCCTCTTCTTATTCCTTAGTTGCGTACTGTAATTGGACAGAATGCTTTTAGCTCTAGGGCATCTTGTTTGTGGAATGCAATGCCTGTGACTATCGGATCTTCATCTTCATTAGCTGTCTTTAACAATACACTGAAAAATAATTTTCGGAACTTGGTATTTGTAAATGCTTGTGTAAACTTGGTATCAAATACTGCATACATTTTTGTGTAATTGTTGCTACAGTATATTGTATATTTTGTGTACTGATGTACCTGGATCATGCCTGAAAAAGATGCTGTTTTGCACCAGTGTACTTACCTGGTTAACAAAATAAAACTAAACGATCTTGGTTAAGGGAACTGGAACTGATCCAGAACTGGCAGTGGCAGCATTTGAAAGAAGAGTGGTGTGCTACTGGATTGCTCAGGGTGGTTTCATCACCAAAGGCATTGGACAACTTAGTGTGAAAGCTGCTTGGAGTGGAAGTGCACTAGCAGACTTCTGAGGATTAATAAGTTATGGTTTCTTTAGCACTTCCCTGCCCGCTAAAGTCACTACCCTGCTGCAGGGCTGCAACTGCTGAAAGCACACACCACAGTCTCCTTTACACTGCAGCAGAACATGGTGTTACTGGCCTGTCTGCCTGAAACTACAGTTAACTGCTCTTAGCTGCAGTAGCTACAGTGGTAGAAATTGCCATTAGTGATGATAGTGATCGCTATAGCATGCACTGGATGTGATAGCAGATGCTATAACTGCAGTGTAACATAATGCTTTGAAAGCGATAGTGTCCACTATCGGTATTGCGGGAGCAAACACCATGGCAAGCTATCACTACAAACAGTGGTGGTTACCACTGGAACTAGAGTAATAATGCACAATGCTCTGGTGATTTATAACTTTTTCTGATCACAAATCACTCTTTTGGAGAATAAATGAAGAGCCCTCAGAAGCCGCATCCTTCTCTGCGAAGAGAGAACTGAAATTGGCACTGAGGACAGTGCAGTGCATAGAGTTTTCAATTGTCAGCATCCCTGATTGACTGCTGCAAGTCATGTGGCTTGCAAAATCTTGCATAGGCTCAGTGTGTGCTTGCTGTAAAATATCACAACATCATGACATTGAAGTGCCAAAATGACAACGCGAAGTCAAGTCCCTCCAGAACTGCTTCTCTGATATCAAAATTGCTAGTTTTTGACACTTTCATCAAACTCCAATTTGCACTGGATAACCATGACCTTAACCCACAGCATGATGATCTCCTAGCTGCTAACACATAATTTTACTGTATTAGCATGTGGTTTGTATGCCTGGGAGACAGGGGGAAGAGCAGCCTGTGTAACTGAAGATGCTAGGCAGACTGAGTGATCAGTCTTCCTAGCATCAGCAGTGACACAGGTAACTCCTTCTCCTCACTCCAAGGCAAGAAACATAGAGAAATAGAAGGTATCAACAGAAGGAGACCCCTAGGTCCATCCAGTCTGCCCAGTGATTTTGTATTATTTGAAGCTTCTAACTGCCCTTTAGTGTAAGGGTACCCTTGTGCCTATCCCATGCATTCTTGAATCCTCCAACTGTGTTAGCCCCCACTACCCCTGGGGGCAGACCATTCCAGGCATCCACCACCCTCTCTGTGAAGAAGAGCTTCCTG
Organism: Neoceratodus forsteri; assembly: GCA_016271365.2. Classification (NCBI taxonomy): domain Eukaryota; kingdom Metazoa; phylum Chordata; order Ceratodontiformes; family Ceratodontidae; genus Neoceratodus; species Neoceratodus forsteri. Next base: position 546,223,666 of record CM057450.1, on the reverse strand, counting down.
ACATTGGTGGTGAACCTCCCTCCTTTCAGTCTTAGATCATGCCCCCTGGTTCAGCTGCCCTCCTTGAAGTGAAAAAGTTTCTGTGTCTGTACCTTGTTTATGCCTTTTATGTATTTGAATGTTTTGATCATGTCTCCCCTCTCCCTACTCTGTTCCAGGGAATACATTTTTATGTTTTTATTTATTGAATTCTTGGATAACACCATTGAGCAGATGCTCGTTAATTGGTTCCATGTCAGTTGAATTACAAACTGGTACAACATACAAGGACAGAAGTACATATACATATAAAGTGGAGGCACACATTACACTTATGATACAAGGGTAGACACTACTAAGGCATAGTACAATGTATGCCTGCGTCCTAGGGATACAACAGCAAATGGAATTAGTACAGAGGAAGGAAAGAGTGGAGGGGGCTAGAGTTAGGGTAGCAGGAGGGGAAAGGTGGGGAGGTAAAAGGGTGGGGTAGCAGATTGAGGGTGGGGTGTGGTAGTGCCATAGAGGAAGGGCAGGGAGTGTAGGGGAAGTGCTGAGTCAGTGCTGTTCCGGGGTAACAGCTGACAGGGTGAATGAGTGCTAGTGGGGATTACTGCTTTCACCAGTTGTAATTACTGACTTCAGAAGTTGTAGGTAAAGTCATTAATGGGAGCTGCGAGGGCAGGCACAGGTATTCATGGCAAGTAGGTGTTGACGATGCTTGTGCTTGTTAGTGCCAATCACTGGCAGTGTCAGAGATTCCTTGAGGTAGCACATTTGTCCAGAAAGGGGCATGGTAGGCAAAGCCCCATTGAGCCAGTGTAGTGTGACACCTTGGTACATGGAATACTTGGGAGACAGCACTTCTGGTCTGTTTTGAGTCCTGAGGTATGGTCAGAAGGTTCTGTACCCCAGGTGGCAGAAGGTTAAGGGAGACTTTTTTGGCAAGGATGCAGGTCTGATATCTGATTCTTCCATCAAGCTGCAGCCAACCTGCCATGTCATAGAGATCACAGGTGTGCATGAGTCTGGCAGCACCTGTGAGGAGATGGCACACTTTATTTAGGGCAATAGAGATGCGATGAAGGGCTGTATCTGTTGCAGATCCATAGACCGTTAGCCCATAGTTGATGAAAGATACAATAGAGCTATGAAGGGCCATGTTCAGGACTTCATGAGTAAGACAGAGCCTGTGTCGATATAAGATCCCAATTCTTGTATTGATGGCCTTCACGGTATTGTCAGTGTGCTGGGCATATGATAGGGTAGAATCAGTTGTGATGCCCGGGTACTTAAAATGCCGAACTAGCTCAAGAGTGGAACTGCAGTCATTTGTGATTGCAAGGGGGAGGGTTTTGAGTTTGCTTTGGGGGGTAGAGAACATCATAATCTTAAGTTTTTTTTAATAATTCAGGACCAGTCTATGTTCCTTAAACCACTGTTGCGCAGATGCAAAGCCTTTTTGTAGATCCGCCTCTAGAAGTTCAAGGTCTCGGTTGCTGGTAAACAGGACTGTATCATCTGCGTAAAGGAGCATTTAACACTGGCAGAACACCAGGAGATTATTAGGAATAGGTTGAACAGCAGCGGTCCTAATATGGATCCCTGCTAGACACCAGATCCAATGGGTCTGCTTTCAGAGACGACTTCACTGATCCTAACCCGTTGGTGGCAGTTGCTCAGGTAGCTATTGAACCAGTGTCAGGTGAGAGACCAATGTCAGCTAGCTGGTTTAAGAGGAGCCCATGGTGCACCATATCAAATGCCTTTGATAGGTCAATGAAGGCTGTCTCAACCAGGTGGCCTCAGTCTAATGCATATTTAGTTCTTTCAGTCTTTCTCTGAATGACATCTGATGCAATCTCTGTATCATTTTGGTTGCCTTTCTCTGTACTGTCTCTAACCGGTTGATGTCCTTTTTGAGGTGAGGCTTCCAAAACTGGACACCGTACTCCAGGTGCAGTCTAACCAGTGATCAGTACAATGGCAGGACCACCTACCTAAGAGCAGCAAGTACTTAGACAGTCAGATAACTGCATTAGTAGCTAGAAGGAAACATTTATTTATTTATTTGATTGTTGTACTCCAGGTAAGTGCACTAGACAAATGATTGCCTATTTTTAGGTATGGCCCAGGAGAGTAAAAAAGAAGGCATTGTTACAAAAAACATAAGATACGGAGCAGCGAGTACACAATACTATATGGTAGAGTTGGGCAAGCCAAGGCAGGCTCAAGCTTAGCTCAGCTTGGCTTGTTAAACCTGTATGACCAATTGAGAGCCAAGGTCAAGCCAAGCCAGATATGATCAAAGCAAACATTTCAGGCAGCCTGGGCAGTTAGTGCAGTGTCGGGAACATTCAGCTCATAAGGGATGCTGTCAGTGTCGTAGAGAGCAGCCTGCAGCAGCCATGGCTCGGCTCAAGCTTTGGCTAATAGAATAAAGCCAGACCCTTTTCTTGGCTCTGGTTTTGTTCTGGCTTGGCTCTAAATGAAAAATTCAAGACTTTCCCATCTCAATGCAGAAGGGCCTCTGAAGGTCACTCTTGGCATTTTCAGGTATCTGATCTTCTGATTCTGTATCCATGGTATGCACGTCTGAGTCCCTCCTTGCTTTCTCATCCTCTGCTCCACTTACATTTTCAACTTCAGTTGCACCTTCCTGCTTGCGAGGTACAATCTCCATTTCAGTGACATCCTGTTAGTCGGGTACCAAATTTCCCATTCCAGATGCCACTTCTACAAGTTGTGGCAAGTTGCTGTCCATAGGAAAAATGTTTACAGGACTCCCCCCACCTCTACCTTTGTCCTCACCGGCATCTGTCATGATACTCAGGCAGACAAGGGCTCTTCACTACTGGAAAGCACAGAGGAGTTTCTTCAGGGTCATGGCCAATATTCCCCCATGAATAAAACAGGTCCATGTAATCCATCACCCCCCCTTCCCCAGGATGCACCTGGAAGCAAGTTATCACAGCTTAGTGTGCCTTTCCTGGTCAACAATTATAAATAAACAAATGTATTAGTAGCCAGGTAAAATGCACGTTTTGGCGCCATTTTAGAATTTAAACTTACAAATTGAGACCCAGACTGCTATCTGCAAAATCAGCTGTTCCTGTGTGAAAAACAGACCTTTAACATCGCAAAGCAGGAACGTTTTCCAAGCCTAGCCTCCTACCTTCCCAGTGGCTGCTGCTGTTTTTTTCTGTCCCATAGCCCTCCCCCACACCAGCCTGATGTCCTCACGGAGTAGCCAGATAAAACCCACGTTTTGGCGCCATTTTAGAATTTAAACTTACAAATTGAGACCCAGACTGCTATCTGCAAAATCAGCTGTTCCTGTGTGAAAAACAGACCTTTAACATCGCAAAGCAGGAACGTTTTCCAAGCCTAGCCTCCTACCTTCCCAGTGGCTGCTGCTGTTTTTTCTGTCGTCATAGGAGCTGTAGCCCCGCCGAACGCGCTCCCCACTGCCCCCACCACCACCCTTGGTCGGCTCTTCCTTTTATAGGCAGATGGTGATCATGTGGGACTGACAATAACCTATCAGCCCACATCTCCATCTGCAGGTTATCGTCTACAGCCACTAGTGGCCGCACTCCCCCCTTTCCCAATCTGTCTCCTTCCTCCAAGGCCAGCATCTCCTCCTCCTTTTGCTCCACGCTGCCACCCAGTGGCTCTACTTGTGTTATCATTTCCTCATCTCTGGTCTTTTCTTGTGCTCTCACTCTCCCTAATCTCCCCTCACCTTTCCGGCCCCGTTGACTCATCATTTCTCTCTCTTCTTCTGTCCCCTCTCTCCGATCTTCCCTCTGATGTCACCCTTTGTCTGTGCTACCTAACTGAATCCCCTGCTTCACCTAGGTGGGCTATTCTAATTAATTATTTACACCGCTCTCATTATAAATTCTTCCTCCTCCCTCCCTTCATCTTGGCATGGCTGCTCATCCCCCCCCCCTCCTGGGAGTATGACCTCTGCCCCAAACCAGCCGGCGCTACCGTCTCCCCCCCCTCCCCCCGCCTGGTTCTCCTCAAAAGGGCTGAAAATCGCCCACTTAAATGTTCGCAGCCTACTAGCCAACCTGGTCGAGCTAACTGCCTGGGTAGCCCACTCACCACCCGATATCTTAGGTATATCGGAACTTGGCTGAAACCCCGGGTCCCAGACTCCGTGATCTCCCTCCCGGGGTATAGCCTTATCAGGCGCGACCGTGTGGGCAGAAAGAGGGGCAGTGGGGTGCTACTTTACTACAAAGCACACCTCGAAGTCTCCTCCATTAATCTCCCTCCCAACCCCCCCCCCTACTGAGTTCCTGCATGCCCTCCTCTTACTTGGGCACACGAAGAAACTGCACTTGATATGTGTCTATAACCCCCCCCCAAGGGTGGTCTGCAAGAACTCTCCTCTCTCCTCCATAGTACCAGTGACACTGTGGGGACAAACGAAGTCCTAGTCATCGGTGATTTTAATCTGAACTGGTTGGCTCCCAACCGCAAGGACTATGAACCTCTGCTCTCGGGCCATGCCTTGAGCCAGGTCATCACTGAGCCTACCAGGCCCTCTGCCTGGGGAGAAAAATGGGTTGCTAATCGATTGGATCCTGACTAACAGACCTGACAGGATCACATCATCGGGCATCCTTCCGGACGCCATCTCTGACCACTCACCCACCTACTGCACGTGGGGCATTTCTCGGTCAAAACCCCCCAGCAAAGTGATCACAATGAGGGATTACTCTAAGCTAAATACCCAACACTTCCTCTCCGACCTCTCACTTGTTGACTGGTCAGGGGTCACAGCTCTAGAAGACCCAGCACTAGCCCTAGAGGAATTTCTTTCCAAGTTCATCCCAGTGCAGAACAAGCATGCCCCCCTCACCAGGAGGCGTGATAAAAGGCGCTGTCACCAAATGGCTTCATGGTGGCCTTTTTTCCCTAATGAAAACTAGGGACAAAAGCTGGGTGACCTACAAGGCCTCCCAAAGCATTACCGATCTCCTTGCCTACAGGACCATCAGGAACATATGCAAAAAAGCCATCCGCTCTGCAAAAAGTGAATTCTGTAAGTCCGCCCTGCTCTCCTCCGCCTCCAATCCGAGAAATTTCTGGCAAAATATCAGAAACGCTGTCGGTGGGTCGGCCAGAGAGCAGGTCACTGACCTACTTATTGGCAGGGTCCGTTGCAACAACCCCCACACCATCTCTAACACTTTTAATTTGCTGTTCTCTGAACCCCCTGCCCCTCCTCCGTGCTCTGCCCCTGAGCCCCCGTCTCTCCTCCTCCTCCTGGCTCTAACCCCCGTCTCCCTCTCTTCCTCCAAAAAGCCACATGTTACAAGACCCAGAATCTCCTCACCAGCCTTTCCCCTCACAGTGGGGCTGGTCATGACTGCCTCGAGCCTAAACTGCTCAGGCTAGGGGCCCACCTTCTTGCCAGGCCTCTCACACACATTTTCAATTCCTCCCTCAGCTCCGGGTCTATCCCAGCCATCTGGAAAGTGGCAAAAGTGGTCCCAGTCCTAAAGCAAGGCAACCCCAAGGACCCCCAGAACTATCACCCTATTGCGATCTTGTCTGCAGCCTCCAAGATCCTAGAGAAAATCACGGCCTCCCGGCTATCCCTTTACATTCAGGACCATAATTTCCTCTCTCCGGCTCAACACGGATTCAGAAAAGGACACAGCATGTCCACTGCCCTCGCTGTTGTCACCTCGACTATCAGAGCAGCTGCTGACCAGGGGAACCTCACTGGTGCCATCTTTGTGGATCTTTCCAAAGCATTTGACAAAGTGGACCACTCCCTTCTCTGCTCCACCCTCCGCTCCCTTGGCTTCTCCACCTCTGCCATGCGTGGTTCCTCGACTACCTCACTGGCAGGTAGCAGTTCACTAACTTCAACCATACTCACTCCTCCCCCCTCTCTCATCCACTGCGGGGTCCCCCAGGGCTCCGTTCTTGGTCCCACCCTCTTCTCCCTCTTCATCAACGATCTCCCGTCCTCCGCCATCCATGGGCGTGCCACTATCTACGCGGATGACCTGGTTCTTCTGACCAGTGCTCGTGACATTGCCACCATTAATGTCCAGCTTAATGACGACTTCCATCGCATCCAATCCTGGCTAGTGGATCACAGACTCTCCATCAACCTCAAAAAAAACCAAGCCATGCTGTTCGGCTCACGGCACACGCTAAAGTCCTGCCCCTCCCCCCTCCAAATACTGGACAGAGATAGCTTCCTCCTACAGACCGCAACCTCATTCAAGTACCTGGGCATCACTCTGGACCCACAGCTTGATCTCACCCAGCATATTCAGAATGTCTGCAGGACCACAAATGTTAAACTCAGCCTTGCCTACAAGGCAAAAAACTGCCTTACCCCTGCAGCTCGCTTGGCGCTAGCCAGAGGGGTTCTCCTCCCTACTCTCTGCTACAGGCTGGTTACCTTTGCTCCTATGCCCCCTTCCAGCCTCCAGAAATGGGACACAGCTTATAATAACATCTGCCGCTTTGCCCTTTCTGCTCCACCCCTCACTCACGGGTACGACCTCTACTCCTGACTTGAGTGGCTCCCTCCTGAACGACATCGCACCTTCATGCTTGGTAATTTCCTTGACAACATTATAAGGTCAGCCACACCCCCCTCCCTCGCCCCTCCCGTTAACCCTGGCCCCCCCTCCTATCAGCTTAGATCAGGAGAGGCCTCGATTGCCTGCTCTAGAACTCACTCCGTCGGGGGACCGGCCTTCTCCCTCATTTGCCCCCAAACCTGGAACTCATTCCCAATCCTTACCCGGACCGCCCCTCATTCCCGCTTCAAACCTCGCCTGGCACTACCTGAAACCCTCCTCTGCCTGTCCCTGTACTTCCTAGCTCTACCCTCCCACTGAGTCTCTTGAGCTCCCAGGGCCTCCCTGCTCTGTACCCTTCATACCTGGTAACACTTACTGTCCTCACTCCCTCCCCACCTCCCTCCTCTCCTCCCTCCCACTTGGCCTCTCCTCCCACCCACTCCCTCACCCCCGTCCCTTTTCCCCCATCCAATGTACTTACTATTGCTAGCACCCATTAACCTCACAAAGTGTACCGAATACATCTTGTTTTTACCTTTAAATTCTCTTAGCCTTGCTCCCCAATTGTGTGTACCTGCATCTCCTAACCTCAATTTCTAATGATGCATTGCTTCCTTTTTCTTTTCAGGTAATGTTCGTTGTTTTTTCTTGATTACCATACTTGTACTTTACTGCTAGCTTATTCTGTCAATCCCGTTGTTTGCCTCTATTGTATGATACCGACTCTGGTTTACCACCAACTGTATGTAACTGATTCCTGTATGCCTCCACCACTGTAACCCTCCCGGGTCGCACCTGAAAATAGGCACTTGGTGTCTAGTGTGCCCTACCTGGTTAACAAAAGCAAATAAATAAAGAAATATTATCAATGCAGGGTCTATAACTTCCCCTCCATATCTGCTTACATTTAATACCCTAGTGAGGGCCTGATTTGCCTTTATAATTTAATAAATAATCTGTTTATTCTATTTTAGTTTTTCTATAAATGTGACTCCTAAATCATTAATCCTAAATAATAATCCTTTATGTTCTCCATAGTCTCATTGTTAATTTTACCCGCTTTTATACTCCTTGGTCCCAGTCCCAAATATCAAAGATTGGGCATACAGTAACAATTCAAATACTTTATAAAACTTTTCAAAATTGCACAGTGCATTTTGTAAACCATTGTAAAACAGCAGCATGGGCACAAAGTCATCAACATACATTAAAGTTGAAATAATCATTCCCTGTATTCTTAGAGAGTCACATTTATAGTACCCCAAATTTGTTATGCTGTTGCTACAGTATTGCTTTGTTTTGCCTGTATATGCATTTTTCTCCCTTGGGTCAAACCTGGAAATGAACATTGGCTAAGTGCGCCTCTCTGGTCTCAAATGTCTGAATAAATAAAATAAATACATTTATAAAAAGTATGTGAGAGACAAAATGCAGGACAAATAATGTATCTGGCCAGGTTCTATCTATAAACAGTTTATTCTCTCAGTGTGAGTTTATCCACATGCTCCACACACAACACTATCCTCCCCTTCACTGTAATGGCTGTCAGATCACACACAGAATTTAGAATTACATTAACCAATCAGAAAGCTCTACATTCTTCCCATTCAATAACAGGTCTTAACATCAGTGCAACAGTGGTAAATTAACAAAATAGTTCCATGGACGTTGTTTAAAATCATCAATAGTACATATACTGAAATCAGTCAAATGACACCTAAAAAACAAGGGCAGTGCTTGGAGACATTTTTCATCAGTACTTGTGAAGCTGACCTCAGAGTCGCTCATGGCTATACTTCGCTCTGCCACTCGTGAGGTCATCCATGAGGAATCCGAGGTCACTACAACTCTTATGGATAAAAAAATTTATCCAACTCTGCCTTGTTCAAGTTGCATACACCGTATATACTAGTTTTGTCATCTAGCAACATCTAGGCTGGTAGAGTAGCCTAGAGGTTAGAGTAATGAGCTGTAAATGAACTTAACAAATCCAGCAGACCTGGGTTTGAATCCAGCAATCTCCATTTGCATACTGTGTGACTCTGAGCAAGTCACTTAACCTCCCCAGTGCTCATGGGTTGCCCCTGAAAACAGGCACGTGTGCCTAGTGGCCTTACCTGGTTACCAAAGAATTAAAAAAATGGGGGTGAGAAGGCAACCCTGTCTCCCTTCTCAACTGTTTTAAAGTTGTTTGGTCAGATTGCCTTCTTTAGTCACTCTCACTTGTAACCATGTCTCACTGCACAGAGCAGAGCAGGCCCAAAATGTCATTATACAGTCCCATTTCTCTCAGGCAGTCCCAGGACATGGCTTTGTTTGTTGAGTAATAGGACAGCTTTGGATCAATAGTGATAGTATATACACTTTACTTTTGACCTACTAATTCCACAACATTCGTCTACTAAACAATACAGAACAAAATAGTTATTTATAGTGGCATTACCTTTTCTAAGCCTGACTTACTCTTCCTGAACAATCTCTTGCTCATTTGTCCAATTTTTTGTAACCTTCATCATCTAATAAAAGGTGTATACTGGCATTAGTAGCCATATCATTGAGACTAACAGGTTGTTAGAATAGGGAATCTGCTCTGTACAGAAACTTAGTCCTTGTGAGTTCCTTCTCACTGTCATCCCTGAACATTGGCTAAAAATGAATCAGATGTGGTCATAGAGGGGTTGCACTTTATGTATAGGGGGCAGCCTACTGAAAAATGGCCCCCTTACAGATTAAGGCTCCAAAGTGGTAGTGTGGATGTACACCACACATAAAGAAACTTGCATTTGTTTTTAATTACCAACCAGGCGTAGATTTCCATGCAGGTCCTGAAGCTCTTGGCTCTACCAGACACTGAGATGGCACTCTCGCCTCACTGCATGCAGTCCCTTGGGAGAGAAGAAACTACCATGAGGTACAAACAACTAATGCATTCCCAAACTAGTGCTGCCACACAATACCCTGGCCAGCTGGGATGTAAAAGGGAAATGAAGACTATCAAGTTATTGGTTTGCTAATTTTGACCTGAATGAGCACAAGGCTAGTGAGCTGAATGAGGAGGAAGTGCCCTACAGCTTTACAGGGATGCGACTGAACCTGGAAAGGAATCTGAGAAACCACCAAGAGGGATAATTTAAATGGCAAATGCAAATGAAGACAGTTGATTCCTCTGAAGGGGGGGGGGGGGGATTAAACTGCAATCTATGCTCTTCCTAATAACCTAGGAACATTCTGAAAGAATCCCCATTTCCGTTTAGTTGTATGCCACAGTGGAAAGTGTTTGCAGTGTTTACTCTAGGGGAGTTTATTCTGAGTCACTGATAAGGCTCCACTGAGGTTTCTGCATTTTGGTGACCACCTAGCCCACTTGACTATCAGTCAATCAATTTTACATTGCATTGTTCCTTTAAAAACCTACATAGAACTTGACAGTTAAATACTTTACAAGTGGGCAGGTTGTGAATTATTCACTCAGAGCACTATCTGTGCAGCTGCCCCACTATCAGCCCATATCTATTTTATATTGCATTGTTCCTTTAAAAACTTACATAGCACTTGACAGTTAAATAGATATGGGTGATGTTTCTGCCTTTTGGTGACCACCTAGCCCTCCTGATTATCAGTAAAATCAATTTTATATGGCATTGTTCCTTTAAAACTTACATAGCACTAACAGTTAAATACAAGTGGGTAGGTTGAATTATTCACTAAAAGCACTATCTGCGCAGCTGCACCACTATCAGCCCATATCTACTCTGCTCTGTATTCAATCAGTGGTCTGTTGGCCAAATGCCTTTGTCCCCTACACTCCCTTCCATTGTTTGCACCCAGAAATTAGAGTTCTAGCAGCTGTATCATAAGTCCTATACCTCTGAGGGAGGGAGGGTGAATGGCTGACTGTTGTAGTCAGCAGGCAGGCGGTTGAGCAAAGACCTGGCACCCTACGTCCTTCCATTCCAGGAACTGAGTGCTTTATCTTCATTAAATGCACATCCTCTTGATGGTCTTAGGGTAATTCCCTACCTGAACCCAAGTTTCAAGGGCAGTACAGGTCCTGCAATGATACAATCCATTTTGTAAATATTCAGCTAGGATAGTGGCTATCCAAACAAGCTATCCTCTTCAACTCCCTGTTTGCATGATATCAGGTCTTCTCCTGAGCAACAGTGGAAAAAAAATGATGGCATAAATATAAATAAATACAAAATGCAAAAACTTTTAAAGCCCTTGAGGCAGAGATGAGGTGATTGACTCTTGGGGAGGAAGAGTGCAGGTGTTCTAGTATTCCTGCCCCCCCTCCCCAACTAGTTTACCGTGGAGCACCATCGGTATCTGCTGAGAAGACAGTAGATCATCTGCTGTTCTGGTCAGAAGAGGGATGCAGTCATGATGATTCCAGCTGGTGCAAGGAGGGGGAAAATGGCATAATGGGAAGAAAATATAAGCAATGAAAATGATTAAAGTGGCAGTATTTGTTAGTCACCATGTAGTTTTTTTTTTTTCAGCAATAATGCTCTTCTAGTAAAAACATTAATATACCCCTTGTTTTCTTCATTCCTGAACTAATGAGCAGGACTCTGACATTTTTAAAAGTTCCCACATCTGTGCCATACCAGCCAGGAAAAAATTAAATGTCTTGGTACAGTGCGGTGCTGTTCACCATCAGAAACATTTGGTAGTACCATCCTGTTACATCCATAGTATGAAACTAGTACATACATTCAACAGGTAACCTAAAGAGAAGATATTTTTTTAAAAACCATGATTGGTAGCCATCTTTAATGACTTGAGTCATTGATTACAAAATTATTTATAAAAGCAGTTTTAAGAATATAAGAGAAGATTAAAAAATACACAGAGGATGAATCTAAATGTAACCCCTAGATGGCGCTATCACAGGGGCTACTACCCTGCCTGATTTGCCACTAACAGGTTGAGGGGCCTGGATCCGATGGCGGGTGCCTCCACCCAGCGATCAGGGTTTGCAATAGTTAAACTAACTTGGTCACAGCCCTCTAGGACACTGCAACCCCTCTTTCTTCCCACTGTGGCCCACACAGTATATCAGAATTAACTTCACAGTATACACTTACCCCCAGGACTGGTTCAGGCACTGGGACCCCCTGTAAAATAAGCAGACACAGTGCAACAATCACAGTACAATACTTTAACATAGACAAATACCTCAGGCAGTATAACTTTGCTGAAACAAGCAGCTCTGATTTATTTAGGGGATATAACAAGGACAGGGAAATCAGGTTAATTAGCTTATCACTTTACTCATCTACCTATGGCTCTGTGCACAGGCCTATCCTTACCAGTTACTGTCCCTGGGTACCTAAGCCCTAGTGGCTAGTCCAAACCGTGGGCAGCTGGTAGGGGCCCTTTCACACAGAAGAAAAAATTAGTTAAACAGTCAGCAGTACAGTAATTCCATTTGGATTCAATGTGGCAATTCAACAGGAGCGACCCTGAATTAGTACTCACGACCTCCAAACAAGATAGGGTCCTTCAACGTCAGCAGGGCTACTCTTGAGCTCCACGAGACTCCTCACACATTTATATGGCAAACTGCAACAGGCAAAGTCCTTTAATGGCAGCAGGATTCACTTGAGCTACACAAGCCTCCTCACACATTTATATGGAAACAGTAACAGGCAAAGTCCTTTAATGGCAGCAGGATTCACTTGAGCTACACAAGCCTCCTCACACATTTATATGGCAAAAGAAAGTACTATACCAGGCAGGCTGCTTCTCTATCCCGATCACAATTACTGCACAATACCCGGGAGAACACACTGCAGATTCAGTTCCTGACAGACCGAGCGCAATTCAGCAATTTCTCCAGTTTTCTACAGGGTGAGCTTGGTTTCTACTCTTCAGATATCCTTTGATTCTCTTCACAGGACGGATTCAATCCTAACAAGCAGTTACATAAGCTGCAGACCGGAACTCGGGGCCTTACACATGTTTCCCGACTAAAACTGCACACCGAAAAAGCACAGGGCTCCTTCCCTCTTCACTGCCAGAGCTCAACTGAAACTCCAGCAGACAAAACTGGCACTTCCTTTGAGTTCCTCCCAGTTCTTGGCTGGATTGGCTGTCACTCACAATAGACTGCCCCTGTTGGTCCAAAAAGGCGCCAAGTCTAAACTACATCTCCCAGAGTCACTGCCCATACAATCCTCTTGTGGCTGGCTCAGATTACGAGTCCAAGTTCTGATTGGCCCAAGGCACCATTTAGAGCTACCTAACCCACACTGATTGGTCCAGTTCAGCAGTTCAAAACTAGAATGGGGAACTAGGCAAACACAGTTCTGACTGCAAAGAAAGCAGGTTAGACAAACTGTATTTTCATTATTACTCTAAATGATTTCTGGCAAACAGTTACATCTTTCAGATAGGTTCCTTTGCACCCTAGTGACTGCAAAATGGAGTGAATTACAAGCAGCTCGAGTGGTACTCATGCAGAGAAGCACACAGTCCCCCCCATACAAACTAATTATGTCTGCAAGAAGACAGCTCTTAAAGAGACAGTACCAGAGGCTCTAAAAACACTCACTGATAAATGGCTAAAACGCCAAACACCATTCAGGCTTGGAGCATTCAAGCAAGCTCCTGGAAGTCTTTTGGGAACCCCCATTTGCAGGGGGGTTACACCCTTCCTGGCCTGGGAAAGCTTGACGTCCGCGTCAAGCAAGTACCCCCATAAGTTTTAACTGCAACCATATACATTTGCATTAGGCTCACACATGTAATCATCAGTCAATATATAATTTTACCAAGAACTCATTTCTGAAACATTGCAGTACATCACTCTTTACACAGTCTTACACACACATTGTACCATAACTCAAGTTATTACCTCTTGTACATGAAACCTGAAGAGAGGGGACCCTTCCCTATCAGTTACCTTGGGGCTGGACGGGCAAGGGCACCATACTTAGACGGCAACACAAGTAACTTGAGTTAGCACTGACGCCTCAGTTTGGGCAATGAGCTCGGGACACATACACTTTTTATGGACAACATTGAGAGGCAAGTCCACAGGCCTCCCAAGGAATCATAACTGAGGTGCACCACAGGCTTTACAGCTCAACCAGTCTTTCTGGGGAACTTGTTACAGTCTCTGCACTCTGAGCCTCATTTTCAGCATTGTCCTCACTTGTCAGGGGAGTCTCCATGGGGGTAGAGAGGCTAGAACTTGGGGCACTTTCAGCTCCAGGAGTTACAGTTTCTGAGTCCACAACATTTGGCTCGCATGGAGAGCTTTCAGACACTGGCAGTGGACTGTCACGACACTCAAAATACTCTTCTTGTTCTGGTATATCACCAGTCTGCCCCAATCCATCATTTTCCTCCCCTGAAAGCTCAAACAGTTCAACCATGCACAATGATTCCATTTCATCTGATCTGATGCTTTGCACTTCACTTTCTGGGAGCATTGGCTCCAGGGAACGACTGGGGCTTAGACAGTCCAGAAGGCCCAGCTTCATCTCCAGTATTGACTAGGGATTGCCCGAAACAATTGACTCAGTTCGTAAGAAGGATAGTATTCAAAGTCACTCTCACTTTCTTCTGATATGGACTGACAGTCATGCTCAACTGGGACTTGTGGAGGGGAACACTTTAACTCTGCTTCTGTAGGTGCAGACTTTCTTGATCTTTTCTTAGCAGTAGCTCTAGTCACTGGTCCAGAGGGGGCATCTTCTGGGGGCTCAGACTCAATCAAGATTTGTCCAATGGGCAGTAAATGATTTCTATGCATTGTTTTTACATCTTTTGAATTATTCTCAGGCCTTACTTTGTACACTGGTAGATCATCTAGTTTGCCCACTACAATGTGAGGGAGATGGTGCCATCTGTCAGCAATCTTGAGTTTGCCATGCAGTCCCAGATTTCTTAGCAATACCCGATCTCCCTCCTGGAGTTCCTGTGCTTTCACCTTTTTATCATACCTTTCTTTGTTGGCCAGATTTCTTTTGGCAGCCATGGTTTGAGCCAGTTGGTACGCATGAGTTAGCTGGGCCTTTAACTTTTGCACATACTGTAAATAGTTGTCAGCTTGAACCCCATCAGGAGAGACCCCAAAACACACATCTACCGTAGTCGAGCTTCTCTTCCAAACATCAGGCGGTAGGGGGAGAACCCAGTGGCATCACTTTTGGTGCAATTATAAGCATGTACCAGGGTGCTAATTTGTTGGCTCCATCTAGGCTTGTCCTTTGGGTGCAGGGTGCCTAGCATATCTAGCAAAGTGCGGTTGAAACGTTCAGGCTGTGGGTCCCCCTGGGGTGGTAAGGAGTGGTTCTGGACTTTCGCCTCCCCACAGAGAAAGCATCTCTTTGATCAGATGACTCTCAAAGTCTCTCCCTTGATCAGAATGGATTCTTTGTGGAGCCCCCATAATGAACAAAAGTTTTCTACAAGTACTTTGCCCACAGTGGATGCTTTCTGGTCTTTGGTGGGAAAGCTTGGGCATATCTTGTGAAATGGTCAGTGACCACCAGCACATTACTGATATTTCTTTGATCTGACTCCAAACTCAGAAAATCAATACAGACCAGCTCCATGGGTGCACTGGTGGTGATGTTAACAAGGGGGGGCAGCCCTCTGGGGCAAAGCTTTCCTCTGTAAGCAGCGACTACAAGTTAAAATGTGTTGCTCCACATCAGCCCCCATCTTAGGCCAATAGAATCTGGTTCTCACCAAGTCAAGTGTTCTGTCTATACCAAGGTGCCCCATGTGGTTGTGCAAGGACCTCAGTACTGAGTCTCGAAAGGCAGTGGGCAGGACTAGTTGTTGTTTGTCTACTTGTCCCCCTCTGTCTACTGTTTCTCTGTATAACAGTTTATTGATCAGTTTCAACTTAGGACCTTCTTTGTATAACAGTGCAGTTCTCAAATCAGTGGGCGTAATTTGGACACATCTTTTCCTGCATAGAGGCTTCTAAAGCTGATTTGATCATGGGATCATGGGATTGAGCCCCCGAATACTGTCATTGTCCAGCTGAAGCAGTGCACTGATGTCTATTGTAGAAAAGTGGCAATAAGCAGCGGTATGCAATTCTCAGAGGGTCCCAAGCAATCCACCATGCAGTCACTCGTCCGTGGACATTGTTCCTCCCTGTCAAACTTCCGCAGAGTGCCGAATGTCAGGTTCTGCCAATCTGACCCAATCATTCTGGGAACAGGCCTCCGGAGAGAGCATCAGCATCTATGTGGTTCAGACCTGCTCGGTATTCGAGAGCATAGTCGTATGTAGATAATGCAGAAAGCCACCTATGGCCAGTGACATCCAACTTAGCTGAGGTCTGCACATAGGTCAAAGGATTATTGTCAGTTTTTACTAGTATTTTAGCCCCATACAAGTACTCATGGAATTGGTCAACAATAGCCCACTTCAAAGCTAGGAACTCTAACTTATGTACAGGATAGTTCTTTTCGGATGGGGTCAGGCTTCTACTGGTAAAGACCACTGGTCTCAGGCCATTCTCGTGCTCTTGGTACAACACAGCCCCCAACCCTTGCAAGCTAGCATCAGTTTGCAGGACGTAAGGTTTTCTTGGATCGGCATAGGCCAGCACTGGAGCATGGGTAAGTTGATATATGATCTCATGAAAAGCAGTCTCACAATCAGGAGTCCAGCGGGCCCCAAATACTTCACTCGGATGAAAATACACTCTTTCAGTCTTGAGGGACGCTGACTTTTGGTATTTTTGATGGGCTGGGGGATACCCTTGAGTAAGGTTAAGTAAAGGCGGATCACTCTTGAATAGTCCCTGACGAAACGCTGATAATAACCACAGAATCCCAGGAATCTTTGCAGTTCTTTAGATTTTTGGGCTGTGGCCAGGTGGTCAAGGCCTCAACTTTACTTGGGTCAGTCTCTATTCCCTCAGTGGATACTATGTGTCCCATACTTTACTGATGTTTGAAAGAATTGACACTTATCAATGGACAGTTTAAGAACAAAGTCCTCCAGTCGGTCCAATACCTTAAATAATCTACCTCATGTTCCTCCAGTGAGCTGCCAAACACAATAACATCATCTAGGTATACCAGGCACTGTAGTAAGTTCATGTCCCCACTGCACGCCCATCAATCGCTGAAAAGTGGCTGGGGCACCTGAAACCCTTGAGGCATCCTCATGAATTCAGAAGCCAAGCGGACAGATAAAGGCAGTCTTCTCACGGTCCTCTGGGGCCATCGGGATCTGGTAGTACCCTTCGGAGATCCAACACAGAGAACCACTTGCTCCCGCTTAGGCAGTCCAAGGCATCCTGAATGCGGGCATTGTGTACTGATCAGGATAGTCCACCGGTTTAGGTGCGATAATCCACGCACATCCTTACTGTCCCATTCTTTTCCTCACTACACAATGGGGGAGCATAAGGGCTTCTGGATTCTTGTATTACACCAGCAGCTAACATCTCTTGCAGATGCCGCCTCACGCTCATCTATGTCAGCAGGTGCCAGGCGTCGAAACCTCTCACGAAATGGTCTTTCGTCATGCAGCCAGATATTGTGCTCAGCTCCTTGCACGCATCCTACGTCCCATTCCTTTAAAGAAAACACCTGGTCTCTCTGGGCAAGCTTCTCACTGATCCTCACTTTCCATTCAGCTGGCAACGGTCGCCGAAATCAAACAAGTCAAGCGTTACTCTGTCATTCTTCCTCAAACTCTTGCTGCTGGGTAGCACTGCAGTGTCTGCACAATGCATTAGCCAGGATGCAACCTCTATTTACTCGAATGTCTCTTTCAGACACATTATGAACTTGGACCGTTACCCTTCTGGCATAAGCATGGGCTCTAGCGGGCAAAATAATAGGCTTGACCAGCAGTCCCTCTGGCAATTTTCCATCGCCTGGTGCATCCAACATTAATATTTTATTCTTAACATCCTTTCTGATATGGACCTCTCCCTGTAAGGTACACTGGGCTTTTGGCACCAGGATCAGAGACTCAGGATCCTTCTTCCATAAAATTTCGACCTGTTCCTCTGGTTCTATTTTTTCAGCATCTCTCTGTGCCTCATAGGCCTTCTTAATTAAAGCCAGAACTCTTAAAGCTCTACTAGTCTTTGACCCCTGTTTTTCATAACACAACTGTGCCAGCCTTCCGAACATATGAGCATTTGTTCCAATCAACAAAGGGACACCATCAGACAGTCCAGTGGGCGGACACACTAAGGCTAGGGTCTCTACTTGTTCGGCCACTCCAGCCACGGAGGTGGGGAAAGACAGCCAAATTCGGATATACCCGGAATGGGGTAGGCCTTCTCACTTAACCCCCATACATGCAGTCCTTCTAATGGTTGTAAGGGTACGTCTGACAAATGCTTCTGATACCAATCCTGGAACATAATTGTCACTTGGGAGCCACTGTCTGATACAGCTCTTGTAGACACTCCATTCACCTTTACAGTGGTCTCCATGGAGGGACCCACTATTCTGGACCAGTCTGGAGAGGTGGTAGTGGGGGCCTGGGCAACTGACCTTGCCACAAAAGGACGTGAGTTAGCATTTTTGGTGCCCTCACTGGGATCATTTCGTGCACCTCTTAACCACTGATTTGTTCTCCGAAGCTCTCCTTGTAGCCTATATGCAACTTTGTCAGTGTCTTTTGGGGACCGGCATTCCCTTTTCATGTGCCCATCCTTCCCACAATTATAGCAAAACATACTTTCTGGAGTTTGAGCTGGCCGAGGCGCCACACTGGGAGCCAGGGTGGGGGTACTACTAACTGGAAACCTTGGTGCCATCTCTGTCTGCGGCGTGATAAGCATTTGGAGACATCTCGTCAGTTTCTCCACTTCCATGGTCAAGGAATTGAGTTTGGAGCTGTTATCAGCAGGAGATACATGGGTGGGTACCCCCACCCCATAGCAAATGCAGTCGGATATAGGTCAGGACCCGTACTTGCAGAGCGGCCTTCATAGGGGACTGTTTTGAATTCCGGATGTCTCTCAACAGTTTGTCCCATTGTGGCATATCTTTTTCCTTGTCAGAGCACTCATTGACTGCCAACCTCTGCCCCTGAACTTCACTTGATGGGTCACCCTCAGTCACTCGGGTCGTAGCCGCAGCTATTAGTGCAGGTCCCTTCCGAGGTCGCCTTTTCTCAACTCCTCGAATTTCTCTCATTAACTCATCATAGGAGGGTGGGGATTCCAGTCGATTTGCCAGGCGTAACTGAAGCAACAGCAGTTCTGAGAAGGGGGCAGACTTAAGGATCCTGTCCAGCCTGGTTCGGTCCAGTTCAATCGCTGGCAAACTACCCTTTCTGAGGCATTCTTGCAACAATTTTTCCAGCCGAGATACATACACAGACAACAACTCCCCTTGGTACTGTTGTGCATTTCTTACTCTCCACCATAGGTCCTCATCAGAATCTGGGCTCCCAGACACATTCTCCAAGGCCTCAAGATAGGCCTGTACAGTCGCTTCAGGGTTACTGGCTCGTTTAGCATGGATGATAGCCAGGGCAGGACCTCGGAGGCTCTCACTAATCCTCTTTCGCTTTTCAGCTTCCAAGCATTGCCATTCTAGCACTTGGGGGGCAACATAGTCTATCCAGGTCTCCCAGTCATCCTCCCCTTGGGGGGTGGGGTGGGTGCCAGAGAAGATCCTCAACCTTCGGTAAGAGTCGTGACTAATGGCAGGTGCAGAAATAGGAGTCTGCATTGGTTCAGCCACCATTACGGGTACTGGAGCGGGAGAGGGTGTTGGGGGAGGAACACCTCCAGGTGGCAAGAATAGTTTCTTCAAGTCCTCCACAGTTTTCCCTTCCCCCAGCAGCCATTTAGCAAATTTCTCCTCAAAAGTTTCAGATAGTGGTGGGGGCTCATTCCCCCACGGGTCTTTACTGTCCTTAGTTATCACTCTCCAAGCAGTGAGGGCTCCCTCTGGGGTAATGGTCTGTGGCACTTTGGAGCTATCTATGGGATCCTAAACTCTACTAGGGCCAGGAAAGTGTGGGTGAGCAGATTAGCATGCCGACCCACCACCATAGGGTTTTGTAAACCTTCCACCTTGGAAAGTACTCCTGTACAGTGTCCGTATTGATACCAGGGGATGTCCAGGATAAGCATAGCATTTTGGGGTCGATCTCCTCCCAGTACACCACTCCACCACAGGTGCACAGCCACTTCTGTCGGGTACCCATTTATTTTTTTTTCTTAACAGTGGTTTGTAACATGGCCACCAGAGACACACAATCCCAGCGGTGAGCCTCCAAGATGTAACCCCTAGATGGCGCTATCCCAGGGGCTACTACCCCTGCCTGATTTGCCACTAACAGGTTGAGGGGCCTGGATCCGATGGCGGGTGCCTCCACCCAGAGGTCAGAGTTTGCAATAGTTAAACTAACTTGGTCACAGCCCTCTGGGACACTGCAACCCCCCTTTCTTCCCACTAGTGGCCCACACAGTATATCAGAATTACCTTCACAGTATACACTTACCCCCAGGACTGGTTCAGGCACTGGGACCCCCTGTAAAATAAGCAGACACAGTGCAACAACCACAGTACAATACTTTAACATAGACAAATACCTCAGGCAGTATAACTTTGCTGAAACAAGCAGCTCTGATTTATTTAGGGGGATATGACAAGGACAGGGGGAAATCAGGTTAATTAGCTTATCACTTTACTCATCTACCTATGGCTCTGTGCACAGGCCTATCCCTACCAGTTACTGTCCCTGGGTACCCAAGCCCTAGTGGCTAGTCCAAACCGTGGCAGCTGGTAGGGGCCCTTTCACACAGAGAAAAGAAAAATTAGTTAAACAGTCAGCAGTACAGTAATTCCATTTGGATTCAATGTGGCAATTCAACAGGGAGCGACCCTGAATTAGTACTCACGACCTCCAAACAAGATAGGGTCCTTCAACATCAGCAGGGCTACTCTTGAGCTCCACGAGACTCCTCTCACATTTATATGGCAAACTGCAACAGGCAAAAGTCCTTTAATGGCAGCAGGATTCACTTGAGCTACACAAGCCTCCTCACACATTTATATGGTAAACAGTAACAGTCAAAAGTCCTTTAATGGCAGCAGGATTCACTTGAGCTACACAAGCCTCCTCACACATTTATATGTAAAAAGAAAGTACTATACCAGGCAAGCTGCTTCTCTATCCCGATTGCAATTACTGCACAATACCTGGGAGAACACACTGCAGATTCAGTTCCTGACAGACCGAGCTAATTCAGCAATTCTCCAGTCTTCACAGGGTGAGCCTGGTTTCTACTCTTCAGATATCCTTTGATTCTCTTCACAGGACGGATTCAGTCCTAAAAGCAGTTACATAAGCTGCAGACCGGAACTCGGGCCTTACATGCTTCTACTAAAACTGCACACCTAAAAAGCACAGGCCCTTCTCTTCACTGCCAGAGCTCAACTGAAACTCCAGCAGACAAAACTGGCACTTCCTTTGAGTTCCTCCCAGTTCTTGGCTGGATTGGCTGTCACTCACAATAGACTGCCCTGTTGGTCCAAAAGGCGTCAAGTCTAAACTACATCTCCCAGAGTCACTGCCCATACAATCCTCTTGTGGCTGGCTCAGATTACGAGTCCAAGTTCTGATTCATCCAAGTCACCATTTTAGAGCTACCTTAACCCACACTGATTGGTCCAGTTCAGCAGTTCAAAACTAGAATGGGGAACTAGGCAAACACAGTTCTGACTGCAAAGAAAGCAGGTTAGACAAACTGTATTTTCATTATTACTCTAATGATTTCTGGCAAACAGTTACATCTTTCAGATAGGTTCCCTTTGTACTCCTAGTGACTGCAAAAATGGAGTGAATTGGCAGCAGCTCGAGTGGTACTCAAGCAGAGAAGCACATAGTCCCCCCCCCATACAAACTAATTATGTCTGCAAGCAGACAGCTCTTAAAGAGACAGTACCAGAGGCTCTAAAACACTCACTGATAAATGGCTTAAACGCCAAACACCATTCAGGCTTGGAGCATTCAAGCAAGCTCCTGGAAGTCTTTTGGGAACCCCCATTTGCAGGGGGGTTACATAAAAATGTCAGAAATATATTTTTGTTAAAATACTAAATGATAAATGATTCTTTTTTTTCGGATTGACAATTACTGCTGCTTTAATGTACTCATCAGTATTGGATTGCGTTAGCTATTTTGATAAAATATTAACCACCTAATGCGGCAGACAGCTAACAGATATGTCCAGATAATAAATACTTTGATAGATAATTGCTAAGTAATACTGTGACAACTTCTTTTAGACACATTTGGAGTGCACACTGTTTTGTTCTTTGCTTCTGCTTTCCTGATCTGACCTCCCTTAGTGTACATCAGGCTCCTGCACCCTGCACAACTTCGTCCTGTGTTTTTGTGCCCCCAGGCTTGATTCTGGGCTAGAGGTGGGTCTGTCATTTCAAGTAGAGGAGACAGACGTAACAGATTTATCTAGCTCATTCCATTATTTATTTTTTTACCAAGGATAGAAACTCACTGAGTTGAGGGGTGTCTTTCACAAGAGTCCTCTGGGAAGGGGTAATATGTGATGCAGAATCACAAAATAAAACATTGCATATTAGTATTCCTAAATATAGAGCAACTCCCTCCTGCCAGTGAGGAGGCAGGTTGGTTTACGGTGGGTTTCCAGAGTCTGGACTGATTATCTGATGTCAACCCTGATGGGATACCTCGGTGGGAGGGAATCTGAATAGCAAAGGAGGGTGCCCTTGTGGTGGTAGGGAGTTTAAAGAAAGTGGCAAGGGAGTTCAGCAGCAAGTATAGAAAGTGGTACAGAATAGCAGTGTCCTAGGGAAAGCTGTGCCAGCCATCTCGAGGCACTCAAAGGAGGCTTGCAATTCCAGGGGTGGAACTAAAGATGCAAACGAGGCTCTGGGTAGGAAGGAAATCTGTCAGACAAGGTAGGAGATCTGTCTCCAGCATAAGTGAGGTGGCCTAAGGCAGTGGGCTCTTTAGTGGTCCACGGCTGTTCAGCTCCACAAGAAAGAAGGTGTGTAAGGGCGTGGCAGTTAGCATGGTTTGGTATGTGTGTGGCTGTGTGTGGCTGCTAGCTGAGCAATGACAGGCTCACAGTAGATCAAGAAAGTATCAGCAGGTGGCCATGCCAGCAAGCATTGGGCCCCAAACTACTTCACCTTGTAAATCCAGGTAATGTGGGATCATGAGAATCTGTGGCTCATGCCTTCACAGGGATGCAAGAACAAGAGAAATGGATAAGAGAGCGGCAAGCATGTACTGTGACTTTTTAAACCTCAAAGCCCCCAATAGGATAGCGGGCAGTGGGAAGTATGTTCACATCTAATCTCACCATGGTAAGTTGGGGAAGAGGAGCCACATGTTTTTTTTTTTATTCATCACCTATTTATCTCCTGGTTCTCCCCTTGGCGGCCCCCTTCTGACTGAACCCCACAGCCCCATCACCCAGCTTCCCATGGGACTTACCTTAACTGTCATCCTCTGCCACAGGACTTGTGGCTGTACCTGGCCACCGGTGCGGGGCCTGCAGGGGGGTGGTCGATCATCCTGCCACCTGGAGTGGTTTTCCTCCATTGTCTCTTCTGGGCCCACATATGTGCAATGGACGCAATGCCCAAGCTCTCCTTCTGCGGAGACAGCCCCAGCACTCTGTATGTGGGTTCTCTTCCCTGCGTAGTGATTTGCATGTGCTGCCACCCAGCAACAGGCAAGCAGCATACCACTTGCACCCCCCCCGAGGAAGGATAGCTGTCTTGGAATGCTTAATTGTTTCTCACCCCACCAGCCCCTGAGCAGTCCGACTCCATTCCCGACCCTGGGTTGCTGGCATGGCAGGAGGTAAGGTGCCCAGCAGCTTAGCCCTCCATGCCACTGGACCATTCAATCCTCATGTTTTTTGACACCTGTAAATAGGAAAGGAATAGGGAGTGTCCAGGTACACTGCACAAAGTGTGGCAAGTTTTATTACTAGGACAAAAGGGTAACCATTAAGAAGAGACCATGCATCTCAGCAGGAGGCTGCGTTTAGAAATTAACTAAGGTGAGACCAGCCTAAACCCATGGCTGGGATTTAACCTGGAACCACTAAGGAGAACTGTAGACTGTTCTGAAAGAAGAGCAGGAAATGTATATTGCTCTGAAAGAGGAGTGGGAAAAATGGAAATTCTGACAGAGAAGTGATTACCCAAAACCCATAGTCTGATGAATTGTCATTTCTGGATCTCATATGTAAAGTTGTACAGTATATAATCCAGTTAAGGATGGATGTACTCAAAGACATTTGGTATCTGCAGTCCTTTAAGCACATAGCAGGACACGTGGTGTCACATAGCACTCTAGCCTGCAGTAAAGAAAAAACACTTCTTAAGGCATTGCAAGGTAACCCCCAGCAAGCCAGATATACCCTAGGCATTGGAGGTTCCCTAAGTGATTCCTGCCCCTCTTTCTGGGTAAGAAGAGGGACAGTGAGAGATTACACATATATGTCCCTACCTAGTCAGTCAGGTAACACTGCTTACAGGTTAGCTACAGATGACAACAGCACCAGCAGTCAGCATAGACAATACAGTAGTTAGAGCAGGTTGAATAAAAGAGCATGTTGTTTCTATGACTTTGTTTGATAGTGAGCTCCGTGTATAAGGAGCCAGGTGGGGGAATACCCTTTGGCTGTGATTGTTTTGATTCTGGGAACTTTTAGCACTAGATGGGCATGGGATCTGAAATCATATTAAGAGTCCTGGTGGACTATAAGTTTGGCTAAGTACTGAAAATGCTTGCCTTATGTCCAATGGTACAGATGGTTGCTGAGATATTAGTTGGCCCCACTTGATCAGGCTGAGCCAGTTTAATGAGCTCTGTAGGTCACAGTGGTTGGTTCTTGTATGAGCATCCAGAACAAATCTGGCAAGGGCAAAAAGTCTGATCTCCCTTTGTGGTTGTGCCATAGATGTGGTCAGCATGGCCTAGGAGGGGTATAGTGTAGCGATATACCATCAAAATAGTGTTCAAATAATAGCACAGTGAAAAGCATGCCATGGAAATAGCGTGAGTGAAAACAGTTACATGTACATAACAGCATGGGGATATTAGAACGCATGACATGAAATATCCCCTCCCCGACTTTCTCCCTTCCAGAGTTAGGAATCGTAATCCCCACCCCCCGAGTTGTAATCGTAAATCTCCCCTCCGAGTTCCACACCCCTCCAGACTTGTAATCGTACACCACTGCGCTGTCATTACTTTGTCCTGTATTTGTGAAGCGTGGTGTTTGGTGTTGATGTTTTGTGTGAGCTCTTATTGAGCAAGCTGTGTTTGTTGTAGCGGTCTTGTGGTGGATCCTACTGTAGCTAGGTGTATGACAAGTCTTCGTCAGCCTGGGTACTGCAGCATTTTTTGTTTTTTTTTGAAGAGGAATTCATGTTTCTGTTATACTATCAGTGAGTCTATGAGATTGTCAGAAGACAATGACTGGTCCATTTGGACAATAAAGAATTTATACCACTCTGTACCATCTATTACAGAGCCAGCAATAGTACAGTATGTGTTTTTACGGTTTATGTTGCCTTTCCTAGTTGTTCAATTTAATTTCATTTTATTCAAGATAAAAACCATCAAGCAGAGCTCATTTACAAAGGTGTACAGTTAAGGCAAAACTTTCACAAATTACTGGGGAAAGAGCATGGTAATGATAACCTGCCTACTGTAAAAATAATGGGCCTGAGTCACAAAGCATCAGGAATAATGAAGGTGCTTGAATCAAAGAGAAATGACACAAGGGGCTCCCTGTACTGCACCTTGCATCATTCCCAATTCAACAATGCTGCATGTGCAAGTTGGTGGGCTGCCTGCACCAGCTGAGCTTGTGCCATCCTTGTGACAGATGCACTGGTGCGCCATGGTGGCAGGGGGCTTACGCTGGGTCAGCAAGGCAGCATCCCCTATTCTAGGGTTCAGTAATCTCCCCCACAGGGTACATGGTCTATGACTATTAGTCCAGCCTAGGGCTGACTAATAGGCCAGCGCCACGCCGAGCTTGTCGCTAAGTGGAGGGAACCAGCCCCCTGTTGCCACTGCTTGCCAGCGGTATCCCATGCCCCCACAGCACCCATGGATGTCAGTGGAGCAGTGACCTCAGGATCCCCCATGGTGCCAGGAATGTGACCACCTCCCACACATATGGACCACACAGTCACAATGGCAGCTGTGCACTTTCCCCATCAGTGGTTTGATGCCACCCCACTCCTCCCATCCCAAACTGACCTGCCCTCCATGTCCTCTGTTTTGGCTCCCACAACTCTGCCAGCCTCCAGGTCTCTATCAATGCTGCCCAACTGCCCTGCAGCTTGTAGCAAACCCCTTTTGTGTGGACTTCCAGAGATGTCACCACCGTGTGAGGGACTGCACACTCGGAGCTCCTCGGTTGGCCAGCCCAAATATTAAAAATGAAACAGAATTAATGAAAAATATAGTGGGCATTCAGGATCTAAACAATAGGGCAATGATGGCTACAAGACAGGGACGTTGTAAACTATCTAAAATGGACCCTAACCCGACCAAGATGAAGCAGCTCCATTTAAGCATTGACATGGAGGGCTTTGCGGCCGCCTCCCAACAAGCACACTCCCAATCTCCATCGGTATCATCCGCAGACTCGTCGGAGGGAGAAGACTGGCCCACAGAAAAACAAGGTGCACTTTAGTTAAAATTCTAGCTATGGTAGAGCGGATTGACTCATTGCTCGCAGATCTGAGGCAAGAAGTTAAAACCTTAGATAAAAAAGTAACAAATAACACGATGAAGTTATCAACTGTCACAGAATCCCAGGAAACAACAGAGCGGGTGGTCCTATATCTGCTGCAGCAAGACAGAAAGCTTACCGACCAAATGGAAGACCTCAAGAACAGAATTAGATTAAATAACTTTTGTATTCATGGTATTCTGGAAGGTGCAGAGGAAGGATTTCCAAGCATGGTCGAATTTGTGCAGCATCTCCAGTGTACAATGCTCTCCCTTCCATCAGACAGCCACTTAGACATGGATAGAGCCCACTGATCACTCGGCCCATATCCAGCAAGTCCAAGCACCAGACCAAGACTGGTTATTGCACAAATGGTTTTTTATCAGGCGAAAAACATGATCCTATAGGAAGCATGGAGGTATAAAGAGATAAAATTTCAATCTGCACAAATCTTTTTTGATCAGGACTATTCACTGGCCCTGCAGGCAGAAAGGCAAAAGCTCCAGCCTATTATAAAGGAGCTCTGTGAGAAAAAAGGAATCAAAGCTCAAATCAACTACCCTGCACACCTCAAGGTTTATTTAGAAGATGGCCTGAAAATCTTCCCCTCATTACTGGATGCAGCCCCTTTCTTCAAAAATCTTCACATTACCATGCCTGAATTCGAACTGGAGGCCCTTGAAAGGAAGCCTCGACAGAATGCATGGTCTGTGGCTGGTCCAAACCTCAAGCAAGCAAACCAAGGTCCATTCCCGAAGGCACTGGCCACAGATTTCAACAAGCTGCTGAAATGGACTAGTAAAGCTAAACTCCCCCCAGTTAATAGAGTATCGACAGAGCAACCACAACATCGAGTAGCTGAAACAACATCAGAAGGAAGCTGAAAGGTATTTAAGAGACTTTGAAGGAACTCATGAAGGCGCAACCCTAGATGTTGGGGTTTGCCAAGACTGCCAAACTATTGTACTTATCTTTAAAATAATAATTAAAATAACAAGGGAGAGATTACAGGGAATTTACTAATAGTTGCATGAAGAGGAGGGGAGAAAAAAATATTCCAGAGTTCACAAGGAAGGGGGGGATATGTTTTTTTTTCTGGTTCATGAGCTGGCTGGGCCACAGAGCATAGGTTTAAACTGTAGTTTGCTTTGTGAGTGTTTACCTTGCATTGGTGGTGAAGTCTAACCACACCGCATCCAGGGTATCTGTCTTTCCTTCCTTTTTCTAGGAGGGAATTTTGGACCCTTTCCACGTAGGCAAATCACGGAAACTAAACACGTTTTTCTAGCTCTGCACACAAGCTCAGAGCTTTAATTTTGGAAGTGCAGGAGGAAGGGGGAAATATAAATGGAGGGGGCAAAACTCCTCATGTCAAGTACTTATTTGTTTCTTTAAGTGTGTTCCTGAAGGGGCAGCCCTGGGTTTGTTCATAGTTTTAGTGTTAAAATTTGTTTGCAAAATATGTGTGTGCCTTGATCTCAAACTCGGTTCGAGCGGGGGAAGCTCCTGGTTTCCTTGTGGGGATTGATGTATAAAGAACATTATTAAAGGTCTGCATAAATGGAAGAACTAAGGATAATTTCCTATAATGTTAAAGGGCTCCACTCCCCAATCAAAAGAACCAGGCTGTCAGCCGAACTAAGCAGGTTGACAGGGGACATAGTTTATTTACAAGAAAAGCATCTTAACCCGAAGGGAAACTTAAAATTATGCAGACAATGGGTAGCACATGTGGAAGCTTCCTTAGCAGCCAACCATAGAAAGGCAGGAGTAGCTATTCTAGTTAAAAGGGGGTTTCCACTCCAAATAGATGGTGGAGGGTGGGATGGAGGGGTGCTACATTAGAATTTCAGGGACATTTAAGGGGGAAAACCTCCACTTTGTCAACATCTGTGCCCCAATCAGCATACTGAACACTTCCTAGCGGAGATTTTGCATAAAGTGGCACAAATGCCACCAGGGCAAATACTACTAGGTTGGGACTTCAGTACTGTATTAGATCCTAATTTGGACCGCTCCTCAGGTAAAGTTATTACTAATAAAAAAGCCACAACCATAATCTCTTAGAGGAACAGGGTCTCAAAGATATATGGCATATGCAGCATGACAACGAGAAGGACTACACATTTTACTCGACTTCACAAAAGTCATATTCTAGAATAGACCTTTTCCTCACCCAAGCTCAGTATATGTGTAACCCCCAGGTGGTGCTATCCCAAGGGCTACTACCCCTGCCTGATTGACTACTGACAGGTTGAGGGGCCTAGGTTCTATGGCGGGTGCCTCCACCCAGAGGTCAGGGTTTGTAGTGGTTAGACTAGCTTGGTCACAGCCCTCTGGGACACTGAGACCCCCTTTTATTCCTTATAGTGGCTTGCACAGTACACAGGAGTTACAGTCCCAATACCCCACATATATACACTGTTCACTCATAAGGTACCACTTACCCTCGAGACAGATTCTGCAGCACGTCTCTGAGGACCCCCTGTAAAATAAGGTTAAACAACATGCACAGCAAAATACAATACTGTTTCCATAAGCACCAACACCATAGACAGTATATAGTATAACAACAACAAATCTGATTTATTTAGAGGACAGTAACATGGGAGGGGGGAAATCAGGTTAATTGGTGGCATTAAATCACAGTACTGTGCAAACTTACAGGGTCTGAAAAGTCACACTCTGGGTACCCAGGTTGGGGAGGGGCTAGCCAGGTCGATTGCCCAGGGTTGGCCGGCAGGTTCAGATGGATAGGGCCCTGTAGAAGAAAATATATGCACAATACCCAATTGTAATCCAGAGCCGGATGGCTCAGTTCGTGAAGAAATGAAACAGCAATAATTAGATGACACACTTGCAATTTGATAAACAGATGGCAGGGAGCTACCCCGATTTGTTCTCACAATACCCAAGCTGAGGATCGGATGGAGAACATCCTTCTGGATTGCCAGAAGAACAGGGTATGGAGAAAAAGTCCTTGTGACTGGACCCACTGCAGCTAATAGCAAACGGATGTAGTCCGAATTAAGCTGGGGTTTACTTCCAGCTTCAGCATGCAATTCACTGTACAGGGGATTTGAAATAGTGATTCCCACAAGCACTATGCACATTTATATGTAAAAGGAAAGTACTATACCAGGCAGGCTGCTCCTCGATCCCGATCGCAATTACTGCAAAATACCCAGGAGCACACACAGCAGCTTCAGTTCCTGACAGACCAAGCGCGAATCAACAATTTCTCCAGTCTTCTACAGGGTGAGCCTGGTTTCCACACTTCTAGTGCTTCTTTCTCCTCACAACTCGGATTCAGTCTAAACTGGCACTCACAAAGGCTGCAGACCGAAACTCAGGGCCTGACATGCGCTTCCTGTGCGAAACTATACATCACAGAAGCAGACAGCTCCTCCTCTCTTCACTGCCACAACTGATCTGATCTTTCCAGTCACAGAGTGGGGCATTTCCTTTAGCTCCACACTATTCTGGTGGCTGATTCAGCTGTCACTCATAATAAGACTCCCTCTGTTGGTAGAAAAAGGCGCCAAGGTCAAAACTACATTTCCCAGAGTCACTGCCCATACAATCCCCTTGTGGCTGGCTCAAATTAAGAGTCCAAGTTCTGATTCGTCCACAGGCTCCATTTTAGGGCTTCCTTAACCCAATTGGCCCAGCACAGCAGTTTAGGTCCAAAATGGAGTGGTAACACACACAGAGTCCCAGCTGCAATAAAGGCAGGTTAGACAAACTACAATTTTGCTAATGCTTTAAATGATTACAGGCAAACAGTTACAGCTTTCAGATGGGCTCCCTTTACACTCTTAGTGACTGCAAAAATGGAGCAATTTGACAGCAGCTCGGGCAGGATTCGAGCATTAAATACACAGTCCCCCAATACAAACTAATTAAGTCTGCAAGCAGACAGCTCTTAAAGAGACAGTACCAGAGGCTCTAAAAGCACTCACAGATAAACGGCTTAAACGCCGAACACCATTCAGGCTGGGAGCACTTAGGCAAGCTCCTAGAAGGCTTTTTAGGAACCCCATTTGTAGGGGGGGTTACATATGCATAGGACTAGAAATATAAAAATTCACCAGTTCACGTTATCCAATCATGCCACTTTATCCTGCAGTATTGGAGTTACTACCTTAGAAAGGACAAATTCATGGTGTCTTAATGTTTCCTTATTAAAGAACAAGCCTTTTGTCAAACAGCTAAAAGAAAAAATCAAGAAATATATAATATTAATCAGGCACAGAACTGTTTGGTCTTATCCACCTGGGAAGCAATTAAGGCAGTTGTTCAAGGGGAGATGATTAGTTTTGCTTCAGCCCAGAAAAAACTGAAAGCCTTTGCCCTTAATAAGCTGCTGAAAGAGTTAGAAACTTTAGAAATCCAACACAAGATAAGGCCCAATTCACAAAAACTAGTAAAGGAACTGTATGTACTTAGGGACCAGATTGCTAAAATAGAATATGAAAAAGCTGAGGGATCCCTTTGATTCTCAAACCATGAATACCAAGACATAGGTGGAAAGGCATCTCGGCTGTTAGCATATACATTATGCAAGGAACAAGCGTCAAGATGGGTCACTAAAATCAAAAATAAAGAAAACCCGTCATGCCCCTGAACTAAACCTAAGGATATTGCTAACCAATTTAAAGACTTTTACCAAAACTTATACTCAGACAATAGCCCCCCGAGGAAGTGATAGTAAACACAAAGCTATTCCTGAGCAAACTTCACCTGCCAAAATTAAGACAATCAGACCAACAAGAAATAAGTTCTAAAATAACAGAACAAGAAGTTTGGACTGCAATAAAGATTCTCGCAATAGGTAAATCACCTGGACTGGACAGTTTTGGCCTCAAATTGTATAATCCCTCACAAAGCCCCTATCCACCATATTGGTTAGGATCTTTAATTCTTGTCCGGAGGAGGACCGAGTCTTCCCCCCCTCGTGGAACCATGCACTGATAACTGTCCTGCCAAAACCTAACAAGCCCATAGACCAATGCAAAGCCTATCATCTAAGTAATCAATAATACCCAACAAGGTGGATGGTATTGTGCTATACTGAACCACCCAGGGGCGTAATGAGGCCCGACGCTGCAGGCAGAGGGCCTTATAGCCCTTGGAAGGTCCAGTATAGCACAATACCACCCACCCTGGAGGGTATTATTGCGCTTAGAAAATGGGCACTGTAAAAAAAATAAATTGAATAAAAAAATGTTAATGAAAAATTAGGAGAACATTAGTTTTGCAATAAAATAGTTCCTCCGCCTGCATTAGAATGATGCTTAGAAGGCAATACTGTGTTTGAGTTTTTTTTTCTTCTTAGTTTTCTTGGTGTCTTTTCAAAGAGATCCCCCCGCCCACACACACACACACAGACACACACACACACTGGCAAAAGGCAAGAAAAGACTACCATTAAGTATTCTTTATTTATATTAGCTTGTTGCTTGTAGCAGACACTGCGGTGAGTAAGCCGGGGGAATTAGCACTACTGAGAGTGCATTGAGGAGCAGTTATTACAGAAGCAGTGGCAGTGCTCAGTGACGTTTTTCCCTGAAAAAGACCTTTCTTTTATTTATTTTTAAATGAAGCTGCGTTTTTTATACCCCATTCATATCAGCGAGCCCCCCCCCACCGCATCATGCTTGTCCATACGAGAAAATGTATGCACCAGCTCGCAGCTTTGGAGCACATCGGGGAGTGTAGCTGAAGGAGACAGAAAAAAGAAAACATTAAGGTACTGGTTGTACAGTGCAAAAAAAAAGACAGATTTGTGTGTGTTTCATTGTTTTCTTCAGTTGAGCAGGGTTGGAAGCAAGGAGAGTCTAGAGCAGCTGTCACCACTAGCATGGAGCACGCGACATGACTTCAGGACTCCGCCTGCTTCTGTGACCCATTTCTAGATATCTAATGCTGGCTTGGGATTTCAAATTGAGCTGCTGGCTTTTCTGGGGCAAGATGATGCATTTTCTGTTGATACTATGGCACTGTTTAAGCTGAGCACAGGCAATCGCTATGGTTGTGGATATTTTATTTATGGGGATGTGATGTTCTTTTGTTCTGGCATTGTGACATACTACTGAATTTTGGGGGGGGGGGAGACCGCAAACTCTCCAGCTAAGCAACGAGAAAAAAACATGGCAGTGTTTTAACACACAACGTTCTATTTGCATGATGATCTTTGTGATGTGGCTTGTGGCAAAGCTGGCACTTTTAATACCTGGGCTCTGTTGCCTGATAGATGCCCAGCTTGCCAGGTATATCAGCCAATCAGAGCCCAGTATTTTCTTAGCCCATTTTCTAATATCACTTTTAAACCAGGACCTTAAGATCTTAACCAAGATCATGGCAACTAGACTGCAGAAACATATAGAGCAAATAATCCATGAAGACCAAACTGGCTTCATTCCACATAGGTTGATGTTAGATAATATACGAAAGTTATTAAACATAATGTCCCATAACAATAGTGCCACTACCCCTCTACTTGCAGTTTTCTTAGATGTTGAAAAAGCATTTGACTGCCTTAACTGGTCCTATTTGAACACAGTGATGGAACATCACAGACTGGAAGGACAGTTTCTTCAGTGGGTCTCACTGTGTTATAAACACCTTTTGCCATTATATCAATGGCGGTTAAGAAATTGGTCCTGAGACACTGGATGGATCAACTATCCATCCCCTATAATGAATGGCTTAAGGAACTTACCCTTTACTTCCAGATTAAATGCTTAATTGCTAGCACTCGGGGCAAGCCTAAGCTATTCAACAAGAAATGGGGCAAATTATATGTGGTGTATTTATCTTTAATTACTTATCCCTCTGACTTCCTTGTAAACAGTTGCTAACCAACTTATACCTCTCAGATATTATAATGGATGAAGTGCACACTCTGAAGGGGAGGAAGGGGTAGGGGGTGGGATGTTGGGTGGGGTAGTTAGCATTAGTTAATGTTTGTTATCTACTTACCAGTTCTGAAATATTTTCCTGTAACGTCTATTGGAAAATTTAATAAAGCTGTTAATTTTAAATAAAACACCTTCCACTAAGGTCAAAGTTAATGGAACAACCTCAGAAGCTTTTAGAATCAATAGAGGTACAAGACAAGGATGCCCCTTATCCCCACTTCTTTTTGCAGTAAGTCTTGAACCCTTAGCAGCAGCAATAAAAGAATCCCAGGAGATCAAAGGTATAAAGATAGGTCATCAAACCTGTAAAATCTCTCCTTATGCTGATGACACCTTGATATACCTGTCAGAACCAGAGACGTCCATGTCATACTTGTTGGATCTACTGTCAACCTATGAAATGATATCTGGCTTTAAAATCAATGAAGAGAAATCCGAAGTACTATCTCTGGGAGGAACCCTTTCACCGTCACTAACAGCCCACTTCCTTTTAAACTAGCAGTAGAAAAAGATGAATACTTAGGGATTTGGATTCCTAAAAAATTTGAAAAGTTATATAACTATAACTATAGCCCCCTATTTACCCAAATATATACTGACTTAAAGAGGTGGGGATCCCTCCCATTATCTTTCTCACATAAAAAAGATACAGTTAAATAAAATGTACTGCCCAGACTCATGTTTCTATTCTCAACCCTACCAATTCTGGTCCCTATTAGAGAATGGAAAATATTAAAAAAGAAGATATCCAACTTTGTCTGGAATGGCCGCAGACCACGACTTAAATGGACTGTATTACTGACCCCAAAAGCAGAGGGAGGATATGGCCTTCCAGACCTTCCATCATACTACATGGCTGCACAAATAAGTGCCGGTGCTTAAGATGGTTTCATACACTGAGGGAACAGGATGGTGAACCATTGAAAATGCAGCACTTACTGGAACCCCCCTTAGATATGTACTGTGGTTAATAACACAACAAACCATCGAAAAGCTTGATGATAAATGGGCACGACATACTTTAGAAACATGGATAACAGCCAGACAGAGATGGGAGATCTTGGAGCCAGTATGGCACTGCATTTCTCTTAGGCTCCTCACAGGTTTCCCAGCTGACAGAAGAGATCTTTGCTTCGAAAGGTGGGAAAGGCTAGGATTGCAGACCTTAAAGCAACTAGTGATCGGAGACACAATCTGAGACTTTCAGTCACTACAGTCCCTTTACAACCTACTCAAGCAGGACTTTTATAGATATCTGCAGTGCAGACATTATATTAATACCAGATTGGGAGTCAGAGCCCTATTGAGTGACCCAGCCCTTGGTACAGCCACGGTAAACAACAAAACTTTGCTGGCAGAGACCAAGAAACTAGTCTCAATATTATATCCATTACTACAAGAAAATGTGGGTAAGCTAGAGATTCAGTGCATTCAAAGTAGGTGGGAAAATGAATGGTCCCAAGAGCTAACAGAAGACCAGTGGGAGAGCATATGGGGCAACTTTCATAAAACAACGACAACCAGCTCTTGGAGGGAATTTCAATAGAAAATCTGCACCAGATTTTTTGCAACCCCAGTTATCACAAAGCATTATAATACCACTAACTCGGATGGCTGTTGGAGGGAGCATGGGAAAAAGGGTATACATACCCACATTTTTTGGGAATGCGAAAAATTAACAGCCTTCTGGAGTTTAGTGGGACAAATCATACAAGGTATTTTATTAATCCCACAGGTGCTAACCTTTGCTAATCTGGTTCTAGGACTGGTGCCAGAAACACTTAACAGAACCATGGAAATTTACCTATATAGAGTGTTAACAGTGGCTGCTCTGAAAGCAATCACTCAGAGTTGGCTGAATGTGGTTCCGCCAGAAATACCACACTGGATAAATAATATAAACAGCATAAAACATCTGGAAGCTATTACAGCTAGGTTAAGATTCCAGACAAATCTGTATAATGCCAGGTGGTTACCATTCTTTCATTACGTGGAGGAGGAGGGAAGGGCTCAGTGCTGGAGCAACTCCTTGGTTAACAAAGGAGGAAACAAACTCCGAACAATAATGGCATCAGGATACAGCCTAAACACAACCTAATTGAATTGAGAAGGGGAGAGGAGGGAATCAAACTATATTTGGAAGGTGGGTCTAAGACAATATA
Source organism: Neoceratodus forsteri (assembly GCA_016271365.2). Lineage (NCBI taxonomy): Eukaryota > Metazoa > Chordata > Ceratodontiformes > Ceratodontidae > Neoceratodus > Neoceratodus forsteri. The sequence continues at coordinate 546,188,319 of CM057450.1, read as the reverse complement.
TGGGATTTAAGGGGAGCCATTCAGTGGATCCAGCACTAGCCCCGACCGTACTAGTTGACTGAGCATAACTGAGCATTGAGCCACACAACAACCAGTTTCCTTTTGGAGATTTTTTTATTATTTCTTGTTCTCACAAAGTTTTTATTATTACATGAATATTTACCAACGTTTATAAAGCTTTATGCTTTATTAGCAAGGTAAAATAGCCATATACAGTTGTTACTGTCTACAGAAGCCTCATAATCAGAATACATAAATCAATAATACTTGTAGCAATAAACTTAATTAGCCTGAGGAAACACTGTGGAAATCTACCAGTTTGGAAAGACATAAACCATAAATTTATGATATTGTAGACAATAAGGTGGAATGGATTTCAGCCTGTAGTCCTGGAATACCTGGAAAAAGCAACAAAGGTATTAAATAAGAAGAATTTAATTTAGACACACAAACTGTGAACATTGTATACTACAGTGTGTAAAGCATGAAAAAGGCGGGCAATTATTTGGAATCGATAAAATGATTTAAATGGTTCTGTATAAAATTAAATAATGTGTTGTAATGTTACACAAAATACCTAATAAAATACAAGTTACAAAAAAAAACCCTTCTGTGCACCATGTGTTTGGTGCATGGGAGCGGGTGTGGCAAACTGTGGGACTTTGGTGCTGGGACCCCTCCCATTCATGAACTGGGTGCAGGGTCCCTGGTGCATCAGCGATTGATGCAAGCTGCGCAACTTGTGTCAGTCTAAGGGTAGCTTCACGAATTGGGCCCAATATGTTTATGGCCCCAAGAGAAATATTCCTGATATTTCTCGCGAGTGCTATTTGACCTTATAACATTATGAGTGGTGGAGCCATGAGTGATGCCACAGCTGAAACAGCATGAGTGAGAAATATCAGGGATATTTCTCCTGGAGCCATGGCATATTTCTTTTATTGAAAGCTTGAGTATTTTTTTTTTCATTTTCTTTTTTGTGTGTTTAGTTAAATAGTTTGTGTGCACTGTTTTTTCTGTTTTTGAATGGCTGGGTGGTGTGTGATGTATGATGCATGTGACGCTATACATGTGTCAATGCTTCAGCGCACTAGGACATGCGAAAGTCCTGCTGTGGTATGGTCCCAAGGAAGTAACAAACAGATAGTGTAAGTAGGGGTTGCTGTTGGCTAAGCCATGGAAGGGAGCCTGGATGTTGGCAGGAGGAGCAGGGGCATGCCAGTCAGAACAGGAGACAGGATGTGGCTGGAGGTATGATGAGCTGTTGACTTGCGGCTGCTATGGGAGAGATAACTTTGAAGAAAAGGGGGAATATTGTTAGTAGCTAATGATTTATGTTTAGGTAGTGTGTTTGGGTGACTATCTAGCGCTGATACAATAAATAATAGTAAATGGGAGAAAATAAAAGTGCTGTGTGGCAGTCTGAGCAGAACTGGAACTAGTGGGCCGAAGCCAGCACACAAGTGAGATTTTTCAGTTCTAAAATTAGAACTCTACTTCTTTTGCTGCAGGTTTCCACCAATCAACACCTACAGTGAGAATATTTTTGCGCATGGGGACCTAGAGCAAAAATATTAGTGATAAGTGCTAGAAAATATTCTCACAAGCATTGGATAAATATATGGGGGATACATGTGTAACCCCTAGGTGGCACTATCCCAAGGGCTACTACCCCTGCCTGCTTGGCTAGTTGCAGGTTAAGGGGCTTAGGTTCTGACATGGGTGCCTCCACCCAGAGGTCAGGGTTGGTAGTGGTCAAACTGACCTGGGCACATCCCTCCGGGACACTGTAACCCCCCCTTTTCTCCTTCTAGTGGCCTGAACAGTACACAATAATCACTTTCACAATGACCCCTATTCATCAGGCAATTACCCACACTGTTTGCACTTTCCACCAGGGCTGGTTCCTCTAGCTTGACCCTGGGGACCCCCTGTAAAACAAGGTTAAGCACAGCAAATAACAACAGTACAATACTCTTGGCACAAACTGGAACCACAGTCAGGTTAAATGCAAACAAAGTTAAATCTGATTTATTCAGGGGACTTGAACAAGGGAGGGGTATAATTAGGATGATTTGCTTAAAAGCTATATTAATCAGACAGTTATGCATGCAGTTCGGAGTCCCTACACAGTCACACACTCTGGGTACCCAGGTAGGAAAACGGTGGGCTAGCCAGGAACGTTGCAACTGGTTGGGGCCCTGTGATGGAAGAGCCACATGCACAACACACACTATTTGTAATGCGGAGCTGGAGGGCTCAGTCCGTGAAAGAAAAGGCAACAAAACAATCAGATGACAACACTTTTAGATTTAGCTGTTGTTGCAGGGAGCTACCCCGATGTTTAATCACGATACCCAATACTGGATGCAGGCAGGACGAAATCGAGACTGCAGGCTGTTGAGCTGGAGAGCCCAGAGAAGCAGGACCCACACAAATCGCCGAGGCATCATTCCTGTTCAAGGCATTGAGCAGGGTGCTGATCCCCAGGCTGGTCTCTCGTCGATGACTTTCTCTGCATAGCAGGTATTCTGGCTAGGCCAGTGTAGCAGGGCCCAGGCAAATGGAAATGGATATGGATTCAGTTCGTGGAGCTGGATACAGCCTCCAGCAAGCAAAACACAGTTCAGACACACAGTAGAGGATCAAATCACGACCCACTATAAGCACACAGCACATTCACATGTAAGAAAATCCACTGTACTAGGCAAATGGCTCTCCGGTCGCAATTACAAAGTCTCAGCACAATCCGGGAGTTCAGAGGTAGCTGGAAGTCCTGACAGGCTGATCGCATTCAGCAGATCTTTGGTCTTCTTCAGGTTAAAGCCTGGTCACAATTCAATGGCTTAATTCGCTCTCCAAGTTTGGATTCAGTCCGAAAAAAGCACAAGTTCCCTCTCCGGAACAGCAGGCAGACATGCAGACCAAACTCAAGCCTTTCCACAGTTCTCCTGTGTGAATCCACTATAGACTGCTGTTCAAACTACCTTGAGCTGTTACTTCTTCACTTCCCAACTTGGATCTAACTGAAACTGCAAGCAGTGTGGGACTTTCCCCAAGATCCAAAAGGTTTGGTTGGCTGATCTGTCTGTCAGTCACAACAAGGGCTCCCCCTCCAGGTTATTTTAGGTGCCAAAAGCCCAAAACTACAAGTCCTACAAGGTTTGGCCCCACCAAGCCCCTGTTGGCAGGCTCCATTTTAGAGTTCCAAATATACTGATTGGCCCATTCTGCAGTTCAGGACCAAGATGATGGAAACAAACAAAACTGTCCATGCTGCAAAGAAGGCAGGTTAGAACAAACTGCAATATTATTACTACTCTAACAAATGATCAGCAAACAAGTACATCATCTAACAGAGCTCCCTTTCAGATTAAATATGACTGCAATCCAGGCAGCTCTTAAAGAGACAGTACACACAGGCTATACAGGCACTCTCTGGCAATTACATTTAAACTGCTAAAACGCAGGACACCAGCCTGGCAGTGAGCATTTAGGCAAGCTCAAGGAAGACTTTTTGGGAACCCTCATTTGTAGGGGGGTTACACCCTTCCCTGCCTAGAGAAAACTTGGCATCCACATCAAGTCTGTACCATCAAAATATCAAAAATGCACTATAAAAACGAGACATATATATTATTAGCTTGTTACATCACTATACCTTTCAATATACTTCGCATTACTACATCCATATTGACAATACCTATGCATGTTTCATACAGGTAATGCTGATTCCGCTATAATTAACATATTAGTAACATCACAATACTGCTTCAGGTAATAACTTCTTGCACATTGAACAATGTAAGAGGGGGCCTTTCCTATCAGCTAACTTGGGGCCAGATGGGGCAGGGGCACCATAGTGAGAGGGAAAACAAGTCACCTGGAATTGGCCGTCAAGCTCAATTTGGGCAGTGAGCTTGGCGAGACATAAACTCCTTTGTGAACCAAATTGAGAGGCAATTCCACTGGCCTCCCAGGGGAATCATAACCAAAGCACAGTACTGGCTTGACAGCTCGGCCAGTCTTTCTGGGAGGAGCAGTCAAGTCTCTGTACTTTCAGCACTAATTTTGGAGCTTTCGTCACTTGTTAGGGGTACCTCTGCATGGATGGGAATGTCCAAACTGGGAGCACTGTCAGCTGCTTGCTCTGTAGGGTCTGATTCCACAACACTTTGCTCATTACTATCTTCTGATGAGGGCCCAGCTGGCTCATTTTGAGAAGGTTTAGGTACAATTAGGCTTTGTGGCACTGAAATGGGGCTGTCAGCACTCTCATACTGTTCTTCAAATTCTGGTGTGTCACCAGGGAAACTCAGACCATCAGCCCCTTCTTTGGGCAATTCACACAGTTCCACAAAACACAGAGAGTCCGTAACCTCAGATGTGATGCTTTGCACTAACTTTCAGGGAGCATTGGCTCCAAGGATGACGCTGGGGGGTTAGGCAGTCCAGAAGGCTGAGCTTCATCCCCACAATTAGTCATAGGGTTACCTTGAAACAGCTGACTCAATTCATAGGAGGGGTAATAGGCATTGTAACACTCACTGTCATCAGAGGTGGACTGACGGTCTCTATCATTTTGGGCCTGCTGTGGGGGGAAACCTTAAATCTGTAACTACTGGGGTAGGTTGACTCTGTCTCTTTTTTGCAGCAGCACGAGTCACCGGCCCAGGGAATGCAATGTCTGCTGGCTCAGCTTCAATAATAACTTGGCCAATAGGCAGAAAGTGGTTACGGTGCATGGTCTTGACAGCTTTGGATTTATTCTCTGGGCATACCTTGTATACTGATAGATCAGCCAACTTTCCAACTACTACATGAGAAAGATGGTGTCATCTATCAGCAATTTTGTGCTTGCCATGTAGTCCCAAATTGCATAACAACACACGGTCTCCAGGCCATAGATCTTGAGCCTTTACTTTCTTGTCATGCCTCTCTTTGTTGGCGAGATTTCTTTTAGCGGCCATTGTCTGGGCTAGTTGATATGTGTGGTTCAGCTGAGCTTTCAGTTTCTGTACATACTGCAGGTAGTTTTCAGCTCAGACCCCATCTGGAGAGACCCCAAAACAGACATCAACTGGCAGGCGGGTCTCCGTCCCAAACATGAGGCGGTAGGGGGAGAACCCAGTAGCATCATTTTTGGTGCAATTGTACGTGTGTACCAAGGTGTTAATCTGCTGGCTCCACTTATGCTTGTCTTTTGGGAGGGGGGTGTCCAGCATGTCTAGAAGGGTGAGGTTAAAATATTCTGGTTGAGGGTCTCCCTGCGGGTGATAAGGGGTGGTCCTTGACTTCCGCACCCCCCACAAAGAGAGCATTTCTTTGATTAGCCTACTTTCAAAGTCTCTGCCTTGGTCAGAGTGGATCCGTCGGGGGGCACCATAGTGGATGAAGAATTTTTCCACTAGCACCTTGGCCACGGTAGAGGCTTTTTGATCTTTAGTTGGAAAAGCTTGTGCATATAGTGTGAAATGATCAGTAACCACTAACACATTGCCAATATTCCGTTGATCAGGTTCTAAACACAAAAAATCTATGCAGACCAGTTGCATGAGGGAGCTGGTAGTCATATTGACAAGGGGGGCAGCCCTCTGAAGCAGGGCTTTTCTTTGGAGGCAATGACTATAGGCCTTTACATGGTGCTCAACATTGGTCCCCATCTTGGGCCAGTAGAACTGAGATTGTACCAGGTTGAGAGTTCTGTCAATACCGAGGTGCTCATGTGATTGTGGAGGGACCTCAGTACCAAGTGTTTAAAGGCCGTGGGCAGGACCAGTTGTTGCTTGTCTACTTGACCACTGTGATCCACTGTCTCTCTGTATAACAACTGATTGAGTAACTTCAGCCTGGGGCTTTGTTTAAACAATAGGGCAGTTTGCAAGTCAGGGGAACTCAACTTAGACACATCTTTCCCTGCATGCAGGGCATGAAGTGCGGGTTGAATCATAGGATTTGGGGATTAAGCCCACTGAATACTGTCATTGTCAAGTTGAGGTAGTGCACTAATATCTAGAGCAGAGAAATGGCAATAGGCAACTGGTATGCAGGTATCAGGAGGGCCCAAGCAATCTACTAGACAGTCCACTGTGTCAGCAGACATCTGTTCATCTCTGTCAAACTTTTGGCACAGTGCTCGGATGTCAGTTTCAGACAACCTGACCCAATCACTCTTGCAGACTGGCCTTCATGACAGAGCGTCAGCATCAATATGGTTCAGTCCTGGCCTGTATTCAACAGCATAATCATAGGTTGATAAAGCAGAGAGCCACCGGTGCCCAGTGGCATCCAACTTAGCTGAAGTCTGTACATAGGTTAATGGGTTAATGTCGGTCCTCAACAATATCTTTGCCCCATAGAGGTACTCATGAAACTGGTCAACAATGGCCCATTTTAGGGCAAGGAACTCCAGCTTGTGCACAGGATAGTTTCATTCTAATGGGGTCAAGCTCCTGCTGGCAAAAGCCACTGGTCTCAAACCATCCTCATAGTCTTGATACCGCACAGCTCCTAGGCCCTGCAGACTAGCATCCATATGCAGCACATAGGGCTTGGTAGGGTCAGCATAGGTGAGGATGGGGGCATGGGTGAGCTGGAATATGACTTCATGGAAGGCTGCTTCACATTCGGGTGTCCAGCGGGGCCCAAAAGGTTCACCTGTGTGGAAGAACACTTTCTCTGGTTCTTTGACAGCCCCTTTCTTGTATTTACGGTTGCTGGGGGGGGGTAACCCTGGGTGAGATTCAGGAGCGGGCGAATCACCTTGGAATAGTCTTTAATGAACCTGTGGTAGTAGCCACAGAACCCTAAGAAATGTTGCAGTTCTTTCAAGGTATGGGGCTGAGGCCAAGCAGTCAGTGACTTGACCTTACTGGGATCGGTTTCTATCCCTTCTGCAGATATTATGTGCCCCACATACTTCACAGAGGTTTGAAAAAAAACTGGCACTTGTCAATGGACAGCTTGAGGCCGAAGTCTTCCAGTCGGTCTATGACTTTAAACAGATGGGTCTTATGCTCCTCTAATGTGCGTCTGAACACAATGACATCATCTAGGTACACTAGGCATTCCACCAAGATCATATCTCCCACCGCACATTCCATCAGTTGCTGAAAGGTGGCCGGGGCACCCAAAATCCCCTGTGGCATTCTTAGGAATTCGTAGAACCCCTAAGGACAGATGAAGGCAGTTTTCTCACAGTCCTCTGTGTGCATTGGAATCTGGTAATATCCGCTGCAAAGATCCAATACTGAGAACCATTTGCTCCCATTCAAGCAATCCAGGGCATCTTGTATATGGGGCATGGTGTATTGATCTGGGACGGTCCGCCGGTTCAGGGTCCGATAATCAATGCACATCCTCACCAACCCATTCTTCTTACGCACAACCACAATGGGAGAGGGAGAGCTTAACTTCTATTTCAGAAACTGTACATCCTCTCTACTCTCCTCTCCTCTGCTCCCTCCCCCTGATCCCCCAGTTTTCGCCTCACCTGCCAACTTCTCTTTTTACCTTGTTAGGCCCACTGAGGTATTAAAAATACTTTGGTCACTAAATCCCACCAAAGGAAAATGCCCCTCGGACCCTGACTCCAAAATGCTCCATCTTTCTGCCCCAGCCATAGCCAACCCTCTAGCCCGCTCTCTATAACCAGTCATTCAGACTTGGTACCATCCCTACAAAATGGAAACATGCCACAGTCATACCCCTCACCAAAGGAGGTGACCCTTTCTCCCCGAGCAACTACCAACCTATCTCGCTGCTCCCCATCCTAGCCAAAATCCAGGAGTGCCTTGTATTAGCCCAGCTCTCCTGCTTCCTCGACTCCATCTCCTTCTTCACTCGTTACCAGACTGGGTTTAGAAAAAATTACTCCACCATCACCTCTCTCCTCCATCTCACCGACACCATCCTCATGGGCATGGATAAAGGGGAGATAACCGTGGCTATGTTCGTAGACCTGGCTAAGGCTTTCAACATGGTTTCTCATGCTCTGTTACTGTCCAAACTCGCCCAAGCTGGACTGACTGAGTCTGCCACCAATTGGTTCCAGTCGTACTTGGCAGGCAGGTCCCAGTCAGTCTATATTGGCTCAGCCATCTCCACCTCACTCCCTGTTACCACCAGGGTCCCCAAGGCTCTGTCCTAGGCCCTTTGTTGTTTTCGATCTTCCTCAATGTTCTGCCTGCAGCCTGACCTCATACGTGTATCCACATGTATGTAGATGAAATTGTGCTATATGCCTCTGGGTCATCCCCCTCCACCGTGGCAGCCTGCCTACAGCAGGATTTTGACTCTGTCCAATGCTGGTTCCATTCAAACCAACTATTTCTAAACCCCAAAAAACTGTCTCCCTAGCATTCGGCAATTGGGCCAAACTTTCCCATCTCCCCACCTCCCCAACTTTCCACACATTAGATGGCTCCCCCCTGGAGGTCTACACTTCCTACAGATACCTTGGGGTCTGGTTAGACCAGCATCTTGACTTCACTGTGCATATTGATGCTATACATAAGAAGCTACACCCCATGTTAGGTGTGTTATACTGTAATAAAAGTCGCATCCCCCTGCCCACGTGCCTGGCAATCGTTCAAATGATGATCCTCCCAATAATGGACTATGGGGATGTAGTCTACTGTGTAGTGCCTAAATCCTCCCTGACCAGAATAGACCTTCTCTTCCACTCATTCTGCCATTTCTCCCTGGACTGCCCTCCCAGTACACATCATTGCGACCTCTACCATTCCTTAGATCTCCTTTCTCTCCACAATCAGAGATTGGTACACTGTGCTAGAACTGCTGTGAAATTCTGGTTGCAGTCCCTCCCCTCCTACCTTGCGACTGCCCTTAATGTTCTTCCCCCTCCAGCCTACTCACTCAGGAACATAGATTCTCAGCTACTTCACATCCCCCACAGGTCCACTGGGTCTGGACAGGCTGCTTTCAGCTTCCGGATGCCTAAGTTATGGAACTCCCTGTCGGCTGATATTAGACATGTCACCAGCACTCCTCACCGCAATGCTCTACTCAAGACTCAGTTCTCCACTACTTGCTCATGCATTCTGCTCCGCTGAAGCCCATGCAGTCTTGATGACAGCTGTTTATTTTCTTTGCTTTTTTTAATCCTGCTGTTGACTACCTGGCTTATTGTTATGATGTTGGATGATGTGTAATTATGTAATTATGTGCGTATTGCTACTTTGCCTATGCTACCCTGTCTGTATATTGATATATATATATAGATTTGCCAACTCTCCTATGACTATTGAATAATGTACATTTGTAATTTCTATAATCACTGTATTCTACCTATCCCCCAAACCCCCAGAGCGCATCTGGAATCGAGTGGTACCCTGCTCAGTATGCCTTCCTGGTAAAACTCGTAAATAAATATGGGCTCCTTGATTCCTGTATCATGCCAGCAGTGAACATTTCCTGCAAGTGTCTCCTCACATCATCCATGTCCGCTGGGGTGAGGCGTCGGGATCTCTCTCGAAATGGCCGGTCATCATGCAGGCGTATATGATACTCTGCACCCTGGACACATCCCACATCCCATTCTTTTAATGAAAACACTTGGTCTCTCGGGGCGAGTTTCTTGCTAATCCTAGCCTTCCATTCAGCTGGCATAGGGGAATCACCAAAGTCAAATAAGTCCGGGGTCACTCTCTCCTTTTGGCCAGAGTACTTGTTATTGGGTGCAATGTCGGCGCAGTGTACTGTAGCTAGAGTGTACCCTCTGTTCACCTGGACCTCCTGATCTGACACATTTCGAATCTGGACCATCACTCATCATGCATAGGCATGGGCACGGGCAGGCAAGATGCTGGGTTTAACCAATAATCCTTCTGCAATTTTCCATCACCTGGTGCATCCAGCATTAATATTTTGTTCTTTACATTTTGACTTCTTCATGGATTGTGCACTGGGTGTTGGGGGCCAATGCCAAGGAACCAGGTTCCTTTTACCACACTATCTCCACTGGCTCATCTGGGTCCTCTTCATTGGGTTTCTGTTGTAAGTCATATGCCCTTTTTACTAAGGCTGGAATTCTTAGGGCCCATCCAGACAGTTGCCCTTGTTTCTCATGGCAGAGTTGTGCTAGTCTCCCAAACATGTGGGTGTTTGTTCCAACTGGGGGACACACTAGGGCCAGTGTCTCTACTTGTTCCTCTACACCAGTTACAGTTGCAGGAAAAGACAACCAGAGGTGACATATCTTAGGTAGGGATAAGACTTTTCTCTCAGCCCCCACACATGTAGGTGTAACCCCTAGATGGTGCTATCCCAGGGGCTACTACCCCTGCCTGATTTGCCACTAACAGGTTGAGGGGCCTGGATCCGATGGCGGGTGCCTCCACCCAGAGGTAAGGGTTTGCAATAGTTAAACTAACTTGGTCACAGCCCTCTGGGACACTGCAAACCCCCTTTCTTCCCACTAGTGGCCCACACAGTATATCAGAATTACCTTCACAGTATACACTTACCCCCAGGACTGGTTCAGGCACTGGGACCCCTGTAAAATAAGAAGATACAGTGCAACAATCACAGTACAATACTTTAACATAGACAAATACCTCAGGCAGTATAACTTTGCTGAAACAAGCAGCTCTGATTTATTTAGGGAATATAACAAGGACAGGGGAAATCAGGTTAATTAGCTTATCACTTTACTCATCTACTTATGGCTCTGTGCACAGGCCTGTCCCTCACGGGTTACTGTCCCTGGGTACCCAAGCCCTAGTGGCTAGTCCAAACCATGGCAGCTGGTAGGGCTCTTTCACACAGAGAAAAGAAAAATTAGTTAAACAGTCAGCAGTACAGTAATTCCATTTGGATTCAATGTGGCAATTCAACAGGGGCGACCTAGTTAGTACTCGACTCCAAACAAGATAGGGTCCTTCAGCGTCAGCAGGGCTACTCTTGAACTCCACGAGACTCCTCACACATTTATATGACAAACTGCAACAGGCAAAAGTCCTTTAATGGCAGCAGGATTCACTTGAGCTACACAAGCCTCCTCACATTTATATGGTAAACAGTCACAGGCAAAAGTCCTTTAATGGCAGCATGATTCACTTGAGCTACACAAGCCTCCCTCACATTTATATGGTAAACAGTAAGAGGCAAAAGTCCTTTAATGGCAGCAGGATTCACTTGAGCTACACAAGCCTCCTCACACATTTATATGGTAAAAGAAAGTACTATACCAGGCAGGCTGCTTCTCTATCCTGATCGCAATTACTGCACACAATACCGGGAGAACACACAGCAGATTCAGTTCCTGACAGACCGAGCTAATTCAGCAATTTCTCCAGTCTTCTACAGGGTGAGCCTGGCTTCTACTCTTCAGATATCCTTTGATTCTCTTCACAGGACGGATTCAGTCCTAACAAGCAGTTACACAAGCTGCAGACCGGAACTCGAGGGCCCTTTGCATTCCCGACTAAAACACACCGAAAAAGCACAGGGCTCCTTCCTCTTCACTGCCAAAGCTCAACTGAAATTCCAGCAGACAAAACCGGCACTTCCTTTGAGTTACTCCCAGTTCTTGGCTGGATTGGCTGTCACTCACAATAGACTGCCCTGTTGGTCCAAAAGGTGCCAAGTCCAAACTACATCTCCCAGAGTCACTGCCCATACAATCCTCTTGTGGCTGGCTCAGATTACGAGTCCAAGTTCTGATTCGTCCAAGGCACCATTTTAGAGCTACCTTAACCCACACTGATTGGTCCAGTTCAGCAGTTCAAAACTAGAATGGGAACTAGGGCAAACACAGTTCTGACTGCAAAGAAAGCAGGTTAGACAAACTGTATTTTCATTATTACTCTAAATGATTTCTGACAAACAGTTACATCTTTCAGATAGGTTCCTTTGCACTCCTAGTGACTGCAAAATGGAGTGATTGGCAGCAGCTTGAGTGGTACTCAAGCAGAGAAACACACAGTCCCCCCATACAAACTAATTATGTCTGCAAGCAGACAGGTCTTAAAGAGACAGTACCAGAGGCCCTAAAAACACTCACAGATAAATGGCTTAAACGCCAAACATCATTCAAGCTTGGAGCGTTCAAGCAAGCTCTTGGAAGTCTTTTGGGAACCCCCATTTGCAGGGGGGTTACATAGGCCTTCCAGGGATTGTAATGGCACATCAGATAAGTGTTTGTCATACCAGTCCTGCAATACAATGGTCACTTGCGACCCACTGTCAAGAACAGCCCGAGTAGGAATACCATTCACAGCCACAGTTGTCTTCATTGAAGGGCTCACTATTTTGGACCAGTCTGGAGGGACAACAGCAGGGGCCTGGACAGATGATTTAGCCACAGAGGGGTTTGAGTTAGGATGGCTGAAGCCTTCACTGATGTCATTTCGTGCACCCCTTGACCACTGACTCATTTTCCAAAGCTCTCCTTGAAGCCGGTTCACCACTTTCTCTAAGTCTTTCTGAGACTAGCATTCCCTCTTCATATGGCCATCCTTGCCACAACTGTGACAAATGACAGGCAGGCTCACGGGTCATCCTTGGGGAGAACATAGCAGGGGATGCTGGAGCATCTGACTTCTGCTGGTAGTGTACCATGTCCCTAAAAGTTCCTTTAGGGTGGTAGTCAATTCCTTGAGCTCAGCCGAGAAGCCTCCCTTAGTAGAGGATGCCTGAGGGTGCACCCCAACCCCCATATTGGTCACGTCCTAATGGGGCCAGGGTCTCTGTCAGCAGGGGATGCCTCAGTGAACGCACCCAGGTGTATTTTTCTGACTTCCTTCAGCAACTCCTCCCCCCACCGTTTAGCCCACGGTGGGACACTCGTAGTGGTCTCCATTCCGGAAGGGCCTTCCGGTGCCATGATCACTTGGGCTGCACTCACCCCATAATGACAATCTCCCTCTTCACCTTCTGCCTCCTGGAGTTCTTTTATCAAGTCACAGCAGTCATGTGGGTTACCTCTCCTATCCTGGAGCCTTAACTGGATGATCTGCAGTTTAGAGTGCTTGGCATGTTGCAGTATGTGCCCCAATCTCACATGGTTCAAATCACTGGTGGCTACCCCACCTTTCCGTTAAGCTTTCTGCAGAGCTCTTTCTAGGTGAGTGACATACACAGACAAACTTTCCCCCTTCCATTGTTTGGTACCTTGGAATTTCCACATCAAAGTCGCCCCTGACTCAATGCTCCCAAAATTGCCTTCAAGTACAGATAGGTACTTCTGAGCAGATGCATCAGGGTTCGTGGACCTCAAAAATTTAATGGCTTCAAGGGTGGAGGCCCCTCAAACTTTCTATGATTCTTTTCCACTTCTGAGCCTCCGCACACTGCCACTCAGGTACCAAGGAGGCAACATAGTCGATCTAGGTCTCCCTGTCATCCTCCCCCTGGAGGGTGGGGAGGGTGCCCGAGAAGATTCTCAGCCTTCTGTAGGAGTCGTGACTAATGGCTGGTACAGATATAGGGGCCAGCATTGGCATGGGCACAGAAGGCAGGGCAGTAACAGGTGCTGAAGTGGAAGGGGGTGTTGGGGAAGGAACACACTCCAGGTAACAGGAATATTTTCTTAAAGTCCTCTACGGTTTTCCCTTCCTCCAGCAACAACTTAGCAAATTTCTCCTCAAAAGTCTCAGATAACGATGGGAGCTCATCCTCCCCAGGGTCTTTACTGTCTTTTGTTATCACTTTCCAGGAGGCTAGAACCCCTTCTGAGGCAATAGTCTGTGGCACTTTAAAGGTGTCCACAAGGTCACTACACTCTACCAAGGCTATGAAAGTTTGGGCAATCAATTCAGCCTGTCAACCCACCACCATCACAGGGCTTTTTAAACATTCAGCTTTGGAGAGTGCTCCCTCTACAGTGTCCTTACTGATACCAAGGGAAATATCCAGTATAAGCAGAGCATTTTGGGGGTCGATCTCCTGCCCAGTACACCACCTCACCAACTGGTGTACAGCCATTTCTACTGGGGAGGCCATTAATCTTTAACAATAATTCATACTTTTCGGCCGCTAGAAGGCACAAAATCCCAGCAGTGCTTCCAAGATGTAACCCCTAGGTGGCCTATCCCAAGGGCTACTACTCCTGCCTGCTTGGCTAGTTGCAGGTTAAGGGGCCTAGGTTCTGATATGGGTGCCTCCACCCGGAGGTCAGGGTTGGTAGTGGTCAAGCTGACCTGGGCACAGCCCTCTGGGACACTGTAACCCCCTTTTCTCCTTCTAGTGGCCTGAACAGTACACACTAATCACTTTCACAATGACCCCTATTCATCAGGCAATTACCCACACTGTTTGCACTTTCCACCAGGGCTGGTTCCTCTAGCTTGATCCTGGGGACCCCTGTAAAACAAGGTTAAGCACAGCAAATAACAACAGTACAATACTCTTGGCACATACTGGAACCAGTGTCAGGGTAAATGCAAACAAAGTTAAATCTGATTTATTCAGGGGACTTGAACAAGGGAGGGGTATAATTAGGTTGATTTGCTTAAAAGCTATATTAATCAGACAGTTATGCATGCAGTTCGGAGTCCCTACACAGTCACACACTCTGGGTACCCAGGTAGGAAAACGGTGGGCTTGCCAGGAACGTTGCAGCTGGTTGGGGCCCTGTGATGGAAGAGCCACATGCACAACACACACTATTTGTAATGTGGAGCCGGAGGGCTCAGTTTGTGAAAGAAAATTCAACAAGACAACCAGATGACAACACTTTTAGATTTAGCTGTTGTTGCAGGGAGCTACCCCGATGTTTACTCACGATACCCAATACTGGACACAGGCAGGACAAAATTGAGACCGCAGGCTGCTAAACTGAAGTGCCTGGAGAAGCAGGGCCCACATGAATCACCGAGGTGTCCTTCCTGTTCAAGGCATTGAGCAGGGGGCTGATCCCCAGGCCGGTCTCTCATCGATGACTTTCTTTGCCTAGCAGGTATTCTGGCTGGGCCAGTGTAGCAGGGCCCAGGCAAATGGAAATGGATATGGATTCAGTCTGTGATCTGGGTACAGCCTCCAGCAAGCAAAACACAGTTCAGACATACAGAGGGGAACCAAATCACGACCCACTATAAGCACACAGCACATTCACATGTAAGGAAATTCCACTGTACCAGGTAAATGGCTTTCCAGTCACAATTACAGTCTCGGCACAATCGGGGAGTACAGAAGTAGCTGGAAGTCCTGACAGGCCAATCGCAGTCAGCAAATCTTTGGTCTTCTTCAGGTTAAAGCCTGGTCACAGTTCAGTGGCTTAATTGACATTCACTCTCCAAGTTCGGATTCAGTCCGAAAAAAGCACAAGTTCCCTCTCAGGAACAGCAGGCAGGCATGCAAACCAAACTCAGGCCTTTCCACAGTTCTCCTGCGCGAATCCACTATGGCTTGCTGCTTGAACTATCTCGAGCTGTTACTTCTTCACTTCCCAGCTCAGATCTAACTGAAACTGCTAGCAGTGTGGGACTTTCCCCAAGATCCAAAAGGTTTGGTTGGCTGATCTGTCTGTCAGTCACAACAAGGGCTCCCCTCCAGCTTATTTTAGACGCCAAAAACCCCAAACTACAAGTCCTACATGTTTTGGCCCCACCAAGTCCCTGTAGACAGGCTCCATTTTAGAGTCCCAAATGTACTGATTGGCCCATTCTGTAGTCCAGGACCAAGATGATGGAAACAAACAGAATTGTCCATGCTGCAAAGAAGGCAGGTTAGAACAAACTGCAATATTATTACTACTCTAACAAATGATCAGCAAACAAGTACATCTTCTAACAGAGCTCCCTCTCAGATTAATTTTTGACTGCAATCCAGGCAGCTCTTAAAGAGACAGTACACAGAGGCTATACAGACACTCTCTGGCAATCACATTTTAACTGCTAAAACGCAGGACACCAGCCTGGCAGTGAGCACTTAGGCAAGCTCAAAGAAGACTTTTTGGGACCCCCCATTTGTAGGGGGGTTATACATGATTTTATTTATTAAAAATATTTCACCAGGTAGGCACACTGAGCGACAAGTTGCTCGCTTCCCAGTGCAACCGGGGGGCATTAGGAATGAGACATTAAACATTCAAGTTATAAATTCAACATTAACATATAGTTGTAGGGCAGATGTTACAAACACTGTTACAACAATGTTGTGCATGATAGGTAGAAAGAGTGGACAATAAGAAGTACTGGGTTAATAAGTAAACAAGTGCTTACGTGAAAGAAAAGAGGGAAACGAGAGGCAGTGGTGAGGTGGGTGAGGAGGGGGAAGAGTTTTGTCCCTGGACACCACTTCAGGATGCGAGGAACCCTGCAAGGGGGCTGATGGAACCAGTGAGAAGGGGATAAGGAAGTGTCCCAGAGAGACCCCTTCAGGATGGTGGGGGAAGGGAGTAGATGAAATACAAGCTCCTTTGGAGGGTAGGAGAGGGACCCATGGAGACCATTTGGGGTCCCTTACATTTTGTGAGAGATCAAGAGTGGCCAGTAAGGGGGAGCAAGTTTGGGGAAGGGGAGGAGAGCTAGAAATGTGGGTGGGTATGCACAGGGTAAAATGAAGGTGACATTAGAGAGGTAGGGTTTGTCTAGTGCTTAGAGGAGGGAGTTAGGGAGGGACATGGCAGGAGCAGCTAGGAGCAAGGTAATTATTGAGGGCAGAGTTGATGGAGTAGGCAGAGGTTGAGTGCCGGATTTAAGGGGGAAGGGAATTCCAAAATTTTGGGAGGCATTAAGAGTAACCGGATTGGCTTATTTGGGTGGATCTGCGGGGGACTACCAGGGTGCGAGAGTTGGTTGATCTAAGGGAATGAGAGGGTGGGGGGGGTGTTATAAAGGAGAAGGTGAGGTAGGAAGGGAGGTCACCCAACCAGTGCTTGGAGGTGAATTTAACACAGTGGGAGAGCCGTCTATTTGCAAGAGAGGGGAAGGATAGGGCATGATAAAGATCGCAATGGTGGGTGTGAGGGGGGCATCCAAGGCAAAGTAGCAGAAGGAATTGAAGAGGGTGTCCAGTCTGGCCAGGGAGGACTTGGGGATAGCACCATAAACTATGTCATAGTAGTTGAAAATGGGCAGTATCATCTTCTGAACAAGTTCACGCCTAGCCGTAAAAGGGATGCAGCTACAGTTCCTGACCAAGGCACCAAGCTTGGGGCGCAGTTTTTTTCTGGATGGCGTCAATATGTCTAGAGAAGTTTAGGTGTTGGTCCAACCAAACACCTAAGTACCTGAAGGAGGATATGTCCTCAAGTAAAGTCCCATCAAGGGTGTGGAAATGGGTATGGAGGGAAGCCTTGAGAGTCTCTTCCTTGTGCCAAAGATCATGGAGACAGTCTTCTTGGCACTGAGGAAAAGTTGATGGTTTGAAAACCAGAGCTGAACCTTGTAAAAGTCTTGCTGTAAGCTGGTTGTAACCTCATCAGGACAGGAGCCAGATGCATACGGAACTGTATCATCAGCATACATATGTATAGCGGAGGATGGGGCGCAAACAGAGTGAAGGTCATTTAAGAAGATGGAGAATAGGAGGGGCCCTAATACAGAGCCCTGGGAGACTCCAGTGCTAATTGGGAGGGGGGGGAAGTGGCATCCAAGATCTTAACTGATTGGGTTCTGCTAATAAGGTAGGCCTTGAACCAGTTTGTGGTGGAGGGAGATAGGCCAGCTGCTGGGATTGAATCATGGAGAAGGGAGTGAGAGACAGTGTTGAAGGCCTTAGCCAGGTCAACAAAAATGGCAGAGGTAATTTGGCCATTGTCCATCCTGGTTAGGATGGAGTCTGTGAGCTGTAGGAGAGAGGTGGTGGTTGAGTGGTTTTTCCTGAAACTGCACTGGAAAGGTGTGAAAAAGGAGGTGTCAGATAGAAAAGAGGTGAGTTGGGAGAGGACATTATGTTCTTGAAGCTTGGCAAGTGTAGGGAGGAGAGAAATGGGGCGATAGTTGCTGGGGGATATGGGGTCACACCCTTTGAGTAGAGGGAGGACCACTGCATGTTTCCATGAAGAGGGGACCAAGCCAGTACAGAATGAGAGATTTAGGATTATTGAGAGGGGGTAGGCAATGGCAGAAGCAGAGAGGGAGAGGAGTTTTGAGTCAAGGCTGTCAGGGGAGGCATCTTTAAAGAGGTTGTTGGTGAGGAGGGCACGTAGGGCATTGTTTGGGGTTACAGTAGTGAAAGAGAAGGGGAGGTGGGAGGGTGATGAAGGGGGCACACCGGTAGAGGGTGCGGAATGGGATGGGTAGGAGGGGAGGGATTTCAGTTGCTCAATGGAGCAGGAGGCATAGTAGGAGTTAAATTCCGCAGCTGCCACTGATGGGTCAGACACTAGTGAGCTGTTTACTTTAAGTATCGGGGGGGGCGAGATGAGGGGGTAAATAGGGATGGACCACCTTCCATAACTTTGAAGGGGCATTTATGTTGGTGATGAAGGCAGATTTGAAATATTCAGACTTGGATAACCTTGTAGCCCTGGTGCAAGTATTTCAGAGCATGCGGTAGTTCACAAGGTCACTAGGATGCTGGGTAGCTTCATTACACTTCCAGGCTCGATCTCTGACCCTGAGGCAGGCCAGAAGTTCAGGGGTTATCCAAGGTAAGTGGTCACCTCTGACTCTGGTTTGTTTGAGTGGGGCACAGGCATTCCAGTTTGCAAGAAAGATTTCTTTGAAGTAGGCAAGGGCCTTTTCAACTGAGGGGAAGGAGGTTGGGGGGACCAGTTAGAAGTGGCAAGGTTACTCAGCAGAGGGTCAAGGTCAAGAGACTTGAAAGAGCGTAGTTGTATGGTTTTATGTGGTGATTTAATTCTGTGGACTTTCCTAACTATAAATATTGGGTTATGGTCACTGTGAGCATTGGGGAGGATGCCAGAGGTGATGACACGGTGGGGGTTGGAGGTAAGGGCCCAGTCGAGTAGGGAGTGTTGTTGTGTCTTGTGGTTTGGGCGGGTGGGTTCCAAGATAAGTTGGAAGAGGTTTAGGGCTCCGATTTAATTTTTAGTTTTGGTAGTTTTAGGTGACAATCAATTTATATTGAAGTCACCTAGGATGATTACTTCCCCAGAGCGAGCAAGGGAAGTTGATGGACGTTAGGCAGTCTAGTGCGACCGAACGATGGACATTTGGGAAGCAGTATATGCCAGCTACAAAGATTGGGAGAGTGAAGGGGAGGGTCACATGGATAGCTAGGGCATCATGGGTCTCAGGATTGGAGGATGAATAGATGATGGAATATTGAATGGAGGCTAAAACATAAATGGCCACACCACCCCTGCCAGCATGGTCTTGCCTTAGCAGTGAGTAGAAACATAGAAACATAGGTCTAGCGAGGAGGTTGGGAGTTTTGAGGAGAAGGGAGTGGATGAGTGATGAAGAAGAAGGTGGACAGCCGCTGTGAAAGTGGACACCGTTATCAAAGCCACATGAGGAATAGTGGTAGAGTAACCAGGAATGGAGACCGAATGGTCGGGGTAGTGCTCTTTAGCCAAGTTTCTGAGATGATTAGAATGTCTGGTTTTAGAGTACACACAATTGTCTGAATCTGATCTATTTTTTGCAACTAACTGTTGGTGTTTAGATGTAGGATCTTTAAGCCCTTTGGGAGGGCTGAGAGAAGAGAGTGGGGGGGGTACTAGAGGAGGAAGCACCAGAGGAGCTAGGGGCAATAGGGCCTGGGTTGGGGTGGATATCCCCAGCGGAGAGCAAGAGGAGAGTGAGTATGAGAAAATGGAGCTTAGGGGATTTTGAAGGGGCTAGCAAGGAGGTTAGGAGTTTTGAGGAGAAGGGAGTGGATGATTGACAGAGAAGAAGGTGGACAACTGCTGTGAAAGTGGACACCGTTATCAAAGTTACATGAGGAATAGTGGTAGAGTGAGACCATATTTCAAATGGGGGGGAGGGAATGATAGCATGGATGTGGGTAGGGGATTGGAGATAGTAACTGATGGGGTTGGGAGAATTATTAGGAATAGATAGGTAGTGAGCAAGTGGAGGTGGTATAGAGAGGGATATGAGCAGAACAAGGGGAGAGAGGAGAGTAGGGGATGCATTGTTCATAAAGGCAGAGAAATTAGTGAATAATTGATTTAGGAACAGGAAGGAATTTGTATGCCGGGAATGTGGAGAGGGGGCTGGTTAGATAGAACGAGTAGCTATAGTTTAGGAAGATATCTGAACAACAGGTAGGGATCGCTTTAGAGAAACATTGTGTCCCTCTAGTGGCTGTATAGTATAACTTGCTAATGGGAAAATGGACAAAAAAAAGATAGAAAAGGGAGAGGGTAAAAACAAAATTTTTTTTTCAGGTTAACTTAGACAAAATTATTCTAAACTAAGCAGTAATTTCCTTGCATTATACAGTCAAGCACTTGCAGTATACAGTGATTCAAATGATAAGCACACAGTTACAGCAAGGTACACACAATACAATTAGGCAGAGGGGAGAAACTGAAGTTAAGACTTGGGCTGGGAGGAGGGCTGGGAGGCATACAGCAAAAAATCAGCAGAGGAATAGGAAGAAAGCCAATCAGGAGCCGGGGTCACCAGCGCCGACCAGTTAGGCACTGGGGAGAGAGCAAAGCCACCAGGAAAGCCGTACCTACACAGCTGAAGGGTGGAATGAAGATGCAGGGACTGTGGCAGAATAAGGCCGCCTCCCGGTGCTGTTCCTTGGTGGGCCAAAGTGCCCTGGATACGGGCCTTCTCCTGCAGAGCTGAAGGGTGGAATGAAGATGCAGGGACTGAGGCAGAGCAAGGCTGCCTCCCGGTACTGTTCCTTGATGGGCCAAAGTGCCCTGGTCAAGGGCTTTCTCCTGTATAGCTGAAGGGTGGAATGAAGATGCAGGGACCGAGGCAAAGCAAGGCCACCTCCTGGTGCTGTTCCTTGGTGGGCCGAAGTGCCCTGGTGAAGAGCCTTCTCCTACAGAGCTAAAGGGTGGAATGAAGATGCAGGGACTACGGTAGAGTAATGCCACCTCCCAATGCTGTTCCTTAGCGGGCCAAACTGCCCTGGTCAAGGGCCTTCTCCTAGGATGAGAAGGATGATGATGGGCTGTTGAACAACCGATTTATCTAAATGAGCTGAGAGTGACCTCGGGTAACCTCATGAGTGGCAGAGCATAGTGGAGCAATGAGTGACAGTCCCCGAGGTCACTGTCAGCGAGTTCAGATAAATTGGTTGTTCATCAGCCAGCCATCACACACTCAATTTATGCAACAGACTTTCTTTTTGTGGTGTGTTTTTTTTCCATTGTATTTATTTTTTTAAATCTTCAGTTGTGCATTTTTTTTTTTTTTTGTGAATTGGCTATTTCTTCCGCTTTTGTGTTTAGTTCCGTGATTGACTGGTGGCTGCGTCATGAGGGTTCAAAGTGCACATCATGATAGGATATAGTTTGCATGTGGGAGGGCTGTAGAATTTTAAAAACATGGCTGTTTCTTGCTTCGCGAGAGTCAGAGGGTAAGTCATGTGTTAACCGCAGTTCATACTTTTTTTTTTTATCTATGGTGCACTTTTACATAGTTACATAGTAGTTGTCGGCAGAAAAGGATCTCCAGGTCCATCCAGTCTGCCCAGGTTTAGCTTTAAGAAAAGTCTTGCTTCCTTCCATCAGATCCTGCCGGACCTGTTTCCATTCTTCCCTTCTGTCCTAGTCTCACTAGTCCGCTGTGTCTATCCCATGCATGCTTGAATGCCCCCACAGTTTTGGCCCCCACCACTTCCTCTGGAAGCATGTTCCAGGGTTCAACTGCTCTCTCCGTGAAGAAGTACTTCCTCACATTGCCTCTGCATATCCCCCCTTCTAGCCACATATAGTGCTCATTCTTTTCCGCAGATAGCTGGTTTGCCCTACCTTATTTATTCCTCTGGCATACTTGAATGTTTCTATCATGTCCCCCGTCCCTTCTTACTGCCAGTGAGTACATATTTAATTCCCTGAGCCTTTGCTCATACTTTTTTTGATGCGTGCCCTGGATCATTTTGGTAGCACTTCTCTGCATTGCCTCCACCTGGTTGATATCTTTTCTGAGATGGGGCCTCCAAAACGACACAGTACTCGAGGTGTGGCCTCACCAGTGACCTATATAGAGGCAAAATTACTTCCCTCTTTCTACGTGTTATTCCTCTCCCAATGCATCCCAGCATCCTGCTCTTTACCCACTGCTTTACCACACTGACGAGACACCATGAGGTCCTCTGTTATGATGACTCCTAGGTCCCTTTCCTGGTTAGTTGTTGCCATTTCTTCCCCTCCTAGTTGGTAAGTTGCCCCTGGGTTCTTGCATCCCATGTGTATAACCGTACATCTTTTAGCATTAAACCACAGCTGCCATAACTTTGACCATTTCTCCATATGCAATAATGTCCGACAGGGTGGGTGGTATTGGCCTATATCGGACTGCTCAGGGACATAATGAGGCCCGATGCCGCAGGCGGAGGGCCTTATAGCCCCTGGAAGGTCCGGTGTAGGCCAATACCACCCACCCTGGAAGATATTATTGCACTTAGAAAATGGGCACTGTAAAAAAATAAGTTTAGTAAGAAATTATTCATAAAAAAATGTGTTTAAAATTACTTTTGTAATAAAATAGTTCCTCCACCTGCATTATAATGATGTGTTGTTTTTTTTAAGCTCAGGACTTTTGTCTTACTGTGTAGTATCTCTCTTCTTCCCTGCTGCCCTGTTTATCCCAATGAGTTCTGACCACACTCTGAGATAGTCTGGAAAAAAGACTCGGTGAAAATTAATCAAAGAAATACAAAATAAATATTTTTTAAAATGCTTCTCTCTTTCTGGTTCTCAGCTTGCTTGACATCGCTAACGCCAATGCTTTCACGCATACAGCATGTGCCGCGCTCATCTTCATTCTCTTTTAACTCTGGAGATAGGGAAAATTAAAAACTAAAAAAAAATACAGTTCTGTTATTTATTTAACTTTCAGTGGTCTTGATACTCGAGCAGATTGCTGCTCCATTCAGTGGGCTGGCAGCCAGCCAGCTGCAGTATGTAGGTGCTGAGGAACGGGAAGGAGGTCTGCGACGGAGCGCATACAGGACTGCAGTATAGGAAAGTAATTTAAAAATGCTGTCATCTTCAGTTCAGTGAGGGTAGGGATGGTAGAGGAAACACAGTTGGGATTTTGCAAGAGGCTGAAGGTGAGAGGATTCAAAACACTCACTGCGCTATGTTTACTGCAAGTTACTGTGGTCTGGGACTTGTCAGCTTCGCTGTGGTCAGTGGAGGGGCCTGCACATTCACTATGTCAGGATTGGGATTACGTCTTTTTGGAAAATTTTTCTTTTTATGTTTTTCTGAATAGAACAGTCGCTGAAATGTTATTGCCTTCTGAGATGGAGTGTGTAATCTCTGTTACTGTACATGAGAGGAGTGGTAGTTTCTTCATTTTCCTACCGCAGATGGACATCCATCTGTGGTATGGAAAACTAAGAAAATACACTACTGCCATGCACAGATTCATCTGCTACTGCTGGATCTCTTGCTAGGGTTACTTTACACGTTCATTGTGCTTTTTACTGTGCCATTCCAGTTTTATTTTTTTAGGCTGTGTAATGTACTTCGAATTGTTGTAAGGCAAATCTGTGTGAGTGGACTAGAAAAAGACTGGCAGGCCCACTAGCTACTTTTGTTTGGCATCAGATGGAGCGCTGGTGATCAGCGTGGTATGGGGAAGTTAGATTGCTGATTTATTTAGAAAGAATTTTTAAACCGTTAACGGTTAGTTTCTTTTTTATGGTGGTGGCAATGGTAGTGTGGGGGGCATAAGTCACTCGCTAAGTGTTAAAAAAAATGGTGACAGTTTGAAATTGTGTGCCCAGCACTTCAGCCAATGAGGAAGCAGGGTGCTGAGCACAAGGATATTTTACTGGCTATCAGGAAGGTTTGGGCTGGGGCTTTTTATTTGATGGGCATCTATTGTCTGATAGATGCCCACCTAAATTAGTGTCTCAGCCAATCACAAGAGATAATTTTCTTTGCCCATTTTCTAAAGTTTGTTTAAGTCCCTTCTCATCCTATCCACTCCCTCTTGTGTGTCCACCCTGTTGCAGATCTTTGTGTTGTCTGCAAACAGGCATACTTTCCCTTCCAGTCCATCTGCAACATCTCCAATGAATACATTGGACAGTAATGGCCCTAGAACTGACCCCTGCAGCACCCCACTTGTCACCTCCCTCTCTTCTGATCTCCCCCTATTCACTACTACTCTCTGTCTCCTGTTGCCTAGCCAGTTCTGCACCCATATTGCCACCTTTGCACCCCACCCCTAGACTGTTCAACTTGTTGACTAATCTCCTGTGTGGGACCATATCAAAGGCCTTCCTTAAACCCAAGTAGGCCACATCCACTGCTTCCCCGGTCCAAAACTCTCATCAGCCAGTCGAAAAACTCGATTAGGTTAGTTTAGCATGATCTACCCACTGTGAACCCATGCTGTCTTGGATCCTGCAGTTTGTTACTGGTCAGGTACTCCACCATTCTTTCCTTTATTAATGCTTCCATTACCTTCTCCACCACCGACATCAGGCTTACTGGCCTATAGTTCCCTACCTTCTCCCTGTTCCCACTCTTGTGGATTGGTACCACATCTGCCCTGCTCCAATCTCCTGGTACTATCCCTGTATCCAAGGATAGATTGAACAGGGCTGCCAGTGGCATAGCCAGTTCTTTCCTCAGTTCTTTTAGTATACTTGGGTGTACCCCATCAGGTTCCATAGCCTTGTCCACTCTTAATTTCTCCAGTTCTTTAAGTACCTTGTCCTCTATAATGGGGTTCGTGTCCACCCCCCACCGTTCGTTACTTTCTCCTTTATCTGTGAACCATTTCCCTCTCCTTCATTCATGAATACTGAGCATAAATACTTGTTCAGTATGTCTGTCTTCTTCTGGTCCTCCTCCTCCACGCATTCACGCCCCCCCCCCCACTTGATTCTCACTGTTCCTGCCTTATTTTTATTTCTTTGACTGATGTATCTGTAATATGCACCCCCAACTGACTTTGCTATGTTCTCTTCTGTGACAGCTTTGCCTCCCTGATCTCTTTTGCTGCTTCTTTTCTTTTGCTCCTATATACCTCCCTGTCCTGTTCTGTTCTCCCATGTTGCTTTGTACTGCTTAAAGGCTATTCTTTTTGCCCTGACCACCTCTGCTACCTTTTGTGAGAACCAAAGTGATCTCCTCCTCCTCTTATTCTATAATACCTCTCTAATACATAGGCTCGCAGCTTCTTCTAATGCCTCCTTAATTTTCTTCCACCTTTCCTCTACCCCCTCTCCATTCTGTATCCTTGCCAGAGCACTGCTAACTCTCTCCCACATTTTCCTAAAGTCCACCCTCCTGAAATCTAGGACCTTTGTTTTAGTGTGGAATGCTTGTTGCCCAGTACTTAAAGTGTATTGTTTTGTGATCGCTCTCTCCAAGGGGGTCCCCCACTATGACTCTGGTCACACTGTCTCTGTTTGACAGTACCAAGTTCAGTGTGGCCCCTCCAATGTAGGTCCATCTATCAGCTGTCTCAGCAATGCCCCCAGCAGCTCCTCTAGGACCTCCCTACACCTAATAGATGATGCCGCTGGGATGCTCCAGTCCACATCAGGCATGTTGAAATCCCCTATCAGTATCACCTCCCCCCTGTTGGACATCTCCCTGATGGCTTTCCCCATTTCCCTATCCACTTCTTCCCCTTGTGTGTGGGGGTCTGTAGATAACTGTATAAAAAACAAAAAGGCTTGCCAAGAAAATAAGGTGCGTGGGCCAAAATCTACTAATGAAAAAAGCCAAAAAAGGCTAGCACACTAGGTGCACAAACACTGTGACCACAATATTACTTGTTAAAGTGCTTTTTTATTGCTCATCATTAAAAATCAGAGTTCACAGAGAAAAGGACACTTTCCACAGCCTGACTCAAAAGACCCTGTAGATAACTCCTGTCCTTATTATGGCCCCTCCATTTGCCTCCAGTGCTACCCATAACATCTCCTCCTCCCCACTGTCTCTTGGTATTTCTGTTGCTTTAATAGTGTCATTTACATACAGTGCTACCCCCACTCCCTTTTTTCCAACTCTATCCCTCCTGAATAGTGCGTACCCTGGTATTGCAACTTCCCAGTTGGTGTTTTCATTAAACCAGTTCTCTGTTACTGCCACTACAACTATCTTCTCCTCAACTATGACGGCCTCAAGTTCTGCTACCTTATTCCTCAAACTCCTGGCATTTGTGGACATCATCTTCCAGATGTTTCTGCCTGTTGTCCTATTCCTGTTTCCTACTATCTATATATCCCACTCTGTGGATGCTACTAGTTTCCCTAGCATGTGGGTCTTCTTCAATTTTTCCCCTTCCTGCTCCTTGGTATCCTTGCAAGTCTTTGGGGGCGGATAGCTATTTTCCCTGTCTACCAGCCTGCTCCCCTTGCCAAACTGGTTCAGATGTTATCTCCAGCACAGGCATCAATCTGTCCTTGTAGGAATATCACTCCCTTCCCCTTTCCAGCCAGCGTCCCCCAAGGGTCCATTCTGGGCCCCATTCTTTTCACTTTATTCATGAATGACCTCCCCTCTGTTTTCTCCCCCTCCAAACTTCATATGTATGCAGATGACACTGTGTTATTCTATTCCGGTCCATCTGATGTCACAACCCCTCTACAGTGTGACTTCAACAAAGTGCAGACCTGGTTCTATCAAAACCAACTCAAATTCAATTCCAAAAAGATAGATTCAATGTTCTTTGGCTCCAAGCAAAAACAATCCAAATTTCTAAGCCCCCCTACCTTTACCACCCTTGATGGCTCACCCCTTCAGTCAGTTGACTCTTTCAGATACTTAGGGATGTGGCTGGATTGCTGTCTTGACCTCTCCACACACATTGACTCCATCTGTGCCAAGCTCCACCCTAAATTTGGAGCTCTTTACTGGCACAAAGATTGCCTCTCATTGTCAACCCGGCGTGATTTGGTCACAAAAACCATTCTCCCTGTCATAGACTACGCTGATATTGTCTATGGCTCTGCTCCTGCTACCTCCCTTGTCAGACTGGATACCCTGCTAAATTCATTTTGCCATTTTGCCACCGCTTCCCCTTCTGTCACTCACCACTGTACCCTCTACTCCTCCCTCTCTCTCATGCCCCTACCTACAAGGCACCAGATACATAGTGCCACCTTCATCAGGAAATTCTGGTTCAGGACTCTCCCTTCCTACCACAACTCATGTCTTCCTCCAGTTAGCAATTCCAAGTACTCCCTTTGGTTTAGGGATGCCTGGACTTTCTCCCTCCCTCCCTCTCCCTTGTTCTTGCTCAGGTCAGGTGGCCTTCGTCCACTGCCTCCCTCACCTCTAGAATCAGCTTCCTTGGGTAACCCTCCATGCCCCCACCTTCTCTGCCCTCAATTCCCTGCTTCATGCTACTCTCTCCTCTACCTGTATTTGTCCCTCCTCTCCCTCCACCTCTCCACCAATCCCTCCCAACCTTTCCCCCTCTCTACCCATAGGAACACCTCCCTATTCTACATAATTGGAGCCACCATTTCAGAGTGGAAGGGCACTCACAGTGATGGGATATTGTACTTCTTCATGTAAATATTGCAATACTCTGAACAAATTTGATGCTTATGTTATATTCTGCAACCTATCATGTTAATATTTGTCTTACCTGTTTATAATTTGTTGCTGCTGAATACTCCTGTATCTTTCTATTATCAACGTACTGCTTCAGTTCAAATGTACCTTCAGTGTATTTTTGTATTTGTTTTTTTCCTTATGTGTCTCATTACCCTGTATTGTAATTCCCCCAGGTCGCACCTGGAAATGAGCTTCTGCTCAGTGTGTGTTTCCTGGTTAACAACGTTTAAATAAATAAATAAAAATAAATTGACTAGTTTAAATGCTCCCCAATGTAGCATTTAAACTTTTCATTGAAGATCTGAGTACCTCTCCAGGATAGATGGTGTCTGTCAGCCTTGAACGTTTCCCCATCCCTCCAGGTATGTCCCCAGTCCTCAATGAATCCAAAATCTTCCTCTACACACCAGTTCTTCAACCACGTGTAACCTCTAGGTGGCTCTATCCTGTGGGCTACTATCCCTGCCTGCGTGACTAGGCACAGGTTGAGGGGCTTGAGTTCGGTGAACGTCTGCCTCCACCCGGAGGAATGGTTTTGGGGTAGCGTAACTCCTGTTGGAATAGTCCTCTGGGATGCTATAACCACCCACCAACCCTTCTAGTGGCCTGAACAGTTCAGCAACAAGACAGTCACACATGCCATATGATGGTAATGATATGCTCACACCTCTTGCACTTACCACCAGGGCTGGATCTGCTGCAATTGCCCTGGAGACCCCTGGAATATAAGACCAGTGATATAACTATACAATGGCAGTACAATATCCCCACCAAGAAAGTGCACACTAGCCAGGTTAAACATAAACAACCACAATCTGATTTATTCAGGGGGGTGTGACGAAGGGTGGGGCGTGAATCTAGCAGGTGATTAGCAGATCTGATTAAATTCAGCCTGAACAAGCATGCACTATAAGTCCCTCTGATACAGTCACACAACCTTGGGAACCCAGTTGTTGCACAGGCTAGCCTGAAACATTGCCTGGGGTAGGCCAGCATTGCAGCTGTTGTTGAGGCCCTTAGGAAAGAAACAATTAGCATGCACCCAAAATTTGTAATCCAGAGCCGGATGGCTCAGTTCATTGCAGTAAACCCAAAGCAAGCAAATCAGATGACACACAATGATTGTAGCTTATGGTGAAGGGGGCTACCCTGTTTGTACTCCCGTTACCCAGACCAGGATGCAGGACAGATGAAATGAAAACCTCTGGATGTTGTATTAGATTGCCATGGGAAGCAGGGCTGACTCAACTCACCGTGGTGGTCGCTACCTGTTCGGTGGTGTTGAGCAGGGGGCTGAATCTCCAAGCGGGTCGTTCGCTGGAATGTCTCTGAATTGGGAGCAGAGGCCTAGGCCAAGGTGGCAGGGCCCAGGCAGAGTAACAGTTCGGATGAAGTCTATTTGCAAGTGCTGGAACTGACTCCAGCTGGCGTAGCAGAACTTGGTGTGAAGAACCAAATCGCGACCCACAAAACACTTTCAGCACACTTATAAGCACTTTGAATATTTGGCCACAGTTCGGATAAAAGTCTGTTTGCAGTAACACAGGATCTCTGCACAAACCTTTCGATCTGATGCTCACTTCAGTACCTGACAGGTCGATCGCTTCTGGAGCAAGTCTTCGGTCTATCTTCAGGCAGCTATAATGCACTTTCCTCTTCAGGTTTCAGGTCTCAATAAGGAAATCAAGTAAAGTCTGACTTTTACACTCACAGCAGTTCTTCACACTGGAAGATGTGGCAGACAGGCCAGCAGAGCCTTCCCACTGATTCTCCTGCATTCCTACGCAAGAGCAGCTGCTCGATGACTCAAGCTGTTCACTCTCCAACTTCCAACTCTCAATTCACACATTGCTGCAGGCAGCTCTGGGCTTTCCCAGTGATCCAAAAGGTTTGGTTGGCTGATGGAACTGTCTGTCACAGAAAGGGCTCAACCTCTAGGTCCATCTAGATGCCAAACCCTTTAAACTACAATTCCTACAGATTTCAATCCCACAAGACCTCTGGGGACATCTCCATTTTAGGTCCCCTAAGGTTTGATTGGTCCAACTCTGGCAGTTCCTGAACCAAAATGGTGGCTCCAATCCAAATGATCGTGCTGCAAATGGAAGCAGGTTAGACAAACTCCTAAAGCATTATTATTATTATAACAGATAAGCAGTAAATAATCACAGTTCCTAACAGAGCTCCCTCTGCTCAAATAGCGACTGCAGAATGGAGCAGAAATATGGACAGTTGGGCTGGTCGCGAGCCTTAATTACTCGAACCCAGTCCAGACTAATTTTATAACACAGCATAATGGTTCTCCTAAAGAAACAGGCATGGAGGCTTACTGTAGCACTCTCATGCAGGCAGTTTTAAATGGCTGGACACAGAACACCATCCTGACAGTGGGCATTAGGCAAACCCAGGAAGACACTATAGGAACCCTTATTTGTGTGTGGGGGTTACACATGCATTGAAGTTCCTGGTGCGTACGCTCCTGCACTCACCCATGCCCTTAACAGGTAACACCTCTGAGAAGGTGATGGATGTAACCACCTGCTTTAAACCTCTCCCCAGTCTCCTGAAGTCTTCCTGTAGCACCTCTGGTTCTTTCTTAGCCAAGTCATTAGTTCCTAAGCGGACAATGACCTCCAGTTCCCCCTCCCCTTCCTGCCCTCCTGGTGATCTCTAGGATCCTCCTCTCATCTCTCCTTGAGGTGGTGCCTGGTAGGTACCTGACTTCCCTGACTCCCCCCCCCCCACTGTTTCTAGTTGCATTCCCTTCACTACTGAGTCCCCCAGCAGGATTTGCTTCCTTCTCCACTGTGGTCCTCTGCTCCCTCCTACTGAGGTCACCACCTTGGTTGACCTCCACATCCATCCTTTCCACTACCTTGGGTGCCTCAGATTGGCAGTCCCTCTCAGCCAGTGTGGCACAAGTGTTATGTAGTGGGGTAGGTGTTGGGATGTGCCTTCTGTTAATCTCCCTAATCCTCCCTGAACCCACCGTCATCCACATGGCCCATTTTCTTGGAATTCTCAGGGGCAATGGATTTGGACTGGGGTGGTCCCTGGTTGGGAATGAAGCCTGTCCTGACCCAGGCCAATTCAGCTCTGAGACTGGTGACCTCCTCTTTCAATTCAGAGAGGCTCATGCAGATGGGGCAGCACCTTAGAGTCCAAAAGGTCTGCCTGAATACGGTTGCTATGCAATCACTGTATTGCACCACTCCCCACATCTTGATCTTACTAGATTAACTTTTGTCTCCCTAATAGATCCTCATATACTGATCTTGTTACTACAAATGCTCTCCAAGTGCAGTGTTGCCCACTACAGTGTAATTTTTTTTAAGGTATCCCCTTAAGAAAATGCAGGAAGTTGTATGACTCAGGTGCCCCCTTAGGAAAATTCACGAAGTTGTATGACTCCAGTACCTATAAAGGTAGGGTGAGCACAGGAGTGGGTGGGATGAGGGGAGGGTAAATGGG
The DNA here is from genome assembly GCA_016271365.2 of Neoceratodus forsteri. Classification (NCBI taxonomy): domain Eukaryota; kingdom Metazoa; phylum Chordata; order Ceratodontiformes; family Ceratodontidae; genus Neoceratodus; species Neoceratodus forsteri. The sequence continues at coordinate 546,157,250 of CM057450.1, read as the reverse complement.
AGCTACATTGCTGCCCCCTGTTCCCACAAAAAACAATCAAGCAACCAAAGTAAAATTCCCCATCTATACACACAGGCCCCAGAACTTAGAACAAACATGAATGTAGACAGGTAAAAATGAAAGCACTTTGTGTTGCACTTACTTCCCTTCCCCGAGGATAGCAGCTGCCTCTTCATTCGCTGCAGTTCCTTCCCTGGAACGCCCGCTTCTGACTCTGGTAAGTCTGCTGAGCTTCTTAAAGCTCTTTTGCTTGGCATGCTATTTAAAGTAGGGAAAATCCCTTTGGGCTAATTAAAGTAGGGAAATTCCCTTTGTCTCCTCAGTGGGGGCAGAGTTACAATGCTGCCCCCTGCTCCCACAAAAAAACAATCAGGCAACCAAAGTAAAATGACGTGTCTACTATACAGTTAAATGGTGATAACATGTCTGCTATGTAGATAAATAACATTTATTCAATGGGAGTGAAAATAAATGGATTTATACAACGGCTCCTGGGTCCACGCCTATTGTATCAATAGTTGATATGTGATGGCCATCTTTAGAATGCATGATTTATCTGAAAGAGCTGAGTGTGACCTCAGGTGAGCTCACCAGTAGTGGAGTGTAGTGAAGCCAAGAGTGATGGTCCCTGAGGTCACTCTCAGTGATTTCAGATAAATTGGGTATTCCACAGATAGCCATTACACATCCAACTAATGCAATAGCAGCCTGTTGTTTCATGATTGTTTCTGTGTGTGATGTCATGACTGTGGATAACCTGATGACTGTGTGGACAAGTGGCATTTATCCAAATAGTCATGAGTTTATCCACACACAGTCATGAAGATACATGCATTTATGCAGTTGTGTTTCCATTCACCCCATTGCATATACAATATATATAGTGGTAGTCACACAAAAGTATACTGGCACCATGTGTCATTGTGTGGTAGTGGTATACATGTTATTCAATGGGTACCACATTTGTGCAATGCTCGGTATACTGCACTACCAGTATACTTTTGCACAATTACCATATAATATATAGATATATATTATAGTGGCACGGTAGCACTTCTATACTTAGGCTTGAGCAGACTGTTTAATGTTAAACCTCTAACTTTGCACTTTAATAGCTTCACCGCTGTGTTAGGCATTTGAACGAAATTTTGCATGCGTGGTCTCAGTGGCAAGGGGATGGATCCTCCAAGAGAGCCAAAAATTCTGCAGTTACAGAAAAATGGCTTGCAGCACTGCAGAAATTCAGTTGTGTGATATTCACAGTGAAAAGGTCCACATGTCCTAGCAGTTAGCTGGGCATACTGGACAGACTGGGTGGGCCTGGCAGTCCTTTTCTGCCAACACATTCTATGTGTGGAAAATCACAAATAAGGTGAGTTATGGAATTCCACAGCTGCGGAAAATGTGCAAGTGTAGATCTGCAGCTGAGGAAAAGGCTCAGCAGCCAGAACAACAGATGATCCATATTAATCTGGAGCAGTAGACTTTGGCAGTCTTGCCATAGATGCAGTAGAAAGTATTCACAGCAAGACCAGCAGCCAGTCCCACAGCAGCACCACCAGTACCAGCAAAACTGTGCACCATAGTGCCATTCTGTAATCTTTGATTGTGTTTCTCCCTGGGAGCAGGGGATGGCCTTTAAAGGGATATGCCATACTTTCAATGGGTTTTTTTTTGCTCAGGAACTTCTGCAGCTGCACTTTTTTTCCACAGTCTGCAATGTATTTTTTCCCACAGCTGTGGAAGTTTTGTGTATACCACTCAGCACAATTACCCTTTTTTTCTACAACTGCACACATTTTTGGTACTTGGGCATTTTTTCCACCTTCAAGTGTTTTGAGAATCCAGTCCAAGTTCTCTTGACTTGACAAGTTTTATTCCAATCGGATGTGCGGATTCCAAAATCTGCATAGTGAAAAAAAGTGAAAAAAATCTGTTTTTTTTGGCTTTTGTTTTTTGTCATCACCTAGTGCCTAGATGGTTTAGAATTTTGGTCAGAAATGTTTAGGGTAGAAAGGGCTTAGGCCAGAGTGGTGCCGTTCACTGGTTTGGTGAAAAAATATTAATCTGTTCTGGAGTTACAAGGATTTGAAAATTTGGTTCTGAGCATGAACAGTACAATCTTTTGGATAGCTATTTCTTAAGGAAAAATACCCCCCCACCAAAAAAAAGAGTCTGTTTCATATGGAGGTAATCTTGTCTTGTGAGAAAAAATTTTTGTGTGTGATCGCCATCTTGTTTCTGTTTTTTTCCAAAAAATTATTTTGAAAACTCATAATAATAACCTGCAGAGACACCAACACATGTATCTTGCTAATTGAGCCTCTGTTAGGTGGATCCTGCAGTTGTTTTTTTGAAAACTCACCCAGAAATGTGTTTTTAACACTAGAGATTTTGAGAAATTAAATTTCACCTGTGAAACTGCTGCGGAATTGGCAATTTCGCATATGAGGCATTTCACGAATTCTGCCATTCTGCGAAATTTTTCGCAAGGTGTGAGGTTGCGACATTTTACTTGAGAAAGGTGAATTTTCACCACAAAATGCATAATTTCACCCAAAACGGTCGACATTTCACCCTTCCACAGGTGAAATATCATATTTTGCATTCAAAATTTCATCTTCCATAGGCGAAATTTCGCATCTCGCATCTGTGAACTATTTCATGAAATGAGCGAATTTCATGAAATATTTTGCATAACGAAATTTCACAATTTCACACTTCTCTAGTTAACACAATTTTTAAATATTTTTACAGGACTAGAATCTCTGTTTTTTGTATAGTCATATAAAAAAAGAATAGGGCCATACAAAAAAAGATTTCCTTCATACAAAAAAAGAATGTGGACTTAAGTGTTTTTCACATTCTTTTTTCATACGAAAATATATTTTTTCATATGAATGACACACCCTCATGAAAAAAGATCCCTTCGTACAAAAAAATAATTTAGACTTAGTTTTTTCACTGTTTTTTTTTTCATATGAATGACACAATCACATGAAAAAAAAGATCCCTTTGTATGAAAAAAGAATTTGGACTCAATTTTTTCCCCACATTTCAGCATTGACAAGCCATAACTCCATCAATATTTGGAGTTAAGAGTCAATCTATATATCAAAATAAAGGTCTTAATGAGTATTACAACACTAATACATAACCCTGAACAAATAAATGCAGGAGCCATATAAAAAGAACATAAACAATAAAAAAAATGCATTTCCCATAGGATAACATTGCAACTTTAACAAGTGTAACCCTGTCAGTCTTTGAAGTTAACGGACAATGTATATATCAATAGAAAGGTCTTAATGACTACTACAACACCATGCTCCTAAGAAATAAGAACTAAACATGGTCCATCTCTACAAAAAAGCAATTACAAAGATGCTCATAAATTACTTTTCTGGTGGAATGGAAGCAAAGGACTTTCCAGGCCCTGGACTTCCACACCCACATACACATGTGGATAAATGGAGACATGGAAGCACTTGGCCCAAACCGCTCTGCACTTCTGTGATCTCATGGATATCAACATGCAGGTCCTTAATTAACCTGTGTAAATGGTGATATGATTGTACTATCTCAAAAAGTAAGGAAATTCATTGCACAAAACTTTTTTTAATGGACCAGTTAAGGTTAAACTGACATAACTAGGGAAATATGGTGTTAGGGTTTCTAACCCTATTACCCCATCTCCACCCTGCAAGCAGCAAAAGGAAAAAAACATTACAGTTTTGGCTGTCCTGACTCTTAGCAAATCAGGCTTTGCACCTTAATAACATTGCCCCGTTCAACCAATTTACATCTAAGTGGGAAAGCACAGTGTGTGTGCCAGGATCTCTTGATCCTGAAAATTTCTTGCACATCGGTTAAGTGGGGGCAAAGTTACATAGGTGCAAAAATGTAAAAATCACAGTTTTTAAGACTGTTTTTTTGCTCCCCAATAATTGAAAAAGTATGAAGATTTGTAACCTGAAAATTTCAGATTTGATGGCGCTTGGCCCAAGGTATGTGCTTTTATGGTTTTTATGCATCAGAGTCCAGTAGTTTTTAAATAATTTATAAAAGATTTTTCATTGTAGGGCATTCTCAGTGTTAAAAATAAGTGTTTTACATATCCTGTTGTCATATTTCATTATGTGTGTCGTATCATATTCTGTGGTGTATCATACAGCATAAAGTTGTTTCCCTCTTTGAAAGAGATATGAGAATAGTTGTAAATTTCATTTCTCCCCTATAATAGAAAGTGTGGATTTTGTAATCATTAATAAACAGACCATTGAGCTTCATTGTTTTTGTAAATTATGTTAAGATCCAATATATGAAACACCACTGTATATGATGCGACATACATAATGAAATAGCAGAAAGTAATTTCCCTCTTTGAAAGACATATGGTAATAGTTGTAAATCTCATAATTCCTCCCCTATAACATAAAGTGTGGATTTTGTAATCAACCATGTCACTGGTGGTCTAGTGCCCCCCAGCCCAGATCCCCTATTTATTAAAAAAAACATTCCTGGTGATCTAACAGACCACCTCCATATCCTCGATCTGCCCTTAAAATGTACAGGGATCTATGTGATAATGGCAATCACAGAATAGCGATCACTGTTACGGCGAAGGGCACATATCCAAAAACAATTTTGGTGATGTACTCCCTGGCACACAGCAAAAGGGTGCCAGGGACTTACATTTTACATGTAAATGCAGGGGGCTGTGCCCCCCGCAGCCACCCATGGGGGGCTTTGCCCCCATACCTTCCTGCTGAAGGATTCTCAAGTCCAGGGGGGATGCATGTCGAGGGGGTGAAAAAGAGAAAAAAAAACATTTTGGGCTGGGTGCAACAAAAGGTAACTGTGCCCAGCCCCGAACCCAGCACCCTATGCAGCCCAGCCCTGTGCCCACTCACCATGTCATGAGAGCAGCTTGGTAGCTCACTGCAGCACCACCCCTCACAATCCCTCCCTCCCCTTGCTCAGTGTGCTTGCTCCCCCTGCACGTAGACATGTAGCAACAGGATGTCACTATTTTCATGAACCCCCCCCATCAGATCACCCTCCTTCCCTGGTAGCCCTGATGACAGGCATCGTGATTGAGTTGCCATTTTTGTAGGTGCCCAATCGCAGTTGCCAAAGTCACAGGATACCAATGCACAGATATCTTTCCCTCGTGGTCAAGTGGACCCCCGGCAGGCAGTGTCTCACCACTCCCCTTCCCCCATCACCTGGCATAGCCCTCTACTGCCCACCACAGCCAAGTGCTAATTGAGCTGTCAAGGAGAGTGTACTGTATACAGTACATGCTGATTGATTGACAACTCACACGTACTGTATACAGTACGCACTCCTGCACAGCTTAGTTGGAGTCTGGCCATGGTGGTGAGTGGAAGGCTGTGCCAGGTGCTGGCTCTGTGATGGGATGGGGTAGTGGGGTAGGGGGCCCTGCCTTTTTGGAAGGCTGCAGCCTGTGGCTCTGTGGTGGGGAAATAACTCCTCCCCATCCTCTACTTAAACTTGCCAGCAACAATCGCACTGCTTAGAGCAAGTCACACTCGCTGGCATGTTGCTGCTGGTCTGTGACTGCTCTCCATTTGTTCCATCCTTGTGTTTTGCCTTTTCTGTCTCTTGCCTTGCTCATCCCCCCCATTCCTTCCACCTTTTTCTGTCCTGTCTTGCTCTTCGTGTCCCCCCTCCTTTGCTGCTCCCACTGTCCCTGTTTGTTTCTCTGGTTTCCTGGTACCTTCTATCCTCTGTCTTCTTTTTGGGGTTTCTCCTGCAGCACCATTCCATGCTGCGCTGCCCTCTTTCCTCAGCAGCCATGTGCTCCACCACTGCTGCTCTCAGCTCTTTCTCCCTGCTGCCACTAACTTCTTGCTTGGCTGTGCTCTCTCTGCTTTTTGCAGCCGCTGCTTTTCTGTATTCTCCTTTCGAGCAGCCACCGTACCTTGCCATCGCATAGTGTGCTGCTCCAAGCGGCTGCTTGTACCCACCTACAGTCAGCTGGATTCCTTTCGCTGGGCACCTCCAGGACTTGCTTGCCACTGCTTGACTGATTACAGCCACCTACATCATTATCCAGGACTGCCTCTTGTAGCGCTCCATGTTCCTCATTTCCTGGACATTATTTCATCACCTAGCTGGCACTTCTGGTGTGATGTCACCCTCTATGCCCTGCTCCCCTTCGCCATTGCCTGGTTTGCGGTGAGCCCTAGGATTCCCATTTGTCTACAGCTCCACTGCATTTTTGGTCTTCTGCATTTGTCTACAATCAAAGATTCAGCTCAGTGGGCTAGACTGATGTTTCTTTCAGTCTACCATGCCTAACCTTCTGCTCCATCTTTCAGCAGGACTGGGACATTGGCTATATCCTGCACTGGGACTTACGCTTACTGCTGCCTTGCTATTCTGACAGCACAGTTTCCCACATCCAAGCCTGCGTTGCTGCCAGCTAAGCGTCTCTGTCTACCTTCCTTCCTCAGGATACAATGGAGGTAGCTGCCAGTTTTTGCTAATGCTAATCCTATGAACCGCAGACTCACAGAAGAAGGGCTCGTCATCTTTCCTTATATTTGCCAGAGGTTTTTTTGCTCAGTGCTCTACGTGTCTTTTCCAGGCTCTTTCAAGCAGGCCACATGGGCCTACCTTCCTTTGCTCATTCCCCTGAATTCCAAACTGCATTGAATTATCTGTACTCAGCTTATGATGACCTATGCTCTGAATTCATGATAATGGTACCTGCCTGTCCAGCTGGCTTACTGGAAGCTTGGTTCGACCTTATTCTACTCTTCCTCATGCAGATCTATGTGGAGGCCTGCCAGTCCAGCTCATCTACATGGAAGCTCAGCTCAACTCACTCACTTCTACTCTCTTCGTGCAGACCTACATGGAGGCCCTGCCAATCCCGCTCATTTATGTGGCAGCCCAGCTGTCTTACTCCCCCTGCTCATTGAGCAGGCCTACCTGGAGGTCCTGCCGGTCTAGCTCACCTACCTGGAGGCCTATCTTGATCTACCTTCTCCTACTTTTCGGGCAGCCCTATGTGAGGGTTCTGCCGGTCTAGCTAACCTACATGGATGCTTAGCTGACCCATTCTCTTCAACTCCCTCTTGGAACGTGGTTGGTTCCAGCTTCTCAATCTTCCATACTCACCAGAGGGCTTCCCCTCATTGTTTTGATGCATAATTGCATTGGACTTGCTGGGGGAGCTCATCCTCCATATTTGGACAGGATGACACCACTGCAATGGTGGACCGCAGGGGGCTCCTCCACCTGCCACTCAGCAGCTTGACTCTGTGGCATGGCGGACACGTAGGTTCCCACCATCTAATACTTACACGCTCCTTGAGGAAGTAATTTCTTCACTAAGCATACCTTATATTGACAATGACGTACCCACGTGGGGGTCACACCATCCTGAAGTACCATGCTCCACTGAGGCATGTTTTCTTGCTCAATCATCTTGACATTTTTGTAAGCTGATCTAATGGGGGTCTTGTCATCTTTAAACTGACTACCTGATACCTACTCCATCGCTCAAGCATTCACTCTCTGCTTACCCTGGACCTCCAGGGATACACACTCCAGCCTCCCTAACACATCGTTCATAACTTCTTCTACTGCAATCCATTCCATTCTGGTCCAGTTCCAACGTTGTATCTACACTGCTCATCTCCATAGAGTAATCTTCATTCCTTGGACATCTTGGGACACTTCTCCTTCTGATACGTACTCAATTGCAACCACTTATTGCACCAGAATTCCAGCTCTGACAAGCCTCCCTTACCCATAGACTCCTATCTCATCATCGTTCCTTGGAGTTCTTCAGACAATTCCCTTCTAGTAAGGTTCTTGATTGTATCCACGCTTGCACTGAAGTTCTGCATCACAGGAGCCTGACATTTGTATAGACTCCTACCTCATCTGTTCCATTCTTGCATTATCTGCAACCATATCATCCTCTATGATTCTTGTCCTCAAGGATATTCCATAGGCAATCATCTCCTACCATGTTGACTGTAAATGAATGCTAAATTGCAGCTCCTTCGATCTTGGATTACCTTTGCCTCTTGCCCAGTCATTCATATTTGGATGTCCATCTGCCCGAACTTCATCTTCAGCATTGACTTGCTGCTCATCTATGAACTGGACAACAAGACCTGAACTTCTATCATGCAAGTGTAGCCTTCATCTGCCTCTATACATTCTGTGTGTAGTCACTTACCTTACCTTCTTGCCAGACTGTACCTAGCTCTGCTTCCCATCTTGGACAAGGTGTCTGATTCTTCATTTGCATCCCTATCGACAGCGTCAAAGAACATTCGTCATCAGTTCCAACTCAATGTCCTACTGGCATGCCTGTGTTATCAGCGTTATTCTGGATATCTCTGCTGCTGCCTTGTCCCACCTAGGATGGTCCTAGCCTTGCTCAATGTCTTCCGCTTTACCTTGACCAACCTACATGAAGTTCCTGCCTTTGTTCACTAACCTACACTAGTGGACCATGTGGGGTCCCACCATCTCCTATCTTCGCCCATGCTGGGCCTGGCTACCTATTCATCCACTGCAGTCTCCTCTTAGCCACATATTCCTTCTCTGCTGTGGCTGACCATCTGGGACTCATCGTTTCTCCGGGAATTCAGCCATAGCGGACCATGTGGGGTCCACTATGTCCCCAGCTTCACCCGCTTCGGCCTGGCTTCATGCTCAAATGCACTCCTATGTCTCCCTCAACAGGGCTCTGTTGCTTGCTCTACTTATTCCTGCTTCACCCTGTAAGGGGGCCTTCATGCTTCTATCTACTTCACCAGCAAAAGGCCTGGCTTCTTGCTCAATGCACTCTTACTAGCCCTCAACGGGCCCATATTGCTTACTCTACTCATTCCTGCTTCACCTCACATGGGCCTGGAGGTTTCTACCTGTTCGACCTCCCATGGCCTGGCAGTCTGCACTCTACATTCCACTTTGCCCCACTAGGGGCCTGGCCTTTTACTGTAATTATGCATATCGGAGCACATGGGATCACCATTCTCTCCTACTCTGCCCCACAAAGGAGGATCAGCTGTTTGTTCATCATAATCCAGTGCATCTTTAGAACGGAATTCTTCTTCACACTCCAGGATTGACCTTCAACTAGTTCAACATTCTCGCCCTTCCAAGATGTGATTCCACGCACAGCTGTTGGCTGAGCTGCCTGATATGTAAACTACTCACCTATGCACCTATAGATATAATGGACTGGGATTCGTTAACACGATGCGCTACCACCTTTTTTTGGTGAGCACTCATCATCAGTACCTCATCTTCCAATATTACTTGCTTATAATTGGACTCAAGATCTTCTCTTCAATCAAAACTGGGATCAGGCCAAAATAACTTATTAATACTTTGTTACTTTAGGATTAGTCTCCTTTAGTATGCCCAGAGCATGGGCAGGTCAGTAGCCATGGGTCCTCAGAGGTTCCCCCCTAAGGGGGGGTCATCTTCTGCATGCTACTGGCCACACTCTCAGGAGCTGGAGGAGGTAATCACATCGGTTATTACATTTCTTTTTGGGCCTTCAATCCTACACTTAACTAGCATCCCGACAATGGTGGGATACAGAGAAAGGCCAAAAGTTCAAGTTCTAACAACAACTATATCTCATCCAATTAAAAACTATCTAAGCAGCAACCATATGTCTTCCAGCTCCTACATACTGCAAGCACTGTCCTACGTACCAATCCAACTCTAACGTATCTAAGCACCAACCATATCTCATCCAGCTCTTACGTATCACAAGCACTGAGCTATGTACCACACACACACTCAGAAGGCTACAGCCTGTGGTTCTGTGTGGGGGAAATAGCACCTCCCCCATCCTCTATTTAAACTTGCCAGCTACAACCGCTCTGCTTAGAGCGAGTCGCACTCGCCCTCCATCCTCCCCTGCCTCCTCCTCCTCCTCCTTCTCTGGCACTCATATCTCACCTGGCTGGGCCTTCAATCCTACACTTAACTAGCATCCCACCAATGGTGGGATACAGAGAAAGGACAAAAGATCAAGTTCTAACAACAACTATATCTCAACCAGTTCAAAAGTATCTAAGCAGCAACCATATCTCATCCCCGCCTATGTACTACAAGCACTGACTTATGTTCCTATCCAGTGCTAACATATCTAAGTACTAACCATATATCACCCAGTCCTACATACTGCAAGCACTGTCCTACATACCAATCCAGCTCTAATGTATCTACGCATCAACCATATCTCATCCAGCTCTTATGTATCACAAGCACTGAGCTATGTACCACACACAGAAAGGAGTGGGGGGTCCACTAGACCACCAGGGAAACATATCCACACATTTTATGGGCAGATTGGGGATAGGGGAAGGGTCCCCTAGAACACCAGGGATGTGTTTTGTTTTAATAAAGAGAGGATTTAGGATGGGGGTGTCCACTAACCCACCAGGGTTGGAGTTGGGGGGCCACCAGACAACCAGGGTCATAGTTGTTTTATTAAAACAGTGATCAGGCTGGGGGGTGCAACTAGTTATCATGAATGTGTTTTTTTTTGGTTTAATGACATGGGGATTGGTGCAAGACAAAATACGATAACGCTATACGAATCTGTTGTTCTATTTTTTTATGTTTGTCCTATGATATATGGTCATATTTTAGTATAGCATTATCCTGTTTCTTATTACCCTGATCCCCATTTTATTAAACAAAACAAGACAAAACAAAACAAAAACATGTTCCGGTAGCTAGTGCCCCCCACCCTGATCCCCATTTTAATAGAACAATCACATCCCTAGTGGTCTAGTAGACCACCCCAAAGCCCTGATCCCATTTTTATTAAAAAAACAACAACACATCCCTGCTGGTCTAACAGACACTCTCCCCCACCCCAATCCCCTTTGTATTAAAAAAAGAGTTTTGTGGTGGTCTAGTGAACCCCCTCCCTATCCTTGATCTGCCCATAAAATGTACAGATAGCTTTCTCTGGTGGTCTAGTGGATCCCCATCCCCGCACCCCATCAGGCAGTGCCCCACCGCTCTGTCCTCTGCTCATCCCAGAGCCAGTGCTCGGCACAGCCCTCCACTCTCCGCCACAACCGGGCACCGACTGAGCTGTCAAGGAGCATGTACTGTGTACAGCACGTGCTCACTGACTGACAGCTTGAGCATAATGTATACAGTATGTGCTCCTTCATAGCTCAGTCAGCATCCAGCCATGATGGAGAGCGAAGGACTGTGCCAGGCACTAGCTCTGGGAAGGGATGGGAAGCAGGGTGGTGGGCACTGCCTTCAGGGTGGGGGTGGTGGGGGCCCACTAGACCACCAGGAAAATATATCTGTACATTTTATGGGTAGAACAGGGATAGGAGGGGTCCTCTAGACCAAGGATGTGTTTTTATTAATAAAAGGGGATTGGGGTGGGGCTGCTATATCACCAGTAATGTGATTGTTGTAGTAAAACTGGGATCATGGCTGGGGGGGGGACCTACTGGCTACAAGGAACATGTTTTTTTTAAATGGGATCGGGGCTGTGTGCATGTGTGTGTGGGGTGCCGCTAGACCACCAGGGATGTTGTTTTTGACTGGACTTGAGGCCAGAAAGTGCACTCAGTACAGTGAGGAATATTGCCCCACTTCTCCTAAATTCAGTGCTGTATGCCCTTATTTTTGCTTACCAACTACCAGACTACTGCGTCGGCGTGGGCTCCCACCACTGCAATGACTACTATGCGTACTGCCACTATGCTGAGTCACTTGTAAGGTGAGAACAGTTCCACAATCTGTTACTTTCTGCAGTCTATATTTTCATAGTTGTCCATCTTTGAAATTTATATAGCACAACCTGCCATTAGGTATTGATTGTTTAAACATTATTTAAATGTGTTTACTTACAGGCACATCTTAAAAACAATGCAGTTTCTCTCAGATTTAAACATCAAGCAAACAAATCTGAGGATATGTTATTGCCAACTTTAAGGGAAAATATTAAGTTGATTCTTAAAATTAGAGTGGTGAGCTGTTTTAAGAACTAGTAAATAAATAATTTAAAAGAGTATTGGGAGATTGGCAACAGTAAGGTGTAGGGACCATTTATTAGGGGCTCATAATTCAGTTAAATTCAAGATGTATATTGGGCCCTGTTCATGATCCCTGTGGAGCGGCTAAGTATGCAAATCTGTGGTGCGTAGCCACTCCACACCCAACGTGCCCCCCCCATGTGGGATGCACAAGGGGGGGATGTGCAGGACCAACGTATGAGATCCTCCCGCTCCACAGACCGCAACGCACCTGGGGCGGGTTGGAGGCATGCTAGCACTACATGCCATGCACAAAAGTGCAGAGTGTTGGCCATGTGTGTGAGGAGGGTATGTAGGGAACACCAGGGAGGACCATGCCATAAGCCCCCTATGCACCCCATGCACACATGGCAGCCCCTTCCCCATATAGCTTGAGGCACACCCTGCCCCCTTGCACAGTATCCCTGAGCACGTACTATCAAGCCCCCCTGACTCATCACTGTGTACCCCGATCATAGGTCTGAGCACCCTCCCTGCACCAACACGTGTCAGCCCCGAGCCCTGTGTCCTGCGTGTCCTGTGGTGGACCGTGGACCACCATGTCTGTGGCACCAGCAACCCCCCCACTCCCCCAAACCATAAACCTGTATGGTGGTGCCCTAGGACCAGCTGGCAGCACAGCCCTCCTCTCAATCCCACAGCTGCCGGCTGTCAGACATTCGCGGGTGTGCTGCCAACACGTGCCCCGCCGCATAGGTGATCTACTGCAGCACCCGGTCCAGGCATGTGATTGGATGCCCGGCTGGATCCGAGACATTGCCCATGGCCAACCTGCATAACCTGTGCCCATTCATGCATAGGGCCCAATGAGAATACAAGAATGCTAAAGTATATTAAGCTCACACTACCACACTAAGAAATATGATGCATTCTAGGAAATATAACCTATTCCTTGAGTTAGAATTTATTTAGATAGATTGATAGATAGATAGATAGCTAGACAGATAGACAGACAGACAGACAGACAGATAGATAGATAGATAGAAACTTTATTTATATAGCTACCCTTTCCTGAGGCTTGGAGTGCTTAACAAACATTTAAAAACAATCCATACAGATTCCAATACACATTGCAGAGTTAGAATATAAAATTAGAATATAAAATAATCACTCTATCTGCCTTTAGCAAAAAGAAAAGCAGCAGCCAATTTGTTACATGACCTTCCACTCAGAATAAATTATATAGGTCATACGCTTGATTAAATAAAAATGTTTTCAGCCCTTTTTTAAAGCTTTCCACCTAGGGTGAATCCCTTAGAAGTGTTGGCAGTGAGTTCCACAAGGTCAGTGCGACAACTGAGAAGGCACTATCTCCAGAGAACTGCAACCTAGCCCTGGGAACCACAAGGAGGCAACCCTCGGAGGAACAGAGAGTACAAGATGGGCAGTGAGGAACCAGGAGGTCTTGTAGGTAGTCTGGTCCCCCACCTTGCCGGGCTTTATAGGTCAGTAATCCAACCTTGAAGGCAATCCTCCACCTTACTGGCAGCCAGTGCAGTTCACGGAGGACAGGCGTAATATGGTCAGATCTTAATGTATCAGTCAACAACCTAGCTGCTGCGTTCTGCACCAGCTGCAGACAGTGGAGGTTGCCTCCAGATAGCCTCAGGTACAGGACATTGCAGTAGTCAAACCTGGATGTGATGAAGGCATGCACCAGGATAGCCAGGTCCTTGGTTGGTATCAGGGCCTGGGTCTGAGCAATGTTCCTCAGATGGTAAAAACCACTTTTGATGATGGCCGATACCTGTACCTCAAGCGTCAGACCATCATTGAGGACCACACCCAGATCCTTGACCCGAACAGAGGGGGCCAAGGAAATGCCCACCAGTACTAAATCAGGGACGCCTCAGATCCCCCTCTATCACATAGATGACCTGGACCCACCACCAGTACCTCCATCTTTTGTGGGTTGAGTTGTAGCCAGTTTTGAGTCATCCAGTTCTGGATGTCCTCCAGGCAGGTCTTAAACACTGATGCCATCATCTGGTATCCAGGTGCACAGGACAGGTAAAGCTGGGTGTCATTGGCATAGCAATGAAAACCTAGTCCATACCACCTGATAACATCTCCCAATGGTAGCATGTACACTGTGAACAACAAGGGTGACAAGACCAATACCTGTGGAACTCCACAGTGTAAAGGTATTGGGTTAGATGAGAACAACCTTATCGTCACCCTTTGCACTCTACCCATGAGGTAGGACCAAACCAGTTGATGACATTACCAGTTAGTCCACACCAGTTCCACAGATGGTCCAGCAGTACCTCATCGTCCATGGTGTCAAATGCCACTGAGAGATCTAGGAGAACAAGGATGGTAAGTTCTCCCCTCTCTCTCGCCATTAGGAGATCGTTCAGCACCTTCACCAGGCAGTCTCCATGCTGTGCCAGATCTAAATCCAGACTGGAAAAACTCATAAGTGGTGAAGGAGTCAAGATGAGTCTCGAGCTGGATGGCCACCACTTTCTCTAAAACCTTCCCTAGAAATGGGACTGTTAGTGAGACTCTCCAGGTCCAATGAGGGTTTCTTCAACAGGGATCTAACCAAGGCCTCTTTCAACGCCACGGGAAAGACCCCACTCTCCAAGGAACTCCGGACAACCTCAGCAACCGCAGATCTAATCAGGTTCACACACCCAACCAAAAGTTGGGTTGAATCTGGGTCTAGGTCACAATCGGTTGGTTGCAGCCTCTAGACTATTTTAGCCACCTCATCCACTCCCGCTGGATCAAACTCAGCCAATACAAGAGGGATGCCCCAGCACATCTCAGGTCCAACCTAGCAAACTCTTTGAACGACACTGGAAGATATCTTAGCTCTGATAGAGGACGCTTTGTTGGCAAAGAACAGAGCAAACTCTTCGCACCTTGTTCTTGAACCTACTCCTCCCACCCAGAGACAGACTAGATGTAGTAGCTCATGCACTGTGCGAAAGAGCTGAGCTGGTCTGTTCCTTGCTGCAGCAGTCTCCCTTGACAAAAAAATTTGCCTTATGCTTATACAGGAATGGTGATTTTTTAATGAGACGAATTGTCAGCAATGAGAGCACAGAGCCCATTTTTTCTTCTCTTTCTTTCTTTTTTCCCCCAGGTGGCTGAATAATTTCCCTATCTCTTGGAGTCCCCTATTCAGGAAGGGCTGTTGAATATTAGGGAGCCCTACTATTAGTGGTATTCAAGAAACAATATTCAGCCCCTGCATATGGCACCTGTTGACATGTGTCTTGAGATCTGATGGGCCCATGTACTGGGTCCAGACAAATATTGTGCAGCCCTAAAGGGTCCTGTGCAAACAAGGATAGGACTCCACTATCAGGAAAAGATGGGAAACTAATTGCAAAAAACTATGTTAATGCAGACATTATGAATGAAGAACATCAAGCGGACAAAGTAGGGAAATTAAAAAAAACATTAGGGTTTTGGGTCTCTGGAATATTGGCAAATCATTGTGTGGTGGGATCTTCCTTGGGATTATCACCCTCAATGCCCACCCCCTGTCCTGAGCAAACAAGGTCAGAAGTTATCTCTTTTCTTCATGCAGAGCCACTGTGCCCAGCATGAAGAAAGCTATGATAGGTTCTGCTAGCAACATATGCTGAACCATACTTCTCCACCTTTGAAGAGTGTATCACTATGAGGCACTGGCTTGCAGTTGTACCTTGTGTTTCAGATAGGAGATTATAGATTGGGGGAAGGGGGTGGGCATTAGGGTTGACAACTCCAAGGAAGACCCCACCACACTGATTCACTAATATTCCAGAGGCCCAAAACCCTGATGTTTTTGTCATTTTTTATTTATTGAGTACTAAGATTACAACAACTTTTGAATCAGTGGTTCTTTTACAAAGGTTCTGTGTCGCAAAGGGGTGCAACACAGATGGGTACAAAACAAGGTGGCTACAGTCACTTGAAATGCAATACAGTGTAGTTACAGTCACTTGAGATAAACATGGGAACTTGGAGTAAGAAGGATCAGGCATGAGACACAAACTGCAGTTTCAGTTAAGCAGTCCAAGGGGACCTAGACAAGAAGTGCTATAGCCAGGCATTAAGTGCAGACTGGGAGCAACTGGGAACAAAGTTTCAGAGGTGCTGGGGAAGGAGTGGTTGGGAGGGGGAAAAGGGGTAAGGAGAGTGAGAGAATAGAGGGGAGCGAGACAGCATAGAGAATACCTTAGAGAGGGGGTCAAGGGAGGGGAGAAGGTGAGAAAGCAGGGAGGAGGGGAAAGGGGGATGGAGAGGTAGGAGGGGGAGGAAGAGAGGGGAAGCAGGAGCACAAGACACAGGAAGGGAAATGAGATCTAAGAAGGTGGGTGTGTGGTAAAAAGGATAGGAGTAGGTGAAGGGAAAGAGTGAAAGGGAGTGGGGAGCAAAATAAAAAAAGTGAAAAGGGGAAGGGGAGGATTTATCTCATATACTGTACTTTATCTCATATACCATACCAGTCTCAGCTTACTTACTCGTGGAATAGGGTGAGTATTAGGGTTAACAACCTCAAGGCATACACCATGCCTGTTGCTGCCAGCAGAGTGGGGGTGGGGTGTTAGGGTTGAAAATCCAAATGCCACATTTACCTACTTTTGTTGCTTTAACCCTAACTAGTGCATTAACAAAGTTTTTTGAGATGACTTTTCTAACTTTTTTTAAATAGTACTTTTTCTGTAATTAGTTTTTTATAAACGCATGGGTGTTTTTCTATAATTAGTTTTTACAAACACGTGAGGTACTATTAAAGAAAGAAAACTTTTGACCATATTCCATGAGGGCATACTACTGTGTTAATTTTCTCTTGTCGAGAGTCAAGACAGTTCCAAACTAAAACAGCCAAATACTACTTTCCTGTTTCTCTGTTTCCTTTTTTTTTTCTTTCTGCTCCTCCCTGGCTCCTGGCCGAGCACTCCTTCAGGCCACCTAGGGACCCTCTGGCACCCTGCCCTGATACCAGCCACCCCACATCGCAGCCCCCTGGGTAACCTGGCATAATCCTTCCTGGATGGGTCCCTCTCCTCTGAGGGAGAAGGCACTGGTGGGTGGTGGCCAGCGCACTCAGTCTTGGCCCGGGTGCTGCTGAGGTAGTCTTGGGCTGTCCCAGGGCTTTCTGTGGCAGCAGGGGCTGGCGATTGTCATCCAGTTGACCATGGAGCACTGTTTCCTGTTTTCTCTCCAGGGGCGTGGCATGCCACTAAAGTCAAGGCGTATGCCGACATTCGCCACGCCCCTCAGTCAGCGGGACCCAAGTGCTGGGCCACATCCCCACTCTCCCCCTGAGACAAGGCGAGCAGTCATCAGATGCTCAAGCCTTCTCCCCCCAAGCTGGCCCTCTGGCACCCTGGGTCCATTCCTGAACCCAGGTCGAAGGTGTTGCAAGCAGAAATCCAACTGCTGCACCAATGGACTGGTTGCATATTTCTAAGCCGTTGAATTGTCTGAAACTTTTTCAGTACACATGAACACAAAATATGTACTGTAGTGTATATTTTAACAAAAGTTAAAAAATGACCGCTTTCCTTCTGTATCCCTATTGTTTAAAATGCAGATTTGTAGCCCATGTTTTAAAACAATTCACATCTTTAATCTGTCAGTATCCAAAAAGTAAACCAAAAAGAAACTGTTGTAAACAATGATTTTGAACAGACCAAGTTTCCCAAAGGGGGATAGCTTGTAATTTTCACCTGATATTTCTAATTCCCTCAATTTTAAAAAACAAGTATGCAAATAAGCTCATGATTATTCAAATGCTATGAGGTGACTCTAGGCCGCCAACCCATGCCCCTTCATACAGCTATTTTGAAGTGCTTTCTAAGCATGCTCAGAACCCGAACTTTAAAAATGTAATGACTTTGGAACTGATTAATACTTTTTCTCCACACCAGCAAAGGAAATCCTCCTGAGGCAAGCCCTTTCTACCTTAAAAATTTCAGACCAAAATTCCAAACCATCTGGGTGCTACTCAATGGAAGATAAAACAGCAAAACAATGATTTTTTATTTTATGTTTTTTGCTATCTGCATCTTGGAATCTGCACCTCGAGCCAGAACTAAACTTGACACATCAAGAGATCTACCCCATGAGACCACACATGCAAACTCTTGTACAAATCCATTGAATGGTTGTGAAAATATGAAAGTGCAAAAACTGAGGTTTAAAATTAAAGTTTCTACTCAAACCTAACTATAGTGATGCTACTGCAGCACTGTGTTATACAGGCACTGTATATTAGGGCTGAGGAAGAATTTTAATGCAATTTTTTTGCACCTTAATAACTTTGTCCCCATTCATCCAGTTTACTTGAAAGCTGGAAATCTCAGCGCTGGTGCCAGGATCTCTAGAGCCTGAAAATGTCATGGCAACTGGGAGCAAAGTTTCAGAGGTCCAAAAAACACAACAAGCATTTGTCAATGCCGAATGTTTGCTGTTGGTATTGCTGTTGTACATGCCTCCCATACTTTTCTGTGTATATTCCTCTGCCTTGTATTTTAAGGCATCACTCTCAACACAGATTTCTTATGTTCTTCCAGCATTGGTTCATTTCATTAGAAAAACAAGCATTTGTCAATGCTGAATGTTTGCTTACTGGTATTGGCCATTGGTAGTGCAGGAGTTAGAGAGATGCATAATAGGAATGGCAGTGAAGTATTGAAGTAATGCCAATCCCACCCCACCCTGCAGAGACTGACAGGTGTTGGGGTGTGCATTGGTCATTGGCCATAATACTCATGCCATTCCACTTCACTCCATCCTGTAGACACCGACAGGTGTTGCAGTGTGCCTTGAGGTCTTTGGCCCTTACGCTCACCCCATTCCATAAGAAAATAAGCTTAGATGAGTGCAGCATAGGAGAATGGGGTGAACATTAGGGCCGAAAACCCCATGGCACACCTCAATGTCTGTCAGTGGCTGCAGGGTGGGGGTGGAATGGGGTGAGAATTACAGCCAATGACCCCAAGTCACACCCTCGAGGCCTGTCAATCTGTACAGGGTGGGCGTTACAGTTGGAAACCCTAACACTCCGGGCGTTTGTTGGTATTTTTGCTACAAAGTTTCAACATGGTTTTTTGGGACCCCACCTCATGAACAGTGGCAGTGTCATTTCGTTACTCAATCCCAAAAGATAATTTTGCACAGTGAGAGTGCCATGCGGAGCCACAGGTGCAAAAACTCATTTTGGGCAGGATATGAAAAATGACAGCTGTACTGTTCATGAGGTGGTGTGAAGAAATGGCGGTATTGAAAATCTGTAGTGAAAATATGAAAAAGTGGTGAAGTTACGAGTGTGCATAGAAACTGTGCAATGCACACTCTTAATGCAGTCATTTTTTGGATTGTTTTCACCAAATTTTTGATATGGCCTTTTTGGGTCCTCTCCTCATGAACAGTGGGACTGGGATTTTGTTAATCTGTCCCGAAAGTTGATTTCACACAGCGACCGCGCCATTCTGCACCTCAGGTGCAAAAACACATTTCAGAAAGGATAAATGACAGCTGTACTGGTCATAAGGGGGTGTGAAAACATGGCAATGTTGGAAATATGGAGTAAAAATATTAAAAATTTATGAAATTATGAGCGTGCATAGAAACTGCGCAATGGACGCATGTAACACAGTCATTTTTTTGAGTTTTTTCACCAAATTTGCAAGAAGGGCATTTTGGGATCCCACCTCATGAACAGTTACACTGTTGTTTTGTTAATTGGTCCAGAAAGGTGATTCTGTGCAGCGACCGCAAAATCACCTTTTGGGAGCGAGAAACGAAATTACAGTAACAGTGTTTACGAGGTGTCATCCCAAGAACCCCATGTTGAAAATTTGGGACAAAAACTCCAAAACTTGGCTGAGATGTCAAACTAAGTTGAAACCTCCCCATTGACTTCTGTTATAGGACTTACCGTCATTTCTTCAGTTCCTGGTTGGTCTTTGAAGAGTGCAGACGTGTTTCCGGTCCACAGAAGATCACTGCTCCTGATCTCCAGAGGTAAGTATGGGTGAGGGAGGGTGTGGGGAAGTGGGGTGCGCAGAGGCAGGGTGCGGGATGGCGGAGGGGGTCATGGGAACGACTAGGGACCATTTTCTATTTTTTTTCAGGTTTGAAAAAAAAAAAACCTCATGGGACTGTTTTCTTTTTTTTGTTTCAATTTTTTTTATACATCGGTACTCTCCGAAGCATCCTTTGGAGGTGCCCACTTGATCCTACCCCTTCTTCTCCCCACCGAGGCCAGCCATCACCGGTTCACCCTTCCCCGAGGAACTTCCAAGTGCTCTGGATCACCACCCCGGAACAGGGCCCACTCACCCTCTTTCTGAAATTATAGGGTCCATCCCTCTGGGAGGTCAGCCATGGATCCCCGGTGTGGCCTGGCCCAGCATTGAGGATGAGAGGGAGATCACTGGGGCCCTCGTCATCTCTTCAGTGAGCCATGGATTTTTACACTTGGTTCCCCCCCTCTCCCCCATGGAGCCCAGCCAGCAAGGCAATGGAGTGCCAGTAAGCTCCATACAGACATATGCCATGCTGCTGCTATTGGCAATCCTCCAGCCACTGCCAAAGGCTGCTCAAGATAAGCGCCCACCCCCACAGGAAGAGAGAGCAGTCCATTGGATGCTTGATCTCTCCCCACCGACCCCCAGTGGCCCTGGCTTGTTCCCAAACCCAGGTTGCCGGCGTTGTGCCAGGTGTGGCGTCCAGTGCCTCAACCCTCAGCACCACCGGGCTGGCTTGGACTGTTTTCTTTTTAACAGGTGAAATATTAATAAAACAGATTTTGGCACACTGGGATGGGCTCTCAGTGTGCCAGAGTACTGGGGGGATCAATGCCAACCTGGGGATTGGGCACCCTGATGTTGGCTGAGAATATAGGGGCATGGAGGGGCAGTGCATCTGACACTGGGAGTGGGCATCCTGGTGTTGGAAACATCAAAGGTAGTCTTTTGGCACACTGGGGTGGTCTCCCAGCGTGCCACATTAATGGGGAAGGGGGGATACATGCTGACACGGGGATTGAGTACCCAGATGTTGGTAGGTGGGGGGAATCCACTAGCGTGATTGCACTTAAAGTGAAAGTGCCTTCAGGCACTGTAAACTCCCAGCCTGTGTGGAGCTTAGGCTGTGGCTTACTCTGCACAGGTGGGAGAAGAAGAGCATAAGGATCAGCAGAAAGTGGAGGAGGCAGGAGAGGAAAGCGCCTCCTCCCACCTTCCAGAATTGCCACTCTGGTGGCACTATTGTAAATTTATTTATGCCCTACAGGGTTTAAGGTGTCAGCAAGGGGTGCAAGGGGCTGGAGAGGGAAGGGGCCAGTGGGGTGGTGGGGGGGGCGGAGACATCAGCCAGGCTGATCGGGATGCAAACAAATGTTTGCTGGGTGGTGATCTGCAGATGAAAGGAAAAAGCTGCCATATGAATGGTATGGCTTTTTCTTTTCAAGTGCAGACCACTTCAGGCAAAATAGCATCATGATCAGCCTGGCTGATGACTGGTGTGATACTGTTGAGACCCTTGCAGAGCACTCTGCATTAGACAGACAGTGTCACACCCCTCAAAAGTCACTCATCGCAAGACGTTCGGCGCGCATGCACAAACTTAAAAATGACAAAAATTAAGGCCCTTTTTTGCTGACATATAACTGAATAACTAGGAGGATTTCAAACATGAACCTTGCCAGATTGATAGAGCTTGTCCCAATGTGTGTACTTTTGTAGTTTTCAGCTTTGTATGTTAAGCAGTTTTCAAAATGTTAAACAAAAAATTATACATTTTTACACATGCTCAGTGCAAAAAAATCAAAGTTCTGAAGATAGCTGAAAAAAGGGACACATGCTGTAAATATGTGTGCCTGTTTAGCGTGACTGAGGCCATTTATGTAATTGTGCATGCTTTGAGAGTGACCACACATGTCTAAAGATGATATTTACAGCACATCCATATAATTTTGTTCACAGAGTTCTATGATTTTGTTGTGTGTCCATGAGGCAAGGATGGGGCCACACATCACTGTATCAGTGCATCACTACGTTCATTGAAAATGAGTGTAGCTATTCCACATCCACCTCAGAAGCACAAGCTGGTTTTAATAGTAACTACTGGTAGCAAGTACTGATTAATCCTGCAGTCAATATTCTCATGTCTGTGGTAGTTGCCAGCACTAGGGTGCCCAATCCCTGATACCGGGTATACCCTGTTCCCCCACAAAGCATAGGAGACTGGGGTGCCCTGGTGCTGCTAAGAAGATACAGACACTGGGGTGCCCAATCCCCAGTGTCTGATTACCCCACCTCATAATGATTGCTACATCCATTCTCCCTCCTTCCCATACTTTGTGACACCAAGGTGCCCCCCGGTGCTGCCAAATACCACTCCAACTCTGAGGTGCTCAATCCCCAGTGTCAGTCTTTGGGTTCATTTTCAGTCCCTCTTTGCCTTTTTTCAACCAGCGAATGAAGAAAACTGTCCATCAATGTCTTTTGCACCCCTCTCCCACCTCAACACCTCACTCAAAATCCACCTTCCCAAACCACCCCAAACCCCCCACCCCTCTCCTAACTTACCTGGTCCCAGTCCAACAGTGAATCCTCTGTCAACTGGAGACATGTCCTGCTGCTTTCTTCCCTGCCCAGGAAATGACTTTTTTCCATAACTGCCATTTCTTTTAATATTTCTGTCCTAACTTTTCAACATGGCCTTTTTTTTTGACCCCACCTCATGAAGATGAAGGTGAAAAATTTCAAGTCCATGCAATAGGGTATTTTGCAGTCACTCTGCAAAATTACATTTTGGGCAGGATTTGAATAATCTCTCCTACCAGGTTCATTAAGTGGGGTCATAAAAAATCTGCTGAAAATTTGGTGAAAAAATATAACAGATAACCAAGTTATGAATGAGTGTTAAAATGTTTCAGTGTTCACTCATAACATCACTGTTTTTAAGACATTTTTCAAATCTGGTTCGAAGGTGATTTTGTAGTTGCTCCATAAAATTACTTTTCAGGCAGGATTTATAAAATTTCACATGCCAGGTTCATGACGTGGTGTTATAAAAATACTATGTTGAACATTTGAGGTCAAAAAGTTATGAAGGAATGTTGAAAATGTTCAAAGTTTACTCCTAAATTTAGTAGTTTTCCAAATTTTGACCCCAATTTTTAACATAACTATTTTATTACCCCACTTCATGAATGTGAACAGTATCATTTTTCAAATCCTACCCAAAACATGTTTTCACATTTGAGACAAGTAATGACGTTTCAGACAGTATTTTATAAAAGACACCTGCTATATTTAGAAGGGGGGTCATAAAAAGACTTTTTTTTTTGTGTGTTATCTCTTTATTCTCCTTCTGTCCCCGGTGTCCCCCTCCTTCCGACTGCACATACCTCGAAGCCCCCTTTCAGGATCTGCCCCTAGAGTGCCCTTACCTTCTCCTTTCTCCTTGCACAGCGGGGTCTGTCCTAGGTGGGCTCGGGATGGGGCAGTCTTCATCTAGGGACACCGAGGACTGCCATTTTCCGCTGTTCTCCCTATTTCCCCCCGCCCCCTGGGACGCCGGCACACAAGGACGTACATCCTAGAGGGTGATGTGCTGATGCACGCCTCCCTAAGCGCCTAACAGCGTCCCCCTCCGGGTCTCCGGTGACGGACCTTCAACCCCCAGCACCGGTGCTCCACCGGCATACTCGGGGTTGAGAATCCCTCCTGAGGGAGGGAGGCATCCGTTGGGACCTCAATCCTCCCTCCCAGCTGACCCCTGCGACCAGTCCGTTCCGAACCCAGGTCGCCGGCGTGGTACGTGTGGCGTCTCAGCGCCTCAACCCTCAGCGCCACCGGGCCAGCATAAAAAGACTGTTGAAAATTTGGAGTCAAAATGTCCAAAAAAGAAAGCTACAAAGAAATGTTGTGTGCAGGTGCAGGTGCAGAAAATGCTGTTGGCACAGGGGTTATCATGTTGCCCTCCCATGCCAGTGAGGTGACTTTGGATGGGAGTTTAGTGTGCCAGCTAGATGGACCAAAGCTGGGAGGAAGGTGGTGCAACAGGCAGCACCAGCCCCAGCCTGGGGAGGGACAGAGCATTGTTCCGCTGTACAGGCAACACTTTTTGGTGGGCCAGGAAGCCTTCCCTCACAAGGGGTTGTGTGTGTGCTGAGGCCTAATAAGGCCACACACTGCGTAGGGAAAAGTGGGTTGGCATGCAAAATAGGATAAAGATCAGCTGGTAGGATCAAGTTCTGGTCACTGCAGGTCCCGAATCATCGACATG
The DNA here is from genome assembly GCA_016271365.2 of Neoceratodus forsteri. NCBI lineage: Eukaryota > Metazoa > Chordata > Ceratodontiformes > Ceratodontidae > Neoceratodus > Neoceratodus forsteri. Next base: position 546,132,918 of record CM057450.1, on the reverse strand, counting down.
CCACCTGCTGTTGCCAGCTACACAGCGCTGTCACTCGCCATTGTAGAAACGTACCTGGTACCTTTGGTACCCCCCACAAATTCCCCCCATGGTGGGGATAGGAAGGGAAGGGACGTCTGCCCCCCCTTGACTGTCAGCCGGTTTGGCGGTCTGTCACCCTGTTATTGTTGCAGGGCGTGTGAGAAAATTTGATTTTCTTTTTGTCTTTTACTCTTCCCCTGGTGTTCTACTGCAAGTTTCCCAGCAGAGCTGCTTCCATTCTGGTGAGACATCTATAGAGGGCAACTGCTGTTGATTCTGTTGAATTCTGCTGGACTCTGTTAGCAGCAGTGGGCCAGATGCTGAGGCGCCACTCTCCTTCTAGTTTTATATGTGTAAATCATCAAAAAAAGTGCTGTTATCCACTATTGTATTGTAAGGGGAAATTACTGTTTTACTGCTCTTTAAAGTAATTGCAGCTCCTTGTCTGAATATGTAAGGTGGGCCAGACGCTGAGGCACCACAGGACCCCCCACAGTCCTTTGTAGTGCAGATTTGGTCAGTGACACACAGAAAAAGGCTTGCTACTGCCTTTATTAATTGCTGCACCCTCCTCTGTCTCTCTCCAGCCTGCTTCCTTCAGCCCACAGCAACCAGCTGAGCCCCGGGGCCTCGCTCCGCCAGTGGATGGTCGGCGGCACCTAGCTGAACTTGGGAACCACAAGGCCGGGAGGAACAGCGAGGGAGCAGTCGGGAAAGGCGCAGCCAATCGGTAAGCGAGCGCTCCACCAGGCACAGCAGCCGATTTGGCTCTCCTGCCCATTGACTTACACTGGCTCAGTTTGCATTGCTGAAATCTGTGTGGGACTTGAAAATTTGTTTTCTTTTTGTCTTTACTCTTCCCTGGTACTCTACTGCAAGTTTCCCAGAAGAGCTGCTTCCACTCTGGTGAGACATCTATAGAGGGCAACTGCTGTTGATTCTGTTGAATTCTGCTGGACTCTGTTAGCAGCAGTGGGCCAGCGCTGAGGCGCCCACGCTCCTTCTAGTTTTATATGTGTAATCAATCAAAAAATGCTGTTATCCACTATTGTATTGTAAGGGGAACTACTGTTTTACTGCTCTTTAAAGTAATTGCAGCTCCTTGTCTGAATATGTAAGAGTGGGCCAGACGCTGAGGCGCCACAGGACCCCCACAGTCCTTTGTAGTGCAGATTTGGTCAGTGACGCTCAGAAAAGGCTTGCTACTGCCTTTATTAATTGCTGCACCCTCCTCTGCTCTCTCAGCCTGCTTCCCTTCAGCCCCACAGCAACCAGGCTGAGCGCGGGTTAGCCCGCCAGCGGCGGTCGGCGGTACTCTAGTCAACTGGGAACCACAAGGCCGAGGAATAGTGAGGGAGCAGTCGAAAGACGCAAATTGTTGCCCACCTGCTCTTCCCCTTCCTGTGTTAATTTACAGGCATCTTCCCACCAAAATCTCTCTTCCCGCCCACAGCACTTTTCTCTAAACCAATAGACAGTCACACCAGCTTGTTGACCCAACCAATCAGCAACTTCGCTACTCCCTATTGCCAACTATCAATATCCCCCTCAGAATGGGGAGCTTGCTACTGATACTCCTGTCACTAATAGCCATAGGTTCCACAATGAAGATGACCCTATTATACAATCTAAAGTGGTCAACCCGCCTAGTTTCTCTGGAACATCCCCCGTGGCTGACACCCATACCCTCATATATGTCTTGCCATTGCTGCATCGACTACAGTGGTACAATCACCATAAAGTTACACACATCACCACATATATGTCTCAGACAAGGCCCCACTACTGGGTATATAGATCCCCACTAGCCTAGTCATCAAACTAATTGGTATCCTGACACACTACCTTAAATCCACAGGGAGCACCCAAAACAAAGAGTGGCAACGGAATAAAAAGAGGACCAAAGACAGCCCTCTCCTATCACTGGCAGCCCTTATGAAATTACTGATCTTCCTATTGCTCTGTATTGGTAATGTAGAAATCAACCCTGGACCTCTTGAAAGCATCACCTCTCCTCAGACCTATCCTCAATTAAAGGCCTCAGTTTCCTGCATATTAATGTATGCAGTCTGTTGAAAAATTTACATTGCTACAATCCTGGGTTGCCCATACCTTGCCAGACTTTCTTGTGATAACTGAGACATGGCTCAAGACCACCACAATGGACAGGGAAGTTAACCTACCTAACTATCAGCTATTCAGAGCTGATCGGCAAACAAGGGGAGGCGGAGTAGCCATATATGTAAAAGCTGGTTTAGTTGTATCCTGTACTGCTGCAACATCTATGCCCAAGGAATTTGAGTGTCTATCTCTAAAAGTCTCTCTCCTCAATACAGCAGCTTTCCATTTAATTGGATGCTACAGACCCCCCTCTGCTGAACACAAGCTCTTATCCCACCTGGGAAACCTGGTCAAGTCCTGTACTGAAGAAGTCATTATCATAGGGGACCTGAATTTCAACTGGCTCACCCAGGCAGCTACACCTCTGGTATCATTCTGTGACACCTATGTGCTCACACAGTTAATTAATGAACCAACAAGGCTAAAAGCAAGGAATAGTAGTAACAGTACTCTACTTGACATCATACTAGTGAGTAAACCACATCTATTCACACACGCTGGAGTGCTCCTATGCGACATAAGTGACCACTGCCCCATCACAGGGGTAAGATCCAACAGCATTAAAACAGATCCTGCAAAATTCCTCATGAGGAGATCCAAGAAAAACATCAATATTGAAGGATATCTGCATGATCTAGCCTACTCTCCACACTGGCTAAAGTTCTATCTTGCACATTCTGTAGAAAAAGCTCAGCAGGTGCTAAATAGCATTATATTAAATGCCCTTAACACCCATGCCCCAATCTCTAGCATCCAAATAAAAACAAATCCTGTCGCTGGTTTCAGCTGACCTCAAAGCTGCACTGCTGGAGAGAGATAAACTTTGGAAAGTAGCAAGAAAAACTAAGAATATCATGGACTGGATGATCTTTAGGAAAGCCAGGAATAAATGCACTAGGAAAGTTAGGGATGCAAAGGCTGCCTACTACCTGGCCCAGCTTGACTCCTCCTACCATAATACTGCTAGATTTTGGGGCACCATCAAGGGTATGATGGGCCAGGATGTTAACAACCCTTCCAACCCATTTACACAGTAACTATGGCCCCATTACTGGCACATTGGAAATCCTGGATGCATTCAACAACCACTTCACAACAGCTGGCCTTGCCTTTGACTCCTCCCAGCTAACCTATTAAGGGATCATTTAGCTCCCACTATACTGGTGAACAAAGAGTTGACTCCTCCTTTAGCTTCAAACCTATACTGTTGGAACAAGTTGAGGATCTATTATGGCATCTAGATACCAAAAAAAGTGCAGGAGCGGATCTTCTGGACCCATTCTTTCTAAAGATTGCGTGTCATGTGCTTGCAGTCCCCCAACTCACCTCTTTAACCTTTCCCTAAACTCTGGCTCTATTTCCACACTGTGGAAGACAGCCCAAGTGGTCCCCTTCTAAAATCAGGGGACCCTATGGATCTTAATAACTACAGGCCCATTTCCATCCTACCTGTGTTATCCAAGATGCTGGAGAAATTAGTGAGTATTCAGTTAAGGGAATATCTGGACAATGCTAATCTATTAAATCCAGCTCAATCTGGATTCAGGGCCAAACATAGCACTATCACTGCATTAGCCAAGGTCACCAATGATTGGCAAACCGAACTGGATAAAAAGAACAATGTCTGTGCAGTATTTCTGGACCTGAGCAAAGCATTCGACACTGTGGACCATGAACTGCTACTCTCATCCCTGCACTCCATTGGCCTAGATCCATCCTCCCTTAAGTGGCTCAGATGCTACCTCTCCGGTAGATCACAGCAGGTAAAAGCTGAAGGTGACCTCTCCCCATTAAGACCACTGTCAAGAGGAGTCCCCCAAGGCTCTATTCTGGGTCCTATCCTTTTTGCCATTTATATAAATAAAATTGATTCAACCCTTACCAAGTCCTCAGTACATCTCTTTGCTGATGACACTGTACTGTACTGTATTCACTAAAAATACCACCAACAGCTTAATCTGGTTCAAGGTCAGTTGGAATTCATCTGTATCCCCCTCCCCCGGGTCGTGCCTGAAAATAGGCAGGATTTGTCTAGTGCACTTACCCGGTCAACAAAAGCTAAATAAATAAATAAATAAATACTGTATGTCAGCAACCCTTCACCTAAAGTTGCTCATGAAATCCTACAAGCAGAATTCTCCCTGTTACAACATCAGCTTCTCGAGAAAAAGCTTCTGCTAAATGCAAAGAAAACCAAAGCAATGATGTTCACAACCCAAAACTCCACCAACACATCCTCTTCAATCAGTCTCCCCCAGATATGCACTATACTTGGAGAAAATCTGGAGTATGTTGAAAATTTCAAATACCTAGGTGTGTGGATTGACAACAGACTTGACTTTACTCAGCATCTAGAACAACTGCTGAAAAAGCTTACGCTAAGGCTTGGCCTCCTCTACAGATTAAAACCCTTCCTTGATAGAGATTCAAAGATGAGATTAGTCAGGCCATCTTTCTATCAGGTCATTGACTCACGAGACTTCCTCTATAGTCACTGCTCCACTCCCTACCTTCAAAAGTTGGATACCTTATACCATAGAGCAATAAGGTTCATTACAGACCTGCCATATAACACTCACCATTGTTCTCTCTATGATTCAGTTGGATGGGTTTCCCTTCATGTCAGGAGGAGCAGAAATGCAGCTCTATGGATCTACAGAGCTTCATCAAAAACTCCCAAGCTATATCCTGGACTGCTTCAACCTGACCACTCCAGCTCCTATGCCCTAAGAAGCAACAATATCATCCTGCTCAAATTGCCCAAAGTCAACACCAAAATAGGGAGGGCAGCAATCAGCTACTCTCTAGCCATAGCATGGAACACCCTACAAAAACCCCTAAAACTGTCCATTATCATTCCATTTACATCCTTCAAGCAGCACTGTACAGCCTTCTTCACAGAGAAATACAGTTGCTACCGCTAGAGATAGAATAGCCATCCCACAAAACGTTATTCCAATCACATATGGCATATTCTTTCCAGCCAGACACCGCCAGTATATGGCACCCAATATTCCCTTCACCATCCTTGTACTCATTACGTGAGTGACTGTCATGGCCCTCATTGTGATATATATGTATTGTACATATTGTAGATGTTAGTTTAACTTTCTCTTGCCAAGCTTTAACATGTGAATTCTCTGTATATTATTGTGTTATAAATAACATTTTCTTGTTTCTGTATGTATAACTGTCTCCTAAGTATGTGATGTAATTGCTGTGCACCAACTCGAACCTTGACCTTATCAGGTCCATCTTGTAAATGAGCCTTGCTCAATGATGATCGCCTGAATAAATAAAGATTTGATTGATTGATTGATTGATTGATTGAGAGCTGGTGGCTTCATCCTGCCCTGGTGACAGTCAATTAGTGGAGCAACCTGCTCCACCCCTCAGAGAAGACAGGAGATTGGTGGTTGCATGGATGCTTAGTCCTGTCCACCTCCACCATGCTGGCCTTCATGAGTGACCCAAGTTCATTTTTGAACCCGGATTGCAACCATGCTACTGGTCTCTACCCTCCCGAACAACCAAATTTAAACAAAAAAAACCTGCAAGCCCTTCCCATGTGACCCAGCTGATTGGTTTGTTTATTACTCATACTAACCCATTTTCACCTGTATGTCTGCAGGTTCAATGGAACAAGGAGCACACTATAACAAGGCACCAACCCCAGTGTAGGGGACACTGACCACATATATCAGATAAGTATTGTTTTATGTTTATACTACCTTGTGTGTCCCAGTTAGTTATTAAAGAGCTGCAGATATCTTGTGACACCATTGCTATTCTTATTTTAAAGGTACAACTGGATGATCCCTCGAGCCAGCCAACCCCCATCCCTGAGTGTTCAGAAACCAGGTAAGAACTGTTTACTATTATCTATGGCAGGTTGGTAGAGTGTAACTGAATAACTACAAGCATTAAGACACTGTTGTCTTTTACTTGTTGATCGATGACGCAGGGATATAAATATCTTCACTGTTCTGTTTATTCCATTTTGTGCAGGTCCCAAAGGGACGTGTTTGAATGAAGATATGATTTTGCTATCTGAAAAAGAAAGGAAATTAATTTAAAAAAAAAATGTTAATGCAGATGTTAGGGTTAAAGAACACAATGTTCACAAAGTACGGAAATCAAAAATATTAGGGTTTTGAGTCTCAGCCATCTTGGCAGATCAGTGGTGTGGTGTTCCTTGGGTTTGTCAACCCTAACACACACCTCCATCACCACCAGCACATAGTCTCCTGTTCGAACTACAAGATACAGCTCCAAGCCAGGCACTCATGTGCATTTATTATTTGAGGATGGACAAATATGGCTTGCAGAATTTGTCCAGCAGAATCAGCCACAGTTAACTTCATGCAGGTACCCCAGGAAAGAGATCACCTATAATCTTATTTACTTAAGGGAGAGGGTGGATATTAGTGTTAACAACCCCAATGAACACCACACCACGGATTCGTCCAGACTTCTGAAACTCAAAATTATATTTTTCATTTTCTTACTTTGTGCACTTTGGGTTTTTTAACCCAAATGTCTGAGTAAGGTAGTTTTTTGCAATTAACTATACAGGCATGGCCACACCTGTATATTAAGGTTGAGTAAGTACTTTAATGTTAAACCTCAATATTTACACCTTAATAACTTTGCCTCCATTCAACTGATTTATTTGAAATTTGGAAAGCCCTGTGGTGGTACTAGGATCTCTGGATCCTGCAAAGTTTGTGGCAATTGGTTCATGGGGGGGGAGTTACATAGGGGCAAAAAACACAAATATTACACAAATTTAGACCTTTCCTCGCTCACCTAAAACTAAAAAACTAAGAGGATTTGAAACGTGGAAATTGCAGGTTTGATAGAGCTTGGCCCAATGTATTTGCATTTGTTTTTATCTTCCAAACTTAAGTACTTTTTAAAATATGTAATGAGAAACATTCCTTTTCTGAGCATGCTCAGTTTTAAAAAATCAGCGTTCTAAGGATAACATAATTTTCATGACCACTTGAAGTCTTAAGGTTATTGTGATGCTTGGCCAGCTGGTTATGATTATTGAATGCTATTTGTAATATAAAAATATAGTATGTGATTGTCTCACATAAGACAGCCTGTGCTCCATGGGTAACCCCCCCCCCAGGTTTCAGTGAAAACTACAGGATATATAATTGACCAGGTGATCTCTGTAATGTAATTAACTTCCTTGAGACATTGCATTTTATGGCTCTTTTATGATCTATTGCTGCTCTGAAGCTGGGAAACTAAAATATACATTTTATGACTTCAGAAACAGGACATCATTAAGCTGATTCCTGCCAGATATCTTGCACCTAGGTGAGGGATTGCAGGGTTGTAAAACTTTAAGGGAACTGGTGGATCAAAAGACTCATAATTTGGGAAATGAGTTTTTACTGATGTCACCTTATTTAATATAACCTCCTGATAGGACATCCTGTTTGTATTTTTTTATATTCTAAAAGGAGGAGCTATATGACTCACAGAAGGGGCGTGGAGAGACACAGTTTAAACTATACTGTGTCTGAACTGTTTAGATATATACCATCTTGGGGCTGTAGAAACACACAGCTCTGATAAGCTCTTAAAGAGGTAATACATTAGATAGAAAAGATCTAAACTGTATGTTGGTAGGAGTTTGTCTGTAGTTTTCTTTGCTTTTTTTTTAAGTGATTGTATGCTCTTTGATATATTGTTCAGTGTTTACATTTTTCATATTTTTATGATCTTTTAGGAACATCTTTATTTGAAAGACTGCCTGGGTTTCTGCCAGTTCTTTTTGCATGTGACATATAGAGGGTTAAGACTGACAAAAACTGTTCAAAAGCTTGATGGTGTTACTAAACTGGGAAAAGGTAAGAATATACCTAAGGTCTTTTATAGAGTTTTAAGGGTTCATTTTGGAAGCCTGGCTTGGTGCCCCTGGTGAAAGATTGTACCACAATCCCCGTAGAGGGTACATATCTGAGCCTGTACATTTGGGTATGCTAGCATAAGGCTGACAGTTTGAATCCGCCCAGAACTTGAGACTAAATGATTCAGACCCAAAAGCAGACAGGAGGGTTACACTGTCTGTTACCTGTTCACACTATTGTGCCCAGAGGTTGGCACTGTGGGAGTAGAGGGCCTGACCTGCTGAGTGTGTTTGTGACAGATTTGGTTGACAGCGGTGGGAAAAAATTGGTAACACAAGCTTGAACTGTTCAGTGTGTCAGCTTAATACTGTACAGCTCACTTGCAAAATAAGGCAGTGATTTATTTTAAAAAGGAAACAGAACTATATCATTTTGCTTACAGTCAAGTTCCTACCTGTTTTATTTATTTTCTAAAGTGCAAGTTAGAGTAGTCATAGTTAGGGAAGAAGATGGCTTCCAACTACAGCGGGTTCATTGCAGACTACTTGAGGCAGTTGTGCCAGGACAGAGGAGTCCTGCACAAGGTGAGAACCACCAAGCAGAACCTCATGGATGCCCTGATGTCAGCAGATGTCCAGTGCATCAAATCACAGACTGTGACTGTAAAGGACCAAACTTTGGGCATGGAGGGGCCAGTGGCCAGTGCAGTGTCCAGATCTGATGAGGATGACAGCAGGGCCAGTACCAGCAAAGGGCCACAGCAGCAGGGAAAGGTCACCAGCATTCTAGAGCCAGAAGTAATCAAGCTGCAGATTGAGTTGCACAAAATGGAGCTGGAGTTCCAGAGAGAAGAGAAGCGAGAGCAGCGAGCAGCAGTGGAGAAGAGGGAGTGAAAACAGCAAGAAGCTGAATGTGAACAGCAAGAGGTAGACCATGAAGAGCGTGAGCACCAGAAGCGACATGAATTGGAGAAGTTACAACTCCAATCACCAGCACCAGAGCAGGTAAGTGGCTTGGGTTTAACTGGAACTACAGGACTGGCTTACAAATCAAATTTCAAATTGATAGCTGAATTTAAAGAGGGGGAGGTTATGGATGCCTTTTTAAATTCCTTTGAAAAAGTTTGTATTCAGGCAAAAATTCCTAGAGGGTCCTGGAGCTTCCAGCTATCCTGCTACTTACCGGGAAAGCTCAGGATGCATTGGGTCAAATGGACAATGAGGACAGTAATGATTACAGCAAACTTAAAGCTGCACTTTTAAAAAAGTTTGATTTAACTGCAGAAGCATATAGAGCTAAATTTAGTTAGCTCAGGAGAAGCCCTGACATGAGCTATGAGGAGCTAGTGACAAAACAACGTCAATGTTTAAAACACTGATGGGAGGGAATTGAAGCAAACTCTGTAGATAAAATTGAAAATGCTATTTTGTTAGAACAGTTTTTTGGGGCATGCCCAGTAGAGCTGAAATCCTGGCAGGAGGACCGAGATTCCAAAACAGTGCAAGAGCCTGCTGAACTCTTGGACCACTATGCCAAAAACAGACCTGCTTTGAGAGCAAATGGGTTGGGCGTGGCAGTGCAGAAAGGGAAATGTGCACCTTCAGTGCAGCTAAAACCCTCACTGCCTCCACTGAAACCAGTTAGCCCCAGGTTTCAAAGAAAATATTTTTCTGAGACAAGAAAGGAATGTTGGGTTTGTAAAGAAACTGGGCATATTGCCAGACAGTGTCCCAAAAGGATAAGCAATATGCAGAATGGGGCTAAGAAAGAAGTGGGTTGTTTATGTGTCCCTGGAAGCATGCCTGTGAACATGAGGGAACACATGCACCCAGTCACGGTGAATGGTGTACAGAAACAAGGGTTAATGGACATAGGGGCATCCCTGATGTTGGTAAAAGGAGATCTGGTAGAGCCTGGTCAGCTTATACCCAATAAATTTGTAATGATACCAGACTTAACTGGTGAGGAGAAAACATTGCCACTCGCTAGTGTTCTCCTAGACTAGGATGAAACAGGGGGAACTGTGCAACAGGTGGCTGTAGCCAAAACTTTAGCAGTTGACGTCATCCTTGGCAATAATCTCAATCAGGGGATGGTGTGTGCAGTTACCCGTAGTCAAGTGGGATGGGGAGATTGTAGTTCCCTGGACCCCACAGAAGCCATTGTGGAAACCACTGGGAGGCTGGTTCCCCAGCCTGTGTCTCCTGATATGGAGACTAATGAAAAGGGGAAGAAATTTCCCAGTAGCAGTTAACCACACAGCTATGAAGGGTTACTACAAAGAAGGAGGGGTGACCCATTGTCAGAGGGTTAGGGATGACAGTGATCCTGAGTGCCCTGATGCTAGTACTAGGGACCCTAGTTTAGAGACTGACAGGGACCTGTCCCTCACCTTGGGAATGTGTAAGGAGTATGCAGCTGCTCAGAAAAGTGACCCTAGTCTAGAGAAGCTGAGGGCTTGGGCAGACTCTGATGGAGCACAGGCAGGTGACATTAAACATAAGGTTTATTGGGAAAATGGACTAATGTATACTCAGGAGGCTAAGACAGAGGAAGGGGTGATAGGCAGGCAGTTTGTCATTCCCCAGGGGTACCGTGAGCAGTTGCTCAAGATTGCACCCGATATTCCCTTGTCTGGTCATCTGGAAATCATGCGCACTATGCAGTGGTTGGTCCAGAATTTCTATTGGCCCAACTTCACCCAGCAGGTGAAGGAGTATTGCAGGTCTTGTCACCGGTGCCAAGAAATAGGAAGGCAGGTAAGAAAACCCAAGCCGTCCTAATTCCATTGCCCATAGTGGAGTAGCCATTCCAGAGGGTGGGAATGGATATTGTGGGGCCTTTAATACCCCCAGCTTCTCTGGGAAGAGGTTCATCCTGACTGTGGTGGATTATGCCACCCGGTACCCAGAGGCAGTCACTCTATCCTCACTGAGGACAGAAAAAGTGGCAGATGCCTTACTAGGGATTTTCTCCCATGTTGGGTTTCCACAGGAGATTATCACCGATTGAGGGGGTTCCTTCATGTCGGACCTGATGAAATGTTTGTGGGAGAAGTGTGGGGTGGTGCAGAGGCACACAACACCTTATCACCTGCAAGCCAATGGGCTTGTGGAAAGATTTAATGGTACCCTGAAGTCAATGCACCAAGCATTTGCTGAACAATATGGGAGGGACTGAGAGAAATACCTTCCCCACCTGTTGTTTGCATACAGGGAGGTACCCCAAGAGTCGATAGGATTTTCCCCCTTCAAGCTCTTATATGGACGCTGGGTATGTGGGCCACTAGACTTGATCTGGGAGGACTGGGAAGGCAAGCACACCACCCAGAGCACTCCCATAGTGGATTACGTCCTTAGGTTTAGGGAAAGGCTGAAGAAGCTTATGGGGACAGCCCAGAGCAACCTGGCAGCTGCCCAACAGAAACAAAAAGTGCGGTACTACCACAGAGCCAGTGCTCACTCATAAACGGTGGGTCAAGGCAGTCATGTTCCTTATTCCAGTCCGGATAGACAAGCTGCAGGCTGAGTGGGCAGGACCGTACAAAGTAGTTAGGAAGGTAAATGACATGAACTATATCATGGAGTTACCTGACAGAAGACATACAGAAAGAATGTACCATGTCAACATGATGAAGCCATATGCTAATAGGGCTGACACGGTGTTTGCAGTATGTAGTCCTGGGGAGGGAATGGATGAAGGAGACCCCCTTCTGGACTTGCTGGAAGAAAGCAAGTGGGAGTCCTCTGTGGAGGCAGTTAAATTGTCTCCCCAGCTGGCCCCAGACAAGATCCAGGAAGTAAGGGAGGTTTTAACAGACTTTGCCCCACTGTTTAGCGCCAAGCCTGGGCTAACCCCCTTAGCAACGCATGATGTGGAGACAGGGACATTGACGCCCATACGGTGGACAGCATATCGGGTGTCAGAGGCTGTCCAAAAGAACATTAGAAGGGAGGTGGAGGAAATGCTGAATTTAGGGGTAATCCAGAGATCCCACAGCCCCTGGGCCTCACCTGTAGTACTTGTGCCCAAGCCAGATGGCTATACTCACTTCTGTGTGGACTATCATGGACTGAATGCAAACACGAAGTCAGACACCCACCCAATGCCCCGGATGGACAAACTCCTGGACAAGTTGGGAGGGGTGACATACCTTACGACTACTGACCTGACAAAGGGGTATTGGCAGGTAGAGTTAACTGACAGAGCTAGGGAAACATCAACCTTCATCACTCCGATAGGCTTATTTGAATTTAAAGTAATGCCTTTTGGAATGAAGAACACCCCAGCCACTTTTCAAAGGTTGGTGAGCCAGGTGTTAAATGGTGCTGAGAAGTATGCCGTGGCGTACCTGGATGACATTGCCATCTTTAGTGCCAGCTGGGAGGAACACCTGTCCCACCTTAGGGAAGTGCTGGCCAGGATACAGAGGGCCAGGCTCACTGTCAAAGCTGAGAAGTGCCAGGTGGCCATGGCTGAAGTGGCATACCTCGGGCATGTTGTAGGCCAGGGACAGTTCTATCCTAACCAGTTAAAAATAGAGGTGATCAAGGCATGGCCCAGACCGGAAACACAGAAGCAGGTCAGGAGTTTTCTAGGGACAGCAGGGTACTATAGAACATTTGTACCCAATTACATTGCCTTGGCTGCTCCCCTATGTGACCTGGTAAAGAAAAAGATGCCTAAGAAAATTACCTGGGAACCAGGCTGTAAAAAAGCCTTTACCAGACTGAAGGAGTCATTGTGCAGTACTCCTGTATTGACAAGTCCTGACTATAGCAGACCCTTTGTAGTCCAGAATGATGCCTCAGACATGGGTATTGGGGCAGTACTGAGTCAGACATCCACCCAAGGGAAAGATCACCCTGTGGTGTACCTGAATAAAAAGTTACTTCCCAGGGATCAGATTTACTCTACTGTGGAAAAAGAGTGTCTTGCCATAGTGTACGCCCTAAAGAAGTTAGAGCCATACTTATATGGGCAACATTTTGAGGTACAAATTGACCATAAACATTTGGTTTGGCTGACACAAATGGGAAAAACTAATGGTAGACTATTAAGATGGAGTTTTGCCTTGCAAGGGTATGACATGATGATCTTACATAGGGCTGGAGTGATCAATCAGAACGCAGATGGCTTATTGCGTCTATATGAGGAGTGAACTGACTTGGGTCATCCCATGCAGGGGATAGAGCCCCCAGCTACATGCTTACACCCTCGGCCAAATTAGCAATTGCCCGAGGTATTCTGCTCCCAACCCTTACTTATGGTGCCTCTATTCTTACCTCTGCCCATAAAACCTTCCTACTAAAATGGGACGCAACTTATAACAATATATGCCAATTTGCCTCTTCATCACCTCGACTCAAACATCACTGCCTTCTTTACAAGGATCTGAATTGACTCTCACCCTCTGCCAGTAGACAATACTACCTTGGATCACTAATGGACTCGATCACCTGGGAAAAAACCCATCCCAGCTGGCGGCGTTGCTGGTTCCTCAACCATCCTCCCATGGCCTGTGATCAGCTGACAAATCCTTGCTCTATGTCCCAAGATGTCAGACGACTAAAGGCACAGGGGCCTTCCAATTCTCTGCTCCCTGGCTATGGAATGCTCTTCCATGCAACCTCTGGCTGTCTCAGTCTCACTTTGGATTTAAATGTGAATATCATCATTATCTATCCTTAGCTGATGTTTGTACATGCTTTGACCCAACCTGAAGCTCCTGAGACTTAGCAGTAATGTCACCCCTGCTCTAATCCAGCTCCAAGACTGTCTCCTCTTCCCCTCCGCATATTTTTCCTTCTCTTTATAAATAACTTCTTGACTACTAGCTCTCTTCCTTCTTGAACCTTGTTGCTGACCATCCACTGTTGTTTTGCCATTTACCACCCCTGACCTTCCTTCTGTCAGTCTTTCTTGTTATGTTTGAACATTCATCACATTTCTCTTTATATAACCTTACTATCTTATTAACCCTTTCACTCCACAGGTCGGGTCCATGGTTTCTGCACTTGTTATATATCTTACTGCCATTATCTGTATAATGCTTGCCATTATTTTTTGTTGTTTCTACCCATTGTATTTTTGTAGCACTGCTATACTGTTCCTTTATTTGTATTATTGTACCCATGTTGCTGCTGTTCAACTCTTCTCCTTTTGTTGTACTTTCCCAGGTCGTGCCTGAAAATAGTCATTTTATGGCTAGTGCACCTACCTGGTTAACAAAAACTAAATAAATAAAATTCAGTCTAGGTGGGGAGGACTGTGACTCTTGGCCAGCTGTTTATGATTATTGCATGCTATTTGTAATATAAAAATATAGTATGTGATTGTCTCACATAAGACAGCCTGTGCTCCATGGGTACCCCAGGTTTCAGTGAAAACTACAGGATATATAATTGACCAGGTGATCTCTGTAATGTAATTAACTTCCTTGAGACATTGCATTTTATGGCTGTTTTATGACCTGTTGCTGCTCTGAAGCTGGGAAACTAAAATACATTTTATGACTTCAGAAACTGGACATCATTAAGCTGATTCCTGCCAGATATCTTGCACCTAGGTGAGGGATTGCAGGGTTGTAAAACTTCAAGGGAACTGGTGGATCAAAAGACTCGTAATTTGGGAAATGAGTTTTTGCTGTCACCTTATTTAATATACCTCCTGATAGGACATCTTGTTTGTATTTTTTTATATTCTAAAAGGAGGAGCTAGCTGACTCACAGAAGGGGTGTGGAGAGACACAGTTTAAACTATACTGTGTCTGAACTGTTTAGATATATACCATCTTGGGACTATAGAGACAAACAGCTCTGATAAGTACTTAAAGAGGTAATACATTAGATAGAAAAGATCTAAACTGCATGTTGGTAGGGGTTTGTCTGTAGTTTTCTTTGCTTTTCTTTTTAGTGATTGTATGCTCTTTGGTATATTGCTCTGTGTTTACATTTTTCATATGTTTATCATCTTTTGGTAAAATCTTTATTTGAAAGACTGCCTGGGTTTCTGCAATTCTTTTTGCATGTGATGTACAGAGGGTTAAGACTGACAAAAACTGTTCAAAAGCTTGATGGTGTTGCTAAACTGGGAAAAGGTAAGACTATGCCTCAGGTCTTTTGCAGAGTTTTAAGGGTTCATTTTGGAAGCCTGGCTTGGTGCCCCTGGTGAAAGATTGTACTGCAATCCCTTGAAGAGGGCACATATCTGAGCCTGTACATTTGGGTATGGTAGCATAAGGTTGACAGTTTGAATCCCCCCAGAACTTGAGACTAAAGGTGATTCAGACCCAAAAGCAGACAAGAGGATTACTCTGTTTGTTACCTGTTCACACTATTGCACTCAGAGGTTGGCACTGTAGGAGCAGAGGGCCTGACCTGCTGAGTGCATTTGTGACAGTTGTATTACAAAAATACTCTAGTTTATCAGGTGGCAGGGCTGGCTTCCCATCTGTGTGTGCCATTGTGCTGTTTTTGTTCATGAGGGACAGGGCTACATGTCAGTGCATCGCCCCACCCCTGCTGAACATGCTGTGGGTGACTTTGTAGTTGTTCAGGTGTGGCAGCCACAATTAGCTGCCTGAGCAGCCTCATAGAGTTTAACTGGATACTGGGGTGCTCGATCCCTGGTGCCAGCTACATGCCTGTATTTTTGTTATATATGTGCATTTTATACTCTCGATTGCCCCTGACATGCTGTCATTCCATCCAGTCCCCCCAGTCTCATCACACACCTTCTCCGGGACATACTTTCTCTCTGACATCCCTGGCTGTCGGACTATGGCGAGGTGTCCAGTCATTGATGCAGGACCTGTGGGGGCCAGACTTCATCCTGTGGCCAAGTTTTTTTTCCACCTTAGTTAGGTTTCCCCATGGGCCTGGACTGTGCAATGATGTGGCAGAAAATTCCGCCTCTGCGGAGACATCCTACATGTCCAGTCATGCCCCCTGCCTCCTGATGTCTCCAGACCTGCACTGCCACCTGGACATCTCCAGGTGGCAGCATTGCAGTGGGTCACAGTAACCCCCCCTCTCTAAGGGAGGAAAGCCATCTTCTGGACTTTCAATCCTCTCTTCCCCAGCCAACTCCCGAGTGACCTACATCCTTTCAGGAACCTGGGTCACTGGTGTGGCAGGATGTAAGGCACCAGTGCCGCAGGCCTCCACACCAGTGGGCCAGCTCATGCCTGTATTTTTTTATGTATACCAACACCAGGGTGCCCACCTCCAGTGCCGATTCTTCTCTTCCCCCTTCCATTTTATTTTCAGCCCCTCAGCCTTGCCATGTTGCCTAGCTATTCATCCCAGCATTCTGTTCACCTTTGCAGCTGCCTTCAAGCACTCAGTACAGTGCAGGAAGGCAGCTGTAAAGGTGAACAGAATGCTGGGTTGCATAGCCAGGGGAATCACCTGTAGGGGGAAGGAGGTTATTATGCCCCTGTACAGGTCCCTTGTGAGGCCACACCTGGAATACTTATGCAGTTTTGGTGCCCCTATTTGAGAAAGGACATCAAACTACTGGAGGGGTCCAACATAGGGTGACAAAGATGGTCCTGTGGATGGGGGAAAAACATCTAAGGAGTGATTGAGTGAGCTCAACATGTACACCTGTGAGGATAGAAGGGAGAGAGGGGATATGATTGAAACATTCAAGTATCTAAAGGGCATAAACAGTGCTAATTCAGAGAGCTTGTTTAAGTTAAAAGGAGGAGGGACACCAGGGGACACAGTCTGAAATTGGAGAGAGGCAGGTTGAAGAGAGAGATGAGGAGGCACTATTTGAATGGAGAGGGTGATGGCAGGTTGAAATGCACTGCCAGAAGATGTGATATCACTGCAGGCAGTGATCCGCTTCAAGAGAGGGTGGGATAGGGCCAAAGGGAGAGTCAAAACCGTGAGGAAGAAGTGGGGAAAGAAATCGGAGGTGGGAGGCACTAAATCAGAAGGGTGGGCATGGGAAGGGGCAGCTGCAGTTCAATAAACAGCATGCTACAAACTCAAGCAGACTAGACTGACTGAAGGGACTGTATCTGCTGGCAGTGTCATATGTTCGTATGTTAATCTGAAAACACCAGGGTGCTCAATCTGGTGTCAGTGTACTCCAACCCCATGATCTATACCTTTCAGTAGTTTGAGACACCATAGTGCCCACCTCGGTACCCCCAAGTATCTTGTCAACACTGGGGTGCCCAATCCCAGGTGTCAGAGGTACAGTACCTAAAATAAAGAAAACCTTCCCATTATGTCTTTTCTTTTTTTTATTCCTGACATAAAGAAAATGGTCCCTCATTGTCTGACACCATCCCCATCCCCACCCCCACCTTGACCATCTCATTCAGCACTCACAATCCTCACACCCTATACTTACCAAGTGGAAGTCTAACACTGAAATCCTGTCTGAACTGAAGACACGTCTTCACTCTTCAATGCCAGACTGGGAACTGAGGAAAACAGGTAAGTGTTGTATTACGTATTTCGATGCGTTTTGAAATTTCACCAATAACTGGGTAATTTTTTTAAATTTTTTGCCCAAATTTTCAACATTAACTTTTTGGGGACCCTACCTCATGAACAAGGGTGGTTAAATCATTCAAATCTGGCACAAAAGGATATTTCACAGTCGATGGGCATTTTGAACATGTTAACCTCTCAGGTTCATGAGGTGGGGTCATCAGAAGGCTATGTTGAAAATTTTGGGTAAAAATGATAAAAAACAGTAAAGCTATGAAAGTACATTGACATTTTTCTATGCTCGTTCATAACATTGGTAATTTTCAACATTTTGACCCCAAATTTTTAACAGAGCCATTTTTTGACACCACCTCACGAACGTGACAGCTGTCATTTTCCAAATTGTGGCTGAAACATGTTTTTGCACTTGTGGCACAAAATGATGTTTTGGCCTGATTTGATAATTATCACCTACTGAGTTCATGAGATGGGGTCATAAGAAGATGATGTAGAAAATGCGAGCTCAAAATATTAAAAAACAACAAAGTTATGAAGGTATGTTTTAATTTTTCTGTGCACTCTCCTAACTTTGGTAATGTTTCAATATTTTAACCCCAAATTTTCAACATAGCCATTTTTTCACACCAACTCATGAACTTGACAGCTGTTGTTTTCCAAATCCTGGCCAAAACAGGATTTTGCACTTCTGTCACAGAATTATTTTTGTCCAGTATTTTATAAATGACATCTGTCATGTTTAAAAGGAGGGGTCATAAAAACGCTATGTTGAGAATTTGGGGTCAAAAAGTCACAAAAAAATAATGAAGTAACATTGTTTGCTGGGACAGCTGTTTGCCAAGTGAGGACCAGGCTGCCTTCCTGTGCCAGTGACTGGAGTTTGGGTATGTGCTCAGTGAGCTGGCTGAAAAGGCCAAAACTAGGGGAAAGGTGCTGCAGTGTGCAACACTGGCCCCAGCCTGTGGAGGGACAGAGCAGTGTTATGGAAAACATATGGCAACTTGTGGTAGGTCAGGGAGCCTTCTCTCCCAAGGGGTTGACACGTGTGTCGAGGGCTGATGGGCCCACACACTGCGTTGGGATAAGTGTGTGGCAAGAAAAATGGGGGAAGGTGTACCATGCAGGGTGAAGGTCAGGTTGCTGCAAGCCCAGCCCATATCCCCCATGCTGGCCTCAAGAGATTCAAGTTCATTTCCGAACTAGAGTCACTGCCATGGTACCAGTATCTACCGTCCTGACCAACCCACTTTAATCCCCCCAAAAATACAACACCTTTCCACCTGACAGAGCTGACTGGCATTTTTATTAATCATACTAACCCATTTTCCACTTTATGTCTATAGACCCAGTGGAATAAAAAAGATGGCACAACAAATCGTCAGCCCAGGTGCTGGACACTGGCAACATCTATCAGATAAGTATTGTTTTATGTTTAGAATACCTCGTTTGTCCTAGTTCATTACTAAAGAGCTGCAGATCCTTTGTGACCCCCTTGCTAATCATATTGTGTCACTATGACTGGATGCTCCTTCAAGCCAACCATTCCTCACCTCACAATCCCCAGGACTATTTAATAAATCTTTATTATTAGTACTGTATCTAAGCTAGGTTGGTACAGTGTAAAGGTGCAACTACAAACATTAAGACACTTTCACTTGTTGGTTGGTGAAGGAGGGCTAAAAATATCTCTATTATTCTGTTTATTTCATTTCTTGCAGGCCCCTTTGGGACCTGCACGAATGAGGATGTGATTCCACTATCACAAAAAGAAGATAAATTCATTCCAAACAAGCATTTGTCAATGCCGAATGTTTGCTTGCTGGCATTGGCAGTGGTAGTGTAGAAGTTACAGAGCTGCGTAATAGGAATGGCAGTGAAGTATTGAACTGAAGCCAACCCCACCACCACCCTGCAGAGAGTGACAGGCATTGGGGTGTGCGTTTGGGTCGTCAGGCATAACGGCCACGCCATTTCACCACACCCCACTCTGCAGAGACTGACAAGTGTCAAGTGTTCCTTGGGGTCTTTGGCCCTTATGCGCACCCCATTTCATTAGGAAATACGGTGAGATGGGTGCGATATAGGAGAATGGCGAAGTTTAAATGAAGAGTCCAGGTATACCTCGATGCCTCTCACTGACTGCAGGTGTGGAATGGTATGAGCATCACAGGCAAGAATCTAAGTCACACCCTCTGATTCCTGTCATTCTCTATAGGGTTGAGCGATTTAGTTGAAAAGCCTAATACCTCAGGCATTCATTGGTATGTTAACTCCAAATTTTCAACATGTTTATTTTGTGACCCCACCTCATGAACAGGGGGAATATCAGTTTGGTAGCCAAAAGCTGCTTATGCACAGTGACTACGGCATTTAGCACCACAAGTGCAAAAATATTCCGAACAGGATGTAAAAAATGACAGCTGTACTCTTTCATGGGGAGGTGTAAAATGGCTATGTTGCAAATGTGTAGTAAAATATTTAAAAATGGTGAAGTCACGGATACATAGAAACTGTGCAGCGCACCTCGGTATATAATTAGGTTGGGGATTTTTATAGCAGATTGTCAACTCAGGCATTTGGTGCCTCCGATCATGAGCAGTGTCACTGTGATTTTCTTTATCTGTGCCGAACAATGATATCCCACAGCGACCACGCATCTCTGCACTGAAAGAGTGAAAACACACTTGACCATGTTGTGAAAATGGCAGCTGTACTGTTCATAAGGAAGTGTTGAAAAATGCCACTCAGTGAAAATCTGGACTGAAAATATTACAAAGTCATGAACTAACGAGGATGCGTGGAAACTGCACAATGCTCACTCGTAACACAGTCATTTTGGACTTTTGTCACCAAATTTTCAACATAGCCATTTTAAGACCTCTGCTCATGAACAGTGTAACTGTGATTTTCTTAATCTGTCCTAAACATTGCTTTAGCACACCAACAGCACCATTATAGCTACATGGCGGAAACACGTTTTGGGCAGGATGTGAAAAATGACAGCTGTACTGCTCATAAGGAGGTGTGGAAAAATGGCAATGTTGGAAATCTGGAGTGGAAATATTGAAAATTCGCAAACCTACGAGCGTGCGGGGGAACTGTGCAACGCACACTTGTAAAACAGTCATTTTTAGGAATTCTGTCACCAAATTTTCAACATTGCCATTTTAAGATCTCTGCTCATGAACAGTGACACTGTGATTTTCTTAATGTGTTCCATACACTGAGTTCACACAACGACTGCGCCATTGTGCGCTACATGGGCGGAAACACGTTTTGGGTGAGATGTGAAAAATGACAGCTGTACTACTCATAAGAAGGTGTGGAAAAATGGCAATGTTGAAAATCTGGAGTGGAAATATTGAAAATTCGCAAACCTATGAGCGTGTGTAGGAACTGTACAACGCACGCTCATAAAACAGTCATTTTTTGGAATTTTTTCACCAAATTTTCAACATAGCCATTTCAAGACCTCTGCTCATGAACAGTGTCACTGTGATTTTCTTAATTTGTCCCGTACATTGATTTCACACACTGACTGCGCCATTCTGCTATATGGGCGGAAACACATTTTGGGTGAGATGTGAAAAATGACAGCTATACTACTCATGAGAAGGTGTGGTGAAATGGCAATGTTGAAAATCTGGAGTGAAAATATTGAAATTCGTGAACTTACGAGCCTAAGTAGGAACTGCGCCAATGTGCAGCTCGTTAACGGTCATTTTGGAATTTTGGTGCCAAATTTTCAACATGAGTTGGGCCCCCCTTATGAATGAATGATCACTGTCATGGCGTTATTTGCAGCCCAAAGGGTGATTTCACGTGACTGTGAAATCACCTTTGGGCCAAATACCGCCATGACAGTGACATCATTCATGAGAAGGGGTCCCAAAAACCCCATGTTGAAAATTTGGTGCAAAAATTCCCAAAAATGGCTGAGATATGCAATAAAGTTGAAACCCCCTATCTAGCCCATTATACAGCTTACTGGCATTTCCTCAGTTCGCGGTCGGCTTTGAAGAGTGCAGACGTGTTCCAGGTCCACCGAAGATCGTCGCACCGGAGTCCGGAGGTAAGTATGGGGTGAGGGGGGTGTGGGGGAGCTGGAGTGCACAGTGGGTGGAGTGCGGGGTTGTGGGAAGGGGGTGGGGCGCTGCACGCTGGACCGTTTTCTTACGGAAAAAAAAAGGCGTTGTAGGGACCATTTGCCACGCTGTGGTGGAGCTCCCAGTGTGGCACAAGGACCTTGAGAGGCGCGATTCAGCGGCGGGGGATTGGGCACCCCGTCGGCAAAATGACTGGTGCCGCGCTGGGGTGGGCTCCCAGCGTGGCATCAACTCTGGGAGGGGAGGAGACAGATGCAGCTCAGCCGGCGAGGATTGGACACCCCGTCGGCTATACCACTGAGTGCAGAGCTGCGCCTAGGCTGAGAGCTGGCATTGAGCAGCTACTTATCGCTGCTCACTCAGCATAGCTCCCCTTTCAACTGTATGCCACTGCATTTTGGGCGTGTCATAGACAGCTCCAAATGCCAGTTACAGGGCCGCGCCTGCCAGCACACTGCCTGAATTGGAGGAGGAGGTGACACACCTCTGAAATCTCCGATGATGGCACTATGTTTCTTGCACATGGCGTGCAAGCAAACATAAAAACTATGTTAATGCAGACATTAGGGTTGAAGAATGCAAAGCACACAAAGAAAAGAAATGAAGAAAACATTAGGGGTTTGGGTCTCTGGATTCTTGATGAATCGGGGGTGGGGTGTTCCTTGGGGTAGTCAACCCTACTGTCCACCCCTCCCCTGATCAATCAAGGTTAGATATCATCTCTTTTCTTCACACAGGGCCTTCAGGGCCCTGTGTGAAGAAAGCTATGACTGAGTTTGTTGGCAACATGTGGCAAGCCATACTTTTCTACTTCCAAAGAGTGTGTCATTATGAGGCACTGGCTTTATGTACCTTGTGCTTTGGACAGGAGGCTACGGGCTGGGGGGCATTAGGGTTGACAACCCCAAGGAACACCCCAACACTGATTCACCAAGACTCCAGAAATCCAATACCCTAATATTTTCTTCATTTCCCTACTTTGTGTGCTTTGCATTCTTCAACCCTAATGTCTGCATTAACGTCGTTTTTTTGTCTTTGCAAAAAACTGCACTAATGCACCAGTTAGGGTTTAGTTTAACACCTCAAAGGTAGGGGAATGTGATATTAGGGTTTCTAGCCCTAACCCCCCAAGCAGCAAAAAGACAAAACCACACAAGCAACCACAGACACAATCATCAGATAAGGCCAACAACATATAACTGATTCTGTATGACCCAAATGCAGTAGCACTGAAGTGCTACCTTTGTAGATTTGTATCTGTAGTACATAGCCCAAAATACATACAGTCTCACTCCTGGCTGCAGGAAGAAAGCCACAATACTCAAAGCACAACATTACTTCCATGTGCAGAAGCACAGGCTCCTGCAGCCACAGATACAAAAGGTATCATGTCATATGAGCCAGTTTTATTGAGCTACTCAATAAGAATGACTCAATAAAACCACTCATCGAAAGAGCTACTGGTGCAAGATACCGAAGAACAGGTGAGAGTGAGTGTAGCCATGATCTGCACTTGCTTGACGATGATAAGGGGGCAGTGTGGCCAACTTCCACCAAGTTGGCTGCTTGGTGTAGTGGCTAGAGCCACTACCTATGAAGCTGAAGGACCTGCATTCGCATCCTGGGGCTAGATATGACTTTTGTGTGTCCTTCAGTTTTCTTTTTTTTTTTAATTCCCCCCCTCGGAGTTGAGAATCTGTTAGTTGGGGGATGCGCATAAAAAATCTTTTATTGTTTTTGTTGGTAAATGAATGTATTGACCATCACTGTTTGTGGTAGTCGATCTGTTTTTGCTAGCTTTTGTGATTTTGGGTGGTTGTTTAGTCACTGCTATTGGTAGGCAACTTCAACAACTCACCCTCACCACATAAAACCAATACAAATCCACAATCACCAACTACAAGAGTTCTTTTGTCTGCAGAAGTGCAGGCCCCTATGGGGCTAACGCTTCTATAGCCACAGGTACTCATCCACATTGTAAGACATACATACAGTGGCAGCATGTCACATGAATGACCCAAAATGAGCGACTAGAATTATAGCGACTCATTTTGAGCACTTTTGTTCTGGGCTACCCTGCAGAATAGCGAGAGTATGCGAAAGCGACTAGGGTTAAGGGTGAACGGAAGGGAGCAACAGTGAGGGGAAGGGGAGGAACAGGGAAGGGGTTGTCAGGCACTGGTGTAGCTACCACTGCTGAGCTACCTGTGTGGTGGTGTGGGAGGCTAGCTCTGGCACTGCAGGTACTGGGTTCAAGTCTAGGAGTGGGTTATGTTTTGCTGTGGCACTTCATTTTTTTGCCAGGTATAGGTTTTGCCCCCTACTCTGACATGCACCTCCCTGGAGTTAAGAATCTTAATTCAGGATGCAAAGCCCATGCAAGGGCAGGAATGGGGTGCACAGCCCCCCCACAAAAACACTTTATTTAGTTCGGGAAGTCAGGTCACCGTAGTGGGTATATCACCAATTTGCTTTTCAGTGATATACACTCACCGTAATAGCGATAGCTGTTTTGCAGTCACTATTATGACATGGAACCCATACAGTTCTATCTGCAGAAGTGCAAGGCACTAAGTGGCCTGCACTTCTGCAGCTTCAGGTGTAAGGCATACACCTCAACCTCTGGGCGTAGATGCACAGCTGCCATGAAATCCATGATGCAAAAATTGCAACAGTACTTCTGTCTGCAGAAGGTCAGGTCCCTGGGGGACATTTGCACTGACTTCTGGCTGCAGCAGAACAATGTGAAACTTGCACTTGCACAGCTGCATGTAGAAAACCATGCACTAGCAGATCCAACTATGTAGTGAGGTAGCACCCCCACCCTCTTATGCAGCAAACATTTGCTGTTTTAACCTAATCTGAGCTTTGAAAGGCAACATTTTACTTTTTAGGAGAACGTGATACCCCTAAACAAAACTGCTACCACCTTGAAAAATTTCAAGCTCACTGCTGAAACCATGATACATGGCATACAGTACTTTACTACTCTGCAGAAGCAAGATCCCCATGGGACCTGTGCATTGCAGTCATGCATTACTCATGCATGGTGTAGAACATCACATATACGAGTGTAGCTGCATAAGCACAGACCCTATGGGGCCTGTGCTATAGGCTCCTGAATACAAATCCACAAAGGTAGCACATCAGTGCTACTTCATTTGTGTCACCTGGAAACAGTTTATGTTGTTTGTTTCACCTAATGATGGCTGTCTGGGGTTGCTTGTGTTGTTTTATCCTTTTGCCGAACTGATGGGTGGGGAGTTAGGATTGGAAACCTAGTGTCACATTTCCCTACTTTTGTGGCATTAATTTGAAATCTGACTAGTGTATTAACACAGCTTTCTGCAAAGAATTTCATTTCTTTCTGAAATAGTGGAATCTTATCCTCATTCATGCAATCCCTTCTGCAGCTAGATGTGTATGTATGTCTTACAGTGTGCAAGGATACCTGTGGCTACAGAAGCATTGGCCTCTTAGGGGCCTGTGCTTCTGCAGACAGAAGAACTCTTGTAATTTGTGTTTTGTGGATTTGTATCTGTGGCTGCAGGTGCCTGTGCTTCTGCAGACAGAAATAGTGCTGATTTGAGTATTGTGGATTTCTATCTGCAGCCAGAAGTGAGTGTATGTGTTTTGCAGTGTGAATGTCACAGACACACATCCATGAAGGTAGCACATCAGTGATACTGCATTTGTGTCATCTGGAAACAGCTGTATGTTGTTTGTCTTACTTGATGATTGCTGCCTGTGGTTGCTTGTGTGGTCTTGTCCCTTTGCTGCTGGGGAGTAGGGAGTTAGGGTTGGAAATACCATATTTCCCTGCATTTGTGACATTAAACTAAACCCTAACTCATGCATTAACATGCTTTTGCAATGAACAGATTCAGACATGCAGGGCCTCCTTGACCCTGTGCCAAGATAAGAGTCCATCTGCCTGTGGAAGGGCAGGGCTCTCTGGACCCTGCTCTTCTGAGTGGCAAAGGATGTCAAGAATTTCTGGGGGTGTCTAATAAGCTGCATTATAAAAAGGGTCACAGAAATGCTGCAATCTGATTGGCTGTTAGGATTCCAACAGCCTTACATTAATCCATGTTATACTGTCATGTACAGCCTGATCACCATGGAACATGGATTCTTCCTGATAGCATTCCATCCTCTATCACTGCTGAATGACTGGAATGTTGAATTCTGATTTTGAACCAGCATTCTTAAACTGTTGGTGGAATAACTATTTTATTAAAAAGCTCCCTCTAAATCAGGAAAACATTCAAAAAGTATACTTTTAACACTTTTCTTTTGGAATAATTTTTTATAATAGCAATAAGGCACTCCCAGGAGTTAGATTAACAGTCAGTTAATCACCTGCTAGGGACAATATGGAGCTCAGTTGCGCCTCGTGCAGCCCCCACCCCAGGGGTGATTAACAAGACTGTTAATCTAACCCTGGTCGACCTGTATTAGCAAGAAATATTTCAATATTTACTCATTACTTGGTCATTTTACCATATTTTTCCACCAAAGTTTCAACACAGTCTTCTTATGATCTCACTGCATGAACCCAGTAGGTGAAAATGTTCAAATCATGTCCGAAAGGTGATTTCACAGAGTGACCACAAAGTCACCTTTTGGGACAGATTTGAAAATTTTCTCCAACCTTATTCATGAGGTGGGGTCCCAAAAATGCCATGTTGAAAAAAATTTGGCGTAAACATATTGAAAAATGACAAAGTTATGAGTAAAAGTTCTAAATGTTATGAGTAAAAATTTAACACATTGGATACATTAATCTGTACCTTATTTTCTCATGTCACAGTTGTAGTTCCAACAGGAGGATGTCTTTTCAGTCACAGCATGGCTGTACCTCATGAGACAATTTTAGGTGAGTGAGAATGTGTGAGGTGGTGGGTGCTAAGTGGAGGGTTGGATGAGGTGGAGGGTTCGGGGGGGTTCAGATTGGTGAAGGACTGTCTTCTTCTTTGTGGGCTTAAAATGTTAAAAAAAAAAATCAGTGAGGGATGGTTTTCTGTTTTTTACTGGGTGGTCATGAGCTGACATTGGGTATTGGGCACCCCAGTGCTGGAATTTTCTGTTCGGCAGCATGAGGGGTAGGCACTCTGGTGTCACCACCTATGTGCTGGGGGTGATCTGGAGAAAAGGGGGTGGTGAAGTGGTACTGGAGGTGGGCACCCTAGTCTGCATATTTACAATGAAAATACATTCAGGAATGATGAGGGAGGGCTGGCTGAGCTAGGAGGGAAGGGAAGTATAATAAACTGGAAATAAATAGGAGCTGGGAGGGCGAGGGAGTAGGCAAATTACTTTTTTTGGGTGTGAGCCAAAATATTCCCCTGTCACACACACTGTGTGTGTGATGGAGGAATTCTCGTTTCACAGCATGGAAAACTGTTTCCCTTACTAAGCTGGGCACCCAGGATTTTGAGGGTACCCAGAGTAGGTATTTCTTGCCCTATTGTTAAAAAACAAACATCAGATACTAGCTAAATGGGTCCCATTTAGCTAGGTTCAGGTGTTTTTTTTTGAAAAGTACATCATTTGTAGGTTTTTTCCATGTTTTTTAGTCCATACCTTCAAATATCTTGGCATCCCCCTTGACTCCAAACTCTCCTATGCAACCCATATTAATAATATGGTGAAAGTGGCAAACACCAGACTGGGTCTACTGTTCCATCATAGGAAACATCTAACCCCATTGTTAGCGATATTGACTACGGACTCATTGTTTATGGCTCCGCCACTGCCTCCTCTCTCAAAGGTGTTTCTACCTCTCTCAGTAAAGCCCGTCGACTCATCACTGGAGCCCACCGTCTCACCCACACTTGTGACCTCTACTCTAATTGGATGGCTGCAACTCAACAACCGAATAAATTATCAAACCTGCATCAGAACAAAGAAAATAATGATGGGAAATGCTCTCCCAGGAGACTGCTCCCTCCTCAAATCCAGAATCAACAACTGCAACACCAGGAGCTCTAAATCCCAATTCCAGCAAATCCACCACTGTTGCACGACCCAAGGCCAAAGGTCCTTTGCATACAGGACACCTAGCTGGCTGAATAGTCTCACTAGTGACATCTCTGCATCACCAACACTGGGTGCTTTCAAGGCTAAGCTCCGCCTCTTACTTGTAGCCTCAAGCACCTGTGACTGCCCTGCTGAATCAGTACTCCCACCACTGCTGCCTATAGTCTCTGCTGCCTGTGTTGTCCTCCCACCAAGCACTTCTTCATTCCAATGCCCGTCTTATGCACTTACCCCTGTTCTGTCCTTGACAAAGCCCCATAGGCTGCCATACTCTGTCTCACCTCCCCATACCCTCTCCTCCTTACATCCCCATTCCTTTGTTGTAGTGTTCATGTAGTGTTCTTGTAATAACATGTTATGACTATTGGTGTTACTGATTGTTTTATACTGCAATTTTGAAGCCTGTATGAACCTTGGATGCCTGTACTTACTGAAGTGGAACCTTTGTAAAAAAGCCTCAGCTCAAAGGTACTTTGTAATCCTAGACTCAAATAAATAAAATAAAATAAATAAAAAAAAATAAGATGACGGCTATTGCAACCTGAAAAACTTTTTTCGTGTTGAGACAACTAAGTGATTGAAACACAAAATGGTCTCGCAATCCCAAAATTTGTGGCTTGTTTCAAAGGGTTATCCAAAAAACCCTATTGAGCATGCTCAGATAAAAAAAAAATCTTCAAATACATATAACTCTGGAACCAATTCATATTTTTTCACAAAACTTCAAAAGGCCCTACTTTGGCACAGTCCACTTCTACCCTAAAAGTTTCAGAAAAAAATCTGTACTGTCTAGGCTGTAGGTAAGAGCAAAAAAAGTGCAACAAGTATAGGAAAGAACACTGCACTTCATTACATAGATACATAGATACATAGAGACTGTCAACAGATAAGGGACTATGGCCCACCCAGTCTGCCCATTTGAGCTTGTAGGTTCTCTTTACGTTTTTCTAGAAGTCTGTTGCCCCTTACCTCTGACCTCCAGAATTCTCTTATGTCTATCCCATGCATTCTTAAATCCCTGTTATTGTTTCAGCCCCCACCACTTCCTCTGGCAGGGTGTTCCACTTGTCCACCACCAATTCTGTGAAAATTCTTCCTCACGTTTCCTCTGCATTGCCCAGCCTCCAACTTTATCCCATGCCCTCTAGTCCTGGAACATCTTTTTAGCTGGAAAATAGTGTATTCCTGCACCCTATTCCTCCCTGTAAGGTACTTGTATGTCTCTATCATATCCCCTCTCTCCCTCCTCTCCTCCAGGGAATACATACTCAGGTCATTCAGCCTATCCTTATAGGACTTGTGATGCAATCCATGTACCATCTTTGTTGCCCTCCTCTGAACCTTCTCTACCCTATGTCCTTATGTAGGTAAGATCTCCAGAACTGTACACTGTACTCCAGGTGGGGCCTCACTATTATCTTGTATAGCGGAATTATGACCTCCCTTTTCCTGCTGGTGATGCTCCTGCTTATGCATCCCAGCATCCTATTCGCTTTACCTGCTGCCTTGTCGCACTGTTTCCCTACCTTGAGGTCATCAGAGATGATAACCCCAAGGTTCCTTTCCTGCTTGGTGCATATCCTTACCCCTCAACTGATATGTTGTTCCAGGGTTTTTGTGCCCCAAATGCATTATCTTGCAATTCTTTGCATTGAATTTCAACTGCCAAACCCTTGACCATTCTTCAAGCTTCCGCAGGTCCCTCCTCATTCTGTCTACACCCTCTGGCATGTCCACTGTGGTACCCCACTGGTCACTCTTCCTTGTGTGGAGTGATAGCCATTTATCATCACTGTCTGTGTCCTGCTGCCCAGCCAATTACCCACCCACCGCACTACTGTCTTGCCCACTCCCATATTCTAGAGTTTAATAGCCTTCTATGTGGCACAGTGCCAAAGGCCTTGCTGAAGTCCAGATAGCCCATGTCCACTGCCCTCCCCTGAGCCACCTCCCTTGTCACCAGTCAAAAAATTCAATGAGGATGGTCTGGCATGACCTCCCCCCAGTGAAACTGTGCTGCATTGGGTCCTGTAGTCCATTGGCAACCAATTGTTCCACCAATCTCTCCTTCAGTAGTGCTTCCACGATCTTCCCCACTACCGAGGTCAGGCTGAATGGTTGGTAGCTCTCCGCTTCCTCTTTGTTCCCACTTTTGTATAAGGGGACTACAGCTGCTGTCCTCCAGTCTTTGGGTACATCCCCTGTTTCCAGTGCTTGAATAAACAGGACTGACAGAGGTTCAGCCACCACCTTGCTTAGTTCCTTTAGGATCCTGGGGTACACCCCATCTGGCCCCATTGCTTTATCAACTCTTATTCCTTCCAGATCCTTTAGGATCCTTTCCAGTGTAAAAGGACTCATGTCCATTTCTGCACTGTTCCCACTCCTTGTACTTTCTTCAGGCCCATTACCCTCCTCCTCTTCCTCAGTAAAGACTAAGCAGAAATATCTGTTCAGTATGTCAACTTTACTGTTGTCATCCTCCACACGGCCTCCGTCCTCCCCCTTCAGTCTCACTATCCCTTCCTTTGCCCTTCTTTTTTCACTTATGTACCTATAAAAGGTTTTAAACATAGAAACATAGAATTTGTCGGCAGATAAGGACCGCTTGGCCCACCCAGTCTGCCCATTTCCCTACCTACTGGATAAGCTGCAGATCCTAGTTAACCAGCAGCCTACTTCTTCCTACCCCCACCCCCAGAACTGCCTTATGACTATCCCATGCATGCTTGAATTCCACCACTGATTTTGACTCCACAACCTCCGAAGGCCGTCTATGCATCCACAACCGCTCTGTGAAAAAACATTCTAAATTACCTCTGAGCCGCCCACCCTCTATCTTCAAATTGTGCCCTCTTGTTCTTGTACACCTCTTTTTTTGAAAGATGCTACCCTCTTGGACTTTGTTGATTCCCTTGAGGTACTTGAAAGTTTCTATCATGTCCCCCCTCTCCCTCCTTTCCTCGAGGCTATACATATTAAGCTCCTTAAGTCTCTATTCATATGTCTTCCGGTGCAGACCCTGCACCATTTTAGTTGCCCTCCTCTGGACAGCTTCCATTCTGTCTATGTCTTTGCGGAGATTGGGTCTCCAGAACTGCACACAGTACTCCAGATGGGGTCTCACCAGCTGTCTGTACAGAGGGATAATAACTTCCTGTTTTCTACTGGTGATGCCTCTCCCTATGCATCCCAGTATCCCCCCAGCCCTCCTTGCTGCCCTCTCACATTGCTTGCCCATCTTTAGGTCATCTGATATGACTACCCCCAGGTCCCTCTCCATTTTTGTTGTTGTTAGTATCTCACCCCACATTGTATACTCTTCCCCTGGGTTTTTGTTTCCCAGGTGCATTACCTTGCACTTCTTAGCATTGAATCTAAGCTGCCATACATTTGACCATTCCTCTAACCTTGCCAAGTCCCTTCTCATCCTTTCCACCCCACCCTGTGCATCAACTCTGTTGCAGATCTTAGTGTCATCTGCAAAGAGACATACTTTTCCTTCCAGTCCTTCTGCAATGTCGCTTATAAAGACATTGAAGAGGACCGAGTCTATACTGAACCTGCGGTACCCCACTAGTAACCCTCCTTTCTTCTGAGTGGACTCCATTTACTATTACTCTCTGTGTCCTATTCTCCAGCCAATTCTTTACCCAGGCTGTCATCTTGGGACCCACTCCCAGGCTGGCTAACTTGTATATTAATCTTTGTGTGGGACTGTGTCAAATGCCTTGCTAAAGTCTAGGTAGGCCATGTCCACAGCCCTCCCTGATCTACTACTTGGTCACCCAGTCAAAGAAATCTATCAGATTCATCTGGCATGACCTTCCCACTGTGAATCCATGCGCTAGGGTCCCTGTGCCCTCTGGCCTCTAGATACTGACAATTCTTTCCTTTAGAAGTGATTCCATCATTTTCCCTATCACTGAGGTTAAACTAACAGGTCTATAGTTTCCTGCTTCTGCCTTGCTCCCACTTTTGTGAAGGGGAATCACATCTGCCCTCCGCCAGTCCTCGGGTACCACCCCATCCTCCCATGATTTGTTAAAAAGGGTAGTCAGTGGTGTCACTAGTTCTACCCTTAGTTCTTTTAGAATTCTGGGATGAATCCCATCAGGCCCCATTGCTTTGTCCACCTTCAGTTTTAAGAGTTCTTTCAGAACCCTTTCTTCTGTAAATGGGCCAGTATCAACTTCTGTATCCAGTGTGTTACTACTGTTTGTTTTATGTACCTCCCCTCTTCCTTTGTAAATGCTGAGCAAAATATTTGTTTAGTATCTCTGCCTTTTCACAGTCTCCCTCTGCCCACCCTCCCTCCCCTTTATTAAGCCTCACTATTCCTCCTTGGTCTTCCTTCGCTCCTGATGTACCTATAAAGGTTTATCCCCCTTCTTAACTGAGTTGGCTATCTTTTCTCGGTTTGGGTCTTTGCTGTTCTGACTGCCTTCCCAGCCTCCTTTGCTTTAACTGATACAGTTCTCTGTCCTGCTCCTTCTGCGATTCCTTGTACTTCCTGAATGCTTTCTTTTCTCTTGAACCTTCACTGCCACTTCCTTTGAGAACCATAGTGGTTTCTTACATTGTCTTGTTTTGTTTATTTGCTTCACACAAAGGCTTGTTACCTCTGTGATGGCAGTTTTATTATTCCCCATTGTTCTTCCACCCTCCTTCCTGCCCATTTGCTAGTGCATTCCTTAGGCACTCACCCATTTGGCAAAGTCAGCCCTCCTAAAGTCCAGTACTTTTGTCTTTGTATAGCTGACTCTATTGCTGTGTTTATTGTGAACCATACTGTTCGATGGTCGCTAGTTCCCAGATGGCTACCCACTTCTACATCTGTAATCCTCTCCATCTCCATTTGAGAGAATCAAGTCTAATATTGCTCCCTCTCGAGTGGGCTCCAGTACTAGTTGTCTAAGGCATGCCCCCTGTAGGGCATCTAGAATAACTGCACTCTTGAAGTGGCAGCTGCAACTGCACTCCAGTTAACATCTGCATATTCAGATCACCCATCAGCAATATCTCCCTTTTCCTGCCATTCTAAGTATACTTTCTATCATTTCCCTGTGTCATTTCTCCCCTGAGAAAGGCGTCTGTATATAACCCCTGTGCGTATTGTGGTGCCATTGCCTGTCTCCAAATTTACCCACAGTGCTTCTTCTCCTCCCTGTTTACCCTTTTGTTCTGTTGCTTTTATTCCTTCCCTTATGTAAAGAACTACTCCTCCTCCTCTTTTACCCTCCCTGTCCCTCCTGTAGACAGTGTATCCTGGTATGTTTATGTCCCAGTCATGGTTTTGTGTGTACCATGTTTCTGTGACTGCCACCCGATATCCAGATGTTCCTCCTCCATCAGGCCACTAATTCAGGAAGCTTGTTACCCAGACTACGGCATTAGTACTCATTGCTCTCCATTTTTTGATGGCTTTACCTTCTGTTGCAGCATCCCCACTGACTGTTCTACCTCAGTCTTTCTCATTTAGTACCCTGTTTTGTAGGAGAGGCTGGGATTTTTCTGCTTGTCAGTGCCTCCCCTTTGACTAGTTTAAAGCTTGCCAATGAAGCATTTAAACCGATTGCTCAAAAGACTTGTTCCTTCCTGGACAGATGCAGACCATCCTGCCAGTATAGGCTGGTGTCCCTCAGGTGGAACCCCAGTCCCCAATGAAGCCAAACCCTGTGCTCCGCACCATTTTTTCAACCATTCATTAAACTGCATGGTGCCAATTGCCCTCGCCTCCCCCATGCTTTTGACAGGCAGCACCTCTGAGAAGGATACTGTGTGTGCTACTCATCTTAGGTCCCTCCCCAACTCTGCAATATCCTCCTGCACTGCTCTAATCTCATGATGAGCCAAGTCATTTGTCCCTAGGTGGACAATTACATCCAGCTCGGAATCCCTTGCAGCTGTTCTCATGATCCTGAGGATGCGCTTCCTGTCCCTCCAAGCCATGGCACCAGGCAGGCACCTTACCTCATTTTTCCCAGCTCCCTCCAGTTCTATACCCCTAATAATTGAGTTTTAATAATAATAGTTTTGTCCCCTCTACCCACTGATTTTGAGATGTGCTTTACTGTTGGAGTTTTGGCTTTCCTTACTGATCTTCCTGCCTCCCTTTGCTTCTCCTGGTACTTCTCCCTATTCCCTTCTGCCTGCATCTTTTTGAATTGCCTGAATGCACTCTTTTTGGCTTTCACTTTCTCTGCTACATTCTTGGAAAATCACGATGGCCTCCTCTTACTTTTCCCCTTGCTAACCTGCTTAATGCATAATTCTGTTGCTCTTGTAATCCCTGTTTTAAATATTGCCCACTGTTCCTCCACCCTTGATTCCTTCCCCATTCCCATTAGTGCCTCTTTCAAGCATTTCCCCATTTCCCAAAGTCTGCCCTCCTAAAATCCAGGATACATGTTTTTGTGCAGTTTGGTTCTGCTCCTTCTGTGATTTCAAATCACAGTGACCGGTGGTCATTGTTCCCTAGGTGCTCCCCCACTGTTACCCCTATCATGCTGTCCCTGTTTGTAAGCATGAGGTCCAGTATTTCCTTCTGCAGAGTTGGTTCCATGACCAGTTGCTTAAGGAAGGTACCTTGAAGGGAGTCCAGGATAAATCTGCTCCTAGTTGATGCTGCAGCTGGGAAGCTCCAGTCCACGTCTGGAATATTGAAGTCTCCAACCAGCACCACCTCCCCCTTGTCTACCATCCATTGAATGGCTAACATTAACTCCCTATCTGTCTCTTCCTCCTGGGTTGGTGGTCTGTAGACCACCCCTGTGTGGATGGCTGACCCCATTTTCCTTTCCAGCTTAACCTACAGTATCTCTCTTCCATTTTGTTCCACCTGGATCTCTGTGGCCTTTATGCCATCTTTCACATAAAGTGCCACTCCTCCTCCCTTCCTGCCTGCCCTGTCTCTTTTGAATATGTTGTAGCTGGGTATGGCCATTTCCCAGTCATGGTTATCATTACATCAGGTCTCTAGAAGTCATTAAATATTGATATTTTGTATCTCAGAAACTACACAAGTTACTTTCATGAAACTTCTCAGGTCTTTTTTGTTTGTTTGTTTTGGTGCCTAAGCCCTGGTAGCTCAGCCCCCACTCACCCCGGTGCTCACTCACCCCAGGACTCACCTCCGGTGGTGATCCTCCCCAGCTTGTCCCCCCAGGGCAGGGCCACTGAGCAGGCACTTCCCTGACAAAGACTGGCATAAAGGTTTCCAGCTGACCCTGTAATTGCTGTTGTTCCTCTCTGGCTTACCCCCAGGGTGGGGCCACAGGGTCAGGCCGCAACCGTCAGAAGACTGAACTCAGTTACCAATCAAGAGTCACAGCAGGCATAGCAGGAACCAGGAGGAGGGGTGCCATCCATGGATTGGCATTCTTTTTGCATGCTTTAACCACCAGGAGGCGTGGTGTGCAGTGACTCAAAGCACCACAGTGCAGGTGACCGGCATGCCTCCTCATTGACTCAGCTCAGCTGCTGCTCCCCCTGGCCTCTGCCAGGGGTTGATCAAGCACCAGTCATTCACTCATCCTTCCCCCAGAGAAGAGCAGTCCATGGGACCCTCAATCTTCCTCCCCTGACTGGCCCTTTGACTCCTTGTGTCTGTTCCTGAACCTGGGGTGTCAGCATCACAGATGGAAGCCCTACCACTGTACCAGCAGGCTGGTGAAACTTCTCAGGTCTTGATGGGCCTCCGAGGCAATGCATGCCAAATTCTTTGCAAAAATTGGAATTTAACATTAATCACCTTACTCAGCCCTAACTATACTGGCACTACCACACCAGTACAATATATGTAGAGATATATATATATATATGATATGTCATGGGTGAGAGTGAGATAGTAGAACTATCTCCATGAGCTGCCACTGAACTTGTGATATCCCACAAGTGGCAAAGCCATGAGTGTGATATCAAGAGTTCAGTGGCAGTGAGTGGAGATATTTCTACTATCTCACTATCAACCCATGGCATATTCAATTCATACAACAGCTGTGGGTCTGTGTCAAAGTCTGTGTTTCAAACTGTAATGTAGAACCTCCATAGTTCTATGCTGTACTGGCCAAAGTGCAGAACCCCCTCCCCCGACTCTGCAATACTACCCAAAATGAAGTAAGATGACATATTTAGAAGTAAAATTTGTGACCCTACTGGCTCATTTCAGAAAGTATTTTCGATCTTTGGGTGAGAAGAGCCACCTGACATGGTCAGAGCATGTGTGTGTGGTGCAAACAAAATGGCTTTGAAAACAAAGCTGAGTCCTATTCCTCCACTAGCCTTGCTGCCGGTACTGTTTGCCGGTCACATTTTTTAAAACTAGTGCCATCAGCACAGGGGGTAGAAGTAAATGCTGAGCAGCTTCTGTCTTAAAAGCATTGACTCAACGAGACTCATTTAACAGGAAAGCTGCCCTGAACCAAGGCAGCTGAAGAGGGACATGCTCGCTGTGTTTAAAATGGCTGCTTTAAAAAAAATACTGTGTGTGTGTGAGAGGGGGTAGGGGGTTTATTTTAATATTTCAGCATTAAGAGAGAGAGAAGTCCAGTGTGAAGTGGCTGCTTTCATTGGGTAGCTGCGCTAGTGGTGCTGCAGCTTGTGATTGTGATGTGCCCAACATGAAAAGATATTAGTGATGATGTACCAAGCATGAAGATATCACTACTATCTCACTAGTGGCCGTGAGATAGTAATGATATCTTCATTGTTACAGACCCACACCTGTTGCATAAATGCAAATATATATATATATATATATATATAAACACACCTACACACATACACGTATGTGTATATATACAGTATTTATATATATATATATATATATATATATATATATATATATATATATATATATATATACACACATATATTTATGCAATAAGGTTGGAGATAAACACAGTGTGATAAATTCATTTATCTGAGTAACTGTACATAAATTTTATTTATGTATACAGTGCTTATGTCATCAGCCGTTTATCCACACAGTGCTTATGTCATCAGCCATTTATCTATACAGTGCTTATGTCACTTAGAATGTTTGGCCTCAGTAGCAGTATTAACTATATAGCATGGTACTGTGAGCACGAAAGTTCATCATGGAAATATCTACAAAATGAGTGGTGTTTCATTTATTGATACCTTTTAGATTTTTTGATAATTAGCAAAAACACAGCAGAAAATTCATATTTGTTTTCATTTTGTCAGCAAACAAATGTAAATAACTTTAAAATGAAAAATGATAGCATGGTACTGTGAGCACAATGTTTATGCAGCACAGAAATATCTACAAAATGAGTGGTGTTTCAATTATAGATACTTTTTAGTTTTTTCATAATTAGAGAAAAATAGCAGAAAATTCAATTTTTACGCACTTTTTCATCAAACAAATGCAAATAACTTAAAAAAAATGATAGTATTGTACTTTGAGCACAAAAGTTGTTCAGCATAAAAATATCTGCAAAATGAGAGGTGTTTCATTTCTAGATTCCTTTTAGATTTTCTATAATCAGCAAAAAATGGCAGAAAATTCAATTCTTTTCACTTTTTTGACTAACAAATGCCCCCTACAAAAGCAAAAACCAAAGAATTACATAAATGGAATATGCATTCAAAAACTCATATAATAAATGATTTATCTGCACTTGAGCTGATTGACCTCGGACACCTCACTCGTGGCTCACACCACTCGTGAGGTTACCGAGGTCAAACTACTCTTGTGCAGATAAATAATTGTTACACTTGCTTCCACTGCATATCCCTTATTTATATATATATATATATATATATATATAGAGACACAGTCGCACCCCTATAGTTAGGGTTGAGTAGGCACTTTAATGTTAAACCTCAATATTTGTGCGTTAAGAACTTTGTAACCGTTCAGTGGATTTGCACGAAAGTTGGAATGCATGGTCTGGTACAGTAGATCTCTTGATTTACTAAGTTGCATTTCAGTCAGACTTATGGTTCCTGTGCAGCAAAACACTAAAAAAGAAGTTTTTTGCCACTTTTTACCCTTTTTTTGCCCATGGCACTGAGACCACACCATGTAGTATTTTGATATAAAATTTGGAACATGGAAAGAGTTTGGGTCAGGAAACAATCCAGCATTAGTTTGGTAAAAAAATATTAATCTGTTCCAAAGTTATTACATTTTTAATTTTTGGGTTCTGAGCATGCTCAGTTCACTCCAATATTTATATGTATATTTGACAAACTAGGTTTGGTCTCATGGTAAAGGATTTTGTAAGCTCATGGGCTAGGATTTAAAAAAATTCTACTCCATCAGAAAAATTCCTTGTTTGCGAGCCGCCATCTTGTTTTCAGTTTTTCCTCCAAGCAAAATGTTGAAGCTGTCTCCACGGGTGACTTTTGGAGTAAATGAGGCATAGATTTTGCTCATGGTGATGCCCTCTACAAACCCTTGTCTTTGGTTTGGCTTGTATTGGTGAAAAAATAGCTTTTTAATATTTAAAAATTCTTTGACAGTGACTCGCTAACGATCCTAGTCTGCGAGCTGTCAAAATCCTAGTCCGCGAAATGATCCTCGTTCACAAGCCTACAAAATCCTTGTCTGTCAGTTTGTGATGAGATGGCCCTTCTCACAGACCAGGATCAAGCTGACAGTCAAGGATTTTACAGCCTCACAAAAGAGGATCAGCTGGCTGACTAGGATTTTGCAGCTCGCGGACCACGATTGTTTTTTTCAATCCTCTTTCACGAGGTGACAAAATCCAGTCTGCAAGCTGTCAAAGTCCTAGTCTGCCAGCCAATCCTCTTTCGTGAAGTTGCAAAATCCTTGTCCGTCACTTCATGACCAGATGACCCTTCTCACAGACCAGGATTAAGCTGATGGACTAGGATTTTGCTACCTCATGAAAGTAGATCGTCTGGTGGACTAAGATTTTGCTACCTCAT
Source organism: Neoceratodus forsteri (assembly GCA_016271365.2). NCBI lineage: Eukaryota > Metazoa > Chordata > Ceratodontiformes > Ceratodontidae > Neoceratodus > Neoceratodus forsteri. The sequence goes on along the minus strand of CM057450.1, from coordinate 546,094,368 downwards.
GGACTAGTAATTTTTAAAGATATAAAAAGTTTACCATGTCATTGTTAATGAATGGTTTGGTCTTTTTACTTGCAATTTACAGGGTATTGAGGGGATGTCCTACAGATGTGAATTATGATGCTTAGGTGTTGGGGAATTAAGCAGTTGCATAGATATGCCATCATGAAACTGTGATTTTTCCCATAGGATAACATTGTGGCACCCATTGTGCTTTTTGGTGCCCATATCTTGGAAACGACGATAGATACAGACTTTTCGCTACCGGTGGATTGGGTCACCGTCAGGTGACCCAATCCAGTGGAACAAGATTGTAGGGAGGCAGTATAGCACAGTGGTTTAAGGCTCTGAGCTGCAAATTTGGTGACATCCAGCATACCAGACCTGGGTTTGAATCCCACAGCTTCCACTTGCATACTGTGTGACCCTGAGGAAGTCACTTAACTTCCCTGTGCTCCCAGGTCGCTCCTGTAAAAAAGCTTTCAGCTTAGTGTGCTACTTCTGGTTAAACAACTAAATGATGATTGGAGACTGTAGACTATATCTGCAGTGGAATTGTTTTTGTAGGTTGCACGGTTACTGAGATATTGGCAAATTAGTGTCACAAAGGTTCCAAAGGTGCCTTTTCAGTGCCCGTATCTTGTAAACGATGCGAGATACGGATTCAGTCATTCTATGTTGCGAGCAGTACTTGTTGTCACGATTACAATGACACTTGGATTTTGTTTCTTCCTGCTATGGTTCTCGAGATAGCAGCAAATTAGTGTTACAAGGGTTCCTTGTCCGATTGGGCTGCTGTATGGCTCTGTACCTATGTGTACATGGGAGTGCAGGGTCCGGAGGGCACATGCTCCCACACATGCATATCATTATGCACAAATGGGCAACTTGGTGGGGACGTGGGTCCCAGGGCCCTGGGCTCCGTGCTCCCACCAACAAGTTATTTACTAGTAATATTACACTTTTTCAAAATGTAAAGAAATTCATGGCAACGAACTGTGTTTAATGCATCAGTTAAGGTTAAAGCAACAAAAGTGAGGAAATTAGATGCTGGGGTTGAGCCCTCATCCCCCCAACACCCCACCCCCCACACAGACTGACAGGTGCTGGGTGGCCATGGGGTTGTGAGAGGCTTAACTCACCCTATTCTCCTTTACTGTAGCATGTCAACCTGTTTACACATGGAATGGGGTGAGAGTTGGGCCACATGAACCCATTGCACACCCAGGCACCTGTTAGTCTGTGGAGGAGGGGGTGGGGTGTTGGGGTTAGGGGCCCAACCCTACGTCTCATTTCCTCACTTTTATTGCTTTAACCCTAACTGATGCATTAAATGCAGTTTTTTTGCCATGAATATATATGTGTGTGTGTGTGTGTGTGTGTGTGTACTGGTCCTCATACACAGCATCCTTCAAACGAAACAGAGATTTCCTGTTTGCACTGCAAGAAGCAAGTTTAAAACAGCTGGTGAATTCCCCCACCAGAGACAAAGCAATACAGGACTTGGTGTTCACAAATAGCACAAAAGTCTCAGATGTGCAAGTAGGGGTCAGTCTGGGGAGCAGTGACCACTGGACAATCCAGCCAACTGTGAATGAGGTAGAAGATACCAGTCACACTAAAACCGAGGTTCTAGAGTTCAGGAGAGCTAACTTTCCTAAAATGAAATGTATAGTCATGTCCATGCTAGATGGCAGAAACTCAGAAGATGTAGAAGACTGTTGGGAGGCCTTAAAACTACTTTAAATACAGTTACAGCTACATGCACTAGGCAGCTCACCAAATCCAAAAGAAAGAAAAATCCACTCTGATTCACCAAGGAAGTTGCAACCAAAATCAAGTAAAAAAGGAGAGCTTTTGTAAAATGTAAACAAACTAAAAGTGAACTAGATAGGGAAGAATACAAAAACAAGCTGAATGAGGCAGGAAAGGCAATTAGAAGATCAAAAGCACAGGTGGAGGAGAAGACAGGGGGTCAAGAAGGGAGACAAAACCTTCTGATATATAAGGGAAAAAAGAAAGAGTAAGGGGGGAATAGTCAGATAAACAACAAAGGAAGGCAAGATAGCAGAGACAGATGAAGACAAAGCAGAGTTACTAAATGATTGGTTTTGCTCTGTCTTTACCATAGAAGACAGCGGGAAGGGTCGTACACTAAGTAGATCAGTACACAATACCACAGGAGCAGACACAAGACCCTTCACAAGGGGGAAAGGGTCCTAGAAGAGCTGAATAGGCTTGAGGTAGATAAAGCAATGGGGCCAGATGGCATCCACCCTAGGGTACTGAAGGAGCCTTGGGAAGAACTCATCACACCACTGGCTGAACTTTTCAGCAAGTCACTGGAAAGTGGAATAATACCTCAGGACTGGAAAAGGGCAACAGTAGCATCTTTACACAACAGTGGAAACAGGGAAGAAGCAGGAAACTACTGACGGGTCAGTTTGGCCTCTGTGGTAGGAAAAATTATGGCTTCGTTACTAAAGGAGAGGACAGTGAAGTACCTGGAGGACAGCAGAAAGACTGACCCCAGGAACATAGCTTCACAGCAGGATGCTCTTGTCACACCAATATGATTGACTTTTTGACTGGGTCACCAGAGCAGTTGATGAGGGAGCAGTGGACATTATGTACCTGGACTGCAGCAAAGCCTTTGACACTGTCTCCCACAGAAGGCTAGCTAACAAATTAGAGCATACAAGAGTCAGTCATATGATAGTGAACTGGATCACCAACTGGCTGCAAGATAGGATGCAGACAGTGCTTGTCAATGGATCATTATCGAGGCAAGGCAATGTGACCAGTGGCGTTCCACAGGGATCTGTGCTGGGACCCATCCTGTTTAACATATTTATCAGGGATATTGCAAATGACTTAAAGGGGAAAGTTTACCTGTTTGCAGATGATACAAAACTCTGCAACAGTGTAGACATGCAGGAGGGAGTGAAAGGTATGGAAGCAGACCTGACCTGAAAAAACTTGAGGAATGGTCCAGGGATTGGCAGTTGAAGTTTAATGCCAAGAAGTGAAAGGTTATGCATATAGGAAAAAGAAACCCAGGGATAAAGTACACACTGGGAGGGCATCAGTTAGAGGAGACAAAGACAGAAAGAGACGTCAGAGTAGTCATCGCGGATAACTTAGAGGTTGGAAAACAGTGTGAAAAGGCAGCACAGAGGACGAGTGGCATCTTTGGATGCATTGGTTGGGGAATTACAAGTAGAAAGAGCAAGGTTATCATTCCTCTCTACAGGTCCTTGGTGAGGCCACATTTAGAGTACTGCGGTCAGTTTTGGAGGCCCAACCTCAAAAAAGACATAGCCCGCCTGGAGACAGTACAGAGAAGGGCTACAAAGATGGTACATGGACTGCATCGTGAGCCATATAAGGCAAGACTCAGGGAAGTAAATCTATATGCCCTTGAGCAGAGAAGAAACAGAGGGGACATGATCAAAACTTTTAAGTATGTTAAGGGATCAACACAACACAAGAAGGAAATCTCTTCCAGCAAAACAGGAATGCACATAGAAGGGGCCACAACTTGCATCTTATGGGAGGCAGGTTCAAAAGCAACCTCAGGAAGTACTTCTTTACAGAAAGGGTTATAGACCCATGGAACAGCCTACCTCAGGAGGTGGAATCCAAGACAGTATGCGAGTTCAAACTTGCATGGGACAGACACTGTGGACACATCAGGGTGCAGTCTAAATAGTGAGGGGGCAGAAACACAGGCAGACTAGATGGATCATGTGGTCCCCATCTGCTGACACGATTCCTATGTTCCTATTCATATATATATATATATATATATATTCATTGCAACAAACCTTCATTAATGTATCAGTTAGGGTTCATATTAAAGCAACAAAAGTATGGAAATGTGGTGGTAGGTTTCCACCCTAACACCCCACCCTCACCCTCCACACACCAACAGGTGTTGGGGTGTGCCTTGGGGTTGTTGGCCCTAATGCTCACCCCATTCCATGTGTAAGTAAGCTGAGATGGTATGGTATAGGAGAATGGGGTGAATGTTAGGGCCAATGACCCCAAGGCATATCCCAGTACCTGTTGGTATGTGGAAGGTGGGGGTGGGGTGGTAGGGTTGGGTTGTGGGGTGGGGTGTTAGAGTTGGAAACCCTAACACCTCATTTCTATACTTTTTTCACTTTAATATGAACCCTAACTAATGCATTAACAAAGTTTTTTGCAATGAATTTCCTTACTTTTTGAGAAAGTCTAATCTTACCCTTACTTGGTTGTGGGAGTGCAGGGCCCTCTGGGCCCTGAGCTCCCAAGCATCAATAATTCTTCAAAGATTGTAATTCTATTCTTATTTCAATGTGGGAGCACTGGCCCCTCTGGGCCCTGTACTCACACCACTGTAATGGTGTCTGTATTGGCGCGTGGGAGCACAGGGCCCTCCATGCATCACTCCTTAACTCTATTCATACCCAAAGTGAGAAATGTCTTCCTAACAGTTGCATGAGCAGCTATCTGTAAACTCCAGAACAAGTAGTATGTAATGGAGTGCACACATGACAGAAGGTGTACCTCAGCACCCTGATCAATGTCACATATGTGCCCCCCTTAAGTGCAACAGACACATAATCTAACCTGTACCGAAACCCAAACCATAACACTAACTGCAGAACAAGTAATATTTAAGGGGGGGCACACATGATGGAAGGTGTACCCTGGCACCCTGAACAATATAAGATATGTGCCCCCCCATTAACTCCAACAGAAATATAACCTAACCTGCAATATTAAAGGGGGGCACACATGACAGAAGGCGAACCTCAGCACGCTGAGCAATATCAGAAATGTGTCCCCCCAATTACAACAGACATATTACCTAACCCACACCCAAACCAGAACCCTAACGCTAGCTCCGGAACAAGTAATATTTAATGGGGGCCACGCATGAAAAAAAGTGTACCTTGACACCCTGAACAATACCGCCCATGTGCCCACAATTAATTCCCACAGATACAGAGATGAACCATAACCTAAGTCCCTCTAGGCCTTGAGGTCCCATACATCCATAAGTTTTGAAATACTGTAGCGCCTTAGGGTCGTCAACCCTAATGCCCACCCCATTCCATAAGTATATAAGCTGAAATGGGTACAGTATAGGAGAATGGAATGAGCGTTAGGGCTGACAACCCCAAGGCACACTCCCCCCGACACCTGTTAGTATGTGCAGAGTGGTGGGGGAGTGGGGTATTAGTGTCTGAAACCCTAACACCACATTTCTGTATTGTTGTTGCTTTAATATGAACCCTAACTGATGCATTAACAAAGTTTTTTTCAATGAATTTCCTTTCTTTTTGAGACTGTCTAACCATAACATTATTCACATCTTGGAGTGCAAGTCCCTTCAGGATCTGCACATCTAATTGGCTATATTTTTCCAAATATTATACCTGTTGCATTAATACTCTGTTGAATAACTTGTTTCTTTAAGGCGTTTGCTGGAATCCTTATATGATATAATTTATATTTTACATGTATCAGAACATAAAACTGTCAATGGTGAGTTATGGGACCACAGGGTCCTCCACACATATTGTAATTGTCCTTCATTTCCAAGTGGAAGCACAGGGCCCTCTGGGCCCTGCACTCCCATCAGTACATAGAGAGTGGCGGAAGCACAGGGCCCTCAAAAGCAGTACTGCTAACACGTTGCGAATGCATGCCACAGTATCAGTGACCTTTGCACCATTCATTACAATTCATCAATAGTTTGAAACAAGGTCTAGCAACATACAAAACAGCTTAGTACAACTAAAGGTATACTAAGCTGTGAGTCATAGTGAGTCCGTGTCTTGAAGCATTTTCGAGATATAGCTGCCGAAACAGCCCCAACCATTACAGTGTTATCCTATGGGAAATGACGAAACTTCAAATTCTTATAACTATGTAGCACATGAAAATTTTGTCACCAAACCAGCAAAAGGCACATCTGTGGGGCAAGCCCTTTGCACCCTGAAATTTTCAGCCCAAAATTGCAAACCATTTCTTTGCAATGGAGTGACAAAGAAACAGACATATAAGAAAAAGTAGTGTCACAAACTGTGGCAATGCTCCCATTGTTTTGGAAAACAGTGCTGCAACCTGCGGCCAAACCCCAGGTGTTTCACGAAACAGTGCCGCAATCTGTGGCAGTTCATAAAAATACTTCAAGAAATTGCAGCATTACTGTTGCAATTTGTGAAAGCAAACATGGCACTATCAAAATAAGCATATTTCTGGGCATTGTTGGGTCAAATAACCACAGAATCTGATTCCTTGGGCCTATTTAAGAAAACACAAGTGTTGGTGTTTACCAGCTGGCAGTATTTTTTCAAGATATTTAAGTTTTTCCATGTCGCTAACTGAAAACAAGATGGCGGAATCTCGACACCACATTCCGCATTTGCGAAAGCAAAAACTGCTTTAGCGGCAACAAAACAGTGCTTTCTCACTGCACATCTAATTTTTTCCTTAGGAAATAATGGTAAACTTTAAACTTTAATAACATTTGAATGGATTAATATTTTTTCACCAAACCTTCCAAAGGCACATCTGTGACCCAAGCCCGATATACCTGAAACATTTCAGACCAAACCCCCAGGCCATTTCTGAGAAATGGTGTGACAAAGGATTTACACAAAAATGGTAATTTTCACATTTTGTGACATCCCGCATCTCTGCACCAGCACATCTGACTGGAACAAAACTTGCCACATCAAAAGAACTTTGGTGTCCGACAGCGCATGCAAAATTTCATGCAAATTGGTTAAACTGTTGAAAAGTTATTAAAGTGCAAAATTTTGGGTTTAACATAGAAGTGACTGTTGAACCCTAACTATAGTGGCACTACTGTGCCTATATATATATATATATATATATATATACACATATATATATATATTATAGTGGTGCGGTCGTGCCACTATAGTTAGGGTTCAGCGGTCTCTTTATATACTAAAGTCAAAAGTTTGGGTGTTAATAACTTTGAACCTGGTCAACGGACTTGCCTGAAATTTGGCATGTGTGGCGGGGCATGGTAGATCTCTGGATCTGCCAAATTGCGTTTCTGTCTGACTTACGGTCTTTGCATACGAAAACGCTGAAAAATGCAAAATTATCCATTTTTGGAGGCAGCTTTTGGGATTTTGGATGTGGCCCTGCACGGCCGTCATGTGGCGTGCTGCTCTTCGAGATGGCTCATTTGAAAGAGCTTTGGTGGCCGAACATACCGCTTTTTGTTTGGTGAAAAAATAGTTATGCCACTTTTAGGTTCCCATTATAAGTCAATGGGAAAATTTATATGTATGTTTTGTGAACAAAGAATGGGGTTCTGGCCATCTTGTCCCACCTAGCGATCAAGGAATTTGCAGCCTCACGGTTCAAGAATCTTTGTCCCCGAGGATTTTCAAAAATTCTTTGATCGTGAGGTCCACCATCTTGTTTTCAATTTTGTGATCTGAAAAACACAAATATTTCGGCTTAGGGGTCACTTCTGAAGTAAAACTTGGATGGGTTTTACTCAAGGGACCCCGATCTATTGAGCCAGGCTTTGGTTCCATCCAAATCTGTCTAAAAATAGAGTTATGAAGTTTAAAAATCTTGATTCGCGGCTTGCTAATGATCTTTGATCACGAGCCTGCAAATTCTTTGATTGCGAAATTCTTCAATCGCGATCATGCACTGTGAATGAGGGACCAGATATCCAGATTTTAAAATAGGTTTTTATAGCCTAGGGGTGCCCTAGACAGTTAAATGAGGGTGGGGTTTGATCAGGAGGCTTCGTTGTGCCCCATCTCAATAAACAAAAATATGTTTTGTATACCCCTGGTAGTCTAGTGGCCCCTCAATGTGTCTTTCATTATAAAATTGTTTAATTTTATACCTGGTATTCTAGTGCCACCCCCCAATGTGTATTTTATTAATATTTCTTCTTAATATCCCTGGTAGTTTAGTGCCCCCCCGATCTGCATTGAATAATTATTATTCCTGATGTTCCTGGTAGTCTAGCGGCCCCCCACCCTCATCATAATAAAACATATTATGAACTGTGATTTCCTGGTAGTCTAGTGTTTCGTTTGGCATTATTGTTGCTGTTACCATTACAATTTGCATTTGCAATTGCGGTACTGTGCCCGTGCGCGTTACGGCTTGCATTTCCATACGCGCTTATGTTTGTGTTTTCTTTGGCTTTATTGTTGCTGTTACCATTACCATTTGCATTTACTATTGCAGTACCAAGACCATGCGCGTAACCATTTGCGTTTCTGTACGTGCTTGTGTTTGTGTTTGCATTTCTCTTTCCTTTGGCATTATTGTTGCTGTTCCAGTTACTATTTGCATTTACAATTGCAGTTCCGTGACTGTGCATCTTACAGTTTGTGTTTTTGGATGTGCTTGCATTTCTGTTTATTTTGCCATTATTATTGCTGTTACTGCTACTATTTACAAGTATAATTATGTACTGCGGATTGTACGTAAGTACGTTTATGCCTGTATGCATTTGCATTAACATTTCCGTTTCTGTTTCTTTTGGCATTATTCTTGCTGTTACTGTTACCATTTGCATTTACAATTGAGGTAAAATGTCTGTGCGTGTTATGGTTTGCGTTTCCGTACGAACTTGCATTTCTGTTTCCGTTTCTGTCTCCTTTGGCATTATTGTTGCTGTTACCATTACCATTTGCATTTCTAATTGTGGTACCGTGAACATGCGTGTTACCAGTTACGTTTCGTACGCAATTCTGTTTGTGTCTCCATTTCCATCACTGTTAGCTTTGGCGTCACTTTGCACTTGCATTTCTATTTCCGTTTGTGTTACCATTTATGTTTGCAGCACCATGTGCGTAACTGTTAGCCCTTGTGTTAGCATTACACTTACTGTTACTATGTCACACAAAATCACGTGGTAGGAGTGTGGGACCTGAAGGGCCCAGTGCTCCCACCAACCTGTGCAATTTTCTACTTTTATATTCTTTCTTAAAAAGTAAGGACATTCTATGCAAAAAACTTCATTAATGCATCAGTTAGGGTTCTTCTACAGTGAAAAAAGTGAGGAAATTTGATTTTAGGATTACCATCCCTTGCACCCCACCCTTAGCCGGCCCCCACCAACAGGCATTGGGGTGTGTGTTGGAGTCCTTGGTCCTAACTCTCACCCCATTCTCCTACACTGCACCACCTCAGCTTGTTTACACATGGATGGGGTGAGAGTTAGAGCTAAGGACTCCAACGCACACCCTGATGCCTGTTGGTGGGGGCGGCTGGGGTGCAGGGTAGTAACCCTAAAATCGAATTTCTCACTTTTTTGCTGTAGAAGTACCCTAACTGATGCATTAATGAAGTTTTTCGCATAGAATATATATATATATATGTATAATATATATTATGTATTTGTATACACATACATATATATATATATATATATATACATATATATATTCATTGCAAAAAAATTCATCAATGCATCAGTTAGTGTTGAAGCGACAAAAGTAGGGAAATGAGATGCTAGGGTTGACACCCTAACACCCCCAGTCCTACTACCCCACCCACCACAGGTCAGCAGATAATGGGGTGTGCCTTGGGGTTGTCAGCCCTCTCACACCATTCCATGTGTAACAAAGCTTACATAATACAATATAGGAGAATGGGGTGCGAGTCAGGCTCAGTGACCCCCAAGGCACACACTGTCACCTGTTGGCTTGTGTTGGGTGGGGATGGGTGGTGTTAGGGTGTCACCCTTAATGCCTCATTTCCCCTAATTTTGTCACTTCAACCCTAACAGATGTATTAATGAAGTTTTTGCAATGAAGTTCCTTACTTTCTGAGAAAGTGTAATGTAATTGGCAACTGGCATGTGTTGGTGGTGCGCTCCCTTCAAGTTGCCCACTTTTTTGTGTGCCATCTTAAATTATTTTCACCCTGAATGTTCAACATAACCTTCTTTTCTCCTCACTGCATGTACCCAGTACAGAAAACTTTCAAATCCCTGTCGTAATGTAATTCTGCACAACTGTAACGCCGTTTTGCGCCACAGGTGTGGAAAAACATTTTTGCCAGGATTTTAAAAATTGCAGCTGTACTGTTCATGAGGTGGTGTGAAAAAATGTTAATGTTGAAAATCTGGAATGAAAATATGTAAAAATTGGGGAACTTACAAGTATGCGTTGAAACAACACACACTCGTAACATGGTCATTTGTTGAAATTTTTTCACCTAATTTTCAACATGCACATTTTGGGACCTCCCCTCATGAATAGTGGCACTGTGATTTTGTTAATCCATCCCAAAAGTTGATTTCACACAGTGACTGTGCCATTCTGCATCATAGGTGCGAAAGCATGTTTCAGGCAGCATGTGAAAAATGACAGCTGTACTGTTCATAAGGAGAGGTGAAAAAATGGCAATGTTGAAAATCTGGAGTGAAAATATTAAAAACTGGTGAAGTTACAAGCATGCATGCGTAGAAACTGTGCAACGCACACTCATAATGCAGTCATTTTGGGGAACTTTGTCACCAAATTTGTGTAACAGGGTCCCTGTTCCCTGTAAGGATAGCTCCCCTATTTGTAATTGAGGTGCACCCCCCCTTTTTTGTTCCTTTCACCTTATCCTATCCTCTTTCTCTTTTCTTCTGTTCTTTCCTTATTTCATGTCAGGGTGGCCAACCTGATATATCTATTGCTTTACTTTACTGTCCCCTGTTTGTTAACCCCCTTCTAGGTGCACAAAACTGGCACTGATTGCAAGAAGAGAAATCTCCAGAGCAGGAGATATGCTCACAGATGTAAAAAGTGAGTACCACTTTATTTTATGTTAAGGAACCCTCTTGAGTTCCCTGGAGTGCCCCATGTATGTAACTGGTGCCCAATAATGAAAGAATGTGTCTCTACTGAGGTGCTTCATCCTAGAAGTGCCGACTAAGAAAAGCAAAGCGCAGCTCATAGAAAGAATGTGGCATGGAATTTTTTCAAGTGGAGCAAGAAAAGCTCCATGTTTGCTTCGGAGCAGAATGATGCTCTGAAGCACCAGAGCATACTGCAGATACGGTGCTGAACTGAACAAGATCCTTGTGCAGAGCAGATGCTTCGCAGCAAAGAGATGCTGCAAAGTGAGGGCATATGCCCATGCAGATGGCAGAGAAATAGTAGGATGCCACAGAATGTGACACTAGAGGTAGAGTGATAGATGCCCCGTAGTGTTTAGAAATAAAGAATAATACATGCATTTAAGACGAGAACAGCCCAGAGATGTTGTGACCAGGCTGCAAAATAAGGAAAATGCATGAAGGTTGAATATGGGCTTAAAAAAAAAGGACTAAGTGAAAAGTTTTGCCAACAGCTGCAATTTCAGCCTTCAGGTCAGTTACTGAAATTGCTGCATAATAGCAGGGGCTCCTAAAGGAGCCTAGTAAAGAGCCCCTGCCTGGTTTAGCAACGGGGAAGCAATTTATTTTGAATAAAATGAGGGTTGTAATGGCTCTAAAGGTTATTACACATACAAAGAAAGATAATTACTGTTTTTAAAGATACAGGTCTCCTGAGCTAGCAGAAGGGAGATGAGGAGCACACCCTCTATCTCCCATTCTCCTGGCCAACACAGGGACACCTGAAATACAGAAATAGTAATAATGATGTAATTAACTGTAGGTTACCCTGCAGTTCTTGCTACAGGGCTGGCTGCCCACAAAATGGCTGTTTTTAAAGGTGCAGGCTCCAGTGACATCAGAACAAGGGAGGGGCTTACTTCCAAATGAGTCCCAATTAAGTCAAAAGGGCTGTTGTTGATCCCTAACCTTATATATTGAAACAAAAGCTTATTGCATGAAAGCTTATTGCACAGGTAGTGGATTACAGGGACTTGTAATTACATGAAATAAAATGTATTTATTCTTTATAGCAAAGGAATTAAGAGCTTAATTGTTTCCTTGAGGTAGGCCACCTGACCATGATGTCATCAGCCATGTGGCTATAGAACTCACCACTAGGAGGGAGTTTGGAGAGAGGGAGGCCAGTGAGCTGGACGTCTTGTAGGAGGAAGGCATGCTAGCTTTCACACCAGTAAATTAATTTAAAAAAGTGGTAAAGTAAGAACGAAGTGACTAGGGAAGAGTCATCTTCGGAGTTTTGGTTGTTTTGGTGTGCTAACACCTTGTTTTTCTTTATTTCTGTATATATTGCTTTCATTTGATTTTGAATAAAAAATCATAAATGCATTTGTGCATTTATTTTATGCATCACACCTCCTGCCTAAGTGTCTGTTATTCCTACACCATAACAATTTGCAACACAGTTTTTTTTTGTACCCCATCTCATGAACAGTGGCAGTGTCATTTCGTTAATCAGTTCAGAAAGGAGATTCCATGCAGTGACCACAAAATCACCTTCCGGGACCGAGCAGTAAAATGACAGTGCCAGTGTTCATGAGGTGGGGTCCCAAGAACCCCATGTTGAAAATTTGGGACCAAATTCCCCAAAATGGCTGAGATATCAACTTAAGTTGACCCCCCCCATTGATTGCCATTATACGGCGCTTACCTTTGATTCTTCAGTTTGTGGTTCGGCTTTGAAGAGAACAGACGTGCCCCAGCCCAGAGAAGATTGCTGCTCCTGACCTCTGGAGGTAAGTATGGGGTAGGGGGTGCCAGGAGGTGGGTGCTCAGTGGGAGGGTGGGGATGGGGAGGGAGGACTGGGGAGATGACGAGGACCGTTTTCTGTTGTTCAGGTTTAAAAAAATAAATAAAGACTTTGAGGATGGTTTCTTACTTACAGGTATTTTTTAACATTTAGTAATTAGGCACACTGGGGTGCCATATTAGTGTGGGAAGGGTAACATGCCGGCACAGGGACTGGGCACCCTGTGCTGGCAATTAAACAGTACCACTTTGGGGTTGGGGGGAGGGCATCATCCGACACCGGGAGTGGGCATCTCAGTGTCAGAAGCACTTTTAATTTTTATTAAAAAATATATATTTGGCACACTGGGGTGGGCTCATAGTGTGCCATATTAGTGTTCTGGGTGGCACCACATGCATGCCAACATGGGGACTGGGCACCCAGATGTCAGCATTTAATTTTTAACAATAAGTGATCCACCATTGTGGATCCCAGTTACTGAGGCCATCCCAGTCTGTGGGGTGGGATGAGGACCAGATCCTATGTGATCATCTCACAAATGGGGATTTTTACACCTCATAAACAGGGATTTTGACAACTGGTGAAAGATAATTAAAAAAAATCCCCTTTTGCGAGCTGTCAAAATCCCCTTTCACCAGGTGATCCCCTTTTGTGAGATGACATAAATCCCTGTCCATGAGCTAATCCTTGTTCGCGAGAAAGGGACATCTAGTCCTGAAACTACAATCAAGGATTTTGAAAGGTCAAGAACAAGGATCGACTCACAAAAAGGGATTTTGACAGCTCGCGAAAGAGGATTCAAAAAACCGATACCCTTTCGTGAGCTGTCAAAATCCCCTTTCCTGAGCCAATTCCCTTTCATGAGCTGACAAAATCCCTGTTCGTGAGTTGATCCTTGTTCGTGAGATAGGTCCATCTGGTCCTGAAACTTCAATCAAGGATTTTGTCACCTCACAAGCAAAGATCATTAGCAAGTGATGATTAAAGACTTTTTAAATTCAAAACGGCCATTTTAGACAACAACAAAGAAAACCAAAGGCATGGGTTTGCACAGGGCATCTCTCTGAACAAAACGCATACTAGTAATACCACACAGGACACCCGTGATAGAAGTTAGATCATTTTATTTGTGGGGAAACTGAAAACAAGATGGCGGCTCACAATTTTTTTTTTCTTCACAAATGGGGATTTAAGAAATCCCCATTCATGAGGTGACAAAATCCTTGATCGTAAGCCCAATCCCCTTTCGCAAAACATACTTTTAAATCTAAGAATGAATTGAGCATGCTCAGAACCCAAAAATTCAAAATTAAATAACTTTTGAACGGATTAATATTTTTTCACCAAACCAATTCTAGATTGTTCCTTGGGCAAACTGATTTCTACCCTGAAAACTTCAGAACACAATTCCGAATGGTGTGGCCGCAGTGTGATGGGCAAAAAACAGAAAAAATCGGCAAAAAAAAAAGAAAAATATGTTTTTATTGCTTCACTGCACGAAAACTACTAATCCAATCAAAACAGAACTTGGCATATCAAAGGATATGCCTCCTATGACCACATATTCTGAATTTTGTGCAAATCCGTTGAATGGTTGCAAAGTTATTAACATGCAAAATTTGGGGTTTAACATTAAACTGCCTACTCAACCCTAACTATAGGGGTGCGACTGCACCCCTGCAATAGATAGATTTAGATATAAAAAAACAAAAAACAAAAATATATATATATATATACACACACACATATATATATATATATATATATATATATATATATAATATATATTCATGGCAAAGAAACTATGTTAATGAATTAGGGTTGCACCATATGGAAATGTACTAACTCCCACCCTCTTCCCTGTCATCTACCCTCGTGATCCAAGGCCAAGCTATAAGTCTGGTACTGTGCTCCAAGGGTGCGCTGGTTCATGTTGGGCTGTATGTTGCATGGTAACTAATAAAGTTAAGACAAAGTTGAATGTTTGCTGGTGCAGATCCCTAATAAGAGCATTATCTTTTGCATAAATGGCAATTAGGATATGTACTGTGTACTCATAAGTTGCCGCTTCATACAACTGTCACATGATAAAATAATAGATGTGCTGTACACATGTAGTGTAACTTGATTTGTATAGATTTTGGTACAGGTTCTACTCAAAGTAAATTACAGGTGTGAAACATGTATAAGCATGCAATAACACCTGACAGGTGTGGGTTGTGCCTGATAAACACACCAGGGTGTACTAAGGCCACGAGAAGCACTTGTGCCTAGTGCCTTTGCCCCAAGGGTACTCTTATCAGGTGATAACCCACACTCGGAAAGTGTATGTGTTATAAAATGTGTTTCCCATAACCCACCTAGTAAAAAAAAAAAGTTATTTAATGAAGTATTACAGAAAAGTGGTAAACATGTAGAAGATGCCTATGTATCTGACATAAGGACAGGAATCAGGAGTGAGATGAGTCTCTTTGCAGATGACTCGAAACTGGGGGCGGTGGTGGATGGGGAGGAGGGGAGGGTGGCCCTGCAGGGGGACCTGGAGGCTCTGGAAAGATGGTCTAGAAAGTGGAAGCTGAGGTTCAATGCAGGGAAATGCAAGGTACTCCACCTGGGGGCCAGAAACCCAGGCCAAGTGTACACCCTGGGGGAATGCTACAAGTCTCGATGGCTGAGAGGGACCTGGGGTGGTGGTGGATGTCAAGATGAACAACTCTGAGACTTGTAGGAGGGCAGCAGCCAAGGCCAACAGGATGCTGGGATGCATCGCTAGGGGATCACCTCCAGAAGGAGGGAAGTGATACTCCCTCTGTATAACTGCTTGGTGAGGCCGCACCTGGAGTACTGCGTGCAGTTTTGGAGGCCACACTTAAAGAGGGACATTAACCTCCTGGAGAGGGTCCAGAGGAGGGCAACCAAAATGATTTGGGGCTTGGGGGACAGGACCTATGAGGAGAGGCTCGAAGAGCTAAATATGTACACATTGGAAGAGAGAAGGGACTGGGGGGACATGATAGAGGTCTTCAGGTACATGAAGAAAAAATTACTCACCTTAGCAATGTTGTTTCTTCTAATGGAGTCTTGCTATATTATGACATTGCAGTTTGTCCCACCATTAGAACTGCTCCGGAGGTGAAAGAGTTAACTCCATTCTAAGAATGGAACTTAGAGCATGAGCTCGTTAGAGAAGCTCTGTCTGGGTTATTTCAAACCCAAACTGTCAGATCTTTATGAGCAAAAACTCACTAAGGTCTGTGTGGAAGCTGGAACCTACACTAGCCAACTGGCTACCTAAATATTAACACCTATTGCTGGTCCCAACACAAAGACTCAAGCCAGGGGACCAGAAGTAATAATATAATATAAAATAAAAACACTACACCCCAAAAACCCCAAGAAAGGGTGGAAAACATCTAATGGGCATAACTAGTGCCCACACTAGAGCTGCCCACCCCATACCCAAGTAGAAGTTCTGAGAGGGGCAGGCTGGAGAGGTCATAATATGCAAGACTCCATTAGAAGAAACAACATTACTAAGGTGTATAATTTTTCTTCAAACAACATGAAGTCTTGCTATATTATGACATTGCAAACTACAAGCAGTACCTCCATGGAGGAGGGACAGAACCTACTTAGGGAATAGGCTCTGAAGCACAGGTGTGCAGCAAACCGAGCATCTCCTGGCCTGGACATCCAGGGGTAATGCTTGGTGAAAGTGTACCGTTTTCCAGGTAGCAGCTTGATATATCTCTAAGATAGGGATGTCTCTGGCAGCAGCTAGAGACGTGGCTGTACCTCTGGTAGAATGAGCCCTCAGGCCAGAGGGGGGAACTCTCCCCAGTTTCTGATAACAAAATTGGATACAAGAGACAATCCACCTGGCAATTGATCTCTTAGTGGCAGGTCTCCTTTCCGACCTCACCACAAGTGAGAAAAAGTTGGAGGGATTCGAACCTGTGACCCTTGGTACGTTCTATATAGTAACTTAGGGCCCTCTTAACATCTAAACTGTGCAATCTCCTCTCACCAGAGGAAGAATGTTCAGTGAAAAACACTGGAAGGGAGATAGATTGGTTAAGATGGAAATCTGAAACCACCTTAGGCAAAAACTTCCTGTTAGTCCTGAGGACTACCTTATCCCTGTGGAAAGAAATAAAGTCAGTTTCTACTGACAAGGCTTGCAACTCACTTATCGCCTGGCAGGCGTGATAGCCACTAGGAAAACAGTTTCCAAGTTAAGTACTTAAGCTCTGCAGAAGACAGAGGTTCAAAGGGGTTGCATTAACTGGGCAATGCAAACATTAAGGTCCCAAGCAGGGGCCGGATCCTTAAAAGGTGGATTAGTATGAAGTAATCCCTTAAAAAACTTGGGAAATACAGGGTGAGCGGAAAGAGAAGAGGGCTTTCCTGCTGAAACAAAAGCAGAGACAGCTACCAAATGCACTTTCAGGGTAGCTGGTCTCAGGCCCAAAGAATTAAGATGGACCATATAGTCCAAAACAATGGGCAAATCAGCAGATTCCGGGAAATATGTTTCCCAGCACACCAAATGGAAAACCTTTCGCTAGAATTATAAGTAGCTCTAGTGGAAGGCTTCCAGAAGCTTTAGGATTTCAAGAACACCCTGAGAAAGGTGTAGGTCAGCAATTCTAACTCCTCAAGAGCCAGGCCTTGAGGTTGAGGGATTTGAGGTTCGGATACCAAACTCTCCCCTGGGCACAGGTTAACAGGTTGTGATTCCTGGGGAGACACAGGGGAAGATGGACTGCTAGGGACAGAAGGAGTGGGTACCAGGACTGCCTGGCCCAATCTGGGGCAATCAGAATCACCCTGCAAGGCTGGGATCTGATTTTGACTAGCACCTTGAATAGGAGAGGGAAGGAAAGGCATAAAGAAACTTCCCTTCCCAATCTAGGAGAAAGGCATCCAGGGGGACTGAGCCCAACACTGGGGGCCTGCAACAGAACAGTGGAAGTTGGTGATTGTCTGGGGCTGCAAAAAGATCTATCTGAGGGGTGCCCCATCTGGCAAAAACTATCCCCAGTTCTTGAGGATCCAGAGACCATTCGTGATGGCCCTGGGAAATCCTGCTGACAGCATCTGCTAGGACATTGTCCTTTCCTGGAAGATGAACTGCTATGAGGAAGTGTTCAGGAATAGGCCAGAGACCACAACTTCATTGCCTCGGTGCACAAGGCCGAAGACCGAGTGCCCCCTGCTGTTGATGTACCACATTGTTGTGGTGTTGTCTGTTCTGACTTGTACCACTTTGTTCTGAACAGGCACATGAAAACTGAAGTGCTGAAAGAGACAGCTCTGAGTTCCAGCAAATTGATGTGGAGCAGAGATTCCTGGGAGACCACACTCCCTGAGTGGAGAGGTCGCCATGTGGGCTCCCACCCCAGGAGGAAGCATCTGTAGTGAGGGTCAAGGAGTGAGACAGAGGAATGAAGGGGACCCCCAGTCTTAAATTGCTCTGATCCTGCCACCACTGGAGGGCCTGGATCAGGGTTCGGGTCACTGTGACCAACTTGGAAAGGGTGTCCCTTTTCTGAGACCAAAAGGCTCTCAAATGAAACTGAATGTCTCTCATCTGAAATCTTGCTCCTTGCACTACGGCTGTGGATGCAGCCATGTGCCCCAGGAGCTGCAAAAAGTGTCTTGCTGGTCGAGAGACCTGCAGAGTGAAGGAGGAGGCCAGAGCCACCAAGTTCCTTACCCTCTCTAAGGGTAGGAAGGCTCTGGCCTGCTTTGTGTCCACCCTGCACCTATGAAGGTGAGCACCTGAACTGGTTCCAGAACTGACTTTGGAAGATTTAGCAAGAAGCCCAGGAGGTGAGCAGCTGCTGGGTAACTTGCAGGTGAGATTTACCTGTTCTGGGGACTGGTCTACAATGAGCCAGTCGTCCAGATAGGGAAAGACAACAACTTTGCCTCCTTAAATGTGCAACTGCTACTGCCAGACATTTTGTGAATACCCTTGGGGCAGAGGTGAGGCCAAGGGCATTGCTCTGAATTGTTAGTGACCTGAGGGCAGTTCGAATCTGAGGTACTTTCGGTGGGAGCTTCTGATTAGAACGTGAAAATAGGCATCCTTGAGGTCCAGGGAGGCTACGAGTCCCTGGCCTTAGAGGTAAAATCATTGCCAGAGTTACCATTCTGAACTTTGGTTTCAAAGGTATTTGTTCAGATATCTGAGGTCTAAAATGGGCCGCCATTCTCCTGTTTTGGGGTAAGGAAATATCTGGAGTACAGACCCTTGCCCTGGTGTAGGGGAGAAACCCTTTCTACAGCTCTGAGAGCCAGGAGGATTGAGACTTCTGTTTCTAGAGTAAAGGTCTCTAAAGAGTTTGCAGGTGGGAAAGATCTGATTCTCATCTTTGGGAACTTTTTGAAGCTGAGAACCAGACCCTGGCTTACTACTTCCAGGACCCACTTGTCTGAAGTTAGAGACACCCAGTTCTGAATGAAGTAAGCCAACCTGCCCCTCTAGGGTAGGAGAATCGGCCCTGGGCACCCCATCAGGGTGCCTGCTTGGCAGGTGCTTTAGGCTGAGGGATGGGAGCAGGCCTGCCCACACCCCGTCTGCCTCTGCCTCTGAAGAACCCCCTCTGAGCATAAGCAGAGGAGGCCTGGGTTTGGTAAAAAGGCCTGTGAAAAGGCCTACCCCTACCCCTGGGGGTCTACCTCTGAGGAGTGGCTTGCCGCTCCTTGGCTTGGGCACTCTTATAGATAGTCCTATATTCATCCATTTTCTTCATATAATTCTCTGTCTGCTCCCCAAACAGAGAATTTCCCACCACAGGAAAATCCATAGCCTTAGTCTGGGTATCCTGTGACAAGCATGTACACCTGAGCCAGGCCAACCTACGAAAAGCTACAGACGTAGCCATGACTCTAGAGGATACATCATTAAAATCCAAAGGCAGCATGAAACTGTACCTTGGATGCCTCAATGCCATCAGCAGCCACCTGTTCCAGCTCATTAGCAAGCTGACCAGAGGCCTGTTTGGCCAAAGCCATGACAGTGTCCCATCTAGATTTTTGATACCTTGCTACATAAGCCATGTAATTTGCTTGCCTGAGTCCCAAGGACGCTGCCATGTATTGTTTTTTAGCCATGGCATCAATCTTCCTGGAATCCTTGTCAGGAGGATGGAAGCCAGGGAATATTAGCTTTTATCACAGGCTGCAGCCTGAACCACCCCAACATGACTGCATTGCTGTGAAAGGAATTCTGTGTCAGGACCTGACAGTGTGTACCTCCTGTCCATCTTTTATCCACAGGAGGCACAGAATTAGGAGTTTTAAATTTTTATTGTTTGTTTCCTAAATGATTTATGCAAAGGAATAGACAATCTCCTAGACTCTGGTATATCCATCATTTCTACAAAATCAGGTTCCTCTTGCTCATCCACAGCTTCCTCCAATGGGAGCTGGAGGGTTTCAACAACTTTTGTAAAACATAAAGTGAGAGGGGACTCAGAAAGCATAGGGAGATTCTAAGGTCTGTCTGGGGAGATGTCAGGTTCAATGGCACACCCAGACCCTCCAAGTCACATTCATACTGTTCATAATCATCCTCCCCCTCCTCTGGTTCATAAAACTCCTCAACATTATATTCCTGAACCAGTGGAACCGACCTTTTACCAGACAGTGGCGGTTCGGACGGAACCGGAGAAAGTGACTGGAAAATCTGAATAGCTCTTGCTACTCTGCAGCAGTTGGAGAAGGAATTTTGGGCTCCAAACCTGCTGATTTTCTTGTTTTCTTTACTGGAACTGGCTCATCCGAGCCAGCTGCGTTGCCGAGGAAGTCGCCCTGGTCAGAGGCACTCCCTCCGGTTCGGTTGGCACGAACCGGGCTAACTCATCGGGTCAGCGGACTTTTGGCCTCTCATTCCCTGAGCCTGCCAACTCTCTTATCCAGGGTGGCTGCAGGAAATTTTACAAATCTGGCAGTCTGAATTGAGGTGGTCAAACCCCAGACAATATACACATGTGGTCGTGGGTCAGCCTTAGCAAGACTTACAAGCATCACAGTGTTGAAACCCAGTGGGCCCGGTTTTTCTTTTGGGTTTCTCAGACATAATGCCAGCCTAACCAAAAACTTGCCCTTTTAAACGGCAGTGCCAGGCAAGACACCCTTATCGGTTCCTAACCGTGTCACGGGTCTTGGAAAAAACCGTAATGAATTCCGTTTTTTTTAGAACCGATAAGAACCGGGAACCGCACTCTAAAACCTCTAATTTTTGTAACTTCAAGTTTAAAGCAAGCTGATTGGTTCAAAACCGAACCGATAACATTTACAAGTTCCACACAGAAATTAAACTGAAATTACTTACGATACCACAGACAGAGCTTGAACCGATCGGTTTTGCGGTTAAAATAATAATATTCTCGGTTGATTTGAACCGAGAAAACACTGTTTAAACTGAGAAATGAACCGAGCAGTAGGAGAAATCTCCGGAGCGACTGTTCAGTGAGGTGGAGTAAAGAATCTGACAGTTTGGATTTGAAATAACCCAGACAGAGCTTCTGTAACCGAGCTCATGCTCTAAGTTCCATTCTTAGAATGGAGTTAACTCTTTCACCTCTGGAGCAGTTCTAATGGTGGGACAAACTGCAATTGTCATAATATAGCAAGACTTCATGTTGTTTGAAGAGGGTAAATAGGGGAGGAACAGTCAGGGTGCTTCGAAGGAAGGAGGAAGGGGCCACTAGAGGGCATGGGTGGAAGATGGAGGGGGGAAGATTCAGGGGAGAAAGGAGGAGGTGCTACTTCACTGAGAGGGTGGTGGAGCCATGGAATGCACTACCTAGGGGGCTGGTGGAGGCAGAGACAGTGGAGGGGTTCAAGAGGGGTGAGACAGGTACAGGGAAGGTTCTGGAAGCAAAATCCAATGCAGCAAGAATATCCGGAACTGGGAAGGGAGAAGCCAGAGAAGGCAAGGGGGACAGCAAGGTCAGCACCCAGGGTGGGGGCTGACCAAACGAGCAGACACGAAAGACCGTTAGGCCTATTCTGCTGGCATTTTAGTATGTTAGTATGTATGTTAGTATGGAAAAATAGTCCCATCTGTAGTGTACAGTTTCAGGGAATATATATCATGTAGGCACTACAGGGTATTGGTGTTTCTCTTCTAGCAACTTTGTATATGGCCCAAGACAAAAACCCTTATTTTATTTTATACCTTTTTTTTTTTTTTTAGTTGTAATCATCAGATACCTTGAGTCTGATCAATCGTGTGCTTTAGTGGGCGTCGTAAAGACCGGTTTCTGATGTGGCATCTTGTCTGTCCTTGCAGCTCTGTATACCCCAGAATGATTGTTTTATTTGTTTAGTTTATTTCAATCTTTTATTTATTGATTTATTTATTTATGTAGGTGCCGGCCCGCTTAAGTGGGTGGTGTGGAGTGCAACGCGTTCTCATGGCCGCTCATAGAGCAATTTCTGGGTTCACGTATTTCAAAGTGCAAGTTTTTTTTCTGTGGTGCTGTTGTAGCAAGGGGATTTTGTGTTTTTATGGGCAGTCAGACAAAGTCACAGTGAGGGTAGATGAAAATATAGAGTTAAGGTACCTGTAATGCTCTCTGGTACCTTGTTGTAGGCGGACTGCACAGCACTGGGAGTGAGAACTACAAGTAAAAGGTATTTGGTTTCTTGTTGCTCATTGCAGACAGGTCTGAGTGCTATGAGGTTTTATTTCAAATGATTTTGTAAAAGTAGTGTGGCTCCCAAATTGTAGCTTTGTACTTGGCTGTGTGTGTTTGTATTTGTGTTGGGGGCTGGGGGGTGTGTGCTCTAGGTCAGCGACAGCAAGCGAGGTCTGTTTTGTGGGGTGGCGACCAAGTGAATTCGCTCAGCATTGGCACAGTGATATTTCCTGTTCTGCATCTTGAAAGGCTGAAGAGGTGCCGGTTGGCTACTATATCATCTGATAAGGACATAGCTCAGATGATGTAGTAGCCAATCAGGATGATGGACTTTTTAAACCCATTTTATAATACTTAACAGAAGATCCATGCTGCACTGCATGATGAGAAGTACAAGTCTACACTTTGTATATTGCTTCACGTACGATATGCAAAACCGTATAGAATCATAGAAAATATACATACAGTATGTAAATTGCATAGTACAGTTCAGACAGATTCCCTACTGGGCCTGACCTAGATAGCATACACAGTATATACTGTAGCGTCTTTTGATTGTTGTACAGACTACACAGCGATATGTAAAGTTAAGTTACAAATCTGTAACAAGTCCAGTTCTTTAGACAAGGCTCACAATACCTGTGCAAATCAAGTCACACATCTTAAAGTAATATATAGCTCCATGATTCAACTTAATAAGTCTGCTTTTTGCTAATTTCAAGTGTGCTGGCACTGTGTGAGGTACCCAGTGTTGGGTAAGTTACTTTTTCTATTACTTTCTATTTCTTTTAGAAACTTGATCCAGGAAGCTCTGTGCAGTCACTAGCAAGGATGGAGAAGTACTAGAAAAAGTAATACACCTGACAGTTACAGTTACTTATTTATTTTTATTTAAAAACAATACAAAAATAATACAAAACTATAACAGAGGACATTTATTTGAAAGTAATAGGTTAGTTACTAGTTACTTTCAAATAAATGTAATCAGTTATAGTTACGTATTACTTTTGTATAAAAAAAGACATAAGTAATTGTAACTGTAAGGTGTATTGCTTTTTCCAGTACTTCTCCATCCTTGCTACAGTAGTGACTGCATAGAGCTTTCTGGAACAAGTTTCCAAATGTAGTAGAAAGTAATAGAAAAAAGTAACTTGCCCAACACTGGAGGTACCAGACTGTTGCTGTGTGGCCCTGGACCTGTAGCATGGCCTTGGGTTATGAGGGTAGGGGAAGGGAGAGGAGTTAGGGATAACAATGCTAACAGCGCATTTCCATAATCTGTGGACATTAAGACTAAGAGCAACTTAAACAAAGGATAGTTTGCCATGAATTTCCTTACTTTTTAAGACATCATCATTTTATGCCTCTGTTTTTAATAGGTACAGTAGTCCCTCACTATGATGCAACCTGTTATAACAAATTCCAATTATGAACTCTCGTAATGGCCCCTATTAATTCCTTATCCATCACTTTGTCCCTACCACTGAAATGAACTGACATCAATTAGTGCCCACCTGTTGCTCTTGAAATAGCGCACCTTATCTCACCTGGCAGCACAGTCTGTCTTCCTGTGCTGAAGCCCTCGGATGTAAACAGCGATCAGGCAAAGGCTCAGTTACAGTTGTCCTGGCTTCAGATTTATCAGAACTGCCTTATCATAGAAATGCTGATGAATTATGAAACTGTGGGAGAGGTTCTTTATGGCTACAGAGCACCTTGAGATGACAGGTAGCAAACGGGGCAGCTTCTGGAGAACACTCAAAAAGAAACAAACAGCTACAGCTTGTATTTAGTTTAGCAAAAGCTTCTTGCAGTTTAATCTCTTACTATCTCCACTTGCATCTCACTGAAACTGCTTGTTCACCCTCCGCCCTTTCTTGTGCTCAGGTGTTGATTGTTACACTCCCCTTCCCCCTGAGAGATAGCCAACAGGTTGAACAGCCAGTGCAGTGAGGCCTTAAAGGGCCAACTTTAAAACAAAAGGGGTTTGGTACAAATACCACCACAGCCCCTGTCAAAACCTGCATTGCCTGTGTTGCAAGGTTGTGAAGCAGTTTACATCTGAAAGGCGCATGACGGACATACACTCATCACATACCTTCTCCCTCAGAGTCATGCCTGTGGCATGCTCAGTATAGGCCATCAGAGACTCACCCTCCTGAGAGAAAACAAGTCCACATTACCATGCTGGGTACCTGCCCGGTGGCACACATCAAACGAGAAAGGATGCAGCACCAGATACCATCTAGTGATACAGGCACTGGTATCCCACATAACATGTCATCACTTGATGGGGCATGGTCAGTGACAAGGGTAAACTTTCATCCCAACAGGTAGTAGTATAAGGGTGACCACCACCCACTTTACTGCCAGACGCTCTTTTTCCAGGGTGGCATAGCACTGGTCCCAGGGAAAAGTTTTTGAGAGATATTTAGGATGGGGTGAATCTCATCCTCAGTCTTGTGATAACACTGTCCCCAGACCCATCTTAGAGGCATCTGTGTTTAAAATGACAGGACAGTTGAAATGTGGACTTTGTATGACTGGCCCCTCACACAGCACTTGCCATCTGACTCAGGTGATCAACAGACCTTACTCGGGGCCGTTTTCTTGGTTAGGTCAGTCAGTGAGATAGCAAGGGTTGAGAATTCTGGAATGAACTGGCAATAATACCCTGCAAGTCCAAGAAAGGATCTAACCTGCTTCTTAGTAGTTGGGATGAGCAGTCAGCTAGGGCCTTTACTTTGTCAGTAACCAGGTGTACATGGCAGTTACCAACCATATACCCCAAACATTTTGTCTCCTGCCACCCTAGGGTGCATTTTATGGCATTGGCTGTGAGACCTGCTTCCTTGAGTGACTGAAGTACCATGGCTACATCCTGCAGGTGGCTGTCCCAATCAGGGCTAAATATGACAACATTGTCCAGGCACAGTGCTGCATACAGCTCATGGGGATGGAGGATGTAGTCCATCATTCATTGGCATGTGCCCAGGGCTCCATGCAGTCTGAAGGGAAGTACAGCAAATTGATACAGGCCAAATGGGGTGGTAAAGGTAATTTTCTCATGGGACTTGGTAGTTAACAGGATTTTCTAATACCTATTGGTCAGGTCCAGGGTGCAGATGTAACGAGCTATCCCCAGTCGGTCCAAAAGTTTGCCTACACTTGGTATAGGATATGCAAGGTTGGACTGTGGTACAGAGGACCCACCTGGAAAGAGGATACAAGGGCCCACCTGGAAAATCAGTACAGGAGGGCCCAGGGTGACTCAGTCAGATCAATATTCCACTTCAATCTGATACACTAGCACTTTCTTTGCATCTTACATTTATCAGCAGTGTCCCAGATACCCCATTTAATTAGAAAAAAGATGGTAAATGTATAAGTTTTCAGAGTTCAGAAGGTAACCACTTACCCAACTGAGGGGACCCACCTGGAAATTTCCAGGAATACAGGTGGACCAGTCCGACCCTGAGGATATGCATCTAATTTGGATGCAGCATTAACTTTCCAGAAGTCTATACAAAACTGGGTGGTCCAGTCTGGTTTTGGGACTAGCACAACAGGGCTAGACCATTCAGTCTGGTATTCCACAATGACTCCCAACTACAACGTGGACTGGATTTCCTCCCATGCTGTCTCTCAGATTCTTTCTGGTAGTCTTTACGGTTGTTAGTGGAACTGGAGACCTGGGTCTCTGTCTGTGTGGTGCTGGATCACATGGGTTCTTCTGGCTTCGGGGGAGAATACATCCCCAAAATTCTCTACCAAGCTCTGGGCTTCTTGCACTTGGGTCTGATTGAGCTAGTCATCCACTAGGATGGCGCTTGGTTCCTTTACAAGTTTAGGTCCTAAGTCCAGGGTTCCACCACCAATGTCCTCATCCTCATCTATGATCAAACTTGGAGCTCCCTTAGGATCTTCTGGATCAATTAACAATAGATCCCTGTCTTTTCAGGGTTTCAACAGATTACCATAATAATTTATTTTCTATTTTTCTGTCTGATTGTAAGATTTTGTAATCAACTGGCCCCACTTTTTTGAGGCCCTCATATGGTCCCTGCCATTTAACAGCTTAATCTGGTTCAAGGTCAGTTGGCATTCCTCTGTATCCCCCTTCCCCGGGTCGTGCCTGAAAATAGGCAGGATTTGTCTAGTGCACTTACCCGGTCAACAAAAGCTAAATAAATAAATAAATAAATAAATTTAGCTAGAAGTTTACTCTCAGAGCTGGGCAACAGAAGCAGTACTTTGTCGCTGGACTTAAACTCTAATAGCCTGGACCCTTGGTCATAGTGGTCTTTCAGCTGCCAGGCAATGTTCCATAATTTTCACTGCTGTAGCCAGAGTGATCTGTTCATGTCAGCTTACCGAATCATGGACTCGATCTGTGAAAGAATTCCGGTACTGCTCCAGTACAATAAAATCCATAATCTCCTCTTCAGTGAATACCTCTGGATTTAACCACCGAGTAATAGGGCTGGCAGAACTTGGTGAAATTCTGGCCCTTATTAAATAAGAAGTGGAACAAGGGGGTTCTTATTAGTTCTGATTATTTATAAATATTTGAAAAACTGTGATAAAATCATAAAAAGGGTCTAAACTCTGTAATATTTAACACAGAGGCCCAAAGGGAATATTTAATTCATTATTTGTATGAAAAGTAAAGTAAAACTGCTAAAGCAAAGCAATCAGTAGCTCCTCATGGCTGGCCTCCTTTGGTGGCATATACCTGTTTGGGCTGGTGAGTGTGGAAAGAGAGAGAGAGAGAGAGAGACAGAGAGACAGAGAGAGAGAGAGAGAGAGAGAGAGAGAGACAGACAGACAGAAAGAGTGAGAGAGAGAGAGAGAGAGAGAGAGAGAGAGAGAGTTAATTAAGCAATATACCCCAACAGGGTGTGGGTATACTGGTGGACTTACCACGGCTGGTGTGGCTCGGTCACGAGGCACAGCCGAGTGACTCAACCACACCAGAAATGGTAAATCTGCTTGTATACCCACTCCCTGGAGGGGTATATTGCTATTATACAAAGGCCCTGTTTGTTTTTATGCAGAGAAAAAATATTCTAAATGTCCGTTTGTTTTGAAAGTTGCTGCTCATTTGTTTTTTACTGCACAGGCACTGCTCGGATTTTTTTGCAAGTTCTGCGCATGTGCCAGAGGATCTCTGATTGCCACCGCTACTGTTACAAATTTTTTCAGCTTCTTTGCTGTCGAGAAAATGAACTGCATTTTCATTTCTTTTTTTTCTTTCGGGTGCGTCACTTTTTCTGAATGGTGCAGCACTTTTTTTGAAGTTTTGAGGCTAGTGACAGAGTACAGAATGTCGGGTTAATGACTAGGTAATCTCACTGTCCGTCCGTGTGATTGGCAGTGGTGTGTTTGCAATGATCGGAGGGATTTGCCAGGGAGTTCCTGATGCATCTGAGTGGTTGCTGGCACCTTTTCCAGTGGGTACACTGGAGGATTTACAACGCTGAAAAGGTGCCAGCCAGCCAATGAAAATGTAGGATGTAGTGTGTTTTTTTTGTGCCCTTTGTATAATACTGTAGTTACTACCGTCCAATACCAAGCAGCTAAGATATTTTTTATTAAAGCTGGGTGGGTATATTATGATGGATGTTCCAGAGCAGACCAGCCTACTGCTGGTCTCTTTGAGCCTGCTGTTGTGTCTATTGCTGGTCTCTCTGAGACTGTAGTGCTTGCTGAGCCACCCAGTCCCTTTGCATCTGGGTCTGTTGTGCTTGTTTCTGGGTCTGTTGTGCTTGCTTCTGGGCCTGTTGTGCTTGTTTCTGGGTCTGTTGTGCTTGTTTCTGGGCCTGTTGTGCTTGTTTCTGGGTCTGTCGTGCTTGTTTCTAGGCCTGTTGTGCTTGTTTCTGGGTCTGTTGTGCTTGTTTCTGGGTCTGTTGTGCTTGCTGTTCTGCCAGCCATTTCAGTAGTTTGTCTGTGTCCAGTTTACCCTTATTTGGTCAAGGGGGAGTTTGATCCCACTACTAAAGTCAATCATGTGTGACAGAGTAGCGAATTGGTGGCTTCTGTGAAACACTCTCAAAGAGAATACTCCAGACACAGGTTTAAATTAAATATTTGCTTTATTTTCATAAGCAGGAAAAAGAAACAAACAGCTTGTATTCAGCTTAACAGGAACTTCTTACAATTCAGTCTCTTGTCTCCACTTGCACCTCACTGAAACAGAAACCTTCTTCTGCTTGTTCACCTTCCTCCCTTTATTGGGCTCAGGTGTTGTCTGTTGACACTCCCCTCCCCCTGAGAGTTAGCTAACAGCTTGAACATCCAGTGCAGGGAGGCCTTAAAGGGCCAACTTTAAAACAAAAGGGGTTTGGTACAAATCCCACCACAGCCTCTGTCAAAACCTGCATTGCCTGTGTTGCAGGCTTGCGAAGTGGTTTACATGTGAAAGAGGTGTGACGAACACATACTCCATCACAATCCTAGATCCCAAAGGTGAGGATGCATCAACCGAGGACACCCTGAGGTATAGCCAATTGATGGCATCAAGGCATTACAGAGTGGGCTAGCTTCACTTGAAAGGCTGCTGTACATCTCAATACTGCCGCTGAAACAGCTGAAATAGCTGACAGGCACGGTGCAGTCTGAGAATACTGCATGCACAGTAAATAAAGCCAAACCACAACTGATTATTTCTTACATTTTTGCTAATCTAATTAGATCTACAAAAGTTTTTTACTCCCTTACCTTTTTTCTTAATTTAACACTGTTAATATAAAATAGCTAAATGAGAAATATTGTTAAATTAATTATTAAATAAATGTATACATTTCTTGTTGCTTCCTTAACCAAAATTGTTGCCCTAGTCTTTCTTTGACAGATTACTGCATAATTCCTGACTTTGTTCTCTTCAGGTAGGATGGGGAAAATGTGGTGGGGGTGTTGCCATCTATGTTCCCCAGAGTCTCTCCTATACTTTGGCCATCAGGGAGGCCGTACCTTTCTCCCAGGAATTTCTCCTTGTCAGGTTTTCATTCCACTCTTCTGTTCCCATCTTCATTGGGATTTTCTATACATCACCCAAAATCTCTCCTGCCTCCCTGGTTGACTCTATCCAACATCACCTCTCATTCCTCCACAGGTGAACTCATTCTCCTTGGGGATTTCAACATAAATTTGCTCTCCCCGTCATGCAAAATGGCCATCTATAGGACTGAGTCCCTAAATCTTTCCCAGATCATTCCTGAACTCACCCAGCTCAATCCCCACTCCTCCAACCATACCCTCTTAAACTGGGTACTCTCCTCCCACTCCCATCGAACTGTTGCAGCAAGCATATTGCCAGATTCTTTCAGTGACTGCATGATGTTCAGCATTAGGCAAACCATCATCCCCTCTCATCCCCAAAATACATCTGGTCCAGGTGCTTCAGGTTGCTGAACATTAATGTTCTCCTGAGTAACTTCACTGCAACAGACTGGTCAGCCATCCTCCTGGCCCCCGATGTTGATGAGGCTCTTTCCATATTTCATTCTAAATTCTCCACAGTCTGGGACATGCACGCCCCTCTCAGGAAATCCAGAGTCAAAACTTCCCATCTCCCCTGGATTACCCCCGAAATACTCAATCGGGGTGTGTCCCATGTTCTTGCTGGGCCCACTGTAAATTATCCCACTCCCATTTGGACCCCTCTCCTACAGGGCCCTGAGAAACAATTGCACAAAGGCTTTCTGAGCTGTAAAAGCAGACTATTTCAAGGCCAACCTACAAAACAACCTTAACTCCCCAGCAAAATTCAGGAAAGTACTTCAAATCCCCTTTTTGACCTTCCTGCCCAGTCCCTCTCCCACAGTCCTCATGGTTAATGGTTCACCTGTGTTTGACCCTTCCTTTGTTGCTGCTCATTTCAATGAGTTCTTCACCACATGTGCTCCCCCAGCTCACCTCTTTCCCCATCTGTTTCCCCCTCATCTCCCCCACTCCTCCCTGGATTTCCATTCCCCCCTTCACTATTCAGGAAACCCTGCTTGCTCTTTCCTCCCTCAGCTTTCCCAAATATAGCCCTGACTGGCTAAATCCTAAACTCCTACACCTCCCAGCTCCTGCCACTGCATCTCCTCTTGCTCACCTGTTCAACCTGTCATTCTCCCTCTGCTCTGTTCCTCAATCCTGGAAGACTGACAAAGTTCTTCTACTCCACAAACGGGATGACACCTCCTCACCTGGCATTTTCTGTCCTATCTCTCTTCATCCCTCCTTTGCAAAGGTGCAAGAGAAACTTGTCTATTCCAGACTCTCAGACTGCCTCTCGTCTTTCAGTTTCCTCTCCCCTTTGCAGTTTGGCTTCCAGAACCACCATTCCATTTCCTTCTTTCCTTCTTTGTATCACACACTCCTTCCTCTCTGGGCTGTATCAAGGGCACATCACAGCAGCCATCTTCACCAGTCTGGCCAAAACTTTTAATTCAGTGTCCCATTCGCTCCTCCGGGACAAGCTGAGATATGCTGGCCTCTCAGCTCCCCCATCAAGTGGTTCCTTTTCTACCTCATGGACCACCAACAGTCAGTACAGGTAGGGAGCGTCCTGTCACCTCTACTACCCATCGAGGCTGGGGTTCCTCAGGGCTCCATTCTGGGGTCCACCCTCATTTCCACTTTCCTGGACCACCTCCCAACTCACATATTCACATGTATGCAGATAACAGAGTCATCTTCACCTCCTTTCCCTCCACTGCAGCTGTGAAAGACCTGCTCCAGCAGGATTCTCTCAGTGTCCTGCATCAGTTCAGTGCCATGCATCTCTGAGTCAACGCATAAAAAAAGTGGTGTCTATGACATTTGGTACCAGCCAAAAACTGGCTAGACTCCCCACTCTCCTGGTTTTCTCCAGTTTGGATGGCTTTCCACTTGAAGTGGTGCAGTCCTTCAAGCACCCTGGTGTGTGGCTATACAACAAGCTTGACTTCTCAGCCCACATTGATGCCATTCTTGCGATGCTGTGTGCCAAGATTGGTGTCTTGTACTGCAACAAAGACTGCTTACCCCTGCTAGTCCTCTGTCAGCTTGTCACCAAAATGGTGCTCTCTGTTTTTGACTATGCAGATGTGGTCTATGACACTACCTCCTTGACCTCTCTTGCTGGACTGGATGTCCTCTGCTATGCCTTTTGTAGCTTTGCTATAAACTCCCCCCCGCCCCGTACAAACCACTGCTCCTTCGACTCCTCCATATCCATCCTCCCACTATCTTGACATTGCCAGTCACACTGTACCACCTTCATTTCCAAATACTGGTTTGGGTCCCTTTCCTCATACCTCTCCTCACTCCTATCCCCAGTTCCCTCTGCTCCATGCTCCCTCCACTCTAAAGACCATCAAATCTTCACCACTCCACATTCCTGCTCCTCTGCTGGGGCAATCTGCCTTCTTTTATTGACTTTCCTCACTCTTGAACCTGCTCCCTTCCTCCCTCTACCTTTCCACCTCCCCTGGCTCCCTCAAGTATCAGATGAAACCACCAACCTGCACCTGTTTCCCACCTACCTGATGCACCCCTGGCTTGGAGTCCCTACTGTCTTTGTTTGGTCCTCTGCCTTGCTCTCTTCAACCTGCCTCCTGATCCCACATACTCTCCCTTTGCACTTACAACCTCCACAGGGGAAGTCACTCCTCACCATCATGTCTGTAGTGTATTACAGTGTTTGTCTTTTTGTGTGTTGTGCCATGCTTCAGCTTTATTTGCACTTGTAAAGATGAGCCATATTGTACTGTGACTGCACTGGACTTTGTACCAAGATATGTTACTGTGTAGTGTTCCATATTTTACTCCAACTGCGCTTTACTTTGTACCAAGATATATTACTATGTAGTGTTCCATATTTTACTGTTGACTGCACTTTGCTTTGTACCAAGATATGTTACTGTGTAGTGTTCCATAATGTACTGTGACTGCGCTTTACTTTGTATCAAGATATGTTACTGTGTAGTGTTCCATAATGTACTGTGACTGCACTTTACTTTGTACCAAGATATGTTACTGTGTAGTGTTCCATATCGTACTGTGACTGCATTTTACTTTGTACCAAGATGTGTTACTGTGTAGTGTTCCATATTATACTATGACTGCGCTTTGCTTTGTACCAAGATATGTTACTGTGTAGTGTTCCATATTGTACTCCGACTGCGCTTTACTTTGTACCAAGATATGTTACTATGTACTGTTCCATATTTTACTGTTGACTGCGCTTTGCTTTGTACCAAGATATGTTACTGTGTAGTGTTCCATAATGTACTGTGACTGCGCTTTACTTTGTATCAAGATATGTTACTGTATAGTGTTCCATAATGTACTGTGACTGTACTTTACTTTGTACCAAGATATGTTACTGTGTAGTGTTCCATATCGTACTGTGACTGCGCTTTACTTTGTACCAAGATATGTTACTGTGTAGTGTTCCATAATGTACTGTGACTGCGCTTTACTTTGTAGCAAGATATGTTACTGTGTAGTGTTCCATAATGTACTGTGACTGCACTTTATTTTGTACCAAGATATGTTACTGTGTAGTGTTCCATATTTTACTTTTGACTGCACTTTGCTTTGCACCAAGATATGTTACTGTGTAGTGTTCCATAATGTACTGTGACTGCACTTTACTTTGTACCAAGATATCTTTCTATGTAGTGTTCCATATTGTACTGTGACTATGCTCGTGTTACTGTGTACTGTTCCATATTGTACTGTGACCGCACTTTGCTTTGCACCAAGATATGTTACTGTGTAGTGTTCCATAATGTACTGTGACTGCACTTTACTTTGTACCAAGATATCTTTCTATGTAGTGTTCCATATTGTACTGTGACTATGTTCGTGTTACTGTGTACTGTTTCATATTGTACTGTGACTGCACTTTGCTTTGCACCAAGATACGTTACTGTGTAGTGTTCCATATTGTACTGCGTCTGTGCTGTACTTTGTACCAAGATATGTTACTGTGTAGTGTTCAATACTGTACTGTGACTGCGCTCTACTTTGTACCAAGATATGTTACTGTGTAGTGTTCCATATTGTACTGTGACTGTGCTGTACTTTGTACCAAGATATGTTTCTGTGTAGTGCTCCATACTGTACTGTGACTGCACTTTATTCTATATCAGGATATGTTACTGTGTAGTGTTCCATATCCTCTCCACAATTCATTCACCACTCTGACAGAGCATGGTTCCTCTATGGAGGCACCCGCAGTGGAGACCAAGGAGGATGCTGGGAACCTCCACAATGGAGACCCACAGGAGGGTGGCACAGGACCCCACAGGGGAAGGAAGCAACTCCTGGTGGGGGACTCAATTATTAGGGGGGGTAGAACTGGAGGAGGGAGGGGAAAGGGAGGTAAGGTGCCTGCCCAGCACCATGGCTTGGAGGGACAGGAAATGAATCCTCAGAATCATGAGAGCAGCTGCAAGGGGGAGTGAGCTGGATGTCATTATCCACCTCGGGATGAATGATCTGGCTGAGAATGGGATCAGAGCAGTGCAACAGGAGTTTGTGGAGTTTGGGAGGGGCCTTAGACAAGTAGCACAGACAGTAACTTTCTTAGAAGTGCTACCTGTCTATGGCATGGATGAGGCTAGGGTACTCCGCATCATGGGATTCAATGACTGGTTGAAAAACTGATGCAGAGCGCAGGGATTTGGCTTCATTGGGGACTGGGGCTCCACATGGAGGGATGCAGGCCTATACAGGTGTAACCCCCTTGCAAATGGGGGTTCCCAAAAGACTTCCAGGAGCTTGCTTGAATGCTCCCAGCTGAATGGTGTTTGGCGTTTAAGCCATTTATCTGTGAGTGTTTTTAGAGCCTCTGGTACTGTCTCTTTAAGAGCTGTCTGCTTGCAGACATAATTAGTTTGTATGGGGGGGACTGTGTGTTTCTCTGCTTGAGTCCCACTCGAGCTGCTGCCAATTCACTCCGTTTTTGCAGTCACTAGGAGAGCAAAGGGAACCTATTTGAAAGATGTAACTGTTTGCCAGAAATCATTTAGAGTAATAATGAAAATACAGTTTGTTTAACCTGCTTTTCTTTGCAATCAGAACTGTGTTTGCCTAGTTCCCCATTCTAGTTTTGAACTGCTGAACTGGACCAATCAGTGTGGGTTAAGGGAGCTCTAAAATGGTGCCTGTGGATGAATCAGAACTTGGAGTCGTAATCTGAGCCAGCCACAAGAGGATTGTAATGGCAGTGACTCTGGGAAATGTAGTTTGGACTTCTGCACCTTTTTGCACCAACAGGGGGAGGCTATTGTGAGTGACAGCCAATCCAGCCAAGAACTGGGAGGAACTCAAAGGAAGTGCCTGGTTTTGTCTACTGGAGTTTCAGTTGAGCTCTGACAGTGAAGAGGGAAGGAGCCCTGTGCTCCTTCGGTGCGCAGTTTTAGTCGGGAAACGCGTGTAAGGCCCCAAGTTTCGGTCTGCAACTCATGCAAGTGCTTGTTTGGACTGACTTTGACCTGTGAAGAGAATCAAGGAGATCTGAAAAGTAGAAACCAGGCTCACCCTGTAGAAGACTGGTGAAATTGCTGAATCGTTCTGTCAGGAACTGAATCTGCTGTGTGTTCTCCCGGGTATTGTGCAGTAATTGCGATTGGGATAGAGAAGCAGCCTGCCTGGTATAGTACTTTCTTTTTCCATATAAATGTGTGTAGTGCTAGTGAGGACTCACGTTTCAAATCCCCTGTACAGTGAATTGAGTGCATGAAGCTGCAAGTAAACCCCAGTTTAATCCAGACTACATCCATTTGCTCTGAACTGCCTTGGTGTCCAGTCACAAGGACCTTGTCCACTTGGTCTGCTCCGCCTGGCAATCCAGGACAATCTGCCTTCCATTCAGTTTCAGCATTGAATTTATGAGTACAAATCAGGGTAGCTCCCTGCCATCATCTAATTGCAAGTGTTCCATCTGATTACTTTTCCTTTCTTTCTCCTCGAACTGAGCCTACCGGCTCCAGATTACAATTTGGGTTTTGTGCATGCATTTTCCATCTTCAGGGCCCCAACCAGCTGCACCAAATAGGCTAGCCTCTTATTGTCTGGGTACCCAGTAAGAGTGACATTAGGGACATTTGGGATTCTGAAATATGTGCACAGTACTGTGATTATTAATGCATTTAAACTAATTAACCTGATTCCCCCGTCCTTGTTATATCCCCTAAATAAATCAGATCTGTTTGTTTCAGCAAAGTTACACTGCCTGAGGTATTTGTCTATGTTAAAGTATTGTACTGTGGTTTTTGCACTGTATCATCTTGTTTTACAGGGAGGCCCCGGAGTCACACTGACCGAACCAGTCCTGGGGGTAAGTGTATACTGTGAAGGTAATTCTGATATATTGTGTGGGCCACTAGTGGGAAGAAAGGGGGGTCACAGTGTCCCAGAGGGCTGTGACCAAGTTAGTTTGACTATTGCAAACCCTGACCTCTGGGTGGAGGCACCCGCCATCAAATCCAGACCCCTCAACCTGTTAGTGGCAAATCAAGCAGGGGTAGTAACCCTTGGGATAGCTGCACCTAGGGGTTACACAGGTACAATGGTCTGCATCTATCCAGGAGGGGAACCAGGATCCTAGGTGATAGGTTTAAATGCTTCATTGGCAAGCATTTAAACTAGCCAAGGGGGAAGGCACTGAAAAGGAAAAGGGAAATCCTAGCCCCCCCAAAAATCAGGGTAGTTAGTGAGGTAAACACCAAGATAGAGCAGTTGATAGGGAGAAGAGCAGGGGTAAATGGAGAAAAAGACAAAGGCAGTAAGGACGGGCATGGGGAAAAAAGAAATAAAGCCATAAAAAAATGGAGGGTAATGAGTACCAATGCCCGTAGTCTAGGTAAAAAGCTCCCCGAAATTGTGGCCTTGATGGAAGAGGGATGCTGGATATCATGGCAGTCACAGAGACATGGTACACAGAGAACTATGACTGGGATGTCAACATACTAGGGTACACAATCTACAGGAGGGACAGGGAGGGAAAAAGAGGAGGAGGAGGAGGAGGAGTAGCTCTCTATGTAAGGGAAGGGATCAAAGCAACAGAACTAAAGGGTAAACAGGAAGGAGAGGAGGCACTATGGGTCACCCTGGAGACTAGAAATGGCTCCACAATCCACACAGGGGTTGTACACAGACCCCCATCTTGGGGGGGGAATAGACAAGGAAATGGTAGAAGGCATCCTTGGGATGACAGAGAAGGGGAGGTATTGCTGATGGGGGACCTGAATATGCCAGATGTTAACTGGAGCACCTTTGCTGCAGCCACATCCAAGAGCAGGGCCATTCTCGATGCCCTACAGGGGGCATGCCTCAGACAGCTAGTTTTGGAACCCACTCGGGAGGGAGCAATCTTAGACCTGGTACTCTCAAATGGGGATGGAGAGGATCTCTGATCTTGAAGCAGGTAGCCATCTGGGAACAAGTGACCACCAAACAGTGTAGTTCACAATAAACTTAGCTGTAGAGTCAAGCCACGCAAAAGTGAAGGTACTGGACTTCAGGAGGGCTGATTTTGTCAAAATGGGAGAGTGCTTCAGAAAAGCACTAGCAAACAGGCAAGAAGATGGGGTGAAGCAACAGTGGGAAAACATTAAAACCGCCATCACAGGGGCAACAAGCCTTTGTGTGAAGCAAATAAACAAATCAAAATGAAAGAAAAAACCTCTATGGCTCTCAAAAGAGGTAGCGGGGAAGGTAAGGGAGAAAGAGATAGCATTCAGGAAGTATAAGGAAACACAGAAGGAGCAGGACAGAGAACTGTACCAGTTAAAGCAGAAGGAAGTGGGGAAGGCAGTCAGAATAGCAAAGGCCCCAACCAAGGAAAAGATAGCCAACTCGGTTAAGAAGGGGGATAAAACCTTTTATAGGTACATTAGGGAGCAAAGAAAGACTAAGGCTGGGATACTGAGGCTGAATAAAGAGGAAGGTGGTTGGGCAGAGAGCGACAGTGAAAAAGCAGGGATACTGAACGAATACTTCTGTTCAGTATTCACAATGGAAATGCAGGGGGAGATACCTAATCTAGTCAATAGAAGCACTCTGGATAGGGGGGTTGATATTAGTCCTTTCACAAAAGAAAGGGTTCTGAAAGAACTCTTAAAACTGAAGGTGGATAAAGCAATGG
Source organism: Neoceratodus forsteri (assembly GCA_016271365.2). Taxonomy (NCBI): domain Eukaryota; kingdom Metazoa; phylum Chordata; order Ceratodontiformes; family Ceratodontidae; genus Neoceratodus; species Neoceratodus forsteri. Next base: position 546,056,937 of record CM057450.1, on the reverse strand, counting down.
GGCCTGATGGGATGCAACCCAGAATTCTAAAAGAACTAAGGGAAAAACTAGTAACACCACTGACTACCCTTTTTAATAAATCATGGGAGGATGGTGCAGTACCTGAGGACTGGAGGAGGGCAAATGTGATTCCGCTTCACAAAAGTGGGAGCAAGACAGAGGCAGGAAACTACAGACCTGTCAGTTTGACCTCAGTGGTAGGGAAAATGATGGAATCACTGCTGAAGGAAAGAATTGTTGAGTACCTAGAGGTCAGTGGGGCACAGGACCCAAGGCAGCATGGATTCACAGCAGGAAGGTCATGTCAGACAAATATAATTGATTTCTTTGACTGGGTGACCAAAGTAGTAGACCAGGGAGGGCTGTGGACATGGCCTTCCTAGACTTTAGCAAGGCATTTGACACAGTCCCATAAAGATTAATAAAAATTAGCCAGCCTGGGAGTGAGTCCCAGGGTGGTAGCCTAGATAAAACACTGGCTGGATAACAGGACACAGTGGGTAATAGTAAATGGAGTCCACAGTGAAGAAAGGAGGTTACTAGTAGGGTACCACAGGGCTCAGTATGGGCCGGTCCTTTTAATGTCTTTATAAGTGACATTACAGAGGGACTAGAAGGAAAGTATGTCTCTTTGCAGATGACACAAAGATCTGCAACAGGATTGATCATAAGGTGGGGTGGAAAGGATGAAAAGGACTTGGCAAGGTTGGAAGAATGGTCAAATGTATGGCAGCTTAGATTCAATGCAAAGAAGTGCAAAGTAATGCACCTGGGAAACAAAAACCCAGCGGAAGAGTACACAATGGGTGGTGAGATACTGACAACAACAAAAATGGAAAGGGACGTGGGGATAGTCATATCAGATGACCTAAAGGTGGGCCAGCAATGTGAGAAGGCAGTAAGGAGGGCTGGGAGGATATTGGGATGCATAGGGAGAGGCATCACCAGTAGAAAACAAAAAGTTGTTGGCCCTCCGTACAGACAGTTGGTAAGACCACATCTGGAGTACTGTGTACAGTTCTGGAGACTCCATCTCCACAAAGACATAGACAGGGTGGAGGCTGTTCAGAGGAGGGCAACCAAAATTGTGCAGGGTCTGCACCAGAAGACAATATGAAGGAAGACTAAAGGAGCTTAAGATGTATAGCCTCAAGGAAAGGAGGGAGAGGGGGGACATGATAGAAACTTTCAAATACCTCAAGGGAATCAACAAAGTCCAAGAGGGTAGCATCTTTCAGAAAAAGAGATGTGCAAGAACAAGGGGCACCATTTGAAGATAGAGGGGGGATGGCTCAGAGGTAATGAGGAAGTATTTCTTCACAGAGAGGGTTGTAGATGCATGGAACAACCTTCCTGAGGAGGTTGTAGAGTCAAAAACAGTGAGGGAATTCTAGAATGCATGGGACAGACATAAGGCAGTTCTAGTGGGGGGTAGAAGGAAGTAGGCTGTTGGTTAACTAGGATCTGGAGCTTATCCGTTAGGTAGGGAAATGGGTAGACTAGGTGGGCCATGCGGTCCTTATCTGCAGTCAAATTCTATGTTTCTATTGTACACTGACTGCACTGTACTTTGTACCAAGATATCTTACTGTGTAATGTTCCATATTGTACTGTGACTGCCCATTATTCTGTACCAAGATATGTAACTGTGTAGTGTTCCACAATGTACACTGACTGCACAGTACTTTGTACAAAGATACTGTATGTTACTCTGTAGTGTTCTATATTGTACTGTGACTATGCTTTACTTTGTACCAAGATATGTTACTGTGTAGTGTTCCATATTGTACTGCGACTGCGCTTTACTTTGTACCAAGAAATGTTGCCTGTAGTGTTCCATATTGTACTATGACTGCGCTTTACTTTGTACCAAGGTATGTTACTGTGTAGTGTTCCATACTGTACTGTGACTGCACTTTACTTTGTACCAAGATATGTTACCGTGTAGTGTTCCATATTGTAGTGTGACTGCACTTTACTTTGTACCAAGATATGTTACTGTGTAGTGTTCCATATCGTACTGTGACTGCGCTTTACTTTGTACCAAGGTATGTTACTGTGTAGTGTTCCATACTGTACTGTGACTGCACTTTACTTTGTACCAAGATATGTTACCGTGTAGTGTTCCATATTGTAGTTTGACTGCACTTTACTTTGTACCAAGATATGTTACTGTGTAGTGTTCCATATCGTACTGTGACTACGCTTTACTTTGTACCAAGATATGTTACTGTGTAGTGCTCCATATTGTACTTTGACTGTGCTTTACTTTGTTCCAAGATGTGTTACTGTGTAGTGTTCCATATTGCACTGTGACTGCACTTTGCTTTGTACCAAGATATGTTTCTGTGTAGTGTTCCATATTGTACTGTGACTGCGCTTTGCTTTGTATCAAGGTATGTTACTGTGTAGTGTTCCATATGGTACTGCGACTGCGCTTGTGTTACTGTGTAATGTTCCATATTGTACTCTGACTGCGCTTTACTTTACACCAAGATATGTTACTGTGTAGTGTTCCATATTGTACTGTGACTGCGCTTTACTTTGTACCAAGATATGTTACTGTGTAGTGTTCCATATTTTACTGTTGACTGCGCTTTACTTTGTACCAAGATATGCTACTGTGACTGTGCTTTACTTTGTACCAAGATGTGTTACTGTGTAGTGTTCCATATTTTACTGTTGACTGTGCTTTACTTTGTACCAAGATATGTTACTGTGACTGTGCTTTACTTTGTACCAAGATATGTTACTGTGTAGTGTTCCATATTTTACTGTTGACTGTGCTTTACTTTGTACCAAGATATGTTACTGTGTAGTGTTTCGTATTGTAGTGTGACTGCACTGGACTTTGTACCAAGATATGTTACTGTGTAGTATTCCATATTTTATTGTTGACTGTGCTTTACTTTGTACCAAGATATGTTACTGTGTAGTGCTCCATATTGTACTGTGACTGCGCTTTACTTGATACCAAGATATATTACTGTGTAGTGTTCCATATTTTACTGTTGATTGCTCTTTACTTTGTACCAAGATATGTTACTGTGTAGTGTTCCATATTGTACTGTGACTGCATTTTACTTTGAACCAAGATATGTTTCTGTGTAGTGTTCCTTATTGTACTGTGACTGCACTTGTGTTTCTATGTAATGTTCCATACTGAACTGTGACTGTGCTTTGCTTTGCACCAAGATATGTTACTGTGTAGTGTTCTATATTGTACTGTGACTGCACTTTACTTTGTACCAAGGCATGTTACTATGTAGTGTTCAATACTGTACTGTGACTGCGCTTTACTTTGTACCAAGATATGTTACCATATAGTGTTCCATATTGTACTGTGACTGCGCTTTACTTTGTACCAAGGTATGGTACTGTGTAGTGTTTCGTATTGTACACTGACTGCACTTTACTTTGTACCAAGATATGTTATCGTGTAGTGTTCCATATTGTACTGTGACGGCGCTCTACTTTGTACCAAGATATGTTACTGTGTAGTGTTCAGTAGTGTACCGTGACTGTGCTTTACTTTGTACCAAGATATGTTACTGTGTAGTGTTCCATATCGTACTGTGATTGCACTTTATTCTGTACCAAGAAATGTAACTTTGTTATGTCCAGTGTTTCTCCTGTACCCTTTTCATCTGGAAATGAACCTTGGCTCATTATGCATTTTCCAGTTACCGCTTTTCACAAAGATAAATAATTCCAAGTGTAACCTCAATTGTTTTTCAATTGTTAGACAATGACAAATGTTTTAGAAACATCACAGTGTGCAAATCTTTTCAAAGCATCGTGAAGGTTTTATTTCTTTATTTCGTTTTTGTTAACCGAGTAGGTATGCTTGATGAATAAATGTGAATTTTCAGGTATAACCTAGGAAGTTACAATGAAAAACATTACATTATGGTAATGGTTAAAAGGCAAAATACAATACAAGTTAACATAGGAGCAGCAAATACTGAATATCCTTGATTAGAAGCTGCCTCTGCTTGAATTCAAGTCCACATTGAATACAAGTCACAGCCCGTAGTGAAAGCTCAGGAAAAACAGGATGGTGCATGGCCTTTGGGATATGACATACAAAAAGAGGCTACAGGATTTAAACATGTGCATCCTGGAAAAAAAAAAGAGAAAGGGGTGACATAACTGAGACATGAAAGTACCTGCATGGGATAACTTGAGTAGATGCCATTGAAGTAGTCTCCTTGTGTTCAACTACAGGGATGAGAAGGAACTCAGTGAGGGTGGCAGTGGGGAGATTCAGAAAGGACAACCGGCAGCACTTCTTCATGGAAAGGGGGTGAATAAGTAAAATAAGCCACCAGAAGAAGTGGTACAGGCCAAATCAGTCAGCAGCTTCAAGCAGGGATGGAACAAGAAAGTTGGTTTAGTTATGTGTGGTTCATAGCTCAGTGCTTATGTTACATACTGTAGCTGGATGATGTAGATGGTTGTTGGATATAGAGGCCAGCTGGTAAGTAAACAATGCTTGCTAGGTACTAGTAGTATGGAATGATTTGTGCTTAGGTACTTCAGCATGAACATGATCAAGTCAATGATTACAGTACTTATGAATCAGATAGTATGAGCAATGAGCTTGGATGCTTGAACTGAGAATCGTTTGTTATTATTTAATGGTTTTGGCTTTTCTCTGTATCTCACCTGTAGGGAGGAAGCTTTGTATAGTATTATGAGACTCCCCAAAAGAAAATGTTATCAACGATTGTTCTGTATCCGACTGATGAAGGAGTTGAGCAGGAATACACCCCTAATAATATGAGTAGATGATCACTTCCCCCAGCTCCGGAGAGTGTGATCAGTAGCATGCAGGAGAGGGAAAAACCCCCTTGGGGGAAACCTCTGAGGACCCATGGCTACTGACCTGCCCATCCTTCTGGGCATACTAAAGGAGAGTAATCCCAAATAATCTAATCGGCTAATCCGAACCCCAAAATGTAGAACCCAGTCCAGAGAAACGGAGAACTGAAGACGTATGGAATTGTGATATGTCAGGCGAATAGAGCAAGCATCCATCCATTAAACCCCAAGTTCGAGAGTCCATGTGCAGGCTGGAATGAAAATGGAGTGGCATCTGTGGTTGAATGAACATGAAGCGAAGAGTCGAAGGTGATGAAGCACTCCAGAAGGTGAGGATGACTTCGCAGAGGAGATCCAGGAATCAAGGCCCAGCATCCATGTCAGAAAGAGAATTGTTGAGTCAAGTTCAGTATGGCAAGGTTAGCAAATGAAGGCCGTGGCGATAAGCACAAGAACTGGCACATGCCACTTAATAGGGAGGATGGAGCAGTAGGAACCTCCAATCCAGAGGGGAAGCGAGCATCAAGTAGGTAGAGAACGTAGTGAATATGTAGAAGTAGGTCAGATGAATTTCCAGCTCACGAGGAGCGCAGCAAGTTGTAATTGCGAGTTAGTCAGGATGACCCCTAGGCCCAGGAAGGGCGAAGCAGGTAGTACAAGCAAGCAATATAAATAAGTGGACCTGTACGTAAGTCAGTTGATGGAGTAAATAAAGCTGCAGGAGCAGATGTAGTAGCAGGGAAGTAGCATTGCAAGATGGGGTATGTAAGAAGGCGAGGGGCATGAAGAATGGTACAAGCAAAGGAATCAGAGAGCTTTGTGGAACCAATAGATTACGTAACAATGTTGACATCTACGGATCAAGCCAGGATGAAGCCGTAGCTAGAACTGACTTGTGAAGAATATCCTGACAAGTCCTGAATAGTCGAGCATAGGAGTCCTAGGTGGCGATAACTGAAGAGGCTGAGTCAAATGAAGTAGCATTGTCACAGGATCCGAGAAGTGGTACAGCATAAATCAGGATAGTGAAGGTCTTCAGGAGAAGCTCATCTAAGTGTCCTGGAAAGGGTGAAGCAGCAGTAATTCCACATGGCTGAAGCAGCAGGGCAAAGCATCCAAGAATAGATGATGAACGAAGAAACGGGCAGATGCAAATCAATAGTAAAAGAGCTTCCAGCTGGCTGACATGGTAACATGTAGATGTATAGCAGAATGTGTGAATCTCCAGGCCCCGAGCTGGGCGAGGCAGAAGTAGAGCAGAAGTAGATAAACCTCCCAGCCCAATGGGCAAAGGCAAGTCGTAGAAGCAGACGATTAGAAGGTAAATCTCCTAGCCCGATGGGCGAAGGCAAGTCGTAGAAGCAGACGATTAGTAGGTAAATCTCCTAGCCCGATGGGTGAAGGCAGGTCGTAGAAGCAGGTGATTAGTAGGTAAACCTCCCAGCCTGATGGGCGAAGACAGGTCATAGACGCAGGCAAGTAGTAGGTAAATCTCCCAGCCCGATGGGCGAAGGCAAGTCGTAGAGCCAGGTGATTAGTAGGTAAACCTCCCAGCCCGATGGGCGAAGACAGGTCGTAGAAGCAGGCAAGTAGTAGGTAAATCCCCCAGCCCGATGGGTGAAGGCAGGTCTTAGAAGCAGGCGAATAGTAGCTAAACCTCCCAGCCTGATGGGCAAAGGCAGGTCGTAGAAGCAGGCATTTATGGTGCAATAAAATATAGGAACAAATGACCTCCGGGCCCGTAGGGGCATAGGTCTGACTAAATGCGATGGCTAACCTCCAGCCCCACAGGCAAAGCAGGTTGCAGAGCAGTGGTAGATAATGCAATGGAAATGTTGAACTGCATGCAATGTAGAGGGTCATGTCCTGGTATGAATAGATCGCAGTAAATACAGAAACATACGTTAGAAGGATGCCAGTTGATGAGAAGCGCAGTAGATTGAAATGGTAGGTTAGATGTGATGACCTCTAAGCCCTGGGAGGGCAAAGCAGGTAACATGAGCAAGTAAGATAAAGAAGTGAACCTGTATAAGCTGTAGTAGTAAGCAAGCTGCATGATGCAGATGTAGTAGCAGGGAAGCAGGCAAAAGTGCCCAAAGAATAGAAGAGTAATGTCGAAACATCAAAATGCGAATCCATAGTAAGAAGCTCCAGGGCTGACTGCCACAGCAGCAGGCAGGCATATAGAGAATAAGCGAACCTTTAGGCTCCGAGCTGGCGAGGCGGGTGGAGTAGAAGTAGCATACCCTTGGCCTGAAGGGTGAAGCAGGTCATAGAAGTAGGCAAATATATTGCGTCTGGACCCCACGAAAGTCAGCTGGTAATGTGAGCGAGGTGGCAGCTAGACCCACGTAAGCTAACATGCATGGTTGGACCTCTGGTAGGTCAGTCGGTAGGGTAAGTAGGGTAGCAGCTAGCCTGACTGAAGCTAGCATGTGCAGCTGTACCACACGTAGATCAGCAGGTAAGGTAAGGTAAGTAGATAATGGCGGCTAGCCCCACGTAAGCTAGCATGCACAGCTGGACCACACATAGGTCAGCTGGTAAGGTAAGTAGGTAGTGGCAGCTAAGCCCCATAAGTTAGCCAGTACGGCTGGACCACATAGGTCTGCTGGAGAGTGAGGCAGACACAAACAAAGCAAAGTAACAAAGTAAATATTCAGTGGGTGAGGAAATTCCAGACATAGAAAGGGAGCAAATGAGTCATGCTAGACCTCACGTAGGCTAGTAGAGCCAGAGGTGTTGCCATGGAGGGCTGTCTGGTGCAGCCTGCATCATGGTGCAAAGGCAGAGCAGGGGGATTTGGACAAAGGCAATAAAGGACAGCAACAAGTGGACACAAATGGCGAACCACCAGGGACCAAAGTTAGCTCAGCGTTGCTGTAATAGAGAAATGAGTAAGAGCAGTATTTGGTGGAATAGTAACAAGTCAGGTACACTAGAGTAAGCTGACTGCGATGGCACAGAACGGTGCAATGGTAGATAAGGGGCAAAGAAAGTAAGGAGTCCGCTCCAGGTATTGCTGCTTAGAGCCCATGGAAGGCATGGAATGAATGAATAAGATGTTAGAGTAGTTTCTCATGTATAGAAGCAATTAATTTACTGAACATACATGCAGCTCAAAGTAGTGCTGCCGGAGCGAGCTTGAAGACATCCCAAGAGGAATAAACGTCCAAGGCAGAGCGTAAAAGCAGCAGTTTAAATGGCAGGCAGCTGCACTGAGCCAGAGCTTGCAGAAGTCATTAGCAGCAAGTCACATCGAAGGCTGAAGTACAACAGCAGCAGCTACATGAAGTACAAGGCATGGGCAAGCAGACGAGCTTCAGTGAGGGGAGCAAAGGCAGCGAAGTAGGCAGTCTGGATACATGGGGCAGAGCGAGGCCATATGTAAACCCAGCAGGCAGTGGTTGTATGATGGAGGAGGAAGCTGCGACAAGCAGCCGACAGCAGGAGAAGTGGTGAAGGACTGGTCATGGAGCCGGGCTGTTCAAAGGAGGAAAGATAACCAGAAGATAAGTGCGCAGGGTAGGGGAACGTAAACAGGGAATGAGCGCAGATTATGAGGAACGAGTTTATAAACCCCCCACTCCCAAAGAAGCACAATATGGAACCCAAAAGAAAAGTAAGAAAAAACGACAGTGGTCCATACCTCCACCAAGCCAACACAAACCCAGGTACAGGTGAAGCAGCAGGAAGAACCAGAAGGGAGGACACAGGGAGGCGAGCTGCTAGACGCAGCAACAAGGTCAGGAAATGGGAAGCAGGAAAAGCACACAGACGGGAACTCAGAGAACAAAGGAAAGGGCTAGGGAAACCCATAAAAACAGACAAGGCCCAGACAGAACAAATGAGGAAAGGGAAGGGGGGGAACAAACAACAGGCAGCCACGGACCAACAGCGGTCGTTAGTGAGTGCAACTGCTCTAAGCAGGCGAGGAGTCTGCTTAATTTTAATGGGATGTGGGAGGAGTTCTTCCTCCACATAACCACCGAGCTTATGCCTTCAATTAAAAAAAGGGGAGGACAGTAAAAAGGGTAGGATTTCCACTGAGGCAAGGCAGAATAGTTAAGTAGGGTGGGCAGACTGGACAGGCCAAAAGCCTTCTTCTGCCGTCAATGTCTATGTATGCATTTATGTATATACTGTATCTAAAAGCCGCCCTCGATTATAAGCTGCATTCCCCAATCATGTTAGCTAAACTACCTAAGATGAGACTTATGCAGTGCACTGATGACATTTCCTGCCATCTGCTGTTTAGTTGTATTAGTTGTCTATGATTTATATCTCTTTACATATGATTATTGTATTTCATATGATCTTAGTTGATGTCTAGGTTTATTTTACTATGAAATAGACTATTAACGATAAACTTGTCCAAATCTTGGTTATGTTAAAAGTTAGCTTTTCCAATACAAGCCAAAGGAGGAAATAAAAAAATTTAATAGAAGCCACAACTTGTATAGAAACAGAGGCACTGAATTTGATGGCAGATAAGGACCACTTGGCCAAACCAATCAGGCAATTTTATTTTATTTATTTATTTATGCCTCGGAATTACAATACCTTTGAGTCAGAAACTCATTTACAATGGCTCTATGTGAGAGGGTGCTCATACAGAAAATACAATACACAAAGGTTTCAGGCAAGGAATACAAAACGGGGGCAAGGATATACATAATAGAAAGTGACTATAATGGCAGTAAAATGCAGACTTTGGCAGGAATCACAGAAACACACTAATTGCTACAGAAAGAGAAAGTCTGAGAAAAACACATTGAATGGCAGTAGGATATTGTGAAAGCAATCAGAAAAAGACTTTGTTAAATACAGAGAATTAAGGAATAAAGATGGACAAAATGCAGGAGATAAGAAGGGAAGTACTAGTATAGGCAGTGCACAAGGTAGAGTAGAGGAAGTACTTAGTCACCAGTAACAATTAGAGGGGAGAAATGGGGGTGTGGTAGAGGGCTGGGCACCCACCCCAGCTACAGAAAGTCACAGCTGTTGGTATCATGTAGGTGCTGACGGAGTTTGGATTTAAAAGGACCAAGCTTGGGTTCTGCCAGGACAGCAGAAGGGAGGCTATTGAGCCAAACAGGTGCTCTATACATGAATGCCTGTTGCCCTTGGGTAGTCCTACAGAAAGGGACTTGGTATGAGGCATTGGTGAAACTCCTCGTACCATGGGGGTAACGGTCCAAGTAATGAGTTTCTGTGCTGAGGGAGGAGTGAGACCAAGGCGTATCTTTTTAGCCTGTAGGCAGGATTGGTAGGTTAGCCTGCCTTTGATGTTTAGCCAGCTAGTTTGGTCATAGAGGTCACTACCTACATTAACACAGACCATACTTGATCTACAGCTCTTTCACCCCCCCATTCCACTATGATTCCCTTGCACCAATCCCATACATTCTTGAACCCCACCACTGTTTTCACTGCCACCACCTCCATTGGGAGGCTGGTCAAGAGCAATAGCGTAACTAGTGGGAACAAAAATTAATATTTTTTTGCTGTTATTTTGTCATCACCTAGTGCCCGGATGGTTTGGAATTTTGGTCTGAAATTTACAGGGTAAAAAGGGGTTGCCCCAGAATGGTGCCTTTCATTGGTTTGGTAAAAAAAAAAATATTAATCCATTCCAGAGTTATGAGGATTTGAAATTTTGCTTCTGAACATGCTCACTAGGGTCTTTTGGACATCAAATTCTGATTCTGTGTTTTACTTGCTGCAACCACAATATGAGAATGCATTACTTCCAAGGAGGAAAAGAAAACTTAACCATGTACTCTGGTGTTGCACTTGGTACAACTGACATAGAGATTTTTTGGCTAGCCCCTTTTATACACTCAGCTGAAACCATAGACAAAGCTCAGCTTACAGTAATATTGTTACATACTGAGGATGAGTGGACAGTTTGCAGACTGGCCACCTACTTCAGTATAGTTTACAATGTAAGGGCAAAGATTATGGGGAAGCAGATGGGTTAAACATAGTATTGAATAGGCAGGTCCCATTAAACACCTAGGGGAATTTTTCCCCCTTTATTTTTATTCTTTAATTTTAAATAAAATAAAAAAAACTCTCCCCATATTGATTATGATACCCCCTCTTCTGGATTATTCTTGGTTCTTGTTGCTTGGAGATATTACATTCTTTGCACTTTAAGAGTATGTATTTTATGAATATTTGTCTTGTATTTAAATTGATGTAATTCATTTTGGATATTTTGCACCCATTGTAATGACTATAATTGTCGAGCAATAAAGTCTTACTGCTACTACTACATTATTTCCATGAGTTGCAAGCAGTACACCATAGATATGTAAATAATATGGGCTGTGCAACATCTTTGCCATTCCCTGAGAAACAAAGTACTAAACAGTAGCACATACTGTATGTGGAATGAAAAGCAGGAGGAAAGTTTCAAGTAGCAATTAAGAGTTAACTAAGAAAACCCAATTCCAACTTGCATTTTCCTGCCATGTGATTGGACAAGGATTCAAAGGGAAAAGAAGGAGAAAGGCAGAGATTGGGTGGAATTAGGGAAGAACTGTGATAGGTGGTGAAGAAAAAATTACTCACCTTAGTAATGTTGTTTCTTCTAATGCAGTCTTGCTATATTATGACTATTGCAGTTTGTCCCACCATTAGAACTGCTCCGAGGTGAAAGAGTTAACTTCCATGCAGGGCATGGAACTTAGAGCGCGATCTCGGTTAGAAAAGCTCTGTCTGGAATATTTCAAACTGAAACCGTCAGATCTTTACGAGCAAAACTCACTAAGGTTCTGTGTGGAAGCTGTAACCTACACTAGCCAACTGGCTACTTAAATATTAACACATTTTCCTGGTCCCAACACCAAGACTCAAGTCAGGGGACCAGAAAAGGAAGATAAGAAGATAAGATAAGATAAAATAAAACACAACACCCAAACACCCCAAAAAAGAAGGGTTGGAAAAACATAAAAAGGGGCATCAATAAGTGCCCACAGTGGACTGCCCACCCCATACCCAAAGTAGAAGTTCTGAGAGGGGCAGGCTGGGGGGGAGGTCATAATATAGCAAGACTCCATTAGAAGAAACAACATTACTAAGGTGAGTAATTTTTTCTTCAAACAACATGAAGTCTTGTTATATTATGACTATTGCAGACTACACAGCAGTACCTCCATGGAGGAGGGACAGAACCTACTTAGGAATAGGCTGTGAAGCACGGTGTGCTAAACCGAGCATCCCTCCTGGCCTGACATCCAGGGAGTAATGCTTGTGGAAAGTGTGTACTGTTCTTTCCAAGTAGCTGCTTGACATATCTCTAAGATAGGGATGTCTCTGGCAGCTAGAGACGCAGCTGTACCTCTGGTAGAGTGAGCCCTCAGGCCTGAAGGGGAACCTTACCCAGTTTTTGATAGCAAAATTGGATACAAGAGACAATCCACCTGGCAATGGATCTCTTAGTGGCAGGTTTCCTTTCCAACCTCACCATAAGTGAGAAATAGTTGGAGGGAGTCAAACCTGTGATCCTTGGTACGCTCTATGTAGTAACTTAGGGCCCTCTTAACATCTAAGCTGTGCAACCTCCTCTCACCAGAGGAGGAATGGTCAGTGAAGAACACTGGAAGTGAAATAGATTGATTAAGGTGGAAATCTGAAACCACCTTAGGCAAAAACTTCCTGTTAGTCCTGAGGACTACCTTATAATTGTGAAAGGAAATAAAGCCAGTCTCCACTGACAAAGCTTGTAACTCACTTATGCGCCTGGCAGAAGTGATGGCTACTAGAAATACAGTTTTCAAGTCAAGTACTTAAGCTCTGCCGAAGACAGAGGTTCAAGGGGTTGCATCAGCTGAGCAATGCAAACATTAAGATCCCAGCAGGGGCAGGGTCCTGAATGGTGGATTGGTATGAAACAATCCCTAAAAACTTGGAAAATACAGGGTAAGCAGAAAGAGAGGGCTTCCTGCTGAAATAAAAAGCAGAGACAGCTGCCAAATGCACTTTCGGGTAGCTGGTCTCAGGCCCAAAGAACTAAGATGGACCATATAGTCCAAAACAGTGGGCAAATCAGCAGATTCCGGGAAAATATGCTTCCCAGAACACCATATGGAAAACCTTTTCCATTTGGAATTATAAGTAGCCCTAGTGGAAGGCTTCTAGAAGCTTTCAAGATTTCGAGAACACCTTGAAAGAGTTGTAGATCAACAAACTCTAACTCCTCAAGAGCCAGCCTTGAGGTTGAGAGATTGAATTCGGATACAGACTCTCCCTGGGCTGGGTTAACAGATTGTGGTTCCTGGGGAGACACAGGGGAACATGGACTGCTAAGGACAGAAGGAGTGAGTACCAGGGCTGCCTGGCCCAGTCTGGAGCAATCAGGATCATCTTGCAGGGCTGAGATCTGATTTTGACTAGCACCTTGAACAGGAGGAGGGGGAAGGCATAGAAACTTCCCTTCCCAATCGAGGAAAAGGCATCCAGGGACTGGGCCCAACACTGGGGGCCTGCAACAAAAAGTGGAAGTTGATGATTGTCTGGGGCTGCAAAAGATCTATCTGAGGGTGCCCATCTGGCAAAAACTATCCCCAGTACTCGGGGATCCAGTGACCATTTGTGATGGCCCTGGGAAATCCTGCTGAGAGCATCTGCCAGGACATTGTCCTTGCCTGGGAGGTGAACTGCTATGAGGGAAGTGTTCAGGGAATAGGCCAGAGACCACAACTTCGAAGACCGAGTGCCCCCTTGTTTGTTGATGTACCACATTGTAGTGGTGTTGTCTGTTCTGACCTGTACCACTTTGTTCTGAACAGATGCAGAAAAAATCTGAAGTGCTAGAAAAACAGCTCTGAGTTCCAACAGATTGATGTGGAGCAGAGATTCCTGAGGGGACCACAATCCCTGGGTGGAGAGGTCGCCCATGTGAGCTCCCCATCCCAAGAGGGACGCATCTGTAGTAAGGGTCAAGGAGTGAGATAGAGGATGAAGGGCACCCTTGTCTCAGATTGCTCTGATCCTGCCACCACTGAAGGGCCTGGATCAGGGTTCAGTCCTGGGATCAACTTGGATAGGGAATCTCTTCTTTGAGACCAAAGGCTCTCAAATGGAACTGAATGTCCCTCATCTGAAATCTTGCTCCTTGCACTACAGCTGTGGAAGCAGCCAAGTGTCCTAGGAGCTGTAGGAAATGCCTTGCTGGTCGAGACCTGCAGAGTGAAGGACGAGGCCAGGGCCACCAGGGTCCTTACCCTTTCTAGGGAAGGAAGGCTCTGGCCTGCTTTGTCAGTTCTGCACCTATAAAGGTGAGTACCTGGACAGGTTCCAGAACTGACTTTGGAAGATTGAGAAGAAAGCCAGAGAGGTAAGCAGCTGCTGGGTAACTAGCAGGTGTGATTTGACCTGGTCTGGAGACTGACCCACAATGAGTCAGTCGTCTAGGTAGAAAGATGGCAATCTTTTGCCTTCTTAAATGAGCAACTGCTACTGCCAGGCATTTTGTGAACACCCTTGGGGCAGAGGTAAGGCCGAAGGGCATTGTTCTGAACTGATAATGGCCTGAGGTAGTTTGAATCTGAGGTACTTTCAGTGGGAGCTTCTGATAAGAACATGGAAGTAGGCATCCTTGAGGTCCAGGAAGCTAGCCAGTCCCTGGCCTTAGGGAGGTAAAATCATTCCCAGAGTCACCATTTTGAATTTTGGTTTAAAAGGTGCTTGTTCAGATATCTTAGGTCCAGGATGGGCCGCCACTCTCCTGTCTTTTTGGGGTAAGGAAGTACCTGGAGTACAGACCCTTGCCCTGGTGTGAGGAGAAACCCTTTCTACAGCTCTGAGAGCCAGGAGGTTGAGACTTCTGTTTCAAAGCAAGAGTCTCTAGGGTTTGCAGGTGGAAAAGATCTGATTCTCATCTTTGGAAATTTTTGAAGCTGAGAACAGACCCTGGCTTACTACTTCCAGGACCCACTTGTCTGATGTTAAAGACTCCCAGTCCTGGACAAGTAAGCCAGCCTACAGGTAATGGAGAACCCGGCCCTGGGCATCCCATCAGGGTGCCTGTTTGGCAGGGGCTTTGGGCTGAGGGTGGGAGCAGGCCTGCTTGTACCCCATCTGCCTCTCCCTCTGAAGAACCCCTCTGAACATAAGCTGAAGAGGAGGCCTGGAGTTTGGTAAAAGGCCTGTGAGAGCCTGCCTCTACCCTGGGGGCTGCCTCTGAGGTGGCTTGCCGTTCCTTGGCTTGTGCACTCCTATAAGTGGTTCTATATTCATCCATTTTCTTCATATAATTCTCTGTCTGCTCCCCAAACAGAAATTTCCCACAGGAAAATCCATAGCCTTAGCCTGGGTATCCTGTGACAAACTAGAACACCTGAGCCAAGCCAATCTACGAAAAGCCACAGATGTAGCCATGACTCTAGAGGATACATCATTAGAATCCACTGCAGCATGGAATTGCACCTTAGATGCCTCAATACCATCAGCAGCCACCTGCTCCAGCTCCTTGGCAAGCTGGCCAGGGGCCTGTTTGGCTAAAGCCATGACAGTATCCCATCTAGATTTTTGGTATCTTGCAACATAGGCCATAAAATGTGCTTGTCTGAGTCCCAAGGACGCTGCCATGTATTGTTTTTTAGCCATGGCATCAATCTTCCTGGAGTCCTTGTCAGGAGGATGTGAAGCCAGGGGAATATTAGCCTTATCACAGGCTGCAACCTGAACTACCCCAACATGGCTGCATTGCTGTGAAATAAATTCTGTATCAGGACCTGACAAAGTGTACCTCCTGTCCATCTTTTTATCCACAGGAGGCACAGAATTAGGAGCTTTTAAAATTTGTATTGTTTGTTTCCTAAAAGATTTATGTAAAGGAATAGACAATCTCCTGGACTCTGGGATATCCATCATCTCTACAAAGTCAGGCTCTCTTGCTCATCCACAGCTTCCTCCAAAGGAAGCTGGAGGATTTCAACAACTTTTTATAAAACAGAAAATGAGAAGGGACTCAGACAGCCTAGGGAGATTCCTAAAGGTCTGTCTGGGGAGATGTCCGGTTCAATGGGCACATCCAGACTTTCAAAGTCACATTCATACTGTTCATAATCATCCTCCCCCTCCTCTGGTTCATAAAACTCCTCTATATCATATTCTTGAACCGGTGGAACCGGCCGAACCGACCTTTTGCCAGATAGTGGCGGTTCGGACGGAACCGGGGAAAGTGACTGGACAATTTGGATTGCCCTGGCTATCTCTGCAGCAGTTGGAGAAGGAATTTTTGGCTCCACACCTGCTGATTTTCTAGTTCTCTTTGCTGGAACTGGCTCCTCAGAGTCAGCTTTACGTTTGCCCGAGGAAGTCTGGCCCTGGTCAGAGGGCACTCCCTCCGGTTCAGTTGGCACCGAACCGGGCTGGCCATCCGGGTCAGCGGACTTTTTGGCCTCTCGTTCCCTGGGCCTACCAACTCTCTTATCTAGGGTAGCTGCAGGGAAATTCTTGCAAATCTGGCAGTCTGCATTGAGATGGTCAAACCCAGACAATAAACACATGTGGTGTGTGGGTCAGCCTTGCAAGGCTTCCCCACAGACACTACAGTGTTGAAACCCAGTGGGCCCGGTTTTTCTTTTGGGTTTCTCAGACATAATACCAGCCTAACCAAAAACTTGCCCTTTTTTTCGGCAGTGCCAAGCAAGACACCCTTATCGGTTCCCAACCGTGTCACGGGTCGTGGAAAAAACCGTAATGAAATCCGGTTTTTTTAGAACCGATAAGAACCGGGAACCACACTCTAAAAAGCTTTTAAATGCTTCAGAATAAAGTTTCAAGACAACCTGATTGGTTCAAACCGAACTGATAAACATTTACAAGTTCCACACAGAAATAAACCTGTCTATTACTTACAATACCACAGACAGAGCTTGAACCAATCGGTTTGCGGTTAAAATAATAATAATCGCGGTTAAATTTAACTGAGAAAAAACTCTTTAAACCGAGAAATGAACCGAGCAGTAGGAGGAATCTCCGGAGCGACTGTTCAGTGAGGCGGAGTAAAGAATCTGACGGTTTCAGTTTGAAATATTCCAGACAGAGCTTTTCTAACCGAGCTCGCGCTCTAAGTTCCATGCCCTGCATGGAAGTTAACTCTTTCACCTCCGGAGCAGTTCTAATGGTGGGACAAACTGCAATAGTCATAATATAGCAAGACTTCATGTTGTTTGAAGGGGCAGGCTCCCCAAAGCCCTCTCACAGCTCAGACTGATATAATATAAAAATGATACTGCTTATAGTTTTCAGAACTTGTGTTTCTTTGCTGACCATAAAAATTCCCCCTTCTATCTTTATACATGCTTAACTGGAATATCACTGCTACTTACCCTGCCACAGATAAATGCACTGGCTTTGCATGAGGATGTTTTTGTGTAAGTGTGTGTGTGTGTGTGTGTGTGTGTGTGTAGGGAGATGAACATTCTATCAGTGGAATTGTGAAGATTTTTAAATCCCTGTATCCTTGGTAAACGTTGAGGGAAAAGACAGAGCAAAAGAAACAGGATAAAAAAAGGAAAGTAATCATATAAACCAAAGAGGAGGAAAGGTGGTAAAGGGCAAAGACAGGCACAAACTACTTTAAATAAGAGTCAAGCAGTTCATATCAGCACATGCATTTAAATCATGGATGGGTGAACCTGTTCAGGAGACATCTACACCCTCCCTAGTCTGGCAGGTACAGCATTTATGAACACATTTCCATTCAAATATTGGCATGGGTTTGAAATGCAAATTTGATAACTAATGTGTTTCTATTAGAATTTAACGCCTCAGTGTTTTCAGTGTCTTTTATTGTTTTAACTACCCCACCCCCACCCCACCATCTGTTACGGATTATGGACTATTTTTGTCTTCAAATGAAAAAGTATGCATATTTCAAATGAAAAGTCTCTTTTTTTATCAATAACATTTTTATTGAAATAAAGAATAAAAATGTACAAGTAATACAAATGATTAAGTTCAGTCCTTCTAGATAATTAATTAACATGTAAGTTAAATATTGATTGCTTATATTAAAATACAGAAGATTAGGAAAACCATAACCAACTAGGTAAGAAGAACACTGTATTGTGAAGTTGTTATGGTACCTGCATACTAATAATCTCTACAAGCATAAAATTTACCCAGACTTACTAGTACCAGTCATGAAATGGGTTGTTGAATTCATATAAAGATATTAAAAGAAGAAGAAAGTGAAGGAAAGAAGATAGTGCAGATGGAAAAAAGTAAATAGGAAAGTAGAACTAGATGCTCCAGAAAGCCATATTCGACCAACCAGATGAGACATTCCAAAGTATGTAGACCCAGTACATATGGAAACATACAAAGCAATAAATCATACCAGAAATTAAGTGTTGGAAGAGCCACCCAAATACCCAGATGCACCCAGCCCAGCAGTACATAAACAGTACTGCATCTGCCATTAAACTTGTGTCCAAGCCCATTCATATATGGTGCCATCCTTTCAGATCTAATTAGCTCTAGAAACTGGGACTTACATTCAGTAACTGAGGGGGCTCTGTCTTCCAACCAGTACTTGAGTAGAATATTTCTAACAGATGCACCAATGAGGAGTAATGAGTGTTTCTGTTCTCTAGTCCAAATTTTGTTTTCATCAGAATGTCCAATACTACATGTCTCAGAACTAAAGGAGTCATGTAAGAAAAGAATATTCTGGAACAGTTCCTTAACCCCATCCCATAGAGTTTGTATTACTGGACATTGCCAAAACATATGAAGTAGTGAGCCCCTTCCTGATTTACATTTAGCACACATAGCATTCGCCCTAATACCCATCTTGTTCATATGTACAGACGTAAAATACAAGTTATGAAGGGTTTTAAACTGCAGTAACCTAAGATTACTGGTTCTAAAAGCTTTCAGTGAAAAATTCCAAATTTAGTTCCAGTCCCATTCATCAGTACTCACCCCAAGCTCTCCTCTCCACCACCTCATTGGGTCTTCAACAATGGGCCTGGAATGTAACAAAAGGAAATTATATACTGCAGAAATAGAAGGTGATAAATGTAATACCCCTAGAAAATGCTTGGTGACATCATTGCTTTCTGTCTCAAGGATAGTTGAAGTCACTATTATCTCTTTGACTAGGTATACCATTCAAACAGCAATGGAAAAACAGTGAAGACCATTACAGCGACAGAATCAGCTGTTCGCTGTAATGGTCTACTGTTTGTCTGACACTGCTGTCTCCAGGGAGTTTGCCCTCCTCCCCAAAACAACTCCAACTTGTAGTTAGCAATCTATAGTGTGGAGGGTGTTGGGGGCAAAGCTCCCCACAAAAAACACTTGTGTTCCCTGATGGCACAATGCCGGCTGTCAGCACTGTGCCAACTCTAATGCTGCTTGACAGAATTCCTGCTGCGGCTTGGTGGAACCCTTTGATTGTGGCATAATAATTTTCATCTTCTGCCAGAATATTGTATTTATTGGCTAGGGTGTTAAAAGTCATTAAGACTCCCATTTCTAAAATATCTTGAATCTTGTTCATACCTTTTTTGTGCCCATCCTAATTTAGAGAGGCTAACGCCATGCACCATTAAATTACTGTTTATTTTTATATTCTATATTGTTTATTTTTATATTTTTTAAATAATTTCTTTTTATGTTATTCATTTTAAGTCATACATATTTAAAATACATTTTATAAGTGCAATTAAGGTACAACAAGGTATGATGTTATGGTGATATCACACTTCTCAGATGCATTTAACAGCCCTCAGCTGCACCTCATGCCTAACAAGGCACTTAAGGTATGTGATTACATATAGAAAAAAGTATGGGGTGGTGTGTTTAATGAGAACGTTTACACACACATGAGTTGTTAGGTGCTATATAAACACCAAGAGTGAAGCTTCGAGGGGTTTGTGAAAGCATCTAACACAGAGGGTGTGTAGACTTCAGTTTAAACACAACTCCATATTTTATTATATATAATTGCTGGGTTTTCCTTTTTCACCACAGCAATTATATAAAATAAAAAGATGTTCCTGTGCGCCTGTGGTCTGGTCAGGTTTGAACATGTGGTCCATGGTCATCTTTATTTATTTATTAAAAAGTTTTTTATCTATTTCGGTCGGCAGCCAAAATTTAGTTTTTCATTTCTCAGTACTTGATTTTGTTTTTCCATGTCACTTACTGCCAAGTCTGAGTGGCAGTTCAAGTCTCTGGGGAAGACAGGACAGCTAGCTGTCAGAAAAGAAGAGCTGCGATGGGCACATTTGCAGAGCAAGGGAAACTGGGCATGCATTTGCCGTTATAAACACTCCTTTATAATGGCAAATTATGCCATGGTTTCCCTATGGGGAAAAAAGGAAGACCCAGTTATTATATATGGAATAATGCATTGGTAGGTGTGAATAATAAGAATTTTATACACAACTGAGGTATGTGATGCTTAACAAACCCCGAGAGCGAAGCTCAAGGGGTTTATTGCTCTAAAAATAGTCTTAGCTCATATTTGTTTTAAAATAGGCAAAGCACTGCATTTACAAGGTAAAAAGCATATCTTTTGAGTATTAACAAAAACTTAGTACAGTAAAAGAAAGTTGTATTTCTTTAGCTCCTTAGTTGTTGACTATAGAATGTACTTGGTGAAAAACAACACTGTTTCTTATATAGAGGCAACAGATATTGTCAGCAAGTTAGAAAAAAAGTCATTTTTTCATGTGTTTTAGTGTTTCTTTTATTTTATTTTCTTGTTCCATCTGTTTCTGCGTTTAAAAAAATAGGTTGCCGTGGGGACGCTTGGTCATGCTAAGAGTCAACATGCTTACTAGAGAGAGTGCGTGAAAAAGAGAGAGAGAGAGAGAGAGAGAGAGAGAGAGAGAGAGAGAGAGAGAGAGACAGTGAAGCAGAGTTAGGGAGTGTCACTGAAGTACTAAATTGTAATACAGTTTTCAATACTACTTCATTTTATTTACAAGTAATTAGAGAGGGCCTCATTTGTAAGAATCACAACTATGAAGGTAGAATTTAGTTCTTACATTAATCACCCTCTGCATTATTTGGGACTTCAGTATGAAGTTCTTTTTTCAGCACTGTTCCATGGAATATGTTGACTGTCACTCCCTTCTTGAAGAAGCGCTTCAGTTTTAGCCAAAAACAGACTGCAGTGTTTGACAGCTTGTATTTTTTTGTTTTTTTGTTAACAGCCTTTATCAATTCAGTGTCAGTCTGAAGACTATAATTAGTAGAGTTCAGGGGCTAGATTCACAAAAAATTGCAAAGCCCAGGTGTTAAATGGTGCTCTTCACAGTTGGATAGTGCACGGCGCTATCTGACTGCAATCAGGGCCAGATCAACATGGCACGAACCCTAATATTGCAGTGCTAACCTCACTAGCACCACCCCGACATGGAGCCAAGAGTATGGCTCCGCAATGAATAGCGCAAGTGCGCTATTTCCTATTCACTAAAGCAGCCATGTAAATGAGCCCATTGGGTATGCCAGGTGACATGTGACCATTTGCATACCCATTATGGGCCCATTTATGTGGGCTGTGATAGAGTGTAGTGCATCTCCCCAGCCCCTGCCCGAGAGGCAGCACTGTGGCCATCTTGTCTCGTGGTCCCCCCTCCCACGATAGCTGGTCCGAGTAAAAAAAAAAGTGTCCATGGTGCCAGTGATCCCCCCCAATCAGTTTCCAGCCTGATAAAAAATATAGAAGTGTCTCTGGTGGTAGTGGTCCCCCCTCCCACGATCACCAATCGCTGGCCTGAAAATAAAAATAGAAGTGTCCCTGGTGCCAGTGGTTGCCCCTCTCCAGTGATCGCCGGCTCGTGTTAAAAAAAACTAAGTGTCCCTGGTGCCAGTCGTCCCCCCCACCAGCCGTCTAATTGCACTATATAGGAGATCATGGATAGGGAGGGGGGTCTGCTAGACCACCAGGGAAATGTTTAAATATAGTACACAGGGGGCTGGAATGGTGGGGCCATGTCACACCGGGGCTGGGATTGGGTGAGGGGAGGGACCACTAGACACCAGGGCAAACATATATGTGTGATCAGTCAGGCATCAGGTGGGGGTGAGACCACTAGACACCAGAGAAACTTGTCTTTTTTTTTTACTCAGGCCAGTGATCGGTGATGACAGGTGGGAGTGGGACACTGGCACCATGGACACAGCTTTTTTTTTTTCACTCCAGCCAGTGATCATGGAAGGGGGGGGGGATCACTGGCACCAGGGACATTTCTATTTTTTTTTTCAGGCTGGCGATTGGAGGGACAAATACCACCAGGTCACTTCTATTTTTATTTTCAGTCCAGCTATCGGCGATCTGGAGGGACCACTACCACCAGGAACACTTCTAATTTTTTTTATCGGCCACTGATCGGTGGGGGGGGGGCACAGTACCTCTGCCAGCCTTTAGTGTTGCAGGGGATTAAAGCAAGGTCTCAGTTGGTGATATTTGCACTGTGCAAGGGGACCCCTCAAAAGGCTGTTGCACGGAGCAAATACTTTGTGAATGGGACAGCACTGATATGCATGTCCCTTCCCCATTATTTGAATTGCGACCCCATCCACTCCTTGCCCCAGCTCAAACCCAGTTTGAGAGCACAAACTGGGCTTTTGTGAATACCAGATCAGTGAAAAACCGTGTTTGCACCGGGGCAAAGTTTTGTGAATCTAGCCCCAGGTGATAAAACTGTGATTGTGAACTGTGTGGATTTACTTAACGATGGAAGGAAATCTGTATCAACTAGGGCTGCGAGGAGAAGCATTGTATGTGGTTCCAGAAAGGAAGGCCAGCACATGAATGCCCTTATAACCAGCTGGTTATAAAACAACAAATTACACCCAGCTTTCACTATGAGAAAAAGACAGTCACCAGTTATTATTGCATCATAATGCACACCCAGACATGTGCTATTGCTTACATATTGGACATGGCATGGGCCAAGTAAAAATATGCCTGATGTTTTACAAGTGGTCTGTGATCCCATGGTATCAAAAGTGGTGATGGGATGAGTGATGACACAGGGGTCAAGGATCACATGAAACATATGAGGCTAGTTTTATATGGCCTCTGCCTTATTTGATTTCAGCAATGGCGTGAGTATGAGTGGCAGAACAATCAATTGTACTGTTGCCTCAAGGAAGTTACAGTATGAATATGACTATGACTAGAACTTTCTGAATACATTCCCTTCCCAGAATTAAATGATGTCAGACTTCTATGAGGAACCTATTGTGAGAATATTTGCTTTGTCATCCACCTACTGTACAATGAGAATATAACTGTAAGTGCTTGACAAGAAAAGATAACCTCAATACAGTAATAGTGTATGGTGGAACGTAGTTCAGCATGGATTTCCACGCTGTTTAAAAAGTCATTCTGCTGCCCTAGTGACGTCCGTACTGCAGCAGAATGACTTTTCATTCTGCTGCAGTGCAGATGTCAGTCAGCAATGCTGTGGTGCTGTTTGTCACTCGCGCTGCCACTGCTAGTGCACATGTGAAGTAAACAGTTGTTAACGATTTTTAAAAATTTTACCTGGCGCATGTTAAATGTTGAATGTAGGTGGTCATGCTCACTAATTTTCAGGTCAGGGTGCAGCTACAGTGTCAAGCGATCGGTCGTATCAGAGGAGACGAGAGGGCGGAGAGCATAGGTCAGAGGTCAGAGTGGTACTGAAATTGATCGTGCGCCCATAAGCCAAGGTAGCAAGTCAGTGCCAGTGATGTTTCTGTTCTTTTTGTCTCTATAGGGTGAGTCAGAAATGGTGTTGGGTTCGACCATACACTATATAGAACAGTATATGGTGTCTCATACACAACAAAGCTATTTTTAACCCTCATTGTTTCTGTGATGGCTGAAGGACCTCTTGAGCTTCTGTCTCGAGGTCAACAGTCATCATATTAACAACTCGGGTAAATAATAGCCTTGTTGTGTATGGGACGCCATACACTATCCTATATTTTCTGACTTTTTATTTACTCTGCCATTACATAAATATATATATTTGGGATATACAATGCCCAGACTCAAAATATGCAAATTATCTTTATAATTATGGGCAGGACAAGAACTCTCAAGTGGAAAAGCCCAAGTGAGTCATTAATGTCCTGTTCCTTTACAGGTGCTGATAAACTGTGAATTTTGAGCCAAGACATTGTGCAGTCAATTGATACAACAGTCAGAACATCTAAAGACAGACTGCATCTAGAGCAGGGTTTCTCAAATGAAGCCACCAGCACCATTTTGTGCAGCCACAGAGCTCTTCATTGCACCAGCGGAAAAAGTAATGGAATGGACACATTTGTATCTTTATATAAACATGGGAGATACATTTCAAGTAAAAATACATCGGGGACTTGATTCATGTACACTGTGTGAAAAGAAATGTGTTATATCAGGACTCTTGGTGTATATCCGTGATCTGAGGTGAACAACATATGGAGAGAGACCACCATTAAGTTTTGGTGGCTGTGCTTTGTGGCCCTTTGGGACCACTAGAATTTGGGGCTTGAGAACCACTGATCTAGAGTATAGCGGTGCTCAAGCAAGTAACACAGCACACATTTGATGACCCTTCCTTCCAGAAGGGGGAGGTGTGTGGTTTCTTGTAGGTGCCAAGCTATGCCTGACATTTGTGCTTCAGTCTGGCAGTGGGTAATGACAGTGGGAGAATCTTAGTGATAGTGTAATCTAGACCTATAAAACGGCAAGCAAAATCAAGAAACGTCATTGGCTGAGAGATGTCTCCTGACCATATATTAAATTCCTAGCATTGCATGATTAGGTGCCTGATCTTATTATTTAGGCAAAAAAAAAAAAAAAACTCATTACCTATACAATCAGGGACTAGTTTATTTGAAATGTATTTAAACATATAATTCTATGGAGAAAAATCATATTCAAAATGTGTCAATTTACATGTACTACAAAAGAGTACCAAGCCATTTTATAAGCACAATAAGCTACTCCGGGGTGGTGGTGGTGGTGGTGGTGGGGGGGGGAGGTTCTAGAGAGTCATCTTCCAGGCAGGTCATGCCTCACTTTGGCTCACCAACCTGACATACAGAAACTGGAAATAATTATACTATATATCTTTTCTAAACCTGAGAGTTTTTGATAGATTCAGCTTCCGGAGACTCTTAGCAACACAACTATTAAAAATTATAATGGGGCGTACAAAGAATGTGCAACAGGGCTCCTCCAAGCCAGAACAGTGTCCAACAGGGAAAGAAGTGGAAAACATGAGTAGCACCAGGCCTGGCAGCTCGACTGGAACCACAGAAGCACCTTGGCAGACCCTTCTAGAATCAATGCGGGCAATGGATTCTAAGCTGGAGAGGTTGCGACAGAAACTTAATGCCCATGACACCCAGATCAAGGATCTTTCAACAAGAATGGCTGATATCGAAACCTGCCAGGCTTTGACTCTCTCAACAGTGGCTACGCTAATGCAGGAAAATTCACAGCTCTGGGGATGATTGGATGCCCTAGAAAAAGAAGTGCGTGCAGGAAATTTGTGCCTCATGGGAGTACTGGAGGGGCTTGAGGGAACTAACCTAATGCTTTTCCTCAAGACATGGATTCTGGAGCATCTCAACTTGCCAGAAGACTTTGGTCCATTGATGCTGTGAAGAGCTTACAGAGTCAGCTTTAGGGTATCCTCACACACCCCCAACCAACATCGTACTGTCCTACTCCGTACCTCTGGGGCTGAAGTATGAGATGTCATCCTAGCCACCACTTGTGCAGCCTACCCCCTGTCAATTGAGGGTGCTGATGTAAAAATTTACTCAGATTTATCATTTCAGACCAGGCTCAGGAGAAAGAAGTTTGATTCTGTCAGGCATCGCCTCCGGACCCTGGGTGTGATTCACTCCTTTTTACTACCGGTTCACCTTCGTGTAGTCTGTGGGGAGAAAACATGGCACTATACTGATCCAGAGGATGCCGGCAGATGGCTGGAGCGCTATGAGAAGGAATTCTCAGCCAGATGGGATGAAAGTGCAACCCTTCGGGAGGAAGAGTCTGGAGAAGACTGAATTCTAAATGTTACCAAACTACAGTTAAAAGTTTTCCTTCCCTATGTGACTCTCACCTAATTTGCTGGACTAAAGTGTGATCTTTTTCCAAGTTAAATGATCATTTATAGTTAACCTTACTGTTGGGTCGTGGCAAAAGAACATACCTCCGGGGAGAGACTATTTGCATTTCTTAAATGCTGGTGGCATTGCAAGAGAACTTTTTTCTTTTTCTTATAGCCTAAGACTGACCGTGTGGCTGATAACTATGGTGATGAGTTTCATTTCGACACTCACGCATGCGGAAAGTGCAACTAATCTTAGTAATATAATGCATGGGCAAGTGTAAAACCTGTTTGCTTGTACCTCCTTAATCATTCATAAGGTATTGCTGTTTGATAATGATCCATACCTGAGCCACTGAAGAGACTAGCATTTACTATACCTTTGCTTAAATGACTAGTCTGGATTCCCTCACCTCCTGTTGTTCGTGACTACAAAGCTAAAATGTTGTATATCAACTTTATGATTATTGTAGTGTGTGGTAATGTCACTGCCTCAATTACTACTGCTTTATACAAGGAAGATATGTTATTTGTATAACAGAAAAATAATAAATATAAAGTTTTAAAAAATAAAAATAAAATAAGTTACTCCAGGGTGAGCATTAAAGGATTTTTATGCACCTGCAAAGGGTGTAGGGCCTCTCAGCCTTCAGCCTTCAGCCTAGTTCCTCACTCTCCCGGGCACGTATTAAAGTATTTTATGCACTTGCAAAGGGTTTAAGGCCTCTCAGCCTTCAGCCTAGATCCTCACTCCCCCAGGGCATGCATTAAAATCCTTTAACACACACCCTGTCATACTTTATTACTTGCATACAGTGGTGCCAGCCACGGTGCAGTGCGGTAACTTGCAGTAAGCAATGTCACAAGATACTGCGTGACAAAAGGGCTTAATTGCCATTGAATTACACTGTTCCCAGTATACTGCAGCACTTTGTGATATACTGCAACATTACTGCATGGCATCCTAGCTGGCACCACTGTAGTGTAGTCTGGGCAGAAAATTCAAACAGATACTGCAGGTTTAAATCTGGGAGTTGATTAGATCAGATAATAAGGAGCAGCCCCATGGATTGGGGCCCTCCACCACCAGCAAGAAGATATCTGTAATAGCCAACAAGTAGAGGGGCCATCAGAAGGATGCAGGGACCATGGGAGGTTTCCCAATAAAGAGCTGCATCCTGATAGACAGCCAGACTGAGAGCAGTCCCCTGAAGCATGAAGAGAGATGCTGAGATGACATTTTCAGATGGCGCCTGTGCTAAAAGAGATGGCACCTGAAGAAGTGTGTGAAGGGCCCAGAGCAAAAGATGCACTAACCTAGGAGATGCCCAGTCTCCAGATTTAAAGAGTACTGAAGTAGAGGGACCCCAGGTCATGGAGCTGCCGTGAGGTTTTGAATATGACATGTGTTAGCACGCATGCTGTCCTGACCTGTCAATGCAAGCAAGAGATGGTGTTCTGGAAAGCCTGCATGACTATAAATCACCCACATATGCAACAAAAAAAGAAAAAAAAGTCAAACTGCAGAATTTCATGTGAACACAAAGTGAGAGCTTAATCGCAAAGCTAGAGCTTAATCTGATGCCTGAATGTTATGGTTAAACTGAAGGCGTCAATTAATCCTAAACAGTGCTCATGGAAAGTTGGGAGGAAGGCAATTGTTTGGGGAGCACTGTGGTCCCTAATGCAGTGCTTCACACTTTTATGTGAACTGATGCTGACTCTAGCTTTTATATACATAAGCCCTATAAGGACAGGCCAGAGAAACTGCAGTTCTTTATGATCTGACACACAGGCAAGAAAGAAAAGAAAATAGAAGGAAAGGAAAGGAAAGGAAAGGAAAGGAAAGGAAAGGAAAGGAAAGGAAACCTGATGGTCACTGGTTAAATGATACCAGTTCCGAATGCCTGCTAGGAGGCAGCAGATGAGTGTGGGATGGAAGATAGGGTGACCATGCACTCCAATGTGCAGGTCTTGCCAAACCCAGTGAGTTGCCCTGAATTTCTATGTTTCCAAGGCTATAGAAGCCTTAAACCTGGCTGCTGCTGTGAAGTACTGAGCTGGTGGAGCCACCCTCACAAACAGAGTTGGACTGTCCCCCATGATACCTGGAAATGTCCAGGTGCCCCCCCCCAATTGGATACCTGGCCACCTTCTAAACTATGAAGTTCTTTACATTTATCATCTTTTTTCTAATGAAATGGAGCATGTGGGGCCCTGTAAGTAAATGTAACATGCAAACACAGAGCTAGTGTATGAAACTGAAGTGGAATAGTGTTATGAGTGTGTCACCCTGGGCCCTCTCCTATTGGTTTTCCAGGTAGCCCCCTGTACCCCAGTCTGACACAGCTCACAAATGTAGAACTGGCATAACCATTATGGACAAACAAAATGGGTCCCTAGACCATATTGTCAAAATGACATGATATGAATTTCCATGGTTCAATTAGTAAAATCAAGTGTGTGCTGCAGTACCATCTTCAGAAGTATTTATTTGTTGGGTCCCAAGTCACAGACTATCCTGCTCCAAAACAAAGCCAGGATCCAGTCACAAATACAAATGTTTGCAGTGAGTGATTCCTTTCATCAGGTGCAACCTCATGGCAGGGAGGGTCCTGGGGCATGCCCCAAGGACTAATGGGGTGCCCATCCATCTTTGCTGGTACACTTGCCAGGGCATTCAGAAAGGAGGGGCCCAGGACAAGGGTCACACAAAGAAACTCAAAACCAGCACTCACAACCACTGGGAAAATTGCACTCCAACAAGCAATTTTTATAAAATATTTCATTTTTTAATTTAATGTGTGCACCTATCTTACGTTGAGGTGCCACCTTCAGGCTTGGACTGCAGACAAGCACCACTTTCTAGCACAGGAAGCAGGGGGGCTTTCTATAAAAGGGCCTGAGGTTCCAGGTTCAATGCTTCTTTTTAGTTCACACCTTCCGGGAAAGACATGGAGCACCAGAATGGAGGAGTTAGCTACCAGGAGATCCTGTCGGAGGGTGGCATGGCAAATTGTGATGCTGTGAAGATGGAGTAGGAGAAGGGGAGCTGCCACTTTGAGGAGAGGATATGGTCCCCACAGTAAGATTGCCCGTGTAGCTGGGGGCTTTGCCCATACATTCTGACCTGGAGAACAAAATAGTAAAACCTGTGGCACTCACCATCAATAAATGGTCGTAGGAGTCAAGATCTGTGTCCTAACTTTATTGTGAAGCCAAACTCCACATAAGCACCTTACAAACAGACACAAAATTACACATACCCCTTTAATGCAAAGCACCACAGAATATTATGCTGGTTCAACTTTAAGCAGAAATGCATGGTAACGAAAGGTCTTTCACATAGTCTACAAAGGGTGCTAACAAAAGACACTTACACGTGTTTCATCCTACCAGGACTCATCAGTGTGCCTCGTCTGTGTGACACCCCAGTGGAATGAACCAGCTACCCTAAGATGGTCTATCTGGGTTATGTGGTGGTGAACCCAATTAAAACAAAAAACAAGCTTAAAGACAAAGAACCTCAGCACGCAAGCACTGAAGCAATGGTTATGCCAAAGGGCACTGGTTGGGAAGCCAAGTTTCAAAGAAATACAAAATCACACATACCCCCATAATGCAAAGCACCATGGGATGTATATGCAAATCACCACAGAATAGTATGCTGGTTCAACTTTAAGCAGAAATGCATGGTACCAAAAGGTCTCTCACACAGACTACAAAGGGTGCTAACAGAAGACACATACACATGTATCATCCTACCAGGACTCATCAGTGTGCCTTGTCTGTGTGACACGCCAGTGGAATGAACCAGCTACCCTAAGATGGTCTATCTGGGTTATGTGTGGGTTACATCTCTGTGTGCTTTCACAAATGTACCTCTTTGTAAGGTGCTTATGTTTGATTTTGGCTTCACAATAAAGTTTGAACACAGTTCTTGGCTCCTATGGCCGTTTATTGGTGGTGAGTGCCACAGTTTTACTATTTTTCCTGTAGTTTGTGTTACTGTTGGCACCCATTTCCCAGTGCACTTCCTTTTTATTGTCTTGTATTTTGACCTGGGGCAGGAATAGATCCTAGTGAGAAGCCATGGTTCTGAGGCAGCCACTCCATTCATTGCACCGACCTACTGCCCACTTTTGTCTAGACATGATTGGCTA
This sequence comes from Neoceratodus forsteri, assembly GCA_016271365.2. Taxonomy (NCBI): domain Eukaryota; kingdom Metazoa; phylum Chordata; order Ceratodontiformes; family Ceratodontidae; genus Neoceratodus; species Neoceratodus forsteri. The sequence goes on along the minus strand of CM057450.1, from coordinate 546,026,870 downwards.
ATATGATAGCAGCTCTCCACTCTGATTGAGACCTGCCCAGCGAGCACTACTTGCATGCCTTGTCCTTAAAGTTGAGGGATTTCAGCCAACCTGATGGTCCTGTAGCAACTGTTTTTACAGCATTCACTTAGTTATTAATTAGCAGGACTCATCCTAGTGACATATAGGGCTAAGTATTAAAAGGGCAAATGTTGGCACAAGGTACCTGCGTCAAACGGCTTTGACGCAAGTGGCACCTTGCATCAAAGTTTTCAGCAATTTGGATTTTTGAACGCAGGCTGCATCAAAATTGGGATGCCTTACACCCAAGCTGCCCTGCGCCACCCTTGTGGAAAATGTGCCCTTGTGCCAGGTTACAGGGGGGCTTGCACCATGGCAGAGCTGCACCATCCACTTTTTGGGGATTTTGCAAGCCCCACCATGGATGCAACAGGGAGCTCTGCTTAGACCAGTCAGGAGGTGGTCTAAGGGCCCTCTGCCACTGTGGGACAATGTGGCGATTGGGGGAAACCTGTCAGAAGGGGGCTGGAGGGCAGAAGAAGTATGGTGGGTGCCCTAGGGGGCATGGGGGGAGATAGTGGAATAGCAGGATGGTGATGTGGTAGCTGGTGCAGGGCCTTTTCCCATGCCAGGCAGCTGATCAGCTTATGGTCCATGGATGGTTGCCAGGGAGGGATAGGGACCTGGCTCCAGGTGGGCACAGCACTGGCACCTTCCCCCGAGGTGTCACAAACCCAATCCTGTAGGTGGGAAGCATTGGCTGCAGGGTGAGGGATGCCAGTGGTGGAGGGGAACATCCTCTATGTACCACAACAGTCCCCTAGTGCCCAGCCCCCCCATGTTGTGGCAGGCTGCCTCCCACCTACAGGATTGCAGATTGAGGCACCTCTGGGGCAGGTGCCAGGGCTGTGCCCACCTGGGGCTATGTCACTTTCCCTCTCTGCCAATCCCCCATGGACCATGAACTGATCGGCTGCCTGGCATTGGAAAAGGCACCCCCACCACCTGCCACATCACCACCCTGCTATTCCACCATCTCTCACATGCCCCCTAGGCCACCTCCTGTGCTTCTTCTGTCCCTGGACCCCTCCTGGCATGCATAGTCATCCCAAACCTTTGTGGCCCCTTTAGTGTTGTACCGTATGGGGGGGCCAGATCTCTGCAACAATCTCTACAGGTGCGCCAAATGTTTGGCATAAGCCTGCAGCCACAGCAGCTCCTAGGTCTTTGGTGCAGAGACCACCCTTCTATAAAATTAGGTGCAGTGTCCCTGATGCACCCAGAGTATGACACAGCCCTAAAGCGATGCAACTTGCGTTGCTCTAAGGGCTGTTTTGAAATCAGGCCCATAGTCTTTATAGGACTTTAGTAAAATAAAACAGTTATGGTTCTGCGAGGTCATCTGTGAAGCTTCAGCATGGGTGGGATACTGGTGTTGGTCTGCTGAGTAAACCCCATGCCAAATGTCATCAGGAGTTTCATTATTCATAGCATTTACTATGTGCAGTGAACATTAATGGACATGCTAAGGAAAAATATTGTATTTTGCTGTGGACACTGTGATGATCAGGACTTTCTGCCTACAAGAAGCCATTTGCGAACAGATACAGCCCTACTTTGAGATTCATGTAACCGTTTGCCATGTAAGATCTGTCACCTTGTTGTGCTAGGTTCAGCTCACTGGGTCACTGTAACTGCCATCATGAACTCCCAGATTTGCCTGATGGTGCTACAAATGGGATACTAAAACTGTGACTGCACTTGTTAATTCCTTTGAACCTTGCCTCAGTGTGCAACTTTTGGCTCGACACAGGCATCCTGCCAGCAGGCGGAGGGAAAAGCCAGGACACCAGTGACGTTGCAAGCAGTAAGTGAAGCTTATGCACCAAAAAAAGAGTCCCCTGACACACAGAGTCTCCCCACTTTGCTACATGATCAAAGAGACCCCTTGGCATAACCTATCACCTTGGCCCCAGACAACTCTCACTTAACCCACAAGAGGACCAGAGTTACTGTACATGTGCAAAATAAGCTGAACACCCAACCGTATTCCCCAAAACTGTCCTGATAGTGTTTCGAATCTTCACTGACTCTTTTTTACAGTCATGCAATATTAGTTTAAATGTTATAACTTTTAAATCAGCTGTTTGTTTGAAGGTTTAACTGTTACTTTTTGAATTTAGCAGTTTTCTTTAGAGAAGGACATGGCTATAGTGATGTCATCCACATCGTGAAAGCTGCTCTGTCATTGGTTCTGGAAAACGCTCCAGATGCAGAATGTTCATTTGTGGCATATCCTCCTCTAATATATATATTTGTTTTTTCGAGGATGTCTATGCCATTAGCCAAAATAAATCATTATTGTTTGTGCACAGTTTTACTCCCCAGTGTGATAGATTGATAGATAGATAGATAGACAGACAGACAGACAGACAGAGTGATTAGATAGATAGATAGATAGATAGATAGATAGATAGATAGATAGATAGATAGACAGAGTGATTAGATAGATAGATAGATAGATAGATAGATAGATAGATAGATAGATAGATAGATAGATAGACAGACAGACAGACAGTCAGATAGATGGATAGATAGAGTGATTAGATAGATAGATGGTCAGATGGACAGATAATGTAGATGGATGGTTAGACAGACAGACAGACAGATATTGCAAATAACTGCAATTAGGCATCAGCTAGGGTTGAAGGAGCACACATCTAGAAAAAAAGGGAAATGCCGCATTAGGTTAAAAATCCCTTGAATCTTTGTGACTGTGTGGTGTGTTCTTCTGTGTCTGAAGGATTGAAAGAAGCAGTTTAGCATTACTTTAACTTCAGCACTGTTTTTCAAGGTGCAAAAATTTACTCGTGCACCAATGACAAAGTGAGGATAAGGCCAACAGTCCTTCAAATTGCCAAAGAACATCACACCAACAATCATAAAGATTCAGGGGACTTTTTGCCCTAACATTACATTTCTATTTTTTTTTTTGTGGGTGTCTTGTGCTTCAACCCTAAATGTACTTTTTTTTTTGCAGTTATAGCCATTCTTTTTGAAAAGTACATTTAATAATAAATTAAATGTACATTCATTAGTAATAACAATATAGAGGATTGTGTATGAGCTATCATACACAAGGACATGTTTCAGTCGAGAGGTTACCGTGGTAACAAGAGACCTCAATAGTGCAGCTCGAGAGGTCCCATTACCATGGAAATCTCGAGTCTCAAGAGGTCTCATTACCATGGAAACCTCGAGACTGAAACTGAGCCTTGTTGTGTATGATAGCTCATACACAATCTTGTATGGTATGAGGGCACCATTTCTGATAAAAACGGAGTCCTTACTATGCCATTTTCTTCATCAGTGATTATTTTCAGGGCCAGCTCTCACCACCATGGCCGCTTCCTGAAGTTCGGAGGATTCAGACTGTACAAGCGTGAAGACGTTCTATGTTGTGCTTCACTAGTGATGTAGCTAGTGCAGCACAACAACATCATGATGCAGCTAGTGCAGCACAAGTGGATTCCACTAACCAATTTCTATCGGCAGTCATGTTCAACTTTACACTATGACAGCACTATCTATATCTTTTATGGCTAGCAGTTCCTATTGGCCAGTCGATCTCCCCATCCTCACAATGTTCCATACCAAACAGGTGCTTGGCTGTAGTGGCAGCCCTCCTCCTTCACTTGGCCCAATGTCAAGTAGTCCCTAGTGTCCAGTGGCACCCTCTCAATTACCCAGTCCTTGTGCCAAACAGTCCCTTGTGTCAAGTCACACCCCTACCCAGTCCCTGTGCCAACCCGTCCCTAGTGTGCATGGTACCCATCTGTCACTCCCTTGCCATGACAAGCAGTCTCTGGCATCCAGTGGCAACTCCCTTCCTCACCCTGCCAATATAAAGGAGTCTTTGGTGTCCAGTGGTACACCCTCTCTCACCCAATATCTCTGTGGCAAAGCAGTCAATGGCATTCTGTGGCCCCTCCCCAACGTGCCTTAGGGTGATTCGATGCCGAACTGGACTTTGGCGGAGGTGCCAAAAAGCAACACTTTTGACACCAGTGAAGTGAGTCAGAAAGGTCTGATGTTGACTTTGGATTTATGGCACTTCAACATCTTGAAATAGCATTCTTTTTCAGGGATCACTTGCTGACCATGTGCAAATAACATGACCTGCAACAACCAGGTGTGGATGCTGCAGATCGGGAACTCATGCTGTGCATGTTTTACTGCAATTTCTCTCTCTCTCTCTCTCTCTCTCTCTCTCTCTCTCTCTCTCTCTCTCTCTCTCTCTCTCTCTCTCTCCCCCTCTCTCTCCATGGAACCTAAGAGCTCTTCATTTCTTTGCCAGAAGAGAGATTTCTGAGCAGAAAAAGTGTGAACTCATCAGAAAAAGTTATAGATCATCAGCAAATCACGTAGTATCATTCTAGTTAGTCAGTCACCTGTAGTTTTTGGTAGGCAGGCCAGCAAAATTGTGTTGCAGAGGAGAGGAGATCACAGTGTGTGCTTTGTTTGGCAGCTGTCGTACAAGGTCTGCAGCAGTGACATTAGCAGACAGGGGGACGGGGAAGGCTGAATTTTTTTTTTTTTAACTTTCTTTATCCACCTCTCTCTGGCACTTTAGACCTGTCTCCAGTGTGGCCATTCGAAGTTGCCTTGTCCCGCCCCACCTGAAGTCATCCTGGATCTGGTCTCTGCCTGGCCAGGACTCCCCCAGCTCCTCTGACAACCCACCCCCTGCTCTGAGCCCCCTGAGGTGGGACCACTGCACTCCTCTGGTGCTCTATTTATAATCTAGAAGGGCTGCCGGGGAGAGAGGGAGAGAGGGAGAGAGATTGACCAGCTAGGAAGAACCTGGCATCGGGCGTGGGGGCAGTCCACTGAGCCCACCATCGCCTGTCCAGGTGCCAGGGTTTTTCTGCTTTTTACAGTTGCCCTGGGGGTGCAAATGAGCATTGACACCCTGCATGCAACAGGAGCATTCCTGTACCCACGCATAAGGCATCCACCACCACCCCCAACCCAGAAGAACATGCCACAAGTTGTGCCACCCCCAGCCACCACCAGGAGGCACTAATTCTATGGCATATGCACCCACCCACCCCCAGAAGAGGAGAGGAGAGCAGTACTCTGGATGCTCAGTCCTCTCCTACCCCTGCTGACCCCTGATGGCCCAAGTTCACTCCCGAATCTGAGTCACTGGCATGGTGCTAGGTGTGGTGTTCAGTGCCTCAAACATTCAGTGCCACCAGGCCGGATAGGCTGGATTGTTCAAGGCTTTATCTGACCAGATCATTTTTATGTTTGCTTGCATGCATGTGCAAGAAACATAGTGCCATCATCGGAGATTTCGGAGGTGTGTCACCTCCTCCTCCAATTCAGTCAGTGTGTTGGCAGGCGCGGCCCCTGTAAGCCAATGCATGCTGGAGCTGTCTATGACAAGCTCCAAAATGCAGTGACATACAGTTCAAAGGGGGAGCTATGCTTGAGTGAGCAGTGATAAGATATTGCCTGCTCAGCGCAGCTCCCCCACACACACACGCCTTACGCAGGCGTGCGCGCCTGCCCCCGTGACGCACGCACTGTATAGTCACGAGGTGCCCAATCCCCGTCGGCTGTGCTGCGTTCCCCCACCCCCAAAGCCTTCCAAAATGCCATGCTGGGTGCCCCCAGCGTGGCAACTAATATCGTGCGGGGTGCCCAATCCCCGTCGCTCCACTGTCCTCACCCCCGAGTACTAAGTGCCACGCTGGGAGCCCACCCCAGCATGGCAATCGATGCTTAGGCCGACGGGGGTGCCCAATCCCCATCGGCTGAACGCCCCCCAACCATCCTTGTGCCATGCTGGAAGCCCACCCCAGCGTGGCAAACGTCCCGCATCGTCCTTTTTTTTTTTTTTTTAACATGTAAAGAAAAAACAGTCCCACATAGTCTCCCTGGCCCCCCTCCCACAACCCGCACCCACCTACTGCCCCTGCCTCCCCACCCCTCACCCCATACTTACCTCCAGACCTGCGGCGGCAGATCTTCGGTGGACCGGGAACACGTCTGCACTCTTCAAAGCCGACCACGAACTGAGAAATGCCGGTAAGCTGTATAATGGGCTAGATAGGGGGTTTCAACTTTATTGCATATCTCAGGCATTTTTGAGTTTTTGTAAATTCAACATGGGGTTTTTAGATCCTTCATGATGATTCATATTCGGCGGACAAGCACGCAGCCCGAAGGCGGGTTCTACAGTCACCGCGCCAAATTCATCCTTCAGGCCTGAATAACGCCATGACAGTGACATCATTCATGAGAAGGGGTCCCAAAACCCCATGTTGAAAATTTGGTGCCAAAATTCCAAAAATGACTGTTTCACGAGCGCAAGCTCGCAGTTCCTACGCACGCTCGTAAGTTCGCGAATTTTCAATATTTTCACTCCAGATTTTCAACATTGCCATTTTACCACACCTTCTTATGAGCAGTACAGCTGTCATTTTTCACATCTCACCCAAAATGCGTTTCCGCCCATGTAGCGCAGAATGGCGCAGTCGGTGTGCGAAATCAATGTACCAGACAAATTAAGAAAATCACAGTGACACTGTTCATGAGCAGAGGTCTTAAAATGGCTATGTTGAAAATTTTGTGAAAAAATTCCTAAAAATGACTGTTTTACGAGCGTGCATTGCGCAGTTCCTACGCACGCTCTTAAGGTCGCGAATTTTCAATATTTTCACTCCAGATTTCCAACATTGCCATTTTGCCACACCTTCTTATGAGTAGTACAGCTGTCATTTTTCACATCCTCACCCAAAACGTGTTTCACGCACAAGGAAGCTACAATGGCTTAGGCCGTGTGTGAAATCAATGTACGGATAAATTAAGAAAATCACAGTGACACTGTTCATGAGCAAAGGTCTTAAAATGGCTATGTTGAAAATTTGGTGAAAATATTCCAAAAATGACTGTTTCTGACGTGCTTGCACAGTTACTATGCATGCTTTCGTAGGTTTGCGAATTTAATATTTTCACTCCAGATTTTCAACATTGCCATTTTATTACACTTCCTTATGAACAGTACAGCTGCAATTTTTCATATGTCGCCCAAAATGTGTTTTCGCACATGTAGTGCACAATGGTGCTGTTGGTGTGCGAAAGCAATGTTTAGGACAGATTAAGAAAATCACAGTTACACTGTTCATGAGCAGAGGTCTTAAAATGGCTATGTTGAAAATCTGGTGACAAAAGTCCATAAAATGACTGTGTTATGAGTGAGCATTGTGCAGTGTCCACGCACCCTCATTAGTTCATGACTTTGTAATATTTTCAGTCCAGATTTTCACCAGTGGCATTTTTCCACACTTCCTTATGAACAGTACAGCTGTCATTTTTCACAACATGGCTGAAGTGTGTTTTCACACTTTCAGCACAGAGATGCGTGGTCGCTGTGGGAAATCATTGTTAGGCACAGATAAAGAAAATCACAGTGACACTGTTCATGATCAGAGGCACCAAAATGCCTGAGTTGACAATCTGCTGTAAAAATCCCCAACCTAATTATATTACGGTGTGCGTTGCACAGTTTCTATGTGCTCGTGACTTCACCATTTTTTTAAATATTTTTACTACAGATTTGCAACATTGCCATTTTTTACACCTCCCCATGAACAGTACAGCTGTCATTTTTTACATCCTGTTCGGAATATTTTTGCACCTGTGGTGCTAAATGCCATAGTCACTGTGCATAAGCAGCTTTTGGCTACCAAACTGATATTCCCCCTGTTCATGAGGTGGGGTCACAAAACAAACACGTTGAAAATTTGGAGTTAACATATCAACGAATGCCTGAGGTATTAGGCTTTTCAACTAAATCGCCCAACCCTATAGAGAATGACAGGAATCAGGGGTGTGACTTGGGATTCTTGCCTGTGATGCTCATACCATCCCACACCCTGCAGTCAGTGAGAGGCATCGAGGTATGCCTTGGACTCTTCGGCCCCAAACTTCACTCCATTCTCCTATATCGCACCCATCTCACCGTATTTCCTAATGAAATGGGGTGCGCATAAGGGCCAAAGACCCCAAGGAACACCGTGACACTTGTCAGTGTCTGCAGGGTGGGGTGTGGTGAAATGGCGTGGCCGTTATGCCAGACGACCCAAACGCACACCCCAATGCCTGTCACTCTCTGCAGGGTGGGGTTGGCGTCAACAACAACAACTTCACTGCCATTCCTATTACGCAGCTCTGTAACTTCTACACTACCACTGCCAATGCCAGCAAGCAAACATTCGGCATTGACATATGCTTGTTAGTTTACTGACTGATGGTAGTGCAGGGCACAAAAATCCATTTGTTACGCTGCTTGGTGCAGCCAAAAGTGTTTTTTTTTTTTTTTTATCATAGGAGTGGGATGGCATTGCTAAACCCAGAATGAAGGTGAGTTACCCAGTGGTCAGCAGGCGTAGGATGATCTCTGCAGGATGCTATCCTCAGTGCAGTTGCAATGCAGTAGTAAAGACTGCATCATGATCTATACAATTTATATAGGCTTTTCTTAGCTCCCTTCAAAGTCATCCCAATGTTAAGTAGATCTCTGATGACTGGTGACAACACCCTCCCACATCCTGTCCCCATTACGTAGATCCCTGGTATCCAGTGGCACTAGTGACACCGCTCCCCCTCCTGCTCCACTTCCCCATTAAGTAGATCCCTGATGTCCAGTAGCACCACTCTCCCACTCCTCATAAAGTAGATACCTGGTGTCTGCTGGAACCCCAACCCCAGAGCATGCTAACCACCACCCCCAAGTTCTGCGATGGCAGCTGGCACAAGCCCACTGCCCACCTCCTCTGCTGGCCGCCATCTGACACCCATAAACCCTGCATCTATATAGCAAGGGGTATATCATCATAGTACCTGCGAGAAGTCCCTGAAAAATCATGGAAGCTTTTTCAGTGATATCTTTCAACTAAAATACTATATCAATATACCCACTGGTATATCGATATAGTAGACATCTCACAACTACTATATCCATATTCTCATTGCTATAGCAATATAGCAGACATCTCATAACTACTATATACCCACTAGTATAGCGATATAATATAGCTATCACAAGTTAACTACTATATCAATATACCCACTGGTATATCAATATAGTGATGTCCCACAATTACTGTATCACTGTATACAACAGGTGTGGGTATAAATTTATAGAGATAAAGTACAGTTACGTAAGAACTTACTGTAACAATAGATCTTCGAGAGGAGCTCTTGCAGCAGATAACTCTTTTATGACTGAGGCCGGCAGGTGCCAGGACCCCATGGAAAACTTCTAGCTAGCAGTATACAGCGCGGCACCACCGTCTAACATCGGCTTGCCCCCCATTTCTGCCTATGGTATAAAAGGGGCGGTCCCTCAGCACAACCTCAGTTCTCCCACCGGAGATCTCAGTGTATACAGAAACTGGAGAACCAAGGAGGTTCCTCTACACTGAGGAAAAAGAGGTAACAGAGATGGAGACACAGTCACCAGAGGATGGAGGGAAGGAAAGCAGCACCTGCTGCAAGAGCTCCTCTTGAAGATCTACTGTTATGGTAAGTTCTTACGTAACTGTACTATCTCACTTCATGGGTGCTCTTGCAGCAGGTAACACCATTAGGACTGAGTCCCAAGCAGTGAAAGGACTGACTCCGGCCAGCTGGGAGGAGGTGGAAGTCAGCATAAGACTCTCAAGAGAGCAGGCCCTGCAGGACTGCCAGTCCAAAACCTGCCCTGTGCCTAGATGCAATGTCCAGACTGTAATGCCGGATTAAAGTGTGGACAGAGCTCAGGTGGCTGCTGCACAGATGTCAGCAATGGACACATTTCTGAAGGATGCACAGGAAGCAGCTACAGCCCTGGTAGAATGGCCTTTAACCGGGCCCAGTAAAGGCTTATTGTATTTGCAGTAACAATAAACAATGCAATTCATTAACCATTTATATAAACAATGTTTTGAAACAGGAGCCCCTTCTTTCCTTGGGGTGAAGGAAACAAATAACTGGTCAGTTTTTCTGATGGTGCGGATGAGATCCAGATAATAGCGAAGCACCCGGTGGACATCCAGAGTATGCAGTAAGGCCTCCCCTAGATTCGAATACTCTGGGTAATACACAGGCAGGTGGATGTCTTGATTCAGAGTAAACTCAGACACCACTTTAGGAAGAAACTTAGGATTGGTCCTCAAGGACACCCTAACCTTGTGGAAAACTAAATAAGGCTCTTTAACACATCAGAGCCTGAAGCTCAAAAATCCTTTGAGCAGAAGTAATAGCAACTAAAAATAACACTTTCCATGACAGAAAGCATAGCTTGCAGCTTGTGGCATGCTCAAATGGGCAAAGTAAGCTTTTCTGAAATGAACAAAAGATCCCAGGGGATGACAGGGTCCCTGATGGGAGGTTTCAGATGCACTATGCCCCACATGAAAGTGCAGGAGAGGTCAAGCTGGGCAAGAGTCTTGCCTGCTATAGGTGCATGGTATGCAGAGATGGTGGATAAGTGTACCTTAACTGATGAGTAACTGAAGCCTGAGTCCTATAGGGAAAGGAGGTACTCGAGAATGAGAGTCTCTGGACAGGTAAAGGGATCTAGCTGACGAGTGGTGCCCCACATGCAGAACCACTTCCATTTCATGGCATAAGTGGCTCTAGTGAAAGGTTTCCTGGCTGCCACTAGAACATCTGCCACCCAGGGAGACACCCCAAATAGGGCAACTGCTAGTCTGCAGGAGCCATGCATGAAGGTGCAGTGACTTGAGGTCCAGGTAGACCAGAGTGCCCTGCTCCTGGGAAAGCAGATCGGAGCATGGAAGCAGAGGGACCGGAGGTTCCACTGTTAGTTGCTGGAGGAGTGGAAACCATATCTGGCATGGCCAGTAAGGGGCTATTAGAATAATCTCTGCCCTTCCTGACTGCAACTTGAGAAATACCCTCTACAGTAATGAAAAGGAAAGTGTACAGAAACTTCCCCTGTCCAAGACAGGGATAACGTGTCCTGCCAGAAAACACCAGATCCTGGATCTAGTCAGCAGAAACTGGGCAGTTTTGCATTGTATGGCAATGCCCTACCAGGTCAATATGTTGTATGCTCTACTGCGCACGGCCTGATCGCATAGCAGGAATAGCACGGTCTGGAAGAGCGAGAGGGTACAAAACCGCAAAAGGATCTATGTGCAGTAGTGCACCCTCTCACTCTTCCCTGTACAGGATAAGGATCCTGCTGGGATGAGGGTCCACCCAGCAGCTGCTTTGGCTCAACGGGAGGAGCCACTGGCAGCAAGAGAGGCAGGCAGTGCATGTGGGACCGGGTTTCGATTCACGGTCCCAGACACATGAATTTTTACATTTTTTGCACTTCGTGCAATTTTCAATGTTAACCCCCCCGAGTTAGATATTTTAGTTGGGGGGGGAGTTCGGGGGGCACTGGCAATATATTGTGCTGTATTGGCAGTGTGGTATATTGCTGTGGCATAATGTCTTGCAACATTATGACCCCGTGTCTGGTGACACAAATAGGTTCAGCTCTGGGTAGCCCAACCTGTTGAAGAGATCTTCGACCACTGAGGAAAGAAGCTCCCACTCATGTGCCTTGGACTGGGAACAGCTTAGGCTGTCAGCCAAGGTGTTCTGAATGCCTGGAACATTCACAGCAGTCAGGTCCAGGTGATGCTGTATGGCCCAATACCAAACTCTCGTGTCCTTTCTGCAGAAGGGTTAAGAATGGTTAACCCCCCTGCTTGTTTATGTAAAAGACCACTGACATATTGTCCATCTGGATCAACAGAGGGCCCGGGAGTAGGTTAGTCTGAAAGGCTTGACGAGCATATAGAATCGCACTCATCTTCAAAACGTTGCTGTGGAGATGCTGCTCCAGTTGGGACCAGGACCTCTGAGTCTGGCATCCCAGCCCTGGCCCGACGTGTCCATGGTCAGGATCTGTTGAGATGACTCCAACTGGAAGTGGACCCCCTTGGAGAGATTGGAGGGGTTCAGCCACCATGTCAAAGTCTGTTGCAGTGAGCTGGATACCAACACCGGTTGTTCCAAATCATCTGTGTGCTGATCCCATTGGACCGAAAAGTTCCATTGGGCTACCCTCATGTGCATACATGCCAGGGGAACTGTTGCAATGGCCGCCGCCATGTGACCCAGTAGTCTTAGAAATGCTCTGGCTGGAAGCTAGCGAGATGATGAGATCAGGTGAGCCTGTGCCTGAGGGCATTCTGCCCTGTCTGGGGGAAGAAAGGCTTTGCCTTGGGCAGTGTCCAAAATTGCTCCAATGTACTGAAGTCTCTGACTTGGCCAGGGAGAGGGCTTGGGGAGGTTGAGCGTTATCCCCAGGTCCTGAAACAGAGTAAAAGTGGCCTCCATGGTTCTGAGCAACTGATCCTTGGTGGGAGATGTCAGAAGCCAGTTGTCTAGCACATTACACCTTAATGACACCATATGGTGTCGTAAAAAACATACCTCTTTTTCCTGATGACGCCGTATGGCATGCTAAGTTATGTGCTGTATTGTCCTGATGATGCCATTTGGCGTCCGCGGCTTTCTCTTGGTGAAGTTCGAGCGTTTGTTTACATTTGATGAATTGAACTGCACCGGCCAGTAGGGGACATCGTACCATTACTGATTTTACCTAATGTAAGATGCGTCCCCATTGGCTATTTTTGAGAAATCATGCCTTAGTAGTAAGTAAGTAAATGACTTTATTTTTATACAGGAAGTATGCCATTAAGGACTTTAGCATCCAGTTTGCAACACAGTCCTGTTTTCTAATGTAAGTTTCACATAAAGTATAAAAATACAATACAAGTGACACAGACAGTATATAAATAGTTGATAACAACAATCAATAACAAAAAAACAGTTAAGTATACTAAATAAAAACATTTCTATTTCATACAGTGGTGAGTGAAAATGCAATGGCCTCTCAACAATTCAGTAAAAGAGCTGTGTCTAGTCCCAGCCCATATAAAAGACTTCCTGTTTAGCAACTAATCTGTATTTGAAAAACACAAGTCTGATCCTCACTGTTGAAAAATGATTTTTAAACACAGAAATATTTAGCTCACCTAGTGGTATAAATGTAATAATAGTTATTACAACAACCATGATATCAGTGACAACATGTTATTGTAGAAAAATACCCCAAATTGCTTCAAACAAAAGTGAAACACTTCTATCATAGTATCCCTCACCAAAAGCCATTACAACACCCCCTGTACCTGTTTCTAGCATTCCTTGCCACCTTCCCCTACCTTGCAAGAACTCAGCTCTGGTCACACTGACACTTGATGGCCTCCCTACGTCATGCCTGTAAATCTTAACTGGAAGTCTTCAGTTGATATAATTATGTATTATATTGTTTATACTGTATTCTATTATATATTTCTACGGCATTGTGTTGCACTATTCTGTATCAATATTTGCGTAACTTCTGTATCCCCATGTTCTTTGACTGCTGAATATTGCTGCCTGTACATGCCTGTTCTCCAGTCTCTTCCGCCTCCAACCAGAGCACATCTGGAATCTAGCACTTACTGCTTAGAATGTTCTTCCTAGTAAAACTTCTCAATAAATAAATAATAAATGAATGAATGAATAAATAAATTTACTATTTGTGTATGTGCTGTAAAAAATGTTTATTATGCTCGTTTTTTGCCATTACAGTTTGTCTTGTAACAACAAATCATCTTATTTTAGTGTAACATGTTAAGCTGATGAGGTTGACACTATAATTATTTCATTAACTTATATTTTTTTGCATTTCAGCATTCTGATTGACTGTCACCGCTTTTGGTACATTTTTTATGTCTTTTGGGGTATTTTTCTACAATAACATGTTGTCACTGATATCATGATTGTTACAACTGTTATTCCATTTATACCACTAATGTTTCTATGTTTAAAAATCAAGCTCTGTGATTGGTCGGATTTTCTGACATCATCAATTTTGAATTTAATTGGTATAATTTATAAAGGGATTGTCCTAGTTGCAGGTACCATCCCCCTGATGAAGCCTTAATTGGCGAAGCACCAGGGAACCTGTATGCAGATCTTTTTGTTGTACCTTCCACTATTCTATTCCATGTATATGCTTGAAACTTTGGAATAAATCCTTATTTAGCATTCAAGCAAGGACTCTGGTATTTTTTTACAACCTCCACTGGAGGGAAAATGTCTCTCCTGGCTCTGGAGTGCACAGTGATTTTTTTTGTTTTTTTTTTGCTGTTTCAATTAGGGCTCGCAGCCCTCATCCACACCCTTCCCTAGCTTTGTAGTGCGGCACTATTTGGTCATATTGATCCTCACTGTTGCCATGCTTCCCCTATGCTTGTTGTACACGTCACTATTTCAATTAACCAGTCAGAGCGCACACTGGTGCTGGAAAAGCGTGGTGACTGGAAACTTAGTTTCAAGATGGAGGCGCTGCTCTCATCCTAAAATACTCACTTCCTTTTGGTGCCAAAACCCTGATTTGTAATCTGCATTTACTTTATTTGTTTTTTTCTCATAGTCGTCACTTTGTTCATTTGGGATAATTTCTGGTCATCCTGTGTAATCGCATCTGATGGATCTGGCTAGCATTCCTGATGGGATAGAGTATTTCTTGTGCTTGTACTAGATGAGTCCACATGAATTCAGCACCTTTTGTTATTTTTTAAAGAGTTTATGTTTGGATTATGGTTATGTTTTAATTAAAATCTATGTGGCATATTGCTCCCTGTGTCATGGAGGATAAGCGGGTTAGGGTCAATAGCATGTTTGTCTCATGCTCTGCACTTGAGTTTTCTCCCTAATACACAGTTGCTGATTGTTTAAAATAAAAAAAAATGGTGTTGTCCAACTCATTTGGCATCAGTCCAGTCCCAACCTCTGATGCGATGTAAAGGCCAATTCAGTTTTTAATCTTTCCACAGTCACTGGTGTTGTCCATTGACCCATATGACGTCAGTCCAGATCCAACTTCTGATGCACTGTAAAGTGCTCTTCAGGTTCAAATCCCTCCACAGCCACTGGTAAGATCCTCTGCCTTACCATGCATCAGTCGAGCCCCAAACTGTAGTGAACAGTGAAGTGCATTTCAGGTTCAAATCCCTCCACATCCACTGGTGTAGTCCATCGACTCATCTGGCATCAGTCCAGTCCCAACCTCTAATGCACTGTAAAGTGCTCTTAAGGCTCAATTCCCACCAAAGTCACAGATGTAGTCCATCTGCTCATCAGTCTTCAGTCCAGCCCTTACCTCTGATACTCTGTGATGTGCATTACTGCTATGGATCCCTCCTCAGCCACTGGTGTAGTCCATTGTGCACATCAGAATTCATTCCAACACTACCCTCAGATGCACTGTAATTTTTTATTCGGGTTCAAATCACTCCAGAACCACTTGTTTAGTCCCTTGTGCTCATAATGCTTCAGACCAGCCCTTACCTCTGATGCACTGTGATGTGACCAGTGTCAATGCATGACACACACAGTCCATTCAAGTGAAACACAGCACATAGTACACATGTGTGCCCATGAGCAAATGAGCATCATTCCATGGTGCAGGCATACCCACACTCCTTCCCACCCACACAGTGCACCATACTGAATGCTGCAACATATCACATGTGTATGCAGGCAAACCACACATAGTACACAACCTTTACAGGTGCCCATGTCATCACCCTGTATGTGTACCCACAATGTCTCTGCATGGCATATGAAAACCATTACCAGACACAGGCAGCCCCACCTGCTTCCCCACAACTGAGTATACCCCAAGGACGGGTGCCAATTCAAGACACAAAGTGACTGCAGTGCCTATGAACATCATTCCTTGGTACAGGCAGACCCACCCCCTTCCCCATGACACCGTATACCTCAAATTACCAGTACCCTTTCAGCAATTTCATCACCCTATAGGTATACCCACAATGTATCTGCAGTGTCTGTCTGCACCATTATTAGATGCAGACAGCCCCTCTCATTTCCTCAGAACATATGAAGTGCATCTGAGTATGTGTCATGAATGCAGGAACCTCCCCCCACTAACACACAGTGCTTCATCATATAGTCATTCCCTCACCTTATACCATCCCATAAGACACTCCCCAAATAATAAACTATGCCAGGAAATTAAATAATACACAATTTATGTAACATGATGTTTACTGAAAGACTGTGAATCTTTACATGAACAACATCATGCTTCATTTATAGTATGATAAAGCAAACAACACAAATAAAATACAGTTTTCTATGCTTATTATGGGATTTTATTACACAAATACAATAAAATAGTTTATTTCAATGAAATTACACCTTTTAACTACAATAGCTATGTCATCAATCATAGAGAAACCTCCAGCACTAAAAAATGTATCCATTTCCTGTGTCAGCTCGTTGATCTACACTTGCAGTGTTCTTTCTGTTTACATCAATTGACCTCACAAAGCACTTCCTTCCTGCATCATTTCCTGTTAATCCCGATATGTGTTTCTAAGGTACTGTGTAAATGTGTTCTTACTGTAACCCCTGTGCCAATCGGGGGTTACTGTTTTGTTTATTGCCCTGTTGGCACTGCGGGAGGTAGTGTGCGCATGTGCGTGCTTGCTGAGCTCCATCTGGTGCAAATCAAGAGTTAGAGTTAGAGAGAGAGAGTTGAGTGTTTGAGGAGGAGTGTGCGAGAAGGAGCGGGGCTTGCTCGCAGGCCCACAATAGGGGCGGCTGTCAGTCAGGGCTAGGGAAGCCCAGGACCTGGGGGGAGATTGTCTCCTGGTCACCAAAGCGTGGAGTGAGTTCCCCCATAAGTGGCAGTATGGGGGAACTGAGCAGTAGGTTGGAACAGCATTTCCTGAGAGGGATTGAGAGGAGTCTGCCAGGCTCCCCAGAAATATGAGAAAAGTGGCTGCCATGGGAGGCCCTGTTGAGGCTGAGATGGCAGTGATGTCTCAAGGGGGTAGGTGACAGATACCCCTTTGCCTGACTGTGTCCATTCGATAAGGTACTGTGCTGTTATGTTTGTGGCTGCTGTAAAGAAAGGTTTAGGCCCCACAGCTGAGAGAACCCTGCTCATGGATCTGATGTGTGGGTGGCCTTAGTGGAAAAGACTGATATGTGCCTGAATGTGTACCATCGTACCCCCCTCCCTCCCAAGATGAGGAGAGTGTACCATCAAGTATTAGAAATTGTGCCTCCACTCCCACAGGCAGGGCATTAATTGGAAAGGTTGGGAAAGTGAGAAAGTGTTTCTTCTGAGAGGAAACTGAGCCCCATTTGGCTCAAAATGGAAGGGAACAGAGTCACTAGGTCGCAGGTTCGGATCCTGGTTCCCCCAAGTATGTGCCATGGCCATAGAATCCTGTTAATGTTCTGAGAATAATCTGAGGATCCTCATCTGTTGTTACTGCTTGAGCATTTGGTGAAGAAAGAAAATAAATGCTGATCTGTTTTGCATTTTTAAACCGTTTGGACTTGGATAATTTTATTTCTGTGGAGAAGCTGTATGTGTTATTCTGCTGCTTGCCTAATGAACTGTTTTACAGCCCACCTGAAAAGTCTGCCACTTTCTGAGGTACTGGGGGTGTGAGAGAGAGTCAACTGTGAGCCAGTGCTTGGACGGAGCTCGAGCCGGCACCAAGGAACCTGAATCCACAAAATCTAAAGCTACTGTGATTTGTACTCCCTACTTTATGTGCTTACAGTCAAGAATGGTACCCTTCCCCTTTCCCAGAGACAGTAAACCATCAAACCCCTAGAAAGAGAGGGGAGTGGGGTGGTTTTATGGAGTTTGTTAATCTAAGTTCTAGACTGAAGATGCTGCCTGCATGAGAAAAGCCCATATAGTGCCCAAGCAGGAGCGAGTTGAATTTAAAAGTAATTTTCTTTCCACAAACATTTAAAGTGCCATCACTGATCTGAGCAGAGGGGGGTTTTATTACTAAACTAGGGGAAAAAACAAAAAATTGATAATCGGATTCATAAACTAAAATCAGTGGGTAAAATAATTAAACACTGCAAAAATTTCAACCAGTGGAGTGAAACAAAAAACTCAAACTGTAATAACAGGAGATTCAGACACTGATTTATGACTAAAAAATATGATAAAAACCTTGCAAAATTTATATTTAGTCAATGACAGATGTTTATTGCATATTTTTAGCAATTTTAACCCACAATTTTACAAAAATGTCATATTTTGTACGATTAAGTAGGCAGAGCATAATTACATTTAGATAAAATCATCAGATTTCATGAAAATATTAATAAACAACCTTACACAACAGTAAATCCTGTTAAATAGACATTACCAAACCATACTCATTTTCAAGAACTTGTTGTCCTGAACAACTTTTCTTATTACAGTTTTAAAACTGGATGTATGTTTTTTAAGATATGTAGGTTTAAGCACAGTGTGTTTGTATGAATGCTGTAGATCTAGAACCCCTTCAGGGACACAGGTGTTCCAGAAGCAGGCAGAGTGTACCTGAACATTCTAAGTGACAATAGGACAGAATGAGCTAGGTAAGGAAAGACAGAATGGCCTTCCCTCCTTAAGGCCACTGCTGCTACCATGAGGCACTTTGTAAGGACTCGAGGGGCTGAGGACAGGCCAAATGGCAGAGCCCGGAACTAGTAGTGGTTTCCTTGGAAACAGAAGCGAAGGAACCTTCTGTGGGGTGGGAACACCAAGATGTGAAGATAAGCATCCTGCATGTCCAGAGAACATAGCCAGTCCCCTGATGAAGCAAGAGGAGAAGGTCGGGAAGAGTGATCATCCTGAGCCGTTTGTATTTTATGACGTTGTTCAGATGTCTGAGGTCCAGGATGGGATGCAGATCTCTGGTTATCTTTGGAACCAGGAATAAATGTGAATAGAATTCTTTCCCACACTGCACTGGTGGGACGGGTTCTATGGCCTGTTTTCACAGGAGCGCTTGAATCTCTTCTTGGATGGGGTGACATGGGTATGAGGGTAATGGGAGGGAACTGGAGGATTGTGTGGAGGAATCTCCCAAAACTCTAGAGTGTGTTCCTCTTCCACTAACTGCAGAACCCACTGATCTGAGGTTATTCTGCACCAACCCTCTCCGCAGAGAGAGAAATTACCATCCGCCACCTCCCCCAGGAATTCAGCTGGGGGAGGGGGGTCGGGTAAAGAGTCAGGCAGAGGAGCCAGAGACAGACAATGCAGTTTGGGAAATTCTGAGAGCTCTGAGGGAAAAGCCCCCCCATGGCTTGGGAAGTAGCTTTTCTCTTAAAGGCACTTCTGGGTTGTTGACCTCTGGGTTGTTGCGTGGAGGTGTGATAATAGGACTGCCGCTGGGATGATTTAGGCTGAGATTGGTACAATGTTTGAACTGAATGTAAAGCCTTGCCTGATTCTTGTAGGTGAGTGATTATATTTTGGGAATCCTTGCCAGACAAAATGAAGCCTCTGAAAGGGGCCTCTAGAGTCTTAGATTGCACATTCTGGGCAAAACTGGAGACTCTAAAGCCAGGAGTAGCGATGAAGACAAATTCCTGTTGTCGCAGCTCTGCCTGCAGAGTCTGATGAGTCATAAGAGGCTCAGAGAACATGAGTCCCAACATCTGAGCCTGATTTAAGAAGATGTAACAGCTCAGCCTTTCCAGGAAGATCAGGTTGAGTTTGAGCCACCTACAAAGCTTTCTCCCACAGGGCGTTCTGATATTGGACCATGTGGGTGAGAAAGTTTAGGGAACAGATAGTGCAGGTGGCAGAGGAATAGACCCTCTTACCAAAACGGTCTATCTACCTGGAGTCCTTGTTGGAATGCTGAGTGCTCAAGTGGAGAGGCCACTTAGAGCGGTTATGGGCAGCATGAATTACTACTGAATCAGTTTCTGGATGCTCACTGGAAAAGGGTTCATCCCTTGGAGAATTATACAGGCAATCTGCCTTCTTGGACATCACTGGTGTAGTAGATGGATGTTTCAAGCAGTTCAACTGACATCCTTGAAGGAGCTAATAAGGGGAGGAACAACCAAGGTAAATTACTTCTTTTTATGGAGGAAAGTGGCTAGCTGACTTTCCTCATGATCCACTTCCTCTGTGTCTCAATCCATAAATGTAGGGTCAGAAGGAGGAGACTGCGGTGTGTCATTGGGCTGCTCTGATTCTGATGGCAGGTCAAAGTCCCCAGACTCATCATAAGAAGATGAGGAGGAATATCCCCCCAACTCCCCGGAATCCGGAGAGGGACAGCGTGAGTAATGATGCCTTCATTGGTGGGTCCCTGGATGACTTGCACCAGCCCTGTCTGGTTGTGGAGCAAGCTCCTTAGAAGGTGGCATTATTTGGGACCTTCCTAGGGGGAACCTGCTCCTTTGTTGGGTTGGGAGAAGGGTCCCGAGGAGTCGGGGTTAGGGGTTCCTTTGGGGCCTCCTTATCTTTGAAGTATGCCCACCAGGCCCCAAAAAGGGCATTAATATCCATGGGTGGATTCTGAGGCATAACCGGGAGAGTCAGCATCTGTGGGCTAGGTTGAGAGTGCCCCGGCATTGGTTCTTTAGGTTGTGGTAACCCTGGCATCAGTTCTACTGGTGTCAGTCCCTGGGGCAGGGAACTATACAGCGTTGGTCTGACCAGAGTAGAGAGACTGGGCATTGGACCCTCAGGCATCAGCTATGTGATGACATGGCCAGCCAGCGACTGTGGAGGGTTAGGGGATGATGGCTGAGGTATCACTGGAGTTGATGTTGGAGTGGCCAGCATCAACTGGACAGGCATGGGCTGACACTGGTCTGGTGATGCATCTGGCACTGGCCTAGAAGGGGAAGTCTGTCCCAGGGAGCTTGCTCCCAAGTGGGACAGAGGCATCACTCTTGCGGGGGGTTGAGAGTGCATGCCTCCGGCATCACTTGGTGGTGTCGGTCCCTGTCATTGGAATTGACTTAGCAGATGCCTTGACTGAGAGGATGACAGGCAAAGGCCTGTCACTCGAGGAGCGCCCAGTCAAGCCACCTGGCTGAGAACCCGCCTGCTGAATGGGCATGAGCTTCAGGAGCTGAGAGGCTGGGGATGATGTCTTGAGCCCCAAAGAACCACCGCCCAAGACAGTAAGGAGACTGGGTGGTTTGACCACTCAGAGCCTGGGGGGGGAGAGGGTTGCTGGAGTGGAAGGGGCCAACCTCCTGTCCAGGGACCTGGAACGGGAAGCTGACTGGGGTTTTTCCCTATGCTTCTTCCGGTGTTTGTGCTTTCCTGAAGACTTCTTCTGTTTGGCTTGCCAAGGGAATTGCAGGAACAACTACCAGAGCTAAATACACCTGTGCACTTTAATATATGCATTTCCCATAATGCAAAGCAGCTAAATCCCAAACAGCAAACACAGCTGAAAAACTGAGTTGATTCAACAGTTCACAAAAGGAAGTCAGCCAAAATGAACACATATTCTGAAATGCTGATCACATCTAAATGTAATCAGCAATTGAATGACTGTTCATTATTGCACCCTCAATATACAAAATGCAGTTAAATATATGCATTTCCCATAATGCACCACAGCCAAATCCCAAACAGCAAACACAGCAGAAAAACAGAGATGATTTCACTCTGTCTGTATCTGTTTTATTGTACTAATATAGGATGCCATGTTACAATATCATATAAAGCATAACTTCTTGTTTCTGCACTTATCATGTTACAAGTGCATTAAACCACTTCAAGGCATGGTTCTACTGTGGAATTAACTTTGTTACAAACCTTGAAACTTGTATAGTTTTTAGAGCACTGTTTTTTGAATGGTGCTGCTTGTTTTAAATGTGAAACCCATTGCACATGATCTTTACAACTTTGAAGACACAGGTCCTATAAGCTTGCTGACAGGGTATATTAGACTGTGAGTTCCCAAGATGACATCATCATCAGCGCTTCACTGATACAGGGTTTTTTTGTACAGGTAGTGAAATCAGGGTTACAAAATGGCTAATAACTTTAAAATGAAGTGACATAGTAATCTAGTTTTTAGTATTGGATTTATCGAGGGCATGCTTATTCGGATTCTGCAGTGTAGTACTTTTGTCATCAGTGGCTCTTTAAAAGCCCATGCAAACAAGGCCCCTGGACCAGATCAAGTTTTGGTGGATGAATACAAATGTTTCCCAGATTGATGGGTCTCCATTCTTAGGATAGTATTTAATCACGTAGTTCAAAGAGGGCAACTTACAACTAGTTGGCTAGGATGCATTATTTATCCTCTGTTAAAAGGAGAACTACTGAGTAACTTGATGCCCCGACTGATGCACAGATTGGGGCTTCAGTACTCCAATTCTCCCTGCAGGCACAATATAAAATAAGCAGTGTTTGTACCTTTTTACTTGTAAAATTCCTAGCAAGCCTTGCACCAGCTGGCATATTGAATCTGCCGCGGTGCTGGCTGGATACCCACCCCAGAGATCTCACTGATAATGCAAGATGATGATGCATCTTTGCCTCAACCTGTTATATGCTCTTATGTACGGAGCATTAATAAACTCTGTATCTGCCATGCCCTGCTTTATTTTTACATACTTTGACTATATGCCATATTTATGTGATGTATGCATATGGCGTATAGTCAAAGTATGTAAAAATAAAGCAGGGCATGGCAGATATGGAGTTTATTAAAGCTCTGTACCTAAGGGCATATAATAGGTTGAGGCAAAGGTGCATCATCATCTCGCGTAGTTATCAGCGAGATCTTGGGGGCGGGCACACGGCCGGCACTGTGGCCGATTCAATATGCCGGTAGGTGCAGGGCTTGCTAGGAATTTTACAAGTAAAAAGGTGCGAAAACTGTTTATTTTATATTGTGCTTGCAAGGAGAATTGGGGTACTGAATTCCAGATCTGTGTATGGGTTGGGGTTTCAAGTTACCTGGTAGTTCTCCTTTAAGAAAGGTGATACTTCTGATCCCAAAATGTATCATCCCATAAGTTTCATTAATGCCTCACAGAAACTATTTTTCCCGCTAATTCTTCAAAGACTTCTGGACTGGCTTAAAGAAAAACAAATATTAAGTGACTATCAAACAGATTCAGACTAGGACATTCAACTATCCAACATTATTACATGTTATCAAATACTACTGTATAGCAGGTTTAATTAGCATCCGTTATATTTAGCGGAAGTCAACCTTCTACACATATTCATGTCCGATAGAATTAGCATGGGCAGCTAACTCTTCAGTATAGTACTACCAAAAATCAGCTGTCCATTATTTTTCACTATCCATTTATTTTCACTAATTGCCAGCAATAGCGAATACGGCAAAAATAAACAGTCACTGAAAATAACCTTCTATACAGTATTTGAAAATATACTAGAGTGAAGAAAGCAAAACTGTTTTGTTGCTTTGTAGATTTAAATGCAATATTTGATAGTATAAGCTAATTATGTTATGGAAAAAATTGGAAAATTTAGGAATAGATTCAGTACTATTGAATACCTTGATTCAGCTGCATTTTGAAACCTGGACTGTAGTGCAATATAATCAATATGGAGGAGTTACCTCCCAAATTAATGCTAACCGTGGGGTGCGACAAGGATGTCTTTTCGCTCCGACGCTTTTTAACATCTATATAAACAATATATTATCGAATCTGGAAAATCCAGATTTTTATTCTCTGGGGGTTAAGAATAACAAAATAACATGTCTCGCTTATGCAAAGCTTTCGGGGCAATCCTCAGGTTGTGAGGGCAGCGTGGAAGCCCTCCCAGGATCCGGAGTGCAGACCAACCCCCCCCCCCATGGCAAACTCAGGCAGCGCAAAGGTACGGCTCGTCTGCTGCTGCTACACAGTTTGAACAAGGAGAAAAGGTGCCATCTTTTGAATTTTACTGTCGGTAGACGTGTGGAGATAGTTTTTGTCTGCTTTTAACTCCTTAAAATACTGTGCATTTTCACTGTTCTGCTGGGTTACCTTAATTGTTAAAATTGATTTAGCTGCAGCTAGCATTAATTTAATCTCTGCCTTGCTGTGCTGTACAAGGGGCTTAAAGTAGTCACTGCAAGTTCTCAACTCACATGCTGTGCAGTAAAGAAAAGTATGAAGTGCATAATATAGCTGCTTAAGGCACCTCTGAGCCCCCGATCTAAATGAAGTTGAATCTGCTTAAATTACCAGCTGCTTTCAGGCACCTCTGAGCAGCCTTCCCCCGATCTAAGTGAAGCTGAATCTGTGTAAATTACCAGCTGCTTTCAGGCACCTCTGAGCAGCATTTCAAGAAAGGTTCAATTATTTAGATTTCCCCAGCTGCAGTAAGGCTCCTCTGAGCCCTGACTCCCTTTGTTTAAAGCATAATTAAGTTTGTACCAAGCCCTTCCCTCTGTCCCTCTTACCTATTTAAACTCTGTCTTTACTACAGCTCTCAGGCAATCTTCAGGTCGTGAGGGCAGCGTGGAAGCCCTCCCAGGATCTGGAGTGCAGACCCGCTAGCGGCAGAGCTTAGGCAGCACAAAGGTACGGCTTGTCTGCTGCTGCTACACAGTTTGAACAAGCTAGAGCCCGCTGACGCCATGCCAGCTCCCCACCACCACCCTTGGCAGTCACTCCCTTATATAGCTGAAGTCACATGCTAGTTTATCAGCCTACTTTCCCATTTGCAGGTTATACCAGCCATCCACTAGGGGCCACTACACCAAGATTTTGCAATTAAATTCAAAACCCTTGCTCTTTTAGCCTCCCCACTATGCCTCAACTTTACTTATTAATCTTCTTTATCATCACCCCCTGGCTGTTCCTCCCACCATCAATTTACCCTACGCTCCCAGATCACATCACATCTTGCGACAGGCTGCCAACAAATATTCCTACCTCCACTATCGCAGCTAAATCGGACCATGCCCACCTCTACCATACTCTATCCACCAGCCTCGGGCTAATCCCAGCTACCTTCCGAATCAGCCTCCTAGTCCTTCTACTACAAACCTGGAGACCAAAAGCTGACGTAGCCGCACATCATACCACCTTCAGAAAAACTTCAGTGGATAGCTCATCACACCAAACTAATGGTCACCCTGCTACTTCTCCTTGCAGGGGATATCGAACTTAACCCAGGACCAACCCATCCCCATGCCCAAAACCTTTCTGTCCCACTCCAAATCCCCTTGGGCCTCAAATTAATACACATAAATATATGCAGTCTCTTGCACAAAATAACCTTGCTACAAGCCCTCGCCATGTCTCTCAGCCCAGACATTCTTATTATCTCTGAAACCTGGCTAAAATCTCATAACACCGACGCAGAATTTGCCATACCCAGCTACACACTTCTCCACCATGACCTGGTCGGCAGAAAAGGAGACAGCATAGCTATGTACATTGCTTCCTCCATCAAATTCACCATGGTTTCCCTATCCCTACCGTCGGACTCCATTAATGCCTTAATGGTAAAACTCTCCATCCCCCACTCAATCCCAATCTACATAGCAGGCACATACTGTGCTCCAGGCACCACCTCACCTTCCATACTGGACAATCTGGGCTACTTAAACTACCTGGCAGCAGGTGGTGAGATCCACATATTAGGGGATTTTAACCAGAACTGGTTTGCTGAGTCCCTTTCCAAATTTCGTGACAAGGTAACAGCCCTAATCCTAACACAACCAATCACTGAACCTACTCGGGCAAACCACAAAACACAGAACCATACACTGCTAGATTGGTCCCTCACATCTCACCCGGACAGGATTATAGCCTCAGGACTCCTTCCAGATGCCCTTAGTGACCACCACGGGATCTACACCATACACAAAATTCACAAACCCAAAGCTCCCCCTCCCAGAATCTTACTTTTGAGATCCTACAAATCCCTGGACCTCCCCTCATTATTAAATGAGTTGGGCAACTATGGCTGGTCATGCATTAGTCATTTCACCTTGACAGAGGAGGCACTGTCGTTCTTTAAGTCCAAGTTCATCGCCATCTGGGACCGCTACGCCCCACTCAGATGGTCCAGAGTCCAAGGTGCTCATCTACCATGGATCTCTCCCGATATCTTAGCCCACCTCCGAATCCAAGACAAGGCCTGGAAAACCTTTAAGACTTCTAAATCCGAGGCTGACCTCCAGACCTACAGAGCACTCCACAATTTTAGTACCAAAATAATCCACCAGGCAAAGGCCAACTATTTCATATGCGCATTCAATTCCTCCTCCCATCTCCCGTCTCGTTTCTGGAAGGTGGTCAAATCACTTCTCTGCCCACCATCACAACCACCAACCCTGTCCCTGCAGGTTGGTGGTCTCACCATCACTGACCCCTCAGCAGTTGCCACCTTGTTTAACATTGTCTTCACTACCAGCCATGCTATTCCCAGGGCCACCCCACACCCGGCTCAGCATGCCCCCACTGACACCCCATCTGTGGTGCTGCAGCTCAGCCCTTCTCCTTCCTGCAAGTAACCCCTGATGAGGTATACAATGCTCTGGTTGCCCTTAACCCTGAAAAGGGCAAATGTCCCACGGAGTTGGACTCCAAAATGCTCCACCTGTCGGCCCGTGCCATATCTCAACCCCTAGCCTCCCTTTTTAACTTATCATTCGTCCTAGCTGAAGTCCCCACTGAGTGGAAACATGCCACAGTCATCCCACTTCCAAAGTGTGGTGATGCCTCAAACCCAAGCAACTACCTGCCCATCTCCCTCCTACCGACCCTTGCCAAGATACAAGAATGCCTGGTTCTCTCTCACCTATCCACCTATCTGGACTCCTCTTCCTTTTTTCCCTCTACCAGTCTGGCTTTAGGAAATCCCACTCCACTACCACCTCACTTCTCAGGATTACCGACTCCATCCTCACAGGGATGGATGCTGGCCACATCACTGCTACCATCTTTATCGACCTGGCAAAGGCTTTCGATATGGTGACTCACTCTCTTCTCCTGATAAAACTTGTCAAGGTTGGCCTATCTGACTGGGCCACATCTTGGTTCCACTCCTACCTCACTGGCAGATCCCAAGCTGTCTGTATCAGATCGTCCATGTTGGACCCCTTCCCAATTACGTCTGGAGTGCCTCAAGGATTGGTCCTAGGCCCCCTCCTATTCTCGGTATTTCTAAATGATCTGCCATCCGCCTGCACACACTCCGCCATCCACATGTACGCAGATGACACAATGCTATATGCATCTGGCCCCTCACCCTCTGAAGTTGTGTCCAGACTTCAGCACGACTTCATTTCAGTCCAGCACTGGCTCCGCTCAAATAACCTCCTCCTAAATGCTAACAAAACAGTCTCCTCAACCTTTGGGACAAGGAAGAAAATTTCTAGGCTCCCTTCACCATTAGTTTTTCACACCCTGGAAGGGTCCCCTCTGGAGTCCTGCACCACCTTCAGATACCTCGGTGTCTGGCTTGACCAGCACCTTAACTTTTCTGCACATATTGACTCCTTACTTAGAAGCTGCACCCTAGGCTTGGTGCACTTTACCGGAATCGTGACAACATACCCCTTCCAGCCAGGAAGGACATTGTAAAAAAAATGATCCTCCCAGTCCTCGACTATGGGGATGTAGTCTACGGCGCCGGCCCTAAGACCACATTAGCTAGGCTGGACCCTCTCTTCCACTCTTTTTGCCATTTCACCCTGAACAGCTCCTACTCCACACACCACTGTGCCCTTTATCAAGCAATGAACCTCATCTCACTTGATTATCGCAGGCTAACCCACTGTGCAAAAATTACGGCCAAGTATTGGACTCAGCGGCTCCCTTCCTACCTCTCCGACAACTTAACAAACCCTAGCACACAAGCATACACACTCAGAAACTCAGACTCCAGGTCCCTAGCTGTCCTATACCGGTCTACCTCCACAGGGCAATCAGGGTTCAGCTACCGCATTCCCTCGCTATGGAACTCCCTCCCAGCTAACATTCATCGCTTCACCTCCCTTTCTCACCTAAACTCCATGCTCCAAGATCATTTCGTCCCTACCTGTGCTTGTGTCTAGGCGTCTACCAACTACTAGGCAACTCTCTGGGAATGTCGGCACTTAGCAAATTTGTAATTCATCAGTGTCTAACTATTGTCCTCTCACCTTATACTGTCTCTCATATGGACATATCAATTAGGCTCAAAACCTAATTTTGTTGTACATTTGCTGTATGTAACTGTGTTACCAACTGACACATTCAGTCCTGTATGAATGTGGTTTCAGAACCAAATGTTAGTGATCTTCCACAATGTATTCACTTGTCTATCCTGACTTCAAGTGTAATCTCATACCATACGTACTGTGGTTACCAATTGTCTCTCACAAGTTACTACTGACTTGTAATCAGATCCAAATGTTAGTATTTCTCCCACTATGTATTTTCTTGTCTATACTGTGTAAAACTGTCTTCTTATGTTCTCCCCTCCCCCAGGACACATCTGTAATTGAGCAGTACTCTGCTCAGTATGCCTTCCCAGTAAAACATTTAAATAAATAAATAAATAAATGCCGACGATATAGTTTTGCTCTCAACATCTTTTCTAGGTTTGCAGAGGAAGGTCAATTACTTCTCAGACTTATGTAAAGAAAATAGACTTACAATTAATAAGGACAAAACAAAAATGGTAATTTTTGGGAATAAAAGCAAGAAACTTCTCACATTATTTATCAATAATAGTAAATTAGAAACTACAAAGTCCTATGATTACTTAGGGGTTAGATTTTCAGAAAAATGCACATGGCAAGCACATATATTATATCTGTGGCAGTGTTGCTCCCCCCCCCCAGAACTCTGAATACACCACAGGACATTTCCTCTTTTCTACTCCCTCTATGAAGCCTACTGCAGTAGCATTTACTCTCTTTGGGTCTATCTTGGCCCTATTTCATTTTTTCTACTCCGATGGGATGGCCTCCATCATAGAATCTGTACCCTTCCCCGCTTTATTTCTTTATGTTCCGTCCTTGGAGGTGATTAAGTAGAGGCTATGTTAAGCCTCCTATGTAGAAATATGGCCTTGGGCTAGTGGGCAGTACCGATTTAAAGAAAATGCCCCACGGAGCCTTTTTGTATAAGGAACCATATATGGCAGCCACAGAGAGAATGTATATGTGTGCTGCTCCGTGAACTGAATGAGAAAAAAGGGCCAGTCACATTATAATTGTTGAAGCGAGGCACAGGGACACCTGTGCTATTGCTTAGGAATTGTTTATGGTATTATGATCCAGGAACTAAAGTATGATACAGCCAGTAACAATTACGAGGTATACCAATAAACTCCTGTAGTTATGGTTGTTATGAATGTTTTGCCCGTTCCTGGGAGGAGCAATTGTGGTTGTGATAATGTACAATTATAGCTGCACCAAGCCGCATGTTGTCTCTGCTAGAATAAATGAAGAAATAGGAGAACTTTGCTGCTATGAGTGGTGCTCTGTTAAAATATGCCATGCACCCCCGTAGCTTCTGTGTAAAGTGTCCCTGCTATTGTGGCTTTTAAAAAGAAAGAAAAGTCCCAATGGCTGTTGCTATAGCCTGGATGGGTAGCCGGTACTAGTCCTTTCTGCGACTGGTCTGTGTCTGTCACAGGTAGTGACGTGGGTACTAAAGGAAGCACCACTGACACAGTGCACAGATACCTAGGAGCAATCAGAGCTCTGAAACAGAATAGCCACGTGCTGAGACTCCAGTGGGGTTGCTGAGCTATTCAATGCTCCCGAGGTGTTGCAGTAGGGTACAGTGTGGCACTCAGCTCCTGAATGTGGATAGGGACTGGAGCCGAGCACCAGAAGGAACCCCGAGGAAAAATAAAAGCAAAGGATTAAATGACAGGAGCCCTAAACAAAAGGGCACTTGTTTATATTGCACATAGGGGCCACCTAAGCATCCTAGCTTAGGAGAGAAAGGCCCAAATGAAATTTCTACCCATCAGCTGATGATTTCAGCTGACAGGACCTGCCAGCACTAGCATAATACAGCTCCTGACATACCTTAGAGGGGTGAAATAACAAATAAACATACCAGTTCATGTTTTTACTAAACAAAAAGGGAGTCAGAAGAAATAATTATCGTTTGTTCTTACCTGTGCAGGTGAGATAAACCTCTGAGAGCTGCTAGGCCCTTAGGAGGCAACAGCCCCAAACAAAGGCTTATTTATAAGGGCTTTGACAGTCCATAATACTGTCCAGAGGGAGGAGCTTAGATCATCAAGCGACCCTTAAGCAGCTTTAGCTATTATTACTGCCAGATATATAGGTAAGGTTTGTGAAAAGTGTTTGATTATGTGCAAAAACAATTACTTAAACAGTTTTGGTCATGCTGATTCCTCAATTGTTTGTACTAGTACAGGATTTTGTTGTATTAGAAATAGAGGCAGATCAGCTGACCCAGTGATGTCACAGAACTCTACTATAAGAACCCCTCCTGGATTCAATAAGTCAGTAAAGCCTTGAGAGCTGTACTGAAGGCAAGCACAGAAGGGTACTTAGCACAGAAGATAGTGGAAGTTCTGTTTGCTTAAAGTTTTCCACTCTGTGGCAGCACCGTTGGGGAAGAACAATGCTGGAGCTCAATTTTGAGCTGGAATTTATAATTTTTTATTTGTGTTTGTTATTTTATATTATGAGTTAAGAATTTTATGAAGTAAATACAATTCACGCAAGAGATCTGTGTGTTTTACACTTTAAAAAGCTGTGTCCGTGTTGTCAGTTCCCACACCCTCCTACAAACTGGTGTGAGAAGTTGGATCACTAGTTGTCCAAAGGATACAGGGGGAAACCAGTAGCTGGTACGAGACCTGGTACCTAGATAACAACAGATATGGCAGATGGTGTGGATGAGAAGAAGCTAGGAGTGGCGACTAGCACCCAGACTGAGAGGAATGGAGAACCCTTGAACCCAGGGCTGGCATGCGACATTCGTAAGAGGACCCCAAAGGAGAGAAGCAATGAAAGAGGATGAAGAGTCAGTGCCTAGGGAGAGATGACAGGAGACTAGAGAGGAACCACCAGAGGGCCTGACAGATCTATTATGATGACTGGCAGTCTGCCAGATGGAAATCGAGAAGCAGAGAGACCTTAACATTCAGGAAAGAGAGAGGGAACGCCAGAGACAGGATCTCACATAGGCCAATACTATGCAAGCTTTAAAGAATATGAGGGCAGGGCATGGATCTAGTGGGGATGAGGTTAACCCTAACCCCAAAGATATAAAACTGACCAAAATGTTTGCGTCTGATGATATAGAGGTGTACTCAACCACATTCAAGACTGTGGCCAGGGCATGTGGGTGGCCTCCGATGCAGTGGGTAGTGCATCTGGCACCTTACCTATCTGGAAAGGCCCAGTTGGTCTGTGGAAATATGGACTCCCGTCTTATTGATGACTATGATCTTGTTAAACAAGAAATCCTAAAAAGTATGACATTAATGCAGAAACTTACCGGGAATGGTTCCGTGCCCTGAAAGATTTAGCACATGACCCCCCTCCCCAGAGAAACTTATGACAGGCTGAGGGAACTTTGCTTTAAATGGATCCAACCTGAAGGGAAGTCCAGGCATGATATAATGCAAATGTTTGTAGTAGAACAGTTCCCCTAGATCCTGCCTGTAGAAATCCAAATATGGATTAAGGAACACAATCCAGAGTCAGTGGAGGTGGCTGTTACCCTGACAGAAGACTTCCTTGTCACCCACCAACCCTATAAAAGAGGAGGACAATGGACACCTGATCCCCCCCCCCGCAGCAAAACTACCACAACAACTGGTAAGTGCAAACCAAAATATGAATAATGGAAGGTATGAGAACAGGAGCGGATCAGGTGGGAAGACTTTTCCCCCAGATATAGTATGCCAGAATTGTAAAGAATTGGGGCATATAACCTGTTTCTGTCCCACCAAGAATGCAGACACTACCCATCTGGCTTTACTCAACCCAGGACACTTTGTTACAGATGTGCAGATTGATGAACAGGCTGTCCTAGGGCTGATTGATTCAGGCAGCAAAAATATCTTGATAAGACCTGAATTAGTAAAGAACTGTAAAACAGGGCCTACCATGAGTGTGGTTTGTGTTCATGGGGATATCCACCAGTAATACACCTCAGACATTAACATATTGATAAATGGAAAAAACACAACTATCAAGGCAGGTATTGTGCCTAAAATTACCTGTCCCTATAGTAATAGGTCATGACTTTCCAGACTTTACATCTTTGCTCATGGAAAAATTGACTTTGTCAGCAGTACCCACCAGGGCACAAAGTAAAAAGGAACAATCACTGGGGGAAGTGTTCCCTTTTGAGGATGGAATGGTTGATGCACCAGGGAAAACTCAAAATTCTCTGAATGCAAAGAAAAAGGAACAACAAAAATGGCATAGGGATTGACAAGGATTGCCTGATGAAGTGCAATTTTTTTTATAAAGTCTGATGTGTGTCAGAAGCAAAAGGATGATGTAACCTTACAACCCTTTCTTCAACAGGTGGGAAAACAAAGCAAGGTGCCCCCAAAATGGAGACTGTGAATAGCTTATTGTACCATATATGTACTAACCCAGATACCGGGGAAAAGGTAGAGCAGTTAATGGTGGCCCATTGTTGCAGGCAGGATTTAACGCGCCTAAGTAGGCTGCTGGTTAACTAGGATCTGCAGCTTATCCAGTAGGCAGGGAAATGGGCAGACTGGGTGGGCCAAGCGGTCCTTATCTGCCATCAAATTCTATGTTTCTATGTTAAGTAATGATGTACCCTGGGCAGGAAATGTTGGGAGGGACAAAACATTGAGCAGAATCTTGAATAGATTCTTCTGGCCAGGGGTTCATAAGGAAGTAGCCCGGTATTGTCAAGTGTGTAAAGAATGCCAATTGATTGCCCAGACAGGAAAGCAAGAAGTGGTTCCCCTAGTACCCATGCCATTGGTCACCACCCCTTTTGAGAGAATAGGGATGGATATTGTAGAGCCCCTAGCTAAAAGTTCAAAAGGCAGTAGAGTTATCTTGGTCACGTGTGACTATACCACCAAGTACCCAAAAGCCATCCCGATGTATACTGTCACAACACCAAGAATAGCAAAAGAACTGGTGAAACTCTTTAGCCAGGTAGGAATCCCTAAGGAGATTCTAACAGACAGGGGGAGTAACTTTAATGCAGCCCTTCTGAAAGAACTGTACCACCTCCTGGAGATAGTGGCAGTAAGAACATCTCCTTACCAGCCCCAGACAGATGGATTGGCGGAGCGTTTTAATCAGACACTGAAACTCATGATACATAAGTTTGTACATGAAGAAGGGAAATACTGGGACATGTTTCTCACCTTTCTCTTATTTTCATACAGAGAAGGCATCAACAGGCTATTCTCCCTTTGCCCTATTGTTTGCTAGGACTCCCTGAGGATCCCTAGATGTAGTTAAAGCATGCTGGATAGAAGGAAAGAAATGAAGTACACTGGTATAGCTAGTTATATGAAACAGCTAAGACAGACTGGTGTATACAAAAAAGGCCCATGAAGCAGGAATGCAAGCCCAAATCATCCAAAAAGAGAGGTATGATCAGAGAACATCAGGTGAAAAGAAATTTATCTCAGGAGAACAAGTTATATTGTTATTACCTACATCTACCCACAAGCTGTTGATGAAATGACAGGGACCATATAAGGTGTTACCTCAGACAGGACCGGTCACCTATGAGGTTGAGACACCTGGTAAGAGGCCTGGTAGAAAAATCTACCATGCAAACTTATTAAAAAAGTGGCACGAAAGACCCAGTCCAGGACTAGGAATGGTAGTAATGCCTGAAGTGGCAGACATAGAGTTGGAGGTACCCTATGGGAGACTAGAGAATGTCAAAGGGTTAAATGAAGTATGCAAAAATCCTAACTTAGAACAGGCCCAGCAATACGATTAGACATCTCTGATTAAAGAATTTAAAACCACTTTCACTAGCAGGCCAGGTCAAGCCAAGGGACTGGAACATTAAATTAATACAGAGTCTCCCCCATTAGGAAAAAACATTTGGGCTCCCTGAAACGGTACGGACAGAGGTAGAGAGGGAACTAAAGAAATTGAGAGCACTGAATATCACTGAGCCCTCAAAGAGTGCATGGGGTTCTCCTATTGTGATTGTACCCAAGAAAGAGGGAGGTATAAGGTTGTACCTGGATTTTAGAGGCTTAAATCAGGTAGTCCAGTTTGATGCTTACCCCATGCCCAGGATGGGTGACATTTTGGATCGGATTGGAAATGTCAAGTATATCTGTGATGCTCTGGATGTGAAGGAGCAGGAGGTGCTCTGTTGGAGAGTGCTCTACTCTAAAGGTGGTGAAAAGAGATGAGTGAGGCACCAAGGTCCGAATTATGTGTATAGGATAACTGTTATCCAGACAAGGAGAGGCAGGAGTCAGCTTAGTGCTTCGATGCCCACAGCTCGTTTATTTTGTACCAAGGGTAGACAGACACAGTCACAAGAAGGAGGAGGGGTTGCCCAAGAACAATAGGGCAATAAAACAGGGAAATACTTTTATCTACCACTTCTATGGTTATTACTACAAGAATAAACTTTAGGCCTACTGCACTCTTATTCTGACACTTTGCTTCTATACTCTAAATGAGAATCAGGTTACATAAGCTACTCAGCACTGCATTAGGGTGATTAGTATCACACATTTCCATAAAAGTCCAGATATTACAAAAGTCCAGAGATCCAGCGTCTTCGTGTACACTGTCGTTCTTCGTTGGTAGCTACAAGGGAAGTAAAACATAACTGTAGAACCCTAATCTCAATTCCCAGCAAGGACCTAGATAAGGCCACTGGGGTGGTGAGAGGTTTGGTAAACAGACCATATGTCTTCGACAAAAGTCCACTCTCTCCAAGGCTGCTGGAATGTAGAACCAAAGCAACTGGTTCCTGAAATAACACACTGAAACAAAGGGTTCCTCGGCCAAAACCCACTTCTGGGGTTGCCAAGGACGAAGATAGATCAAGATCTGCGTGGCTATGAATCCAACGGAGGACTACCACGACCTGACTGATGCTGCGGCACTCCAAGGGCCAGCTGAACTCAGAAGGAACTCTGACAGGAACAGAACCATAAGAATCTGAAGAGATGATGGTTGACTCTGCAATCCTAGGATCAGGAACTAACACAAAACAAAGAATCGGCGGACACGTCCGGGACTGGGCTTCGACGGACTTGACTTTCGGGGAACGACCAGGTGGGGCGCAGACTAGGTTCTCCAGGATGAGCTCGCTCTTCTGTAGAGGGCGACCAACTTCAGGACATCTGGAACAGGAACCATACGGAACGACACTGGCATGGCTGTTGTGATGCGTTTCGTCGGACGTACTTTCAAGCTGTGAAAACAAGAAAACAGTGGGTACGACTTGTATGACTGGCGACGGACTTGACTTTGGCGGACGACACAAACGGACGTGATGAGCTGATGGATGGTCTCCCAGGAGTGAAGAATGCTGAGAGGACGTCTTCTTCTGAGTAGAGACTGATTCTGCGTACGTGGGGTTACAGACCACACTATGAGACTGCAGTGTGGTAGAAGATTGAGGCTGTCTTCATACAGTAGTAAACATATAACTGAAAAATACCCAAAGAACTGTGGAATGATACAATAATTTGCTGGAGGAGGGCAAATTATAACTTCAGGAGTAACTATTACTGATGAGGGCCAATGTCCAGGTGCTTAGAGCAATAGTTCAGGTACTTAGGACAACAGTTCAGGTACTTAGGGCAATAGTTCAGGTACCTAGACCAATAGTTCAGGTACTTAGGACAATAGTTCAGGTACTTAGGACAATAGTTCGGCATAAGCAGTACAGTAATCACAGTAGTTTCACAGTATAGGCAAATTGAACACTCTCAAATGAACCCTTGTTTCTATAGGTAGGGTATTCTGGAATAGGATCCTTTTCTGTACATTGTGGCTAGGGAATCCTATAGTACCACTAGGCTGGTTTGCCCTATTCTGCTAGGCCGGGGCCTCCCTTTAGTACCACTAGGCTGGCTTGCCCTATTCTGCTAGGTCGGGGCCTCCCTTTAGTACCATTAGGCTGACTTGCCCTATTCCGCTAGGCTGGGGCCTCCCTATAGTACCACTAGGCTGGCTTGCCCTATTCCGCTAGGCCGGGGCCTCCCTATAGTACCACTAGGCTGGCTTGCCCTATTCTGCTAGGCCGGGGCCTCCCTATAGTACCACTAGGCTGGCTTGCCCTATTCCGCTAGGCTGCGGCCTCCCTTTAGTACCAGGCTTTACCTCGGGCCTAATGCCCTACCTTTACCTCGAGCCTGATGCCCTACATTAGCTTGGGCCTGGTGCCCCACTTTAGATTGGGCCTGGTGCCCCACTTTACAATGGGCCTGGTGCCCCTTGTAATACTGGGCCTGGTGCCCCACTTAGTACTGGGCCTGGTGCCCCACTTCACAATGGGCATGGTGCCCCACCAAATACTGGGCCTGGTGCCCCAATTTATAATGGGCCTAATGCCCCTCTAAACTTTGGGCCTGGTGCCCCACTTTATAATGGGCCTAATGCCCCACTTTAGATTGGGCCTGACTTGCCCTTTTAAATGCATTGCCCCTTTAAGATTTGCAGGCTCTCTGAACCTGCTGTCACTTATTTGGTGAACCCCCGCCTTAAATTCCTCCCCTTGATGAATATTTATAGGCCTTTGAACTGGCCTTGCTTATCGGTCCCTCCCCGTGGGCGTCGCTAGCCCCTCCTCCCTAATAATTATTAAAATCAAGGGTCCTAACGACCCGATGCCCCTGCGGCGCTCGGCCGCCTCCTGAAAGTGCCTAATGCGCTGTTTACAACAAATAGAGTCCCCTTGAAATAAACTGGTGGTCAGCACTGCGTGTGCTGCCGCCGACTCACCGCTCTGCGGTCTAGAGGGAAGTTGCTGCAGTCACAGGGAGGCGGGAGGTGAGTTGGCAGTGGGAGGGAGCATCAGGCAGCAAGAGGGACAGCCGGGGGCCTCGATGGCGAAAGGAATCGGCTTCTCTGCCACCGACTGGGACCGGAGGAACTGTTTAAACCGGTCGGGGCTAAAATAATAAAAGGAGGGCAAACAAGCCCACAAAGGCGGGAAGCAGGCGTTTCCTTCTTGTGGTGCCCAGCGGCACCACCAACGCCACCGCACTACTGCAGCGCAGGATTCTTCGGTGGACTGGAGGAGGGGACTCACCAGGGAGTCAACAGGACTGGCTTCACGACCCTAGGTAAGCCACAAGTCCCTGTTGCACTCCTGTGATCCTCTTTACTCCACAGTCCAACAGCAACTCACTTCAACTGAACAACTGTAGAATTGTTGTTTAAACTTAAACCTGCCTGGGTTCTAGATTGGCTGGAGTGGAATGCTGTGCATGAGCCACTCAGCACAACATTCCATCCAGGCCATTATGACACCTATTGCTTTTTACAATCTGTCTTTTGACCAGCTGTAAGTGCACAGGGCACTTTTCTATTATTTACAGTGTTTTCTCTGTATCAGGAGGTTGAATCTTTATGTCTAGGGGCCCCTTAGCATTGTACCCTGCTGCCTATACCTGCAGCAGGTACCCTGAGCACCTGTGTACTCTCACTGTATTTATTTATTTATTTTTTTTTTCTGGAATGACCAACTTTGGGGCATTACATATCTCTACCCTTGACCTCACAAAAGAGCACTGGCAGATTCCCCTGGAGAAGTCAGCCAATGAAAAAAACTGCCTTTAGCACCCCAGTGGGTCTGTTCCAATTTTGAACTATGCCATTCGGGTTCCATGGAGCCCCCATGACTTTCCAGTGTTACATGGACCAGGTGCTGGCACCACACACTCATTTTTGTGTGGCATACCTGGATAATGTTGTTGTGTTCAGTCAAAGTTGGGACACCCATATAGTACACTTAAAAGCAGTGATAACATCAAGCAAACAAGCAGGGATGACAATAACTTCTTCTAAGAGTGCCCTGGCTATGCAAGAGGCCAGGTATTTCGGGTTTATCCTGGAAAATGGGCTGATTAAACCAGAGATAAGTAAAATAGAGGCAGTAGCCTAATGTCCAGTGCCCCTCAAGAAGAAACATGTCTGGTTATTTTTAGGCCTGGGTGGATATTATAGGAGACTTATTCCTAATTTTGCAGCCATTACAACCCCTCTTACTGACTCAACAAAGAAAAGATTTGGGAATAAAGTAATATGGTCACCTGAATGTGAGGAGGCCTTTAGGCAGATAAAGGCAGTACTATGTTCCTCCCCAGTTTTGAGAAGTCCAGACTTTAACAACCCCTTCGAAGTTCACACTGATGCCTCTGGGACAGGCATAGGGGTGGTGTTAAGTCAAGCCACTGAAGGTGTGGAACATCCAGTGGTTTACATTTACCACAAACTACATGACAGGGAACAAAGATATTCCACAATAGAGCAGGAATGTCTAGCTGCCAAATGGGCAATCGAAGCTCTAAGGTTTTATTTGTGGGGAGCCCCATTTATGTTGATAACAAACCACAATCCATTGTGTTTCATCTCTCAGATGAAAGATAAAAACAACTGGATCATGAGATGGCACTCAGCTCTTTAGCCTTATAAATTCATTGTGAAACACAGAGCTGGGACTTTACATGTAAATGCAGACTTATTGTAGCAACATGGGGCTACCAAAGAGACAGAAAATGTATGATCTAGTAGACATATGGTAACATGTTGAAACTGTATAGAACCAGACATAAAACATCCCAGGGTTATTAAGAAAGTATAACGTATGATAAAGATTGTACAATATAGGATGTTGTTATGTTGTACTGTTTTGTTGAAAGGACCCTGGGGTAGAGCTTTCATGCAAGGGTGGGTGGAAGCTACATCCTACCCAATTGGTATTGAGTAGGTTGTTTTGAAAAACAGTGCTTGATTTAAAACTGGGTTTTGCTTAACCTTGGGGGGGATGGCAGTGTTGCCCCCCTCGGAACTCTGAATATACCCTGGGACATTTCCTCTTATCTGCCCCCTCTCTGAAGCCTACTGCAGTAGCATTTATTCTCTTTGGGTCTACCTTGACCATATTTCATTTTTTCTACTCCGATGGGATGGCCTCCATCACAGAATCTTTACCCTTCCCCGCTTTATTTCTTTATGTTCCATCCTTGGAGATGATTAAGTAGAGGCTATGTTAAGCCTCCTATGTAGAAATATGGCCTTGGGCACGGAGCCTTTTTGTATAAGGAACCATATATGCTGCTCCGTGAACTGAATGAGAAAAAAGGGCCAGTCACATTATAATTGTTGAAGCGAGGCACAGGGACGCCTGTGCTATTGCTTAGGAATTGTTTATGGAATTATGGTCCAGGAAATAAAGTATGATACAGCCAGTAACAACTATGAGGTATGCCAATAAACCCCTGTAGCTATGGCTGTAATGAATGATTTGTCCATTCCTGAGAGGAGCGATTGTGGTTGTGATAATGCACAATTATAGCTGCACCAAACCGCATGTGGCTCCTGCTAGAATAAATGAAGAAATAGGAGAATTTTGCTGCTACAGGTGGTGCTCTGTTAAAATATGTTATGCACTCCCGTAGCTTCTGTGTAAAGTGTCCCCACTATTGCGGCTTTTAAAAAGAAAAGGAAAGTCCCCACAGCTGTTGCTACAGCCTGGATGGGTAGCCGGTGCTAGTCCTTTCTGTGACTGGTCCATTTCTGCCTCAGATAGCAGTGTGGGTACTAAAGGAAGCACCATTGTCCCAGTGCACAGATACCTCAGAGCAATCAGAGTAATCAGAGCTCCGAAACAGAATAGCCGTATGCTATGACTCCAGTGGGGTTGCAGAGCTATTCCATGCTCCCAAAGTGGTGCAATAGGGTACAGTGTGGTGCTCCTGAATGTGGATAGGGGCTGAAGCCGAGCACCAGAAGGAACCCCAAAGAAAAGTAAAACCAAGGGCTTAAATGACAGAAGCTCTAAACAAAACGGTACTTGTTTATACTGCACATAGGGGCAACCTAAGCATCCTAGCTTAGGAGAGAAAGGCCCAAATGAAATTTCCACCCATCAGCTGATGATTTCAGCTGACAGGACCTGCCAGCACTAGCATAATACAGCCCCGACATACCTTAGAGGGGTGAAATAACAAATAAACATATCAGTTCATGTTTTTACTAAACAAAAATGGGGTTGGAAGAAATAATTATCATTTGTCCCTATCTGTGCAGGTGAGATAAACCTCTGAGACTTGATAGGCCCTTAGGAGGCAGCAGCCCCAAACAGAGGCTTATTAATAAATAGTAGTAGTACCAGTAGCAGTAGTAGTAGTAACAGTAGTAGTAGTATCAGTGGCAGTATTAGTAGTAGCAGTGGTAGTGGTAGCAGTAGTAGTAGTAGCACCAGTAGCAGTAGGCAGTGGCAGTGAGTAGTAGCAGCAGTGATGGTGAAAGTAGCAGTAGTAGTAGTAGCACCAGTGGCAGTAGTGGTAGTAGTAGTAACAGTAGCAGTGGCAGTAGTAGTGGTACCGGTGGCGGTGTTGGTGGTGGCAGTGGCGATTGGCAGTGGTTGATGACAGTGGTAATTGGTGGTGGCGGTGGCGGTGGTGGTGGTGGTGGCGGCAGTGAGTGGTTGGCAGTGGGGTGGTGGCGGTGCTAGTGGTGTCAGCGGTAGTGATGGTAGTGGCGGTGGTGGTTGTGGCGGCGGTGAGGGTGGTGGTGGTGGCGGCGGTGATGGTGGCAGTGGCAGTGGCAGCGGTGGTAGTGGTGGCAGTGGTGGTAGCGGCGGCGGTCGGGTGTAGTAGCAGCGGTAACGGTTTGGTGGTGGTGGTGCCAGTGGCGGCGGTGGCGGTGGTGGCAGTGGCAGGTGGTGGTGGTGGCGGCCGGTGGTGGTGCGAGGGTGGCAGTGGTGGTGGTGCCGGTGGCGGTGGTGGTGGCGGTGGCGGTGGTGATGGTGGCAGTGGTGGTGGTGGTAGCAGTGGTGGTGGTGGTGGCTGTGGTGGTGACAGTGGCGGTAGCAGTGGTAGAGTGGTACCAGTGGCAGTGGTAGTGGCCGTGGTGGTAGTAGCAGTGGTATGGTAGTGGCAGTTGGCAGTGTGATGTGGTGGCAGTGCTAGTGGCAATTGAGACAGTGGTGGTGGCAGCAGTGGTGGTTGTGACAGTGAGTTAGCGGTGATGTGAGTGGTGGCGGTGGTGGTGGCAGTGGCGGTGGTGGTGGTGGGGGTGGTGGTTGTGGCGGCGGTGGTGGTGGTGGTGGGATTGTTGGTGGTGGCAGGAGTGGTGGTAGCGGCGGTGGCGGTGGTGGTGGTACCGTTGGCAGCGGTGGCGGTGGTGGTGGTGGCGGCGGTGGTGGCGGCGGCGGTGGTGGCAGTGGCAGTGTTGGTGGTGAGTGCCAGTGGCAGCGGTGGCAGTGGTGGCAGTGGCCCGGTGGTAGTGGTGGCAGCCAGGTGGTGGTGGTAGCAGGTGGCAGTGGTAGTGGTGCCAGTGGCAGCGGTGGCAGTGGTGGTGGCAGTAGCGGT
Organism: Neoceratodus forsteri; assembly: GCA_016271365.2. Lineage (NCBI taxonomy): Eukaryota > Metazoa > Chordata > Ceratodontiformes > Ceratodontidae > Neoceratodus > Neoceratodus forsteri. The sequence continues at coordinate 545,985,427 of CM057450.1, read as the reverse complement.
GGTGGTGGTAGCGGCAGTGGTAGTGATGCGGTGGCAGCGGTGGCAGTGGTGGCAGTGGCAGTGGCAGTGGTGGTGGCAGCAGTGGTAGTGGTGTGGTGGCAGCGGTAGTGGTGGCATTAATGGTGGTTGTGGCAGCAGCAGTGAGTAGTGGTAGCAGCAGTGGCAGTGGTAGTAGTGATAGTAGCACACAGCAGCGGTAGCAGTGGTGGCAGTGGTACCAGTAGCAGTAATAGTAGTTGTAGCAGTAGTAGTGGTAGTAGTAGCAGCAGTAGCAGTAGTAGTAGTAGTAGTAGTAGTAGTAGTACTACTACTATTACTATCTATAAGGGCTTTGAAAGTCCAGAATACTGTCCAGAGGAAGGAACTTACATCATCAGAGGACACTTAAGCAGTTTTAGCTATTATTACTGCCAGATATATAGTTAAGGCGTGTGGAAAGTGTCAATTACTTTAAGAGTTTTGGTCATGCTGATCCCCCAATTGTTTGTACTAGTGCAGGATTTCATTGTATTAGAAATAGGGGCAGATCAGCTGACCCAGTGATGTCACAGAACTCTACTATAAGAACCCCTCCTGGATTCAATAAGTCAGTAAAGCCTTGAAAGCTGTACCGAAGGCAAGTACAGAAGGGTACTCAGCACAGAAGATAGTGGAAGTTCTGTTTGCTTAAAGTTTTCCACTGTGTGGCAGCACTGTTGGGGAAGAACAGTGTTCGAGCTCAGTTTTGAGCTGGAATTTATTATTTTTTTATTTTTGTTTATTTTATGAGTTAAGAATTTTATGAAGTAAATAAAATTCATGCAAGAGAGTGCCTGTCCGAGGAATCATTTAAGATGTCTCTGAAAAGCCACTTATTTGCACTAGCATTTGAATAAGCTTATGGTCGTTTTTACTGTTTTATGTCGTTATTTATTATAGTTGATGTTTTATTCTTGATATGTATTAGCGCTTTGATATATTGAAAAGCACTCTATAAATAAAATTTTGATTGATTGATTGAAGAGGTTTGTGTGTTTTGTACTTTAAAAAGCTGTGTCCATGTTGTCAATTCCCACACCCTCCTACAATATCTACAATCCAAATTAACAATTGCAGTTAATGTATTTAAGAATTTTAATATGAGGTCAGAAAAAGGGATCAGTGGTGGGTGTGTTAAAGGTAATAAATGCCAAACTTCAAACTAGTATCCTTTATGCAGCAGAAATATGGGGGTCTGTAGAGAATAAACCTTTAGAAACAATAATAAACAAATTACAACACTATCTCCTAATGGTACCACAAGTGGTCCCTACAGAGTTAACAAGACTTGAGCTTAGTTAATTTTCTCAGCAAACTTTGATTACGGAAAGACAATTAACCTTTCTGCTTTGGCTTTTTGTGCTTCCAGAATTTCGTCTACCTAGATATTGTTTGGAAGAAGAAATACAGTACTCATCAATAGGTTTCCACTCCCCTTTCATTCATTTGTTCAAGAGGAAACTATTTCCGCTAGGCCTTGGTCATCTACTTTCTGAAATATATCTAAGACCTAGAGAAGGAATAGTTTCACAAATCAAAATAAGGGTTAGGGACATAGAGGTATCAAATAGTTTTCAGTGCCACATGTCCCTAAAACACTTCAGATGGTATAAATTGCTTAAAACTAGTCATCAACTAGAGCCCTATCTTAGGAAAACAGTTAATCCAGACAAAAGATGCATCTTGACAAGATTCGGATTTTTTTTTTTTTTTTAGTTGTTTAACCAGGAGTAGCGCACTAAGCTGATAGCTTTTTTTACAGGTGCGACCTGGGAGCACAGGGAAGTTAAGTGACTTTCTCAGAGTCACACAGTGTGAAAGTGGAAGCTGTGGGATTCAAATCCAGGTGTAGTCTGCTGGATATCACTAGATTTGCAGCTCAGAGCCTTAAACCACTGCACTATACTGCCTTTGGATTGGAGTTGTACAATGCAAATAACATATTTTTTAAACAAAACCGGACAGGCATTTCTTCTCCATTCTGTAAATGCAATTTGAAATGTGAAGATGATTTGAGACACATATTATTTCTCTGCCCTTTTTATGCTAAAGGGAGGCAGGAATGGATGAGTACCATCCTGGGTGATCTCGACTTCCCTCTGACCAAACTGTTTTTTTTCCTATTCAATTCATATGATCTTGAAGTACTGAATAAAATGTGTAGTTTCTTAACAACTGTTCATCTGTAATTAATGTTTATTTATTTATTTATTTTATTTAGTTTTTGTTGACCGGGTAAGTGCACTAGACAAATCCTGCCTATTTTCAGGCACGACCTGGGGGAGGGGAATACAGATGAATGCCAACTGACCTTGAACCAGATTAAAGCTGTATCAGGAGTAGAACAAATAAGATAGAATACTGGGTTATAAACATTTTCTCAATACACTGAGGTAGATGCTATGTATATTTTGTGACCAAATGGATAATAGCTTTTTCAATTTAGGGTATAGATTACTTTTTCTATATCATACATGGAACTTTGGAGGAGATATCTATGATATGATCTAGGGATATCTTGTGAAAAATTGTTATTTATTGTTGTATTGGATGCTTAACAAATACTCTGGAAACATTTTTATGGATGTGGAATTTTTATATATTGTATCTTAAAATGTATTCTGTAAAGGCTTATAGCCAATCAGTAAACATAAACTAAACTGACTGATAGCAAGAGAAGTGAGGAGAAGGAAGGTTACTAGACATTAGGGATTATCCATCTGATGGAATCTAATTCACGGGATTTTGGCCTTTTTTTCAGAATTTCAGCATTGAGGTCCAAAAATCCAAATTCCAAAAATCCTCAGATGTGGAACTGGAATCAGAATTTGATTCCAGTTTTGCATCCATCCTATTGTAAGCATGGATGAGTAACTCATTGAAAGTAACCCACTTGTTGCTTGCCCACCCCTGCCCCTTATCTTGCTGTTGCTGTACTACAATGGGACTGTTGGCCTCAGGATGTGGTTCCAGTGATATCCCTTCTTCATGCTAACTGTGCTGAGTGCTGATGAGTGCTGAGATGACCTTTCCATCCATCCACCCCTTTGCTGACTGGCAGATGCTTCCCCCCACACTCCAAACTGACCAGCCACCCTAAGTCCCTATCATCTCTGGTTCCAGCACGTAGTCAGGGCAGGGTAGGGGCAGGCTACTAGTGGTATGGTGGTTTAGGTAGCTAATGACCACCTGAGTCCTCCTCCCCTAGGTCCATCTTTGTGGTGAGTAATCCCAACCTTCTGTACAAGACCCACAGTTTGTCCCTCCCTGGTATACCCCCAGCCCCATTCCCCACAAACTGCATGTAGTACTGTACTACTGATCATCACATCAGGCAGAGCCTGACGTCATTGGTTCTGTTGGACTCAGTGTATTGGCTTGGTTGCAGTGATCCTATGCACAATTGTGGATAGCCTGAGAGGTAGCCTACTATCACCACAGCCTGGGTTACCCTTAGCCATCCTCCTATGCTGGACTGGGAGAGAGGTTGGGTTATGCATGGTTTGTTGCTGGTAAGCCACCCCCAGTCAGACAACATCATAGTTAGTGGCTTCTTAGCATAACTTCTTAGTATTACTGGGACTGGATGGGAACTTAATTATATCACAGGCAGTGGTGGCAAGAAATGAGCTATTGGGTCAGAGTGGAGTGGACAGAGTCAGTGGGCCCACCTGACACAGAGCTGGAATGACAAGCACATGGGGAGTGAAGGCACTCAGCAGTGGTGGTGGTAGCCTGGTGGGGAAATTCCTTGGGGGGGGTCCAGGTAGAAGAACTGATGAGCTAGTTGGTGGGGGTTAAGCAGGCCAGTTCAATTGGATAGAGACCCACCAAAGCTGATATAAAGGTAGGGGAGTTGGGAGCCAAGGGACAGTTGGTGAGGAGAGGGGGACTGTAACAGGCAGGGTGAGGGACAAAGTGTTATATTTTTTCTGGAGTCTCTGTTGAGCAACAGGTGGTGTTTTTTTCCTCAGGCTGATAGTATCCAGAATCAGAAATTCTGATTTTGTTTCCAATTCCATTCCATTGATTGTAAACAGAATCAGATTTGAAGCAGACTTGGAATCAGAATTTCTGAAATTCCACCAGATCCAGACAGAATGGATTCCGGAGAATCTGAGCATCCCTACTGGAAACCAGGCAGGGACTGCTTGTGAGGGGATCAGGGAAGTGGAAAGGGGTCACTAGACACCAGGGACTTCTAGCAAGGGGAGCAGGAGGCACTAGACACTAGTACTCTTTGTGAGGAGACCGGTGAATGGGAGAAGCTGCTAGACGTCAGAGTCTGCTAGTGAGAAGATCAGGGAGATGGAGGGCAACTAGCACTAGGGACAGCAAGGGAGAGGACTGGGGAGATGGAGGAGGGCCACTTAACACCAGAGAATACTAGAGAGGGAATCATGGAGAGGAAGGGGTGCTGCTTCACACCAGAAATGCCATCAGTGGGAGAAGGGAGAGGGAGAAGGCTGCCGAACAATGATGACTATTAACAATGAGACTGGGAAGAAGAAGTAAGAATGCTAGATAACAGGGACTACTTGTGAGGTGATTGAGGAGAGAGAGAGGGCCGCTAGACACCAGAGACAACTAGCAATGAAATCGGAGAGAGGGAGGGGTGCACTAGACATGAGAAACTGCTAGTAAGGAGGGAAGGGAACTGCTAGTCACCAGGGACTATGAGTGAGGGTATCAGGGAGAAGGAGGGGGCCACTATAAACCAGGAACTACTAGAGAGGGGAACAGGGAGAGGAAGGGGTATAACTAGATACAAGGGACTACTAGCAAAGGGATCATGGAGATTGAGGAGGGCTGCTAGACACCATTGTCTTCTAGTGAGGGGATCATGGGGACAGAGCATGGCCAGTAGACACCAGAGACTTCTAGCAAGGGGATCATGGAGAGGGATGTTGTGCTAGACACAAGGGAATGCTAACACAGCTAAAGGATCAGGTAGAGGGAAGTGGATCCCTAGAAACCAGAGTCTATTAGTAAAGGGATAGCAGAGAGGGAGGCATGCCACTAAACACCAGGGACTGCTAATTAGGGGACTACAGGGAGGAACCAAGGTCACTAAGGGGACAAGGAGGGGGTGACCAAATGCCAGGGAAGAAAGTGAAGGGATTAGGAAGAGGCAGGCTGCTAGACAGCAGGGTTTACTTGCAAGGGGATCAGGGAGAGGAAGGAGCCACTAGACAGCAGGAATCGCTAGCGAAGAGACTAGGGAGCATGGGGGCTGATAAACACCAGGAACTGCTAGTGCAGAGATCAGGGAGAGGGCCACTAGACACCAAGACTGCTAGTGAGGGGACTGGGACAGAAAAGGAGGCTGCTAGACATCAGGGACTGTGAGACAAGGGACAGAGAGTGGGAGAAGGGCTGCTAGGCCCAGATTGTGTGACGGAGTCAACAAAAAGGTAATCGCCAGCACAGGACAGCAAAACCCAGTATAGAATGCTAGGATCCATAGGGAGAGGAATCAGTGGCAGAAGCTGGGATGTTATCCTTCCATTATACAGATTCTTGGTGTGCCTGCACCTGGAGCATTGTGCAAGGTTCTGGAACCCATACCTATGTAAGGACTGAGAGAGGGGGGGAAGCAGTAGAGTGGAGGGCAACCAAACTGATCCAAGACATGGGGAAAGAAATATATGAGGAGAGACTATAGAACCTTAACATGTACACCCTGGAAACTAGAAAGGAGAAGGGGATGTGATAGAAACATACAAATACCTGTGTAGGATAAACAGGGTGGCTTGCAAAGACATATCTGCCCCAAATACAATTACAGGCAGTCAAGGAAATTCACTGAAACTGGCTGGGGGAAGAATCAGGAAGGATGTCCGCAAACACTTTTTCACTGACAGGGTGGTGGATAAATAGAGCAGGGTGCCTGAAGAGGTGCTGATGGCCAGAACAGTGAGGGTTTTCAAGTAGGGTGGAACAGGCACATGGCCATAGTAACAGGGTAATGGGCAAAGCTAAGGGAGAGGGACAACCACTAGGGCTCATGTAGGGCGGTTACAGTAGGTAGGGTAGGCAGACAGGATGGGCCACTGGGCTTTTCTCTGCCATCATTTTCTAGCAAAAGCAAGCAATGAGGTAAGAATGCTTTAGTGTCAAGACAAATTCAGTGCTACCATGTTTAACATTATTAGATTTGTAATTTATATATTAGAACAAATAAAACATACCCAAATATGCATAATTAAGGGTGTAATTCTATCTCACGGTTCTGCTAGCAGATATAAACCACTCAAGCTTTGCTCTCACAGTTTATAAATGTCACCAGAATCCCACAATAGAATTATATACCCTAAGTATGTGTACCTGAGTATACACTGTTCCTTATATCATATTATCATTTCATTATTGTATATTATTGTATCTTCATTTATATATATATATATATATATATATATATATATTATATATATATATATATATATATATATATATATATATATATATATATATATATATATATATACATATACACACACAAGACACAAAACCCATGATGCTTTGCATTATGGGAGTATGTGTGATTTTGTATTTCTTTGAAACTTGGCTTCCTGGCCAATGTCCTTTGGGTAACCCTTGCCTGAGTGCTTGAGCATAAGGTTCTTCTCTCTCTCTGTCTATATATATATATATATTCATTATAAAACTCTGTTAATGCATCAGTTAGGGTTGATTTCCACACCACTTGAAAGTGTGGAAATTGAATCGTAAGGGTTTCCAACCCCTACCCCCTCTTGCCCACCTCCCACCCTTCACACACCAACAGGCATCGGGTGTGTTGAGGTCATCCATCCAACTCCCACCTTATTCCATCTGTAAACAAGCAACCGGGCACAGTATAGGAGAATGGGGTGAGAGTTAGTTCGGATGACCCCAGCACACACCTCAATGCCTGTTGTGTGTGGAGGATGGGGGTGTGGGGTAGGTTGGAAACCCTAACATCGAATTTCCACACTTTTATTGGTGTGAAATCAACCCTAACTGATGTATTAATAGAGTTTTTTTGCAATGAATTTACCTTCTTTTTGAGAAAGTGAAATGTTAGTCATATGGAATGCATAGGTGGGAGCGCGGGCCCTCCGGGCCCTGTGCTCCCACCCATCTATAACAGTCTCCTCAGGTTTGCAAAATGGAATCTATAGGTGGGAGCACAGGCCCTCTGGGCCCTGTGCTTCCACCCACCCATAAGTATGTCCTCAGGTTTGCAACATGGTATCCATAGATGGGAGCATGGGCCCTCAGGGCCCTGCACTCCAACCCAACCTTGAATGTAGTGCTCCCAGTTTAGCATAAATAGTATGCATAGGTGGGAGGACGGGCACTCTGGGTCCTGCGCTCCCACCTACACATAAGTGTAGACATATAGCAGAGGCCTAGAGGCATTCTAAGCAGCCCTCATAATGCTTATTTGCCAATATCTCAGTAACTGTAGCAAATCCGGAAAAAATTATTTTGCAGTTGTATTCATGACCTAGCCACTTCCATGCATGCTTAAGCTGTGTTTAGCGAAAAGTCCATATCTCGAACTGTTTTCGAGATACAGACGACGAAAAGATGCAGCGACCACCACAATGCAATCCTATTGGAAAATTTGAAAATTCAGAGTGCTGTAACTTTGGAACTGGTGTAATATTTTTCACCAAACCAGCAAAAGACTTATCTGTGGTGCAAGGGCTTGCCACCCTGCAAATTTCAGCTCAATACTCCAAACCGTGTAGTGGCAGTGAAATGACAAAGAAACCATGACTTTGGGAAGAGTAGTGTCACAAATTGCGAAGGTTTCACAAAATTTGCAAAAGTACTGTGTGACACTTTCTCAATTTGTGAAAGTGTCATGCTCCCATTTCTGACAGTACAAACGGCCCGATCAAAATACGCATATTTTCATGTCTTTTTGAAAAAAAATGAAGCATCGGTGCTGTTCCTAGGACCTCGTTTAGGTAAACAAAACAGTTGGTGTTTACCTAGGGGCACTATTTTTTTTAACTATAACTTTTTTTCTCCACTACTAACTGAAAACAAGATGGCGGCGGCATGACACTATTGAGGGCATTTGCAACAGAAAAAGGTACTTTCGCGACACTACAAGTTACTTTCATACGGAACATATATTTTTTCCCATAGGATATAATGGGAAACTTTAAACTTTAATAACTTTTGAACGGATGAATATATTTTCACCAAACCTTCAAGAGGCACTTCCCTGAACCAATACCCATATACCCTGACAATTTTGGACCTGATGGACAAACCGTTTGGGCTGTTGAGACCAGCAAAGAATTTGCAAAAGTTGAGAATTTTTCACACTTTTTGATGCTCCACTGCTCCGCAAACAAAAATCTGACCAGAATGAAAATTTTCAGAAATCTATGGTACGACAATGTGCATGCCAAATTTCAGGTGAATTGGATGAACGGTTGCAAAGTTATTAAAGTTCAACATATTGAGTTTAACATAGAAGTGGCCATGCAACCCTAACTATACCTGCCCTATTTTATTTATATATATATATAGCTATATAGAGAGATATATCTCTATAGCTATATTGATATAATCTATATATATCTATATATACTATATATACACATATTTATACAATAGGGGTGAGAGCTTCTAGAGTGTGATAAATGCAGCTCTTTCCACTGGAGTGTGATAATTGATGATGACATCACTACTATGATAATAAATGCCATTTATACATACTGTGCTGATGTCACCACTCACTAACTACAGCCTGCATTCTAAATTATACAATGGGCAAGAAAATGCTGGTTCCTGACTGGCTGGCTAACATGATTTACATGTTGTAAATCGTGCTATCACCCCGCGGTAGAACTGCCAGTCAATCAGGGCACCAGACTTTAAAGCTGTCTGTTGCCATATTGTTTTCCGCCGGGTAAACGGAACATGCGAAAATAAAAAAGTAAAACAAAAAAAGTCTCTTTTGATTTTCCACATTGTATAATAGTACTATACCATGACCAGGTGTGGTTAATGGCAAGATTTGCCCACTTCTGGTGTGGTTTCCTCACATGGCTGTGCCTCGTGAGCAAACCACATCAGGCATGGGTAAATCCTCCCATCACCCACACCCAGTCGTGGTATATTCCTTAATTGAACTGATTCTCAAATCTGTTTCTCACTGCAACTTGCAAGTAACTCAATTAACATTGCAAAGGACATTCACCTGTTTCTCATAGTGTTTCAACAACTCACAGCCCATTACTATGCTACTCTCAAATTGAAGAAAGACTGCATTCTAAATGACAGAGTTGCACCACACAGTTTCTGTTTCTCATTGCTAGCTCAAACTAATTCAATTAGCACTGTAAAACGCATTCACCTGTTTCCCATAATGTTTCTAACATGCTCAGCCCATTCAGAAACACTCACACACACTCAGAACACACATAAATAGTTCTGTCAGTATAGCCTAGAGGTTAGAATAATAAACTTGGTACATCCAGACCTGGGTTTGACTCTCACAACCTCAACTTCCACACAATGTGACTTTGAACAAGTCATTTAACTGTCCAGTGCTCCCAAGTCACCCCTAAGAACTTATCCAGTTACCTAACACTAAAATAAAAGAGCAAACAGGGAAACATTTTCTGAAGCTCTCACCCCCATTGTAGAAATAGCGCAGATTGTGTGCTTAGTACTATTTATTATCACTGTTAGGCTACAGGTGAGAACTACTTCATCCTCAGATTAATTTTGTTTGTTAAACTACTTCTCCTCACCTTTGTCTTCTTTCAAAGACTTTTGTTAGCATGGCCACATGGTGCCCAGAATGTAATTTTTTTCCATTAGTTTTTTTATGTTTTTTGATGCATTACTTTTTGGTGGGGGGTATTACTATATCATTTGAAAACTATTACAGTAGGGAGAATTCAGTCTTTGGCACTGAGGTAAAGTAGAGACTACAGGGGTATATGTCTTGCGCTCAGCAGGGAATACTAGCTATAACCATAGCTCACAACTGGGTCATGGTAGTCTGAAGGCCCTTTTACAGAATCTGCTCTGCACCGCTGTGGGTGGTGCAGAGCAACTAGAATGTTACCTTGCTTGCAGTGTAAAGCTGAGTAGCACCACATTTGAGGGTAGTATTCATTGTCCTGGCATACCCTGCTTTCCTAGGTTTGTCACTATGGTTTCCATTTTGCGCCGCATCTTGCTGCTCTATAATCAAAGTGCCGTGCTCACATCGATGCAGCCCAACAAGCAAGTCTTGGGCTCTTGGCTGCCGGAAAAGTAGCAAAAATGTCAGAAGAGCCATGAGACCACTGCAGGGCTGCTGTGTGTATAACCAAAAGGCAGCGGCACAGACGGAGTGGTGTGAGCTGTTGGAAAGTGCCGCGCTGTGAGTAAGGCTCCATGTAAAAGGACCTTTAGTGCATTGTAGCTTCTGTCACAACACCACAAACAAATCAGTTTACAGCAGTGGCATACCAACAACACCTACCACAAGGAAGCCAAAGTAATAAATTGCCATTGTTGACTTCAAGGTTTTTATTAACCCCCCCACCCCCACACACACACACACACATACATTTGTAGTCTGCTTTGCCTGATGCCAATTACTGCACTGGGAGAATTCTTGAAGTCACACCTGATTAATGGGGCCTGACTCTAAGCCAAACTGAATTTGCCAATGTCCCATTTTCCTCACCCTTAGCAGTAACCCATATTAAGCAGTTTCTGGCATCCAGTGGCATCCAAGGTCTCATCCATCTCCATGCCAAAGGGTTCCTGGCATCCAGTGATCTCATCCATGACCACATCCTGTGCACACCACTGTTCTGGCAGACTGAATCCCTATAAGGTCAACACAGTGAGGGCTGGACTGAAGAGTACTGTCATCTGTGCAGGATGTTTATTATGCTGTTCTCTCTCCAAGCTCTTGCCACCTCCTACTATGCAACCATGTGCAGTCAGAGCCCAAGAGTAGTGACATTTGTCACTGAGACAGCAGGGCATTTATTATACCTGCTCTCTACCCATCTTCCCCCCACCTCCTACTGTGTCACTGTGTGAAACCACTATGGGGCCTCACTGGCATGCAACTACTCCTGTACTCTGGAATGGGAACCTTTCAGGGCCCAATGGTGGGGGCGGGGTGGCATTCTTCATGCTCCACATTTGACACCTCCCATCTTATCAGCAGGACCACTGAAAAACTGCAGGTTAAATTTCCTCCCAAATGCAGATATTTTTGCAAAAATTGCAGGGAAATTATGGAAGTTCTACTATACATCCCCAGTGCTCCGCAATATATCTGTTATTGTTTTCTGTCACACATATTGATCAGAATAAATTGTTAAGTAGATATATTGTCACTTCTATATGCTTACAATTTGAAGAAAAGCTTGTGATGTTAACATTTATCGATATGTAACATACAGCAAGGGACAATTCAGTTTCAAAGGGAGTTAATCCCTTTTGTCTTGCAAGGAAACTGTGACACTGTGCTTGATCTTAACGGGTTTCACTGTACCTTCTAAAGTCTAAAAGCATAAACCTCATGCAGTGTTAACTAGATGTTATTAAGTGATCCATGCTGTATGAGAGCAAGTACATTCAAAAGCGACATATTTTTTAAGTGCATAGTTGTAAAATGTTTATCATAAAAATAATATAAATAACAGCATCATACAGTGGTTTGTAATGCACTTTTATGTTACTCGGGCTACAATAATTTTTGCCTATTTGAAGAAAAATATATACATACTGTATAGTCTGTTTTATGATATTGTTTTTAATTATGTAACTGTCTCAGGTTGTGCCTGAAAATAGGCATCTGCATGCCTTATGTACTTACCTGATGAAGAAAAACAAATACGTTTTTCATTGCTGTGTAATGTCTTTGGATGAGAACATGTAAGAGGCAGATTGTCAACAGAGGGATCACTGTCATTAACTCCCTCCGAGGATCATTCAAGTTTACAATCAGCAGGGCCATCCTAAACCCTCAGCTGTTTGAATCAAGATCCATTCAGAATCAAATGTATCCAAAGAATAACCCACCCTTCCACTCGCAAAATAATTTGTAGTTAACACCCCATTCAAGTGCATGGCACAGTTTGCAATTTTTTTAAAATTTAATTTAAACTTTTGTTAACCAGGTGAGTGTTATGGGCCAAGGCCCTTTTTCACATGACCCGGGACCATAAAAAAAATACAGTCATGATGTTACAGAAAAAGAAAAGATATATGTATCATCAATTTTACCGTCCGTGTTTCAGTTGCTGTCCCAACTTAGATCCGCTGCTTCAACACAGATGTTAATTGCTTAATGTACAAAAACTTAGCCAGTGGATTTGTAAACCAAACCAGGAAGTGAATTAGATAAACGTAGTATTACATAGAACCTCTAAGCAGAACCGCCCCCACCTCACATTGTACTGATTTGATCAAACTCAAGTCTGCATGCTATATTATCAGTATATCTAAGAGTTTTTCTTTGCAAATTTTAATATTTTTTACACCTTATGTTTTCACCTAAAGAAGGGACCTGTGAGGCCCTGAAAGCTTGTGTATAATTCCATCTTTGTACAAGACACTTGTTGGTCCAAAAAAGGTATCAAATCTTCCATCATTTCCTAATATTTTTTACACAGTTTTGGAAAAACTCCAACAACCGCATGAAATTGCAAACTGCATAGAATGGTGAAAATTGCAGATTTGGCAATAACATTATGGGTGCAGTTTTTCAGTGGCCCTGCCAATCAGAAAGGAATGGTTACTGGCAGCACTCCACAGTCACAACCACCCACTAGCCAGCATCACAGGCTCACTTCCAAACCCAGGTCACTGGCATGACACACCACCACTTGGTCACTGGCTAACCAGTAAAGAGGGTTTTTCTAAGAGACTGACCAACACCAGGGATGGGCTCCCAGTGTTCGAAAATTGTTGGGAAATTCAGGTTGTTAACGTACCAACCTCAGAAAAAGACTGCTACAAACACAGAAACAGAATTTGTTAGCAGATAAAGCCTGCTTGGCCAACTCAGTCTGCCCAGATACATAGTTGGTTTGAGGCAACAGCAAACCCTGCAGTCACTGGGGACCCCTGCAAAAGGAGGCCCCCAACCAGAGCAGTTTACCTTATCCATTTTTAAGCATTTTTCTTATCTTATCGTCTTCTTTAAATAGCACTAAAAGTCTGCAGAGCTCCTTCTGATGTGGCTCCCCCCCAGCAGATTCATTGCATGCCCCCTGGTCCTGGTGCTCTTTCTCATTTTAAAGAGACTCCCCTCCTGCACCCTGTACATCCCTGTGAGGTACTTGTCAGTCTCCATTATGTCCCCTCTCATCCTCTTCTCTTCAAGAGTGTACATGTTGAGATATCTCAGTCTCTCCTCATAGGGCTTTGGTGCAACCCTGCACCATTTTAGTTGCCCCCCTCTGAATGATCGCCACCCTGTCTATGTCCTTTCCAAGGTGCAGCCTCCAAATCTGCACACAGTACTCCAGGTAGGATCTCACCAGTGAGTGATATAGTGGCAACATCACCTCTCTCTCCTCCTGCTGGAGATACCTCTCCCAAGCACCCCAGCATCCCACTGGCCCTACATATATACAGTATATATATATATATATATATATATATATATAAAATGCTTGGTCACATTGCTCACCACTTTGAGGTCATCAGATAAGATAACCCTGCTTAGTTTCCTGCTCCTGGTGTTGGAAAAATATTCAAGGGGAAGCCAACACCAGCGATGGGCTCCTGGTGTCAGAGAAATGTAAAGGGGGAGTACCAACACCAGGGATGGGCTTCTGGTGTTGGAAAAAGGTTTGGGGGTATACCAACACCAAGCATGGACTCCCAGTATGAGAGAACAGTTTAGAGGGAGCACCGACACCAAGAATGAACTCCTGGTGGCAGAGAATGGTTCAGGGTTAGAACTGATACCATGAATGGACTCCCAGTGTCACAGAAAGGTTCAGGGGAAGAACCAACAGCAGAGATAAGCTCTTAGTGTCAGAGAAAGGTTAAGGGGGAGGACAAACACCAGGGATGTGTTCCCAGTGTTTGAGAAAGGGTCAGTGGGTGTACTGACACCTGTGATGGGCTCCAGTTGTTGGAGAAAGGTTCAGGTATAGTATCAACACCAATGATGAACTTCTAGTGTCAGAGAAAGGTTCAGGGTGAGTAAATATACCAGAGATGATCTCCTGGTGTCAGAGAAAGGTTCTGGGGGAGTTCCGACAACAGGGATAGAATCCTGGTGCTGGAGAAATGATCAAAGGAGTACCAACATCAGTGATGGGCTCTTGGTATTAGAGAAAGGTGCAGGGGTAGTACTGACACCAAGAATGGACTCCCAGTATCAGAGAAAGGTTCAAAGGGAGCTCCTACCCCAGAGATGGGCTCCCAGTGTTGGAAAAAGGTTAAGGAGGAGCTCCTACAACAGGGATGGGCTCCCAATGTCAGAGAAATGTTCAGGGAGAATACCAACTCCAGAGATTGGCTACCAGTGTTAGAGAAAGGTTCAGGGAGGTACCAGCATCAGGTATGGGTTCCCTGTGTTTAAGAAATGTTCCGGGAGTACTGACCACAGGGATGGGCTCCCAGTGTTAGAGAAAGACTAAGAACGAATGCCGACACCTGTGATGGGATCCTATTGTTGGACAAAGGTTCAGGGGGAATACTGTCACCAACAATGGGCTCATGGTGTTTGAGAAAGGGTCGGGGGAGAACCCACACCAAGGATGGGGTCTCAGTGTCAGAAAAAGGTTCAGTGAGATTACTGACACCACAGATGACTCCCCATTTCACAGAAAGATTCAGGGTTATACTAACACCAGAGATGGCTGCTGGTGTCAGAGAAAGGTTCGGGGGTGCTCTGGCACTCCAATCATAGGTTTCAGGTGTAGGAAAAAGGTCCAAGGGGAGTGCTTATACCAGAGTTGGGCTCCCAGTGTTGAAGAAAGATTCAGGAGTACTGACTCCACCGATGGACTCCCAGTGTCAGAGAAAAGTTCAGGAGGAGGATAAACACCAGAGATAAGCTCTTAGTGTTACAGAAAGGTTCCAGGGGAGCGCCAATACCAGAGATAGGCTCCCAGTGTTGGACAAAGGATCAAGGGAAGTTCCAAAGCCAGTGATGAGCTACCAGTGTTGGAGAAAGGGTCAGGGGGAGTACTGGCACCAAGGATGGACTTCTAGTGTCAGAGAAAGGTTCGGAGGGAGTACTGGTACCAAGGATAGACTTCCAGTGTCAGCAAAAGGCTCAGAGGGAGTACTGACACCAAGGATGGACTTCCAGTGTCAGAGAAAGGTTAAGGAGGAGTACTGACACCAGGGATGGGCTCCCGGTATCAGAGAAACAGTCAGTGAGAGTGCTGACACCAAGTATCAGATAAATGATACTGCTGCCTCTGTATACACTTTTTATTCCTGTATCTGCTATGCTATCTCTGAACTGTATTTGTAACAGGTCTCCCTACAACCCCTTCCTTGAGTTGCACTGGGAAATGAGCCTTGGCTCAGTGCGCTTTTCTCAGTTATCATCTTTTAAATACATAAATAAAGGTACATGGGGGTGACAGTAGCAGGGATGGTTTACCAGTGTCAGAGGAAGGGGATAGTACAGACACCAGGGATGGGCTTCCAGTGTTGGTGAAAGGGGAAAGTACAGACACCAGGGATGGGCTTCCGATGTCAGAGAAATGGTGGACTGCAGACACCAGGGATGGGTTTCCGATGTCTGAGAAAGTTTCAGGAGTAGTACTGACACCAAGGATGGACTTCCAGTATCACAGAAAGGTACAGGGGGTGTGTTGGCACCATCAATGGGTTTCCAGTGCCAGACAAAAATTCAGAGGGCATGCTAGCACCAGGGATTTTCTCCCTGTGTCAGAGAAATGTAAAAGGAAGTACCAACACCAGGGATGGGCTCCCTGTGTTGGAGAAAGGGCTAGGGGGTGTAACAACACCAAGGATGGACTCCCAGTGTCACAGAATGATTCAGAGGGATTACTGGCATCAGGGATGGGATCCTAGCATTGGACCAAGGTTCAGCGGTTCTACCAACACCAGGGGTTTTCATCCAATGTCAGAGAAATGTTCAGGGGGAGTACTGACACCAAGGATGGACAACTGGTGTTGAAGTATTGCTTTTGAATGAGATAACAATTTTGTGACAAATAGACAAAAATGCAACAATAACTCTTGAGAAAGCTCTGGCTGGAGTGAAATGTTGGATTTCTGCATTGCACTGATCTGCGTCCACACTGAGTTTGTCCTACTGATTTCATAAAGAGCATGATACCAAATATCTTTAAAGAGACTGGCTACTTTTGCTCTTGTGGTGAGTGCCGTGACTGTTTTTATCTTCCAAGCAACAACATTGTTGTCACAAAGAAGGTCACATGCTCATTAAGCATAATGGGCATGTGAAAAGCAAATTTTGACAAAGCTGTGGAAAACACAACTGTGCATGCACAGCTAGTGGTGGCTAAAACCAGCTATAACTTTTCTATCTTATATATTTATTCATAAAACAGAAAAGGCACTCCTTTGGGAGAGGATGTAACAACCTGCAAGTTTCAGGTTTTTAGTCTTTACCTTTCTGCTGATTTTTGCCAATAAAACAAGCATTTGTCAATGCTGAATGTTGCTTGCTTGTATGTGCTGTTTAGGTATTTGGAAGTCATTGGAGTGCAAATATTGAAAATTCGCAAACTTACGAGCGTGCATAGGACGTGCGCACCACGCGCTCATAAAACAGTCATTTTTAGGAATTTTTTCACCAAATTTTCAACATAGCCATTTTAAGACCTCTGCTCATGAACAGTGTCACTGTGATTTTCTTAATGTGTCCCATATATGGATTTCGCACACCGACTGTGCCATTGTGCTCAACATGGGTGGAAACACATTTTGGGCAAGATGTGAAAAATGACAGCTATACTGCTCATAAGGAAGTGTGGTAAAATGGCAATGTTGGAAATCTGGAGTGAAAATATTGAAAATTCGCAAACTTACAAGCATGAGTAGGAACTGCGCAATGCATGCTCGTAAAACAGTAATTTTTAGGAATTTTTTCACCACATTTTCAACATAGCCATTTTAAGACCTCTGCTCATGAACAGTGTCACTGTGATTTTCCTAATGTGTCCCATACATTGATTTCGCACACCGACTGCGCCATTGTGCGCTACATGGGCGGAAACACGTTTTGAGCAGGATGTGAAAAATGACAGCTGTACTGCTCATAAGGAGGTGTGGTAAAATGGCAATGTTGAAAATCTGGAGGAAAATATTGAAAATTCACGAATTTACAAGCGCATGAGGAACTGCGCAACGCTTGCTCTCAGAAACAGTAATTTTAGAATTTTTCACAAATTTTCAACATAGGCTTTTTGAGAGCCCACCTTATGAACACTGGCAGTGTCATTTGTGTTAATCAGGCCCGAAGCTGATTTGGCAGTGATGGCGTAACCCCTTCCGCCCGATTAACGCCATGACAGTGCAAGAATTCATGAGGAGGGGTCTCAAAACCCTATGTTGAAAATTTGGCCCAAAATTCCCAAAATGCCTGAGATATGCAACAAAGTTGAAAAACCCTATTTATTCCATTATACAGCTTAACGGCATTTTCTCAGTTCGCAGTTGGCTTTGAAAAGTGCAGACGTGTTCCGTCCACCAAGATCGCTGCACCGAGCTCCGGAGGTAAGTATGGGGTGAGGGGTGTGGGGAGGTAGGGTGCGAGTGGGCGGTGGTGCGGTGGGAAAGTGAAACCGCGAGGACCTTTTATTTACAGTTTTTTGTTTTTTAATTAAGACAACGCGACGCTTGCCACGCTGGGTGGGCTCCCAGCATGGCAGCTGGAAAGCTGTTTGAGGGGCTGGAGCTGACGGGAGATTGGGCACCTCGTCGGCTATAATAAGATTTGCCACGTTGGGGTGGGCTCCCAGCGTGGCACCTGGAAAGGTTTTGGGGAGGCGTAGTAGGTGGAGCTAACGGGGATTGGGCACCCTGGCTGGCTATAATATTTTTGCCACGCTTGGGGTGGGCTCCTAGCATGGCACCTGGACAGCTTTTGTTGGGGGGCGGAGCCGACGGGATTGGGCACCCTGTTGGCCATACAGTGTGTGCGTGGGGGAGAGCGCATCAGCACGCACATGCGGTTTGCATGTGTGTGTGTGTTGTGGGGAGAGCTCTGCTCACTCGAAGTGGAGCTCCCCCTTTCAACTGTATGCCACTGCATTTTGACTGCTGTCATAGACAGCTGCAGCAGTCATTGGAGAACTGCGGGTTGTGCCTGCAAACTCACTGACTGAATTGGAAAAGGGGATGCCACACCTCCGAAAACTCGGATGATGGCACTATGTTTCTTGCACATGCGTGCAAGCAACATAAAAAGCATCTTAAAAATCAAACTTTTGCTATTTTGACACGCCCCCAAACTGAAGCACTGATGAATGGGTTTTTACTAAATTTGGCAAGTTCTGACATCCTGCTGTAAAGGGTGTGTGGGCCAGTTTTCAGCTCCTTAGATCAAAAGATAGTTGCACTATAAACAGCTGAAAATGATGATTCTTTTTTAACATACAGTATGTTTTTCCCTGTTGGCCATTGCCTGGGTGATCTTGTCTGTTATAGCCTAGTATAGCCCTCCTACTTTACCTGGCTTTGGGCCTTCTTCCCAACACACACCCCTAGGATCCCGAGATGGCCCTCCTATCGACCCCACCAGATTTCACCCTGAGGTCAGACACTCCCTTCAGCACCACGGGAAGTGCTGACCCTGAATCTGGTTGTGGGATTGGGAATGGAGGCACCTGAGATCATCTGGAAGGCAAGGGGGGAGCCATAAGAGGCCACAGAAGCAGAGCTGGGCATCATCTGTCCAATCAGCGAGTACCCTGTTCCCCCCTTTTCTGCCCTCCTGAGACCATTCATGTGATGCATGCTGGTATGGGCATGATTGTCACACCAGCATCTGCAAGCTGTCCTGAATTGTCTATCAGTCCTCCCTGCACTGCCATCAGTAATCTTGATTTAACATAAAAGGGCCTACTCAACCATAACTACAGTGGTGCTACAGCGTCACTATGCAGCTATAATATAGATAAGTATTGTATAAATTTAGACCAGTGTTTTATGAGGGGTGGAGTGCATAATGTTACAGCTGCCCTCCAGCAGGCATGTTGATCGTATCATATCTCTTTGTATCCTTTATAATTTGCTGTCATGCATGAGTTATACTATTCATGTCTTCAACCTTCCCCTTTCCTGAACATGGATATTACTAATCTGTGCATCACTACGGAAGATAAGAATTGCCGCTGGAAAGAGTCCTATCAGCCCAGCATGACCATCCTTCCTTTTCAGTATAGATCTCACGGTTAATACCCCTGATATATTCAACTAGGCTATGCCCTCGATAGGTAAATGCCAAGCTGGCAGTTGTAGGAAAATGATGTATACCAGCTTCTTTACATCTCTTTTCAGCAAACTCAATGATTTTTTGTGAACAGGGTTCTAAATGTATACCTGTGTGTACTTTTGGATGTGTGTATCTGTAGAAAGGTGTGCACATGTACATATGGAGAGTGTGGGAGTTTTTTACTCCATCTCTTTCTCAGCTACGCTCCACTGGCACTTTCACATTACATCTGTAACTAGCTCTGCCTCTTTAAGTTCTCTTCAACTATTAACTGTGGGATAAACCTCCACTGTTTGTCCATCAGTAACCATTAAAGGGACATGGTCGACCCTTTGTGCATTGCTATTTGTAGTTGAAAATCCACATTTTGTGATTGCCTAATTTCTCTAAAATTCATTGCTGTTGCTGGCTGTTTAATCTGCCTCCTTTCATAAAAAAACTGAAAAGCTTGCTAATGGTGTAAAATGTACTCCTGATTTCTTTTCTTTCAAATACTTGATCTAGTTTTGTTGCATACTTCCTGATCATTAGGAACACCCCCAAACAGAACAGCCACTCATGATGTGATTAGTCTCCTCTCATCCCACTACATCTTGAGTGGCTAGACTATGTTGGGATGTTCCCAAGTCCAGGAAAGTTGCAGTGGGAGTTGATTAAGAAAAGTAAACAAACACATTTTGGTGTAGTAACATCAGTAAGGTGGGCAGTCTGTTTTTCACTTTTAAAAAAGGAAACAGGACTCTGACTCAAACTACCAGCTACTTCAGCAATCTCTACAGAATGTGACTAATCATTAAAGGTGTATTTTGAACCAGGGACAGTTTGAGGCCTCCAGTGGGGGAAGGGGGGTTGACAGTGTCCCTTTAAGGTAACCACTGGAGAAATATCAAACTACTAATCAATTGTGACTCCAAATTTGAATAAATGAAGGAACATGGGACACATATATTAGAGAGCAATTCTCTTTTTGTAATAACATTTTTCCAAGGGACTTGCTACCTGTAGCTTCTAGCTTTTGTTTTGCAGTTATTTTACCCAGAATCCCCCAACACAGATACAATGTCTCATTTTCAGTGGTGAGCCCTGTTTCTACTCAATGGAGTAACTGGCAAGAAAGTGTAATAGTAAGAAAGTGCAGGGAGATTAAGTGACTTGCTCAGGCTGGCTAGTTGGCGCAGCGGTACTCCTATTTCTTGAAGTGCAACGGCCCTGGTTCGGGAGTGGGATCAGAGCATCTGGGGAAGGAGAATTGAGCACCATAAAGACTGTTCTCCTTTGTTGTGGGAGGATGTGAACCCAGCAACGTGACTGTCACTTAGCGGAGGCTAGGTACTATTACAGTTGGAGCCAACAGACAAAGGGGGGGCCTCCGACTTCCAGATGTGGCATGCTCATGTGGTGGTGAAACATGCATGTCATTACATAGCTGGTGTCCCTCTGGGAGAAAAAATGGAAAAATGCCCCGGTTCACAAAGGGCAAAGCCGTCTCTCCCCACCTACCCATGTATGACAGACAAGGCATGCCATCCCCCATCACAGTGATCTTTGACAAGTGACAGCCTAGGTAGCCAGTAATACACTTTGGACAACATGAGGAACTATATAAAATTCAAATGAAGTGGGAATAGTTCTGAAGCAGAATGTATTGCTTTTATATCGAAACATAGAAGTTGTCAGCAGAAAAGGGCTTTTGGCCCACCTAGTCTGTCCATTAACCCTAGCAGCTGTGCTCTTTCAAGCTTCCTTGGAGCTAGGTCGTACCCCTCCCCCAACTACCAGTATTCCTTTATGCCTGTCCCAAGCATTTTTAAAACCTGTAATTGTTTCTACCCCCACCACCTCTTCTGGAGGGCTGTTCCATTTGTCCACCACCCTCTCAGTGAAGAAAAACTTCCTCATGTTCCCTTTGAACCTCCCTCCCTCCAGTTTGACCTTATGATCCCCTTGTCCTTGAGCATCTTTTTCTTTGAAAAACTGTATTCTCCTGTACCTTATTTTTCTCTGTGAGGTACTTAAATGTCTCAGTCATACTCCCGGGAGTACATATTAAGTTCCTTCAGCCTGTCCTTGTAGGGTTTGTGACGTAATCCCTGCATCACTTTGGTTGCCCTCCTCTGAACTGCCTCCACCCTATCTATGTCCTTACGTAGCTAGATAAGGCCTCCAGAACTGGACACAGTACTCGAGGTGTGGCCTCACTAATGTCCTATGTAGTGGAATTATTACCTCTCTTTTTCTGCTGGTGATTCCCCTGCCTGTGCATCCCAGCATCCTGTTTGCTTTACCTGCCACCTTGTCGCCCTGCTTACTTACCTTGAGGTCATCAGAGGTGATACCCCCAGGTTCCTTTCCTGCGAGGAGCATTCTATTTCCTGCCCCCCCCCAGTTGATAGGTTGCTCCTGGGTTTTTATGCCCCATGTGCATTATCTTGAACTTTTCAGCATTGAAACCCAACTGCCAATCCCTTGACCAATCCTCCAGCTTCTGTCGATCTTCTCCAATAATTTTCCGCGAATGGTAATGTACTGATACCACCTGCTGTGACATGTTCTTAAAACATGTTATACTGACTGGAAACGCTCAATAAAGAGTTTTAAGAAAAACATAGAAACATAGATTTTGTTGGTAGAAAGGACCTTAAGGCCCCATGTAGTCTGTCCCAGTCAACCAGGAAGTCCAAAAGAAGGTCATTAACAGGGCTGGGGTGTCTGCCAGGTGGAGGGTAGATCAGAGGCAAGGGAGAAAAAGTACTACAGAAAAAAAATTGGCTTGCTCAAAGATACACAGTGAGACAATAGCTGAGGTGAGATTCAAACCTATGATTTTCTGTTTCATAGTCCATTGTTACCACCTGTAGGCAACATTGCTTTACTTATTACATAGTAACAGGGAGGATCTAAGTGACCCCTCGATGGAAATGTGGCATGGGCACCATTTTTTACCCACTGCCAGCATGACCCACTGCTTGGTGAGAACACTGTCCAATAGGCAAGTAACAAGCTGCCACTTAACCTGGGGATTAGCCTGCCACCACTCACCTCACCAAGATGGACACTACTTTATATTTAAGATCTTTTTTGGTTGGCAAAGAAACAGAACTGTGATACGACACAATTAATATTTCAGTTATAGGGTCCACAGTCTCCTGATATATCTACTCAAACTGTTCAGGTGGCAAGAAAAAGACATTTAGATGTTAATACCCTTATAAGCAAGTCAGACCAGTGGCCGTGAGGGTTGAGGCGCTGGACACCACACCTCACTCCACGCTGCTGACCCATGTTCGGAAATGAGCATGGGCTGCTGGGTTTCACCAGGGAATCGATCATCTGAGGGACTGCTCTCCACTCCTAGGGAGGGAGGGAGGGAGGACTGCTTGCTTCACTGAATGAGTGCCACCAGGTGGAGGCCTGGTGGCAGTGCAGGATGAAAGTGGTAGAAGTATATGGTGCAGCAGGACTCCACAGCATGCGCGTGTCTCTGCACATGCATGTTGATGAGCATGCCCCAGCATGGGGACAGCAGAATCTGGACTTGTGTGAAGCCTTGCCCACCGATTCCTCACCCACCACATTGCCAGGACCTGGAGAACAAGAACTGGATCTAAATTACTTCAGGAGGGGAGGAGGGATCTTCCCCACTTGACCCCACCATGGAGTGGGGCAATCCGTGGGGGTATTCAGGTCACTAGGTAAGTCCTGGGGAGATGTCAGAGAATGGGGCTCAGCAGGGCAGGGCTGATGGGAACCCAGTCTGTCCTGGCCAAAGGAGTATAAACAGAATATGGAAAAAACAAATACCCTTAAAAGTAAGAAAATGACAGTTTGAGCTCTCTTACGAAGAAGTGAATAAAAACAACTCTTTTAATTTATTTATTTGAAAAAATGGTGACCAGGAAAGGCACACTGAGCCAAGGCTCGTTTCCAGGTGTGACCCAGGGGACAAGAAGGGGAGAGCACAGTTACAAAGAAATACAAACCAGGCTGATAATAATAATTACAAAAACAAGAACATAAAAGGGAATAAGTTGAGTGCAGTACAGACAGTAATACCAAAAATCGCAACAGGGTGCACAATAAACAGCATATAAAAATAAAAAAAAACAAGTGTACAAATAGTTTAAATTCAAAAATTGCAGGTGAAACCCAGATGATGGAATGCTGAACCTGTGCTGAGAGGCAGGGTCAGGAAAGGTAAGGAATGGATCAGAAAGATGGTTGGCAGGAACAAGGGGGAGGAGGGAGAAGTTTTAGTTGGAGACTAGAGAAGGGAGGGAGAGAGATGGATGGAGGAGGGTAGCTGATTCTAGAGGGATGGGAGATAGAAACATAGAAACATAGAACTTGACAGCAGATAAGGACTGCTTGGCCCACCCAGTCTGCCCATTTCCCTATTGGATAAGCTGCAAACCCTAGTTAACCAATAGCCTACTTCTTCCTACACCCTACCAGAATTTCCTTATGTCTGTCCCATGCATTCTTGAATTCCACCACTGTTTTTGACTGCACAACCTCCTTGGGCAGGCCGTTCCATGCGTCCACCACCCTATCTGTGAAAAAATACTTCCTCACATTGCCCTTGAGCTGTCCCCCTTCTATCTTCAAGTTGTGTCCCCTTGTTCTTGCACATCTCTTTTTCTGAAAGATGCTACCATCTTGGACTTTGTTGATTCCCTTGAATTACTTGAAAGTTTTGATCATGTCCCCCCATCCCTCCTTTCCTCAAGGATATATATATTAAGCTCCTTTAGTCTCTCTTCGTATGGCTTCTGTTGTAGACCCCGCACCATTTTAGTTGCACCCCTCTGGACTGCTTCCATCCTGTTTATGTCTTTGAGGAGATGGGGTCTCCAGAACTGCATTCAGTACTCCAGATGGGGTCTCACCAACTGCCTGTACAGAGGGATAACAATTTATTGTTTTCTACTGGTGATGCCTCTCCCTATACATACCAGTATCCCCCCAGCCATCCTTACTGCCTTCTCACATTGCTTGCTTACCTTTAGGTCATCTGATATGACTACCCGCAGGTCCCTTTCCATTTTTGTTGTTGTTAATACCTCCCCCCTACTGTGCACTCTTCCCCTGTGTGTTTGTTTCCCAGGTGCATTACTTTGCACTTCTTTGCATAGAATCTAAGCTGCCATACTTCTGACCATTCCTCCAACCTTGCCAAGTCCTTTCTCATCCTTTCCATCCCTCCTTGTGTATCAACCCTGTTGCAGATCTTTGTGTCATCTGCAAGGAGGCATACTTTTCCTTTCAGTCCCTCTGCAATGTCACTTATAAAGAAATTAAAAAAGTCCAGACCCAGTACTGAACCCTGCAGTACCCCTCTAGTAACCCCCCTTTCTTTGGTGTGGACTCCGTTTAATATTACCCTCTGTGTCCTGTTGTCCAACCAGTTTTTTACCTAGGCTACCACCCTGTCCTTTTCCAGCTGAAGAGTATGGATGGAGGAAGGAGAAACTTGGCAGGTCCCTGTAGCTCAAGGAGTAGGAGGAGGAAGGGATGGGGGAGATGAGCTGGGGTAAGAAGGAGAGAAGTGACCCAAATCAGTATTTAGAGATAAGGGAAGGAATGTGGAGCTAACAACATGTGGGGAGTGGGAGGATGGATAGGGAGGAGTTAAGGGAGCAGTGGTGGGTGGGAGAGGGAGAATTTGTAGCAAAGCGGTAGAAGGCATTACAAAGGGTGTCCTGTTTGGCCAGAGAGTTGGACAGGGCAGTGCCATAGCCCACATCCACATAGTCGAAGACCAGAAGAACCATTTTGGTGACTAACTCCAAGCGGACTAGCAGAGAGAGGCATTCCTTATTGAGGCACAGGGCACCGAGTTTGGGGCAGAGTCGGGAATGAACGGCATCGATGTAAGCCGAGAAGTCAAACCTTCTATCTAACCACACATCGAGGTATTTGAAGGTTGAGACAACCTCAAATGGCGAGCCTACCTTTTAACAAAGCTTTTAATGATTGCTAATTATTTAATTTTAATCTTGTTTAAATCCTGTTTTAAATATTTATTGTTTTATGTCATTTGTAAAGGCGCCTTGGTTTGAGAAAGGCACCTTAAATAAATAAAGATTCATTGATTGATTGATTGAAAAAACTGGTATAGAGATGAGCTGGCCCGGGCCAACTTCTGACTGGTGCCAAAGGTCATAGACACAGCTTTTTTTGTACTGGTCCATAGCTGGTTAACCTGGAACTAGTGTAGAACATTGTGAAAGTCATGCTGGAGCAAGAATTCCACAGAAGCAGTTGAGTGACCTGAGGTGTAGAGGACTGTGTCATCTGCATACATGTGGATATGTGAGTTGGCACAGGCAGAGGGGAGGTCATGGAGGAAGATCAAAAATAGGATTGGACCCAGGATGGAGCCCTGTGGGACGCCTGACTGGAGAGGAAGTGGTGGGGAAAGTGCAAATCCTACCTGTACTGACTGTTGAGGGCCCATGAGATAGGTTTGGAACCAGTCAACAGCAAAGGCTGAGAGGCCAGCAGTACCCTGCTTACCCAGAAGAAGAGAGTGGGACACCAAATCAAAAGTTTTGGCCAGATCAATGAAAATGGCTGCAGTAACATGCCCCTCATCCATCCCTGAGAGGATGGAATCTGTGATCCTAAGTAGGGAGTTGATGGTGTAGTGATCCTTCCTAAAACCAGACTGGAAGGGGGAAAGGAAGCTGGAAGAGTGGAGCAAGTCAGTAAGACAGGAGTAGACCAGTTTCTTTTGCAGCTTTGCAAGAGAAGGCAGGAGGGAGATAGAGTGGAAGTTGCCAGCAGTGGCGGTATCGTCCTCTTTGTGGAGGGGTAAAACCTTGTCAAACTTCCAAGACTGGGGTACAGTGCAAAGGGCGAAGGAGAGATTTATGAGATGAGTGTGGTGGGTGGCGATGGCTGGAGCTGAGATATGGAGAAGTTTAGGGTCCAAGCCATATGGGCTAGAGTTGGAAGGGTTCAGTGAGGAAAAGGTGAGAAGGGTCTCCTGGGGAGTGACAGGTGTAAAATCAAAAGCCAGGGGAGAGAGGGGTAAGGGAGAGGGAGGGAAGGAGCCAGGAGGTCAGGGAAGGGAGAGCACAAGTGGCGGAAAACTCACTTGAAGTGACGGCATTGAGAGAGGGCCAGAGACTGGTGAGCCATTTACCAAAAGGACTGGGGGGGCTGACTGGGTGGGCCGGGGGAACAAAAAGGGAGTAAATCACCTTCCAGAATTTGGCAGGGGAGTTAATATTATTCTGGAGGCTGGCCTTAAAATAAAGGGACTTGGCAGTATGGATGGCTCAGTGCAAGAGTCCCTAAGTGCCTTGTAGGAGAGCAGGTCCTGGGGGGAGCAGGATAGTTTGTACTTGGCCTAGGCATGGTCACGAGTCTTGCCCAAGTCAATGAGACCACAGGTGATCCAGGGATGCTGAGATGATTTTACCCTGGATTTCCTGATGGGGATGTGCTTATCCCAGACAGAAGTTAATAATGAGTGGAAGAGGGATAGGGCCATATCAATGTCTGGGATAGTAAGCATGGGGGACCAATCAGTTGTGGTCAGGTCAGTCAGCAGAGCCTCTATGTTCAGTGATCAGAGGTATCTTGATCAGATGTACTTTGGGGAGGAGGGAGAGAGCTAGACTTTTCTGACACAGAATGTCTTGAGCCTAAAACTTCAGGAAAAAGCTTCTCTCTCTCTCTCTCTCTCTCTCATTCACTCTGTCTCACGATGTGAAGGGAAACTGGCAGAGAACACAGACAGTGCTTTCTTCTTGAAGGCTGAGGGTTTTTTTGTGTGCTGGGAAGGGTTCTTGTGCTTGGCCCTGCATCTGCTCACAAAGACCTGAGTGTCTGGGCTTCCCAGTCTGCGGGAACAGGGCACATGGAAAACACACAGTGTTTATTGAGTAAAAAAACAGCCCGGCAGACACACACACCACATGATTCATGCAACGGATGTTTTGAGGGAAGCCGGATGTCACTGCGTAACAAGAGAGCTACCAGCCTGCATATCAGCTGTCCTGAAATTTTTCAGTCTTCTCTTTCCTTAGAGCCAGGGCAACCCAGTAAAAAGTACTCATCCAATGCCTCTGAGATTGTTCTTTGTGAACCTACTTGGACTGTGATGGAAATTCACATGGAAGACAGTAGTTATTTTAAGTGTGTGTTTTTTTGTGTTCAGCTTTTCCTGCAAACTATCTCTGAGTGCTTGACAAAGCAATGACTTGCCATGGATGCTTGTAGTGCTTGACTGTGCAGGCAAATATAGTAGCCCATTATGTGCCAATATTATCATATATACAGTCATAGGTACTTGTCTTAGTACTGTACCTGTGTATTTATTAGAGAGGAGCGAGAGAAAGAGAGAGAGAGAGACAGAGGGACACAGTGAGAGAGAGGGGGGGGATGGAAAGACAGAGAGAGAGAGAGAGAGAGAGAGAGGAAGGGACAAAGTGAGAGAGAGAGAGACAGACAGACAGAGGGACACAGTGAGAGAGAGAGAGAGACAGAGAGGGACACAGTGGGAGAGAGAGGGAGAGAGAGGGGGATGGAAAGACAGAGAGAGAGAGAGAGAGAGAGAGAGAGAGGAAGGGACAAAGTGAGACAGAGAGAGACAGAGGGACACAGTGAGAGAGAGAGAGAGATGGAAAGACAGAAAGAGAGAGAGAGAGAAGGGACAAAGTGAGAGGGAGAGAGAGAGAGGGAGGGGGAGACAGAGAGAGAGAGAGAAAAAGAAAGAGAGATGGAAAGACAGAGAGAGAGAGAGAGAGAGAGGGAGGGAGGAAGATACAGAGAAAGAGGAGACATTTGCCATGTCGCTAAGATTATCTTTTCTTCTGTTTTGAAAAGGGCCACAGGCTCTTTATTCTACCCCCAACTGCACTGTAGTTCTTGCACTGGCCATAAGTTAAGTCCTGGCTGTCATCCTGTATGAATAGGGACTGGATACATGGTTAGTGCACTCAAGCCCATTGTGTCTGATGGGGGGGACATGTGTCCCCCCAACACATTCCAATACCAGCAATGCTTTTTGGACTGCAGAAGATTGTAAACATCCAATTTAATGTTCCCCCATATTAAGTTTTTATTGTGTACCCCCCAGACATTGTCTTGGCATGATATCCCTGTATATGGTGACAGAGATTATGTACTGGTATATACAGGGGGGTTGTTAGACTGGAGTAGTACCTCCCCAGATCCCCAAAATGTTTACATACTGGTCGGTCAACAAAACTCCACCTTTTTTTAATTAGTATTTTATCTTCTGTATTGCTCGACTGGCCTCATTTTGGACTGGTCTTCTCCAGCCCCATCACCCAGCTTCTCAGGGACTTACCTATTGTTGTAGTACCCAGGACCCTGGAGAGCCTGGTTGCCAGTGCGCGTCCTGGAGGAAACCAGGCCTTCATCCTGCCATGGTCAGGGGGTTTTCCTCTGGTGTTTTCTACATGGACCCATGGTGCATGCAATGGTGCATTGTGCGACCTCCACCTCTGCAGAGACATCCCCAATGTTAAACCGGTGGGACACCTTCCCTGGCATCCCACTGTGCTGCCACCTAGATCCTCTAGGTGGCAGCCAGCTAGAGGGATGCACTTCTCCCATCCCCAAGGGAGAAGCGCTGTCCTTGGACGCTCAATATTTCCCCCTCAGCTGGCTTCCAAGCAACCCACATCCATTCACAAACACAGATCACCTGCTTGGCAGGAGGTGAGGTGCCCAGTGCATCAGCCCTTCATGCCACTGGTTTATTCCACCTTTTAGAAGCAAATGTAATAATTGGTCCACCCTTCTTGTTAATAAGCACCCCATTGCCACTTAGGTTAGGTATTACACTAAGTATTATACTAGCTTATAGCAATCGATGATGGCATAGTTGCCCATTGCGACTATCTTCCATGTCTTAGTGGTAGTAATTACAACTGGACCCCACATTTACATACAAGTCTAGGTGATTGATTGATTTAAAACGTTTCACCAGGAAAGACATACTGAGCTATTAACAGCTCATTTCCAGATGTGTTCTAGAGGTGAGGGGAAGTGGAGATAGTCCAAGAGGTGGAAAAACTGAGTAGTATTAACAGCATAACAAACACAGAAGTCACATATAGCAATATAGTATATCAGAGGAGCATAATCAGAAACATTATAAGGCAAATCAGTGCAACAAATGCATGTTTTTTTTTTTTATTTAGTTATTTAACCAGGAGTAGCACACTAAGCCGAAAGCTATTTTACAGGAGTGATCTGGGAGCACAGGGAAGTTAAGTGATTTGCTCAGGGTCACACAGTATGCAAGTGGAAGCTGTGGGATTCAAACCCAGGTCTGGTCTGCTGGATGTCACCAGATTTGCAACTCAGAGGCTTAAGCCACTGTGCTATACTGCCTCCCCATGTAGCAGATAAAAACTGAGTTTTGATTGGTGGGGGAAACTACTCATGCAGGTATAGCCTGGGGATGAGAGAAGCAAAATGGGAAGGGCAAATACTAGTGAGGTAGAAGGATGTCAAGAGGTAGAGGGTTATGGACAATTGCCAGTGGGAATAGAAAAGTCACGAAGACGAGACTTAAGGGAGAAAGCAGAAGTGGCAGAGCAGATTGACAGGGGAAGGGAGAACCAGAGTTTAGGAAAGTGACATAAGAAAGCAGATTGAACAACAGTAGATTTCCTAGATGGAATAGAGACAGAATGTGAAATATTACTACGGATAGTGTAAAAGGAAAAAGGGGGAAGGATGTAAGGTATCAGGGAAGAGAACCAAACCAGAATCTGATACAAAGGAGGAACAATGGGAAAGGTTCCTGACATCAAGAAAGGGGAGAGAGAAAGGGCAGAGTAGAGTGAGCAGTGGTGTGTACAAAGGGGACAGTCTAAGGCACAGTGACAATGGAGTGCAAGAGGTGATCTGGTCTAGCAAGGGAGGATTTGGGAGCTCCACTATAGACTACATCACCATAGTCAAAAATAAGGAGAATCAGCTTTAAAAGAATCTCTAGGTGGGCAGGAAGTGGGATACTCACTTTGCTCCTGTACAGTGCACCAAGCTTGGGGTGGAGTTTATGGTGAATAGCTTAAATATACCTTGAGAAATCAAGATGTTGGTCCAGCAAACCCTGAGGCACTTAAAGGAGGATACATCCTCAATCACAGCACCATCATGGGTGTGAAATAAAGGGAGGGAGGCGAATCTGGTAAGCACTGTCTAGTCATGGAAACTTCTTGGCATTGAGGGACAGTTGGTTGGACTAGAACTAGTGCTGAATGTTGTCAAAATCCAGCTTAGCTGTGAGGTAAGATCATGGGAGAAGGAGCCTGATGTGAAAAGTACCGTGTCATCAGCATGCATATGAATGGTTGCAGTGAAACAGATGCGGGGGGGGGGAGTTATTCAAAAATATGGAAAAGAAAATAGAGCCCAACACAGACCCTTGAGGGATGCCTGAGCAGAGGGGAGTATAGATGAAATGGAGCACCCTATCAGGACAGCT
This sequence comes from Neoceratodus forsteri, assembly GCA_016271365.2. Lineage (NCBI taxonomy): Eukaryota > Metazoa > Chordata > Ceratodontiformes > Ceratodontidae > Neoceratodus > Neoceratodus forsteri. The sequence continues at coordinate 545,954,504 of CM057450.1, read as the reverse complement.
TGAGACCTTCCCTCGAGGTAAGAATGAAACCAACTGACAGCAAAGTCACAGAGACCTGATGCTTTAAGCTTGTCCAGAAGGGAGGGGATGTGTCAGTGTAAAAAGCTTTAACTTAATCAACAATTATGGTGGAGGAGATCAGTCCCTAATCCATGCCTGAGAGGACAGAGTCAGTGAGCATGAGGAGGGAAGCAGAGTGGAATTTCCTAAAACTAAACTGGAAAAGGAGTGAAGAAGGAGTCAAGGAAGGAGGAGAGCTGAGAAAGCGCAAGGTGTTCCTGTAACTTAGCCAGGGTGGGAAGGAGAGTGATAGGACAGAAATTACCAGGACAAGAAGGATCACCGCCTTTAAGGAGAGGAATGACCATAGCCTGCTTCCACGCGCCAGGGATAGTTGCAAAAGATAAAGAGAGATGTTAAGAAGTAGGGTAATTAGCAGTACAATGGCAGGATCCAAGAGAAGCAGATGCTTAGGATGAAGTTCACCAGGGCTACCTCCCTTGCAGAGATTACACACAGGTTCATGGAGAAAGCACCCCACACTTTTCCTGCTCCTCTCAGTGCCAGTGAGAAATTATAGCAAAAAATATTAAATAAATAAATGCAATGGGATTAATCATGCTTTCTCCTCCTTTATATCCCTCATAAGTAATTTCCCTCTTTATGGGGTTTAGACAGCTCCCTCATAGTCTTTGAAAGAATAAACTAAACAATCTTACCTCTAAACACTTGGATGGTAAAAAAACAAAAACTGAAATGATGTCTAAGAAACATAGTAATAATGTTTTTTATCAAAAACACTCTTTTCTTCTTCGATAGGTCTGTATTTTTCCAAGCTGCTAAACTCCTTTCTGCTTTTGCTATATAGTCAGTTCAGTTCTCCAGATCTATATCCCCTTTTCAAAATTTGACTCCTAAAATTTTCACAGGGTCTTTATTTGTTTGGACTCCGGCAATAGCGCAGCTACTATCTAGCTTCCATGTATTACCCACAGCAATTCCGACACATTTACTGTAGTTTATCTTTGCTCCTGCTGCCTGTGAAAATGTATTTATTGTCTTTTGCACGATATTACTTTCATCATTCTTATCTAGAATGGTATACAAACCATCAGCGTATGCTAGAGACTTAATTTTAGGGGTGTCCTCTGTAAGTTGTAACCTTTTGATGGCGCTGTTCTGCTGTATCACCCTTAATAAGTGATCTAAAGAAAAACTATACAATAATGGGCTTAACGGAAGAAATTAACTTCATACTTACCATACTTTCCTTTTCTGTTAGCTCCAACATTGTCGATGGGTAACCAAAACAACTGGATATAGTGCACCCTTACCAGGAGAATGGCATAGCCCAAACTTTAGAATGTTGGGCATATGAGGATTCCATGTTGCAACATCTCCCCAGTTACTACTTACCGTGCAGTGCCATAATAGCTACCCATTTGCACATATTATAAACAATCACCTGTGTACACATTGCCAATACTGAAATAAAAGCTGTCTTACCTTCCTAACAGGCATTCGAGGAGGGGATTGTCCTTCATGGATCCAAGATTCAGATTATTCGGTTCTTCTCGTAGAGAAAGCCATGTGACAGCAAACAGGATTCGTACCAGTCACAGATCTATGAAACTGAAGCTAACACAGAATGAGGCATATCCTTTTTTTTTTAAACTGAGTGCAATGAAACTACCTGCAATAGGAAAACACCTTGATGAAAACTAATGAAACCTGTTAACCTGCGGTCCCAGACTAAGTAATAAACTTAGACTTTATATATGAGAGTACAATGCAGCAGAATAGAGAGAGAGAGAGAGATCCGAGTAGGAGATTTTTATGAAACTGGACCTCTCACCTTGCATACCAGATTGGATTCTCCCTCAGGAGCCAGGCTTCTGGGTTCCATGTCAGGTCTACGAAGACACAGCAGTGACCATGAAAACGATGAGTGTTTCACGGCAGCTGGAAAGAGGGTGACAGGTGTATTTGCGGGGGACTTTGCCCTCCACACCCCCCTTTCTATTGAGACTACCTCCGAGATCGTAGCAACTTGGGGAGGAGGAAATACAAATATCATGCTCTTTCCAGTCACTGTGAAACACTTGCTGTTTTCATGATCGCTGTTTTGTCTTCGCCCATATCATGGGCTACCGCGGGCTCCATTGACAATGTTGGAACTAACAGAAAAGGAAATTATGGGAAGTATGAAGTTAACTTCTTCTTTCTGCAGCACTCCACATTGCCAATGGGTAATCAAAACAACTGGGTTCTAAGAAGTAGTACTCAGAGAAAAAATCGTGAGGGGGCAGAATATTTTCCCATACACCAGAAACATCAGAAATTACTTGTGAACTGCTGCCTGCAACACTCTGCTACCAAAAGCTGCGTCAGCAGAACTCTGAACATCCAATTTATAATGTTTTGTGAAAGTGTGGATGGAAGACCATGTAGTTGCCTTGCATAGCTCTAAAACTGAGGCGTCAGCTCTCTCCACCCAGGAAGTGGCCATCGCCCTGGTGGAGTGAGCTTTGATGAGAGCTGGAGGCCTCTTCTTTCTTGCAACATAGGCCTTAGCAATGCAGGCCTGCACCCACCTAGCTAGGGTGGGCTTAGAGGCTTTTTATTCATGCTTGACTGCTCCAAAAAGAACAAATAGACTATCTGACTTTTGAAACTTGGCTGTTCATTTAAGGTAGATCCTAACTGCCCACTGCAAGTCCAGTTTGTGCAGCTCCTTCTCCTTGAGATGAGAAGGATACAGGCAAAATGATGTAACCCTGGTACCATTATACCAAGGACTACTACACCTGCCCACTACCTGGGATGTAGGTTGAGGGGTCTGGGTTCCTATTTTTAAAATTAAACAGGTTATTTCCCAAGATAATACATTGCGCAGTGCCTCCACCCAGAGTTTACCTTTAAGTGGGTCTAACTTTAACTATTGCAGCCCTCTGGGAAGGTACATCCAACCATGATACCATACAGCCAACCCAAGCATGACCCAACAAACATTTCCCCACATTTCACAACATTTACATTTAATGACTTGACACTAATAATATGCTCACGGGACAGGATTATGCAAAAACAACAACACGTTTATTTACATGAGGAAGGCTAGGATGGGTGAATTGGAGTAGAGGTTATACTATTTACAGTTGATTTAGATGGATTTGATTCGGTTTAAGATCAGATTAGCATTTTGATCCACATGTAGCCTCAGTGGCCACCCACCAACCTCTGATGAAGTCAGGTCCCTGACTATCTAGCTAGCTGCATGATTGTTAACCATATTTACAAGGTTTGTGCCCACACATATACCCGTCCTCAAATGGGCATGAGACCCCGCAATCCCATACCTTAACCTGGGTACCCAGTCCTTTAAAGTTCTTACAAGTTGCAGGCCTGATGTTTGGTGCAGCTGTACGTTGGCTGGCTAGATGGGGCTCTTAATAAAGAAGGATGATTAACCATATGCAACATACTCATAACTCGAAAATGATTGTATCCGTGGCCGGATGGCCTAGTCTGTTTAAACACTTTAACACTCTGGCCTGATAAGCAGATAGCATGCATTAACTATTTACAAGTCACTTCCCTTGATACAGGGCTAGACCCTGCATTACTTACAGTTAGATGTCTTCATAGGTTTGTAAAAAGCAGGTTTGAGTGGTTTCAGCAGGTGGACTCTGACTCCGGAGGTCAAGATGCAGGCAAGCTAACAGCCTGGTTGCTTTCTGACTGCAGAGTTCTTATAGCTTTGCAAGATGGAAAAACTGCATTGCAGTGCCCCTCTTCCTGGACTGAAATCACTTCTTCTGGTGAACCAGGCTGGGAGCAGGACTGGCGCGTCTCAACCCCTAAGTCTGGTTATACTCCCGGGGGAAACACATATGGCAGTGCCAAGGTGGCACACTACCAGACTGTGTACCAAACTTGATCAGGTGGATATGTTGCATTCAGCAAATTTATAAGTCAGCACATTTATATTTCTGTGGTAACTGCATCAATAGTCACAGTTTCCTTTCCATATGTCCCACATGGCAAACATAGCCCTTTTTCCAGTTGACTAGAACTTGCAACCAGATGCATTCTCAAGCATTTTAGGGACAAGCACCTACACTCTGCACAGCAGAGTGAACAACCATAGCCCAGGTTATGGCTCCCACACAGATTACAGGACACAGTCTCTTAGACAAACTTTCATCTTTCTGGGCAGCATGAAGCTGGAGCTTAAAGCACAGTGGTCATTACCACACTGGACTGAGCTTCAGGCTTGGCTCGCTACCTTTTTGCAGATTTTGCTCTTGGTAAACTGATGCAATAGACTCTTTCAAAGCAAACACTTGCACTTGGCAATAAACTTGTTTACTATAGCTCCCTCAGGCTCAAACAATACAACATGCAGTCCCTTGTGGCCTTCGCTGGCACTTGCAGCTCCCACGGACAAAATACTGGACCTCCCAGGCAATGTCAGGTAGAGTCCAGGCTCTGAGTACTCCGCTTCCAGTTCTGTAGGCACTTAACAGATCTGACACATTTATATACTTTACTGGACCCTTCTCTAGTCATTTGGCCAATGTCCACCCTCTGAGTGTTGATGTGAATGCAGGTGCAGACAGTCACAATCAGTTCTCTTCAGGCTTCAATGCCCCTCAAAGCATTCCTAAAAGTTGCGCTTGGCAGATGCAATTTACTCACTCAGGTGTCTTGCAGAAATTGCTTTCCTGCTTCCAAGGTTTCTGGATTCATCAGCACTCTCACTGCTGAGGCAGGTTCAGCTGTCTCACAGCTGGCTTTGCATCAGGTTGCTGGCCCACATTTTTCCAAAATGTAGAAAGGCACAAACTAGCCCAGGAGGACATTTTCTGGCAACCTCCAGGCTAGCGACCTCTGGTTCTGGCAGCCATTTATCTCTCTTGGCAGAGGAAGGTCCCTTCCCCTGTGGAGGGGCTTGCACTGAATTGCTAGGCCCATTTCTTTAACTGAGGGCCTTAGCCTCCACCCCTGTGGGGGGGCCTGCGCTGAATCTGCTCGCTCAGCCAAAAACACTGTCTTTTATGGAGCTCCTGTAAGGCTCCCGATTGGCTGAAGCTATCTGTAGCTCTCACAATGATTGGCTGATCCTGCCTGTCAGTCCAGGAAATGAATATTCATTAACTCCACTCAATGCACTATAGGATCCCTATTTTGGCACCTGAAATTAGGTCCCTGCAGTTTTCCCATAAGCACTTTGCTATGCCCCATGAATGTTGGCAAAAGTCCCACAAATTCTGGCTGAAAATCCTTGCTTTGTGATTGGCTGTTGTTGTACTATCAAGGCTGCTAATACACACAGTCCCCTTGCAGATTAAACACAGTCCTAAATAAAAACCTTGATACAACCAGAATAATTATTTATTTTACTTTCTTTCCTCACAGTCCAGTAGCCCTTTGTGTGTCCTCTTAATAGCTGCCCAGGTCAAACATTTTCATTCAGTCCTGAGCCTGTCACCACTGCCAATATTTTAGAGCCACCTTTTGCAGCAGGCAGGCATTCATCTGAGTCCCAATGTTAACTGGTGCAGCCAGACAATATATTTTATTTACATTTTCCTCTTTACAATAACCCCTTCAGTGTCCTTTATGGCAGCTGTTGTTCTTTTTTGCACATTTTATTTACATTTTAATTCTTGCAGCAGGCACCGAACATTTTAGCCCAAATATAGACAGAGCCCTCATTAATATTCACAAGGGATTGGGGCTCTCCTCATTAATATTCATAAGCTCTGATCAGCAGTGCTTCATGGTGCACTTTATTTAAAATAGAAAGAGGGCTCTCTTGGCCCTGGCTAAGGTCACTGGTCCCCACTCTGCCCAACACAGGGACCAGGACTACTGAACACTCTCCCGCTTAACCACAAACTGAGGGGTCAGGAGATCAAAGGCACCACCTGCGCATGTGTGAGCTCGCCGGCAGTGAAGCTTAAGGGAAATTGGCTGGCAGCTACACAGTGCCGTGGCGACCAAAGGGAGGGCGAAACAAGAAAGGACTCTTCAGGGACCTTTGGGTCTCAGAAAAACCATTCAAAGAGGTAGCACTCACCAACAAACAGAAAAATGGCACAAGACAATCCACTTTTGCTAATACAAATTCTGTTTATTGTGCCAAAAAGTTGTCAGATTCTGTAGTCACCAACAGAAACCCCTTCACTTTAACCAGTTAGGTCTTCCTTAGGGGGCAATTTATGGGGATAGAGCAAGTGAATTTGGGCAAACATGGTGGTAACAGGCTGAATAAACTGCTCCAGCAGGACAGTTTTTGGATTTATAGTTTGCATAGCTTGAATCCTGAAGGCTTGAACAGTGACTTGGAAATTAAGCCATATCTGTGAATTTTGATGTATTCAAGCATTGTTTGAATGTATGTGTCTCTGTTTTCTCCTTGTTTAGGTGCTGATGTGTTCTGGCAAGTGCAGGTTACCCTCCTGTTTCCATTTGTGTGAACTGGTTACACAAGGATTTGCTCCCACCACACTTTGACCCACAATGTTCTCTTTCTTTTTCTCTCATTCTAAACTTTTTCCACTCCCCTTCTCCCTTTTTTCCCCAGGAAGAAAGGCTGCAAAAGTGGATTGCCTTGTGCCATTTTTCCATTTGTTGGTGAGTGCTGCCTCCTTGAATAGGTTTCTATATTTCCTGGTTCAAGTGGAAGGCCGTCGGTACTTTAGGGATGAAGGACAGAATCAACTTGAGTACCACTTTGTCTTTATGCATAATACGGTAAGGCTTCTTGTGGGACAAGGCCTGGAGTTCACCTACTCTCCTGGCTGAACACATGACTACTAAAAACAGACCTTGTAAGACAACACATCAAGTGATACAGATGATAGCAGCTTGAAAGGTTCTACACAGAGGGCATTCAGAACCAAGTTAAGATCCCACAGAGATACTGGGGATCGAAACAGCGGTCAGCTCCTACCAACTGCGCACAACAAATGAGTAACCTCTCTATTAGTTCCTAGGGAGAACCCCAAGGAAGCCCCAAGAGCAGAAACCTGACCTCTCATCATGCTCAATACCAGCCCCTTTTCCACACCTTCCTGAAGGAAGTCCAAAATCTGTAGAATAGAGGCTCTTGAAGGCTTAAAACCCTTCCCTCTGGCCCAAGAAGAAAATATTGTCCAGACCTGAGCATAAGCTGCAGATGTAGAGGTTTTCCTACTAGCCATCAAGGTTTCAACTACTTTTGCTGAGAAACCTAGCTTGAGAAGCCTCCTCCTTTCAGGAGCCAGGCTGCAAGCTGCATTGCACCTGGGTTTGGCTGGAGAGTGGGACCTTTTAACAGGAGGTCCCTTCGTACCAGAAGGAGGAAGGGTATTTGCTGAGCTAGGTTCACTAGATTGAAGAACCACTGTCTTCTTGGCCACTCCAGGGCTATTAGAAAAAAATCTCCTGGAGTGTCTTATTTTTCTTAAGACCTTCTGAAGAAGAGGCAGTGGAGGGAAGGCATATGCTCTGCGGAAGGACCACACCTGAGTCACAGTATCCACTGCTTCTGCCTGTGGACACCAAAACCGACTGAAGAACCTGTGGGTCTGAGCATTGTGGCCAGATGCAAACAGATCTATTTGCAGCTGTCCGAACCAATTGCTCAGGAGTTTGAACACTTTTGGGTTCAACTGCCACTCTCCGGGGTGAACATTTTTGTGACTTAGCCAGTCTGCCTGAATGTTCAATTCCCTTGCCTGATGTACTGCTGACAGAGAGAGAGAGAGAGACAATTCTCCTCCACCCAGCTAGGAGTTCGGGGGCCTCTCGAAGCATTTCTCTGCTTTTTGTGCTTCCTTGGTTGTTTATGTATGCCATTGTGATGGTTTTGTCTGATCACACTTTTACTGAGTTGTTCTTCAGTACAGACTGAAACTGAAGTACAGCTAAGTGGACCACTCGCATTTCTAGGACATTATGTGCAGATGTTCCGGTACTGACCAAATCCCCTGTTGGGAAGTTAGTCCAGGACTGCCCCCCACCCCTTGCATCTGTTGTGAGAATTACCTCTGGTGGAAGCTCCAATGAACCCCCTTGCTGAGACTCTGCACATTCAGCCACCGACTCAGGGAGTGATGAAGCTGAGTGGTGATGAGAATCCTGGCTTGTTAGTCCTCTGATGATTGGTTCCAGGCCATCAGCAACCCTGTCTGAAGAGGCCACATGTAGAAGGAAGCCCATGGAACTAAGTCTATTGCTGCCACCATGAGGCTGAGAATCTACAGTAGACTGTGGACAGAAGCCAATGACTGATTCCTGAGCCATCATGTCTCTGACAACAAGGTCTCTTCCTGGGTGGGTGACAGAAAAACCCTCCCTACTTTTGTGTCGAAGACTGCTCCCAGATGTTCCAAGGTCTGAGATGGTTCAAAGGAGCTTTTCTCCCTGTTCACTATCCAGCCATGTGATTCCAGGATCTCCAGGGTCTTGAGTACCGATCTCCTTGCTAGAGGCAACATGGGTGCCCAAATGAGTAGGTCATCCAGATAAGGGTAGACATGAGGTCCTTCCTGTCATAGTTGAGCCACCAGAACTATCAAAATCTTTGAGAAAACTTGAGGTGCTGTTGTCAGACTAAACAGAAGTACCTTGTGCTGGAAATGTTGACCCGGTATTGAGAACCTGGGGTACTTCTGGTGGGACTGATGGATGGGGATGTAAAGGTAAGCATCTGTCAGATCTTTTGAGGCTAAGAAGTTCCCCAGCTGGATAATCCAGATTATTGACCTCAGTGAATCCATCTTGAACGTCTTGTGGCCTGAAGCCCCCAGACTTCTTAGGAACTATGAAATAGATGGAATAGAACCCTTGACCTTGCTCATTTGGAGGAACTGGCACAATGGCCCCAATTTGGATGAGGTGGGTCAGAGTGTCTGACACCACTTGGCGTTTTGTCACTTGCTTTGAAAAGGGGGACAGCAGAAAGCAGTCCCTTAGGGAACCGTTAAGAATTCTATGGCATAGCCCAGTTGAAGGCTTTCCAGAATCCAGGTGTCTGATGTTGTTTGGGCCTATCTTAAAATGAACTCCTGAAGTCTTCCACCAAGTGAAGGGGGCAGAGTTGGGCCAGTGTACCTTCATTGTGAGGTAGAATCCAGGCCAGAACCAAATAATAAACCTCCCTCAAAAGGAAGGTTAAATATTTGAAGCTTGATCAGCAGACCAGTGTCTGAGCCACATGCCCTTCATGGCTGACACAATGTGGTAGGCTGAGTGGACCGATGTGTAAATTATTCACTGTAGAATCACCAAGAAAGGTGGCGGCCATGACCACCAACTGCAAAATGCTTGCATCTTCTGAATCAGGAGGAACAAAATTGGACAGTGTAGTTACCCAGATATTTAAGGCTCTGGCAACAATAAATGAAGCATAGGATGTACGAAGGTTCGTGCCATTAGAGGCAAAAGCCTTCCTATATGCGGCATCCACCCACTTGTCATGAGAATCCGCTAGTGCCAGAGCACCTTCAATTGGAATGGTGGTGTGTTTTACTGAATTATAAACTGCCTTGTCCATCAGAGGAGGAGCTTCCCACTTGTGAGTCCTTTCCCCTAAAAAGGGATAATTCTGTGATTTTAGTTTGGGAAGATTTTTTCTCTGATCCACACCTGCCCATGCTTGCTCAATAATTTGGTCACAGTGAATAAAACCTGGGAAACATTTTGGAGCAGAGGAGGACGCAGACAGAATTGAATTGACACCCACCGTCTCTGCGGACTGCTCCTCCCTAAGCTGTAGGGACCTACAAGTCTCAGCTATGAAAAAGGACAAGGACTTATTATCAACAGGAAGGGGAAGCGGAATCCTTGACTTGGGTTCCATCCACTCTCCTTCTTCTACATCCTCCTTAGAGGGGATGTCCTCCTCATCACGGAGCAATTTATTTTAGGTCAGAAGCTTCCCCAAGATCCCCGAAATCCTCATCCTGTCCTTCTAAGAAGTCAGGGTTGGGGTCTGCCTGCACATCTGATTCCGCAGTCTTTTCTTGCTTCGGCACATCTGGACGTGCCTGAATGGCCCCCCCTTATCTGAGGGGCATGGTCTGGGGTTAGGTGTATCTGCTGGGATGTCCTGCAGGACATCAGGGATCAGAAGCTCAACGAGGAGCAATAAGAATGATTTTCACAATTCTGCTTTGCCACTGCCAAGAGATGGACCAGGTGCCCCACTCACCAGCTCAGAGGACCTTCTTGGAGGGAACCATGAGAGAAATATTATGCAGAGCAACACAATGAGGGCAATAGGAACCCATAGGGGAGGTCCTCATCACCCTTCTGCAGGTCTTACATCATTTCACAATTATGGTCCATAAGCCATGGTGCCAATAACAGGAAATTGTCAGAGGAAAAACCCAGGTTAAAATGCATAAAACAATAATTTTTTAAATGCTTTTTGCTAACAACAGCCAAAACCAACTGTCAAGTTGTATTAGCATGCCCCAAAGCACTAGAATGAGTGTGCATGTGCCCATCAACGCATGTGGAGTGGAGTTCAATGGAGGCTACGCTGCACAAACAGAATTAGCGCTGTGCACAGGTGTGCACTCTAGACAATGGCAGGAAGCCTAACTGAAGAAGGGACGCGCGCCCAGCCCTAATGGCGGCTGCTCACATTGAAAAAACAAATGTTGTGGTGGGAAATCTCCAAAACAGTTTCAAACAGTACCAAATTCGCACAGTATCTGTATAAAAGCACAAAACACAAAACCTGAGGCTTGGGTGAGGGGGCAAAAGAAATGACTGCTACAGTCAGACCACCCCCCCAGAGACCCTACACTCCCAATAAATTAAATTGTACCTAGCTGTGGCACTTTTTTTATTTTCTTTTTTTTTTAAATGGAGAGCCTTAAAATACCCTAGCAAGGCAGAAGTGGCTCCCAACAAATGAAGAGAATGAGAAAAAGGGCAGGTTATTGAATTGGAAAGCCACAGCTTAACAGGCACAATTTAAATTTAGGGGTGCTCCCTGAAACAGGCAGCCAAAACCTGCAGTGCAGAACTGCAGCCCCAAATGAAGTCTTGAAATCTTGAAACTTGAAATTCTTGAGAGAAGATACAAGCAGCTATGTCCCCTTCAAATGGCGCAGCTAAACTGGGGAGCTGCTGCAGCATGGAATCCTCATATGCCCAACATTCCAAAGCTTGGGCTGTGCCATTCCCCTGGTAGGGGTGCACTATATCCAGTTGTTTTGATTACCCATTGACAATGTTCAGTGCTACAGAAAGGCAACCTTGTCTAACCCTCTCTTTACCAATGCTTACTCCCATAATGTGAGTTAATAAAAGGTATTAAACTTGCTCTGTTATACAGGGCCATAATCCACTTTATAAACTGTGCTGGAATCCCATAGTTTAACACAACATACATCAGATCTTCATGAAGGACCTTATCAAAGGCCTTCTCTTCATCCATAGAAAGTATGAATCCTTCAGCCTGTCCTTAAGTTCCTCTTTCTATAATTTCTCTTAAAATAATTAAATTATCCATAGTACTCCTCTGAAATATGGCACACGTTTGCTCTGGAGAGATAACTATTGCTTCCATTTTCTGTAATCTTTGAGCTAAAATTTTAGACAGGATTTTTATATCAGTATTTAATAATCTTAAAGGTGTCCAATTACTTAAGTCTACTTTACTACATTTTTTATGAAGAAGAATTAGGATGGCACATTGCATGGAAGGAGACAAGAGCAGGGGAAGTTTTCTTGAAGAAAAAAAATCATACTTCACATGAGGTCATCATGTGTAAAGTACAAATAATATAACAGAAACATCAGTAACATAACTCAGTAAGTACAGAAAAAAGTACATCAATAGGTTACTTCATACACCCTGTACAATGGGTCCATACACACAAATACTTATGACATGGTAAGGTCTTCCACTCCTGATAATACAAGGGTTGTACCTGTCTTTGAATATACATAACTAACTCTTGTTGAGACCAGTACTGTTGTTGCAGAACCCAGTGACACCTAGTTTGACAGACATAATACTTTATTATACCACAGAGTAACCTCAAAGTACTACTGTGATAATGCATCCACATCCCAGAATATATATATACCTAAAACCAGGACATCCTATATCATAGTAAGGTATGGAGGACACCTCACTGCCAGAGTCAAAATTCCCCAAAAGTGACTATGTACTGTGTATATATATATATATATATATATACTGTATATAGACAAGTAAGAAACAAGTGTTTCTGAGTTTCAGAAATGCCATAACATGTATCACAAGGACAATAACACTCAGAAAGCTGTTTATGTTTATGTGCAGCTCTGACCCCAAGTTATCCATGACATGATAACCACATAAGATCCCACAAATGTTTAGGTATCCGGGGATCAGAAAGCTGTAATACTGTTATCGAAGTGTCGTGCAATGTTCCATATGGAAAAATTACAGAGTGTGTGAAATAAGCGTCCAGAAAATATTGATACAAACAGTCCCTCTTGAGCTTCTGAAAATGTTGTGTAGTTAACCGCCATATTTTAATTTTCTTAAATACTGAGGAAATATATATAAAGTTTCCTGCCACTTTGCCTAGCTATTATCCAAGTAGTTTAGAAAAAATGTTCAAATCTGTATTTAAAATGACTATATGCTTCCAATTACCCAGATCGAATTGATCCACTTTTTTAAACAATAGAACCAGAAAAGCCTTAGCCATGTCATCAGAGGATTTTAATGTGCATAACATTTCATTAAAGACTTCATATAAAATTGGACTCAATAAGTGCATGAATGTTTTAAAAAATTCTGACGGCACACCATCTGATCTAGCAGCCACATTAGATCGTAAAAGTTATATAGTGGTCTCCGCTTTCTGAATGGAAAGCGGCTTAATCAATTCAATCTTTTCAAACTCAAAGACGGCATGTCCTGCTTCCTCAAAAAAGAACCCACTGAATCTACTACATGCAGCGGTTCCCCAAACCAGTCCCAAAGATTACTAGTGATAACCTCAATTATGTCATGGGATTCAGTACAGGTCTGATCATTCTGGTCATAAATAGCAGAAGAAAACCTATATGACAACCTCTGCTAACACCTTTTAAAAATATTCAGGGTTTGTTTCTTACCCCGTGTCTCCAAAGTTTGCTCAGCTTTCAAAGATTTTGTCCTGTCATACAAATAAACTTGCATATCCCATTTAACCCAAGTTACCTGTTCTGCATAAGAAGTCTGCTCAGTATGTTGCAGGTGTATAAGGCGAAATAACTGCTGTCATAGTTGTAAAAACTTGAAATAATCCTCCCTTCCTTTCTGCTTCCCTGTTTTCTGAAATAAACATTTAATACCCATTTTAGCATCCTCCCACCAATCCACCAATGAGTTAAAACAGACTGCAGTCGATGCTTTCACTTTCAAAAATTCTTCCCCCTGTAATTTAACTGCAGTTTCATGCAGGATGTAGTTATTAAGGCCCAATAACCAATACCCGCACTTTCATGATGAAGACCCCCAATAGTAACTTGGACTGCAAAATGATCTGAAGTAGCCATGACACTGGTCCTGGTCTCCAAAATCATCCATTGTTCTGAAACAAAAACAAAATCAGTATGAGAGGACAAAGACCCCCTATGGTATGTGTGCTCCCCAGTGCTATGTAGAAACCTATATGCATGTAATAGATTCACTGTAGTGGTCCTTTGTCGTAAAAAAGTAGATTCACAATGCAATTTTTGAGTTGCTCCAGATTTATCTGTTAACTCACAGGGGCAGTTAAAATCCCCACCCAATACAACTGATCTAGATCCTGGATGTCTTCATTTATGGAGCATAGACTACAACAGCTCACACTGGAGACCTTGACACAAGATATCCAACAAAAGGGTCTCCCCTGTTCAATATCCATAACCTTTAGAACCATGACAGCCAGTGATTTAAATAAAATAGCCACCCCAGAACAAGGTTCCAAACCTAGGGACCAAATTGAGGGTCCCCATAGCCAGGATTTTTGGGCATTATGTATATCTGCAGTAGAATGTAACCTAGTATCCCGTGACAGAAAGATATTTGCATTAGAATCACTCAGAGAAGCTAGAGTAGTAAGTCTCCTCTTACAATTCTGAATACTATTGACATTAAGAGTAATAATGTTAACTGCCTCTGTTAAATCCAGTGCCATGATGATTTATAAAAGGAAAGAAAGGGCATATCATGAAATGCGCTTTTTCTTTCTAGTCCTTTTTCTTGTTTTAGTGACCTCAGACAGTTCACCATCCACATCTGATAAGTTCTTGTGAGAAGATGCAACCGAAGCGGTATCAGAATCCCTGTCATTCTCGTCTGTCTGTTCCTGTGGAGTTGAAGAAAGCATTATTGGCTTCTACAATGTCCGTTTTAGCCATTTTGTGTTTAGGTAGATTCCTCAGACTATGCTTCTTAACTCCCATCTTTTGGAAAACATCCTGAGGCAAAGGGAGGGAGGGGGACACTGAAACAGAATCAGAGACCGGCAATAGAATAGCTGTGCCCTGGCCAGGACCTCCCTGTTCTGTAGGACTGTCCTGTGGGAGCTCCCCAGTTGTATTGGAGGGAGGGTGTCTGTCCATCAACCGCCATCTTAGAATTCTCAGAGACATCCTCAGAGGTAGTGGGCACACTTTCCATGAGATCAATAGCCGCTGAAGGAGCGGTGATGGTGTGCGGTCCTATCTCCAGAGCATGTAAGTCCTCATGTGCCTGATGTTCCTGCACCCTCTTGTTTTGAGCATCATGCACCATGTCTTCTTGATCATAGAAGGATTTCTTATTATGCACTGCCCAAGGACAAGTCAAATATAAATGCTTCATCTCCTGATAAAGATTTTACATGACAGGATTAGGGTAAAACAGGCAAAAGTGTCCTGTTTGTAAACAAAAGATACAAACCACAGCATCATAGACGTTACTAAGATGTGACAGGGATCCACACTTACGACAAGTTTTGGGCTGACCCACATAGAAACAAAAGCCCCTGTCTTGACCAATGTAACAAAATCTGGTCAGAGCTGATACGGCTGCTCAGAGCTGTTAAGAGTGCCGGAGTGTTCCATGCCCAAGATGGTGGTGCTTACAGAATTACGCATGCACGAGGCACCTGTCACTTCTACAGTTGCAGAACAAAAACTAGTGCCCTGTGAAGGGGGTATGCTTATGTGGCTCACGGAAGGGAAGGGCTGCATAAACAGAATGAATGGACATGAGGCAGAGCACTGTGGAAACACATCAGACAGCAGTCCAGTCACGTGCTTCCACAGTGCTCTTTTAAAAATGATTGCATAACGTGTGCGGAGCTCCGCCAACACAGCCATAAAAACTACTAGGAAGGTGCTGTGAACTGACATCAGAGGACCGTAATCAGGACTTTGATCTCCTACCCTCCAGTCCAAATATCCTCCATATCAAGAATAGTGGCAGGCCTGTCCAGCACATCCGCCCTTTGCTTAATCCAGTATAAAACTGGACATGGATGCTAGTCAAAAATGGGATATTATTAAAAAAGGTCTGACAGAGGCCACTGGGACTTATACAAAGACACAGAGTAAGGAAGGAAGGAAGGGCAAAGAAGCCCAGTTGGTTGACTCAAGAGGTTATAGAGGGGGGTGAGAGCCAAGAGGAAGGCATTTCGGAAACTCAAGACATTGGAAAGAGGGACTGACAAGGATGAGTATGCAAAGAAGTCCCGGGAGGTTACCAGGCTAGTCAGAGTGGCCAAGGCTTCAAGAGAGCTGAGACTGGCACAGGGTATTAAGGAAGGAGAAAATTACTTCTTCAGATGCATTAGAGAAAGAAGGAAGAACAAGGACCAGATTGCGAGGATTAGGAAGGATGGAGGGTGGGTGGAAAAGGGGGTGGATCAGGCAGAGGCATTAAATGAATACTTCTGCTCTGTGTTCACGAAGGAGAAATGGCGGCAGATAAACCAAGGGAGGGGTGGAGTGGGTAGAAGAGGGGAGTGGGGTGACTGACAGGATTACAGAGGACAGGGTTCTGGAAGGATTAAGGGCACTGAAGATGGACAAGACACCGGGACCAGACAGCATTCACCCTAGGGTACTCAGGGAGCTGGTGGAGATCCTGACAGGACCACTGGCTGACCTGTTCAATACCTCCCTGGACACAGGATGCATACCACAAGACTGGAGGATGGCCCATGTTGTGCCCATTCACAAAAGTGGCCCTAAGGATGAACCAGGCATCTACAGACCTGTAAGCCTCACATCAATTGTGGGGAAGCTCATGGAGACGATCCTAAAAGAGAGGCTGGTGAACTTTTTGGAGGACAATGGTCTCCAGGATGGCCAACAACATGGGTTTGTCTCAGGTAGATGCTGCCAGACAAATCTAATTGAGTATTATGGCTAGGTGACCAGGAACTGAACAGGGGCCATGGGGTGGATGTCCTGTATTTTGTACTTCAGCAAGGCCTTTGATTCTGTGCCACATGGGAGGCTGGGGAGGGGGGGAGCTGAAGTACTTAGGGGTGGGAACAAATAATAATAATAATAAGCTTAATTTTTGCCACGCCTTTCTAAAACCAAGGTGCCTTAACAGTAAAATACAAGGAAAAACACGGTGCAATAAACATAAATACAATAAATACAGGGTTTCAGGGGATGCAATAAAATAACATCAGGTAATGTAGGCTTGATGCCACAGGTGGGTCTTTCAAACAACATGAAGTCTTGCTGTATTCTGACTATTGCAGTTAGGTCCTGCCTTTCAACTGCCCCGGAGAAAAAAGAGTTAACTTTCCATGGCCAGCATGGAACGTTCAGTGCAAGCTCGGTTGAAGCCCTTGTCTGCTGTTATTTAAACTCCAACCGTCAGATTCTTTATCTACCTACTGAACAGTCACTCGGGAGATTTCTCCTTTGCTCGGTTCAAAAAAGTCAGTTAAAGTGTCGTTTTCGCAGTTTCTACCAAATTTCTGCTACTGAGTCTGTCGGTTTAAGTCTCTGTCTGTGGTACTGTGAGTACTAGATAGGTTTTACATTTAGCTTCTGTGTTGAACTTGTAAATTTCGGATCGGTTCGGTTTGAACCGATCAGTTTAGTCTTAAAAAGTTGTGAATTTGTTTAGAGTGTGGTAACCGGTCCGTATTGGTTCTAAAAAAATGGATTTAATTACGTTTTTTTCTAAGACCCGTAACACGGTCAGGAACCGATAGGGGAGTCTTGCCTGGTGGATTGCCGAAAAAATGGTAAGTCTTAGATAGGATTGGCCATGTCTGAGAAACCCCCCCAAAAAAACAGGCCCACTGGGTTTCAACACTGCAGTGTGTGTAGGGAAGCCTTTGCTAAGGCTGATCCCCACACCACCTGTGTTTATTGTCTGGGGTTTGACCACCTCATTCAGACTGCCAAATTTGTAAGAGTTTTCCCAACGCTACCCTGGATAAGAGAGTAGGTAGACTGAGGGAAAGGGAGGCTGAGAAGTCCACTGACCCAGATGGCCAGCCCGGTTCAGTTCCGACTGAACCAGAAGGAGTGCCTTCTGACCAGGGCGAAACTTTGGACAAAAAGAGAGTCGATTCTGAGGAGTCGGTTCCGGTTAAATGAAAGAGAAGAGAAAAATCATCCGGTTCGGATCCATAAGTTGTTTCTCTGACCGCTGATGAAATAGCCAAAGCGATAAGGATAGTGCAATCGCTAACTTTGGTTCTGGCCAAACCAGCACCATCTGGCAGGGGCTCCATTCGGTCAGTTCCCCCAGTTCCAGATTATACTTCAGAAGAATTTTATGAACCGGAGGAGGAAGGAGAGTGAGAGTATGAGGATGATGATGATGGCGATTATGAAAGTCTGGATGTGCCTATTAACCCGGACATCTCCCCAGACAGACCTTCAGGTGTTTCTCCTACTAGGCTTTCTGAGTCCCCTTCCCACTTTATGTTTTACAAGAAAGTGGCTGAAACCCTTCAGCTTCCAATGGAAGAAGCAGTAGAGGATCAGGAGGAGCCTGATTCTGTTGAAATGATGGACATCCCAGAGTCCAGGAGGCTGTCTATTCCCCTCCATAAATCTTTTGAGAAACAGACATTTAAAATTCTAAAGACTCCTAACTCCATATCTCCTGTGGACAGACAAATGGACAAGAGGTATACCCTTTCAGGCTCTGATACGGAGTTCCTTTCTCAGCAATGCAGCCATGTTGGGGTAGTGCAGGCTGCTGCCTGTGATAAGGCAAATATTCCCTTGGCATCACACCCCCCAGATAAGGACTCCAGGAGGATTGATGCCATGGCAAAGAAGCAGTACATGGCAGCATCTTTGGGACTCAGGCAGGCTAACTATATGGCCTACACAGCTAGATTCCAGAAGTCCAGGCGAGACACTGTGTTGGCTCTGGCTAAACAGACCCCTGACCAGCTTGCCAAGGAGCTGGAACAGGTGGCTGCAGATGGGATTGAGGCATCCAAGGTGCAATTTCATGCTGCTGTGGACTCCAATGATGTTTCGTCTGGAGTCATGGCTACATCTGTGGCCCTTCGGTGGATGGCTTGGCTCAGATGTACTAGCCTATCACAGGATAGCCAGGCTAAGGCCGTGAATTTCCCTGTCATTGGTAATTCTCTGTTTGGGGAGCAGACAGAGAACTACATGAAAAAGATGGTCGAGTACAGGACCACCTACAGGATGCCTACTTTCACATTCCCATCTGCTCCCACAGAAAGTACCTAAGGTTCGAGTTGCCCTCAGGCCACTATCGATTCAGAGCAATGCCCTTTGGCCTAACATCAGCCCCAAGGGTGTTCACAAAGTGCCTGGCAGTAGTGGTTGCTTTCCTAAGGAGAAAAAAGATTTCCATCTTTCCATATCTGGACGACTGGCTCACAGTGGGTCAGTCTCCAGACCAAGTCAAGTCACATCTGCAAGTAGCTCAGCAAGTTCTCACTTCCTTAGGATTCCTCCTCAACCTTCCAAAGTCAGTTCTCGAGCCAGTACAGCTCCTCACCTTCACAGGGGTGGAACTGGATACAGTAAGGGCAAGAGCTTTTCTTCCCCTGGACAGGGCAAGGACCCTTATGGAACTGGCCTCTTCATTCACCCTACAGGTGTCTCGACCAGCAAGGCATTTCCTTCAGCTTCTGGGCCACATGGCAGCTTCCACAGCAGTGGTCCAGGGAGCAAGATTCTAGATGAGAGACATTCAGTTCCATTTAAGAGCCTTCTGGTCCCAAAGAAAGGATTCCCTTACCAAACTAGTCCCAGTGACCCGAACCCTGATCCAGGCTTTGCAATGGTGGCAGGATCAGGACAATTTGAGACAAGGAGTTCCTTTTGTCACTCAGTCTCATTCAGTGATACTCACCACAGATGCTTCCCTGCTGGGTTGGGGAGCCCACCTGGGGGATCTTACCACCCAGGAACTATGGTCACCTCAAGAATCTCTGCTTCACGTCAATCTCTTGGAACTCAGAGCAGTGTTTCTGGCACTGCAAGCCTTTTCCAAATTTGTACAGAACAAGGTGGGGTCCAGATTAGGACAGACAACACCACCACCATGTGGTACATCAACAAGCAAGGAGGCACTCGGTCTACAGCCTTGTGCACAGAGGCAATGAAGTTGTGGTCCCTGGCCTATTCCCTACAAACTTCTCTGATAGCAGTTCACCTCCCAGGGAAGGACAATGTCCTAGCAGATGCTCTCAGCAGGATATCCCAGGGCCATCACGAATGGACCCTAGATCCCCTAGTTTTGAAGGTGATTTTCTCGAGATGGAGCACTCCACAGATAGATCTTTTTGCAGCCCCAGACAATCACCAACCTCCTCTCTTTTGTTGCAGACCCCCAGCCTTGGGCTCAGTCCCCTGGATGTTCTGATTCTGAATTGGGAAGGAAATTTCTATATGCTTTTCCCCCTTTCCCTCTCCTGTTCAAAGTGTTAGTCAAGATCAGGTCTCAACCATGCAAAGTGATTCTGATTGCTCCAGACTGGGCCAGACAGCTCTGGTACCCACTGTTGCTGTCCTTAGCAGTCCACCTTCCCTTGTCTCTTCCCAGGAATTACAACCTGTTGACATCCTCTCAGGGGAGGATTTGGTATCCGAACCTCAGATATCTCAATCTCAAGGCATGGCTCTTGAAGAGTTAGAGTTTGCTGATCTGCACCTTTCGCAAGGGATTCTGGATAATCTTAAGGCTTCTCAAAAGCCTTCCACCAGAAAGACTTACAACTCCAAATGGAAACGGTTCACTATTTGGTGCTCTAATAAGCATATTTCTCCAGAATCTGCTGGGTTGCCTACAGTTCTGGACTATATGGTCCATCTCAGGGTTTTAAATAATTGATTAGCAGTTTTTTTCTTGGGATGATACTAACTGTACAGAAAGTATTTATATAGATTTTCTTGAAGTGCTGTGTTTGTTAAACACAGTGAGGCAAGAGCTATTCATTTCCACAAAGTTTTAGCACTTTTATGAGCAAAACGCTAATCAATTTTTAGAGTTAAATAAAACCCTGCATCTTAATGGCTTAGGACTTAGGCCAGCTATACTTAAAGTACATCTGGCAGCTGTTTCTACCTTCTTGTCAGTAGGCAAGCCCTCTCCTCTGTCAGCCCATTCTGTGTTTTGTAAGTTCTTCAAGGGATTGCTGCACTCCAATCCCCCCTTTAGGGACCCTGCTCCTGTGTGGGACCTTAATGTTTGCATTGCTGAGCTTATGCAACCATCCTTTGAGCCTTTGTCCTCTGCAGAGCTTAAGTACTTGACTTGGAAAACTGTGTTTTTGTTTGCCATTACCTCTGCCAGGCATATCAGTGAATTGCAAGCCCTGTCAGTGGAGCCTGATTTCATTTCTTTCCATAGAGATAAAGTGGTCCGAAGAACTAACAGGAAGTTTTTGCCTAAGGTGGTTTCAGATTTCCACCTTAATCAGTCTATGTCTCTCCCTGTTTGATTCACTGACAATTCCTCCTCTGGAGAGAGGAGGCTGCATAGCTTGGATGTTAAAAGGGCCCTCAGCTACTACATAGAGTGCACCAAGAGTCACAGGTTTGAGTCCCTCCAGTTGTTCCTCACATATGGAGAGGTCGGTAAGGGCAAACCTACTACTAAGAGATCTATTGCCAGGTGGATTGTCTCTTGTATACAATTCTGCTATGAAAAACTGGTAGAACCCCACCCTCAGGCCTGAGGGCTCACTCTACTAGAGGTACAGCTGCTTCCCTGGCTGCTGCCAGGGATATTCCTATCTTAGAAATTTGTCAAGCAGCCACCTGGAAAACAGTCCATACATTTACCAAGCATTACTCTCTGGATATCCAGGCTAGGAGTGATGCTCAGTTTGTCACAGCAGTACTTCACAGCCTATTCCCAAAGTAGGTTCTGTCCCTCCTCCATGGAGGCACTGCTTGGTAGTCTGCAACAGTCAGAATACAGCAAGACTTCATGTTGTTTGAAGAAAAAATTACTCACCTTAGTAATGGAGTCTTGCTGTATTCTGACCTCCCCCCCCGCCTCCCCTCTCAGAACCTGGTTTTTGGGATGTGGGTGGGCAGGATCAGTGTTGGCACCCTAAGGGTGCCCCTTTTTCACCCTCCTTTACTTTGGGTGTGTGTTGTGTTTTGTTTTTTGGGTTTCCTGACTTGAGTCTTTGCTTTGAAACCAAAAAACCCTTTTTAATAAATTTAGTTGCCAGTTGGATAGTGTGAGTTTTACAGTTTCCACACAGAACTTCTAGTGAGTATTGCTCATAAAGATCTGATGGTTGGAGTTTAAACAACAGCAGACAGGGGCTTCAACCGAGCTTGCACTGAACGTTCCATGCTGGCCATGGAAAGTTAACTCTTTGTTCTTCGGGGCATTTGAAAGGTAGGACCTAACTGCAATAGTCAGAATACAGCAAGATTCCATTAAAAGAAACAACATTACTAAGGTGAGTAATTTTTTCTTAGGGCTCATTTAAATCCCTCCACGGTCGTGCACTCCCGAAGCTGATGGGGTATAGAATTCCAAAGGGCTGGGGCTGCATACATGAATGCATGGGCCTCCGAAGATTTTAAGAAAACCCTTGGAATCTCTAGCAACCCCTTGTTGGTTGAGTGGAGCGATCATCCAGAGCAGTAAGGCACCAGAAGCTCTTTCAGGTGGTCCGGGCCAAGTCCGTGTTGGGCTTTATAAGTCAGAAGTCCGACTTTAAAGGTGATCCACCACTGTACTAGCAGCCAGTGCAGCTAACACAGCACCAAAGAAATATAACAGGCTTGAGGTGTACCCATCAATAACTGGGCTGCAGCATTCTGCACTAGCTGCAGGCAGCGAATATCAACCCCAGGTAGCCCTAGATAAAGGGAGTTGCACTAATCAAGGCATGAGGTCACAATGGCATAGACCAATGTAAGCAGATCACCAGATAGAACTAGGTGCTTAATCCTGGAGATGTTCCTCAGATGGTAAAAGGATGATTTGAGGACTGCCGACACTTGCGATCACAGTGTCAACCCGTCGTCAAAAATCACCCCCAGGTTTCGTACCTGTTCAGAGATAGGGAGCTGGGAACCACCAAAAAAAGTCCCAAAGGTAAATCAGCTCCCTTCCCATCTATCCGGTGACCTGGGTCCATAACCATCACCTCAGTTTTTTTTCCGAGTTCAACCTCAGCCAGCTTGAATTCATCCAATACTGGATTTCAGTGAGGCAGTTATTAAATGTTGAGAGAGCTCTATCCTGGTCAGGTGCGAAAGATAGGTAGAGCTGGGCATCATCAGCAATAGCAGTGAAACCTCAGCCCATACCCTCTTACAATGTCTCCAAGGGGCAGCATATACACTGTGAACAACATGGGGGACAACACCGAGCCCTGAGGTACCCCACATGACAGAGAGTCTGGGTCAGAGGAATTAATCTCCGACACCACTCTCTGAGTTCTGCCAGTGAGAAAAGACCTAAACCACCTGAGGACCGTACTAGACAGACCACAGATGAACCTCAGGCGTTCAAGAAGAACTCCATGGTCCACAGTGTCAAACACTGAAGAGAGATCAAAAAGTACCAAGATGGAGCAGCTCTTCTGATCTCTTGCCATTAGGAGATCATTGAACACCCGAGCCAGTACAGTCTCGGTACTATGCCTCTTTCAAAAACTGGATTGGAGTGGTTCATAGATGTCATGGATGGTCAAATGGTTCTCCAGTTGTAGGGCAACTACTTTCTCAATCACCTTCCCCACAAAGGGAAAGTTAGAGATCAGTCTGTAGTTGGCATGGCAATCTGGGTCCAAAGAAGCTTTCTTCAGGAGAGGTGTTACCACAGCCTCCTTCATGGAGCTAGGAAACTCACCCATCTCCAAGGAGCACCAGACTATCCATGCTAGGACCGGGCTGATAGTATCACAGCAACCCTTAATCAGGAAAGTTGGGCCCAGATTCAAACTACAGCATGTAGGGCACATACCCTGGACAATCTGCATGACATCAGTGAACTCTGGCCAGTCAAAGGAACACCAGGAGAAAGGAGGGACAGTGACCGAGCACCAATCCACGACATCTTCCATAGAGTATGCTGGTTGTAACGCCACCCTGATGTCAACCACCTTAGCCACAAAGAAACAAACAAGCTCTTCACACTCCACTTGTGAAAAGGCTCTTCAAACCTGCAGGCAGGCTGGGTTGCACAGTCTGTCTACAGTTTGAAAGAGCTGAGCCGGTCGGTTCTGAGCAGCCGCAATCTCCCCAGATAGGAACTCTGCCTTCTTATGGGTTATTGTGGAGTGATAGACTTGGAAATATTCCAGCAATCTAAGGTGGGTGGCATCTAGGGTGGATCTCAGCCAGTAACCCTATAATCTTCATCCTTGTCACCGCAACTCCCTCAAGGTCCCATCGAACCAAGGGGACCAAGGGTGAAGGGGGAGAGGATGAATATGAACAGGAGCAATGACATCCAGAGCTGAAGAGATGGCCTTATTATAAGTCAAAACCAAGGCATCTGGGTCATTGCTTGC